>OV815279.1:40216352-40855049 GCA_929108145.2 Limnephilus rhombicus
CTCGCTACGCCCTTGGTTGAAATATGAATAAAGCAAGGAATGGATGTCAGAAAGATATTTGCTGTAAGAAAGGGCATGATGACTTGGGACCGGTTGGTTCACAGAAATAGAGAACTCCAGTCCAATTTTTTAATTTTTTTTAATGAAGAATGACCTTCTGACTTAAATAACTGCATATATTTTTTTTAAAGTTTGTTTTAATAGTTAAAATAATTTTCAAAGTTTTAATTTTTCAAGATCCTACGAAAAACACCGCACATGTAGTGAATCGTGTGACGTCATCACTCCTGAAAAGTTTTTCAACAGGTGTTCATTTTGTATGACAGTCATACGGAAGAAAGTATGGTACTATTCGATAAGTTAAAACATTATTTAGGTGGAATTATTTATTTATTACATTATATTCCTTATGTTATTATATTTTTCAATATTATTACGGGAGAGTGGTATAAAAATTGTTTGAAATTATTATTTTTTTAGCTTTTAAAATCAATACTATCTCAAACGGAGCATCACCTGCACACTGCAAAAATTGTAGGCAAATAAGATACAGGTGACACAGCGCCTACCAGCTGATCGACGATGGCCATTTTGATTCTAGAGAAGTGAGTCGTTCGTGAACGAGTCGGCTCAGTGACCCGGATCTTCATACGGATTCGTAAAATCCGGTTCCTTAAGACCGATCTTCAAAGCTACGGACACACTTGCTCGCGGTTCGCGGATCTTTGCGAACGAGTGAGCGGGTAGCAATTGCTACTAGGTAGCATGCTCTTTGGCTTCTAATGACCAAGTGTGTCCGTAGCTTAATTCAGTCGTTCAATTGAGCTGATTCACTGAACCGGATCTTTTCATTCTCGTTCAACTGAGCCGCTTTGCCCGTCTCTAGGTAGCATTTTGATGTAGTATATTATACAATTTTTTCATACAGTTTAAAGTTTTTCAATATTTTAAATAATAAAGATAAACTAATAGAGATACCTCTATTTTTGATACTGAATTATTTAGGCTTAAATATTGTTTCAATAAACACAACAACTAAATCTCTATAAACAGTATGAAATAACGAATAACATGAAATGTTGTTAATACTGATGGCTTGTGTCATACCTACATAATCAAAGTTTCAATACAAATGACTGGTGACGCGTGACGTCAGCACTAACCATTCAGTAATACCAACTTTACAGTGTGTGTTGACGAGGGGTTTAAAAATGCACTTTTTAATAATTTTTTAAGAACTCTACGTTTAATATTATGAAATAAAACTTATATATTCAGAATCAGCGTTCATTGGTCTGTATGAACATATTTTTTTAAAGCCATAATATTTTTCACTGGAGTTCCGTATTCAAATGTGACATTGTAATCAAATGACCATTCAGCGCAATTTTTTTTTTTAACTTTGGAAAGATCCCCGGTAAACACTGATTCTAGGTGGGTTTCAGCTTTCTATCAAATAATCATAAGCTGACAAGCTTGACAACATGATAGTTGTCCTCTTCTGCTGATCACAATTTGTTCAAAAGCTCAAACAGAATTTAGAATCGGCATTTAACGGGGACCTTTCAACTGTCAAAAAAAAAAACATTGCAGCAGAAGTGAAACCTTCAGAAAATTAAACTTCGAGAGAAAGAGACTGAATGCAGAGGATCAGGAGTACGATCATCGTAGGGTTTATTTATTATAATATTGTTACCAAGTAATTAAAAATTATTTAACATTTTATTCTACAAAGCACTGCACAAAGAGGACACCGATTAGTCTACCTCATTCTCTCGTGGGCTAAATCCTATGGAAGTATGTGTTTGTCTCTTTTTAGTGTCGCTTGTTTCCGTTTCATCGATTTTCAAATCACAACAGTGTAAAGAAGTTTTCACTTAAAAAAAAAAAATGATGCTGAATTAAAAAACATTTTTTTTTTACATAAACTCCACATATGAGGCCCTAAGGAAAATAATTTCTCTCAGGGCCTATGTCATCCTTGGGGATGCTGTGAGTGGCCATTTGACGACAATGTTACATTTGAATTTCTGTGAAACAACCCGTTCTTAGTAATTAAAAGGGATCAGTGAGATGCAGTGAAACTTTCTTATCCACTCAAGCGAAGAGAATTTCTAGGTATTCGTCTTCGATTCAGCCATTCAATTTAATTAACATCATACCTCCAAATATTAATATGGAAACATATGAACTACGAAAAAATATGAGCTTGAAGCTCATTTCACCATTTATCCCAAATTTAATTCAAACTCTTTTTTAACTCAAACTCTTATAATTTTTTTTTTTAAATCTTTAAATATATAATCCATTTTAATTTTTTTAAATCACCTACCTAAATTTGGGTAGCCATCGCTCGAGTGGTTATTTGGTTTATGAAAGGACTGAAAAAAAAAACTTATTTTATTTCAGTTGTTTTTCAAGGGGATGAAATCCAATGAAAACCTGTCCTTATAATATGCGGGTTTCACTATAATTTAATTTAGTCAAAAAGCTTATTAAAGTGATATCGGACCTTATATTCTGTATCACTCTCTGATACTGCTCCTGGAGAAGGTCCATGTTCTCGCGGTGCTTGTTCTCCATCTGTTCTCTCTCAGCGTCCTGTCTCTGTGAGAGCAGCTTGATCCGCTCGTCTGCCTGCTGCAGCAACTTGAGATTCTCTTCTTCGAGCCGTTCTATCCTCATCACGTAGTAGCTACTCAGCTTGTCGTTCTCCGTTTTCAGTCTCTCCTCAACGTTGATGAGGGAATCGCTGACTAGCTGGATCTGGTGTCTGCATTATAAAGACAGACGATTTGTAACAGCAGGATAATTTAGAGTTTATTATAATGCGCCTGTCTTCTTATTAGTCAGGATCCCACTGAGACCCAGAAACATATTAAAACTTTCAAATGGTTCATGTTCGTCTATAAAAAGACCTGTACACAAAATTAGGGGCACTCCACGGGAACATATGAAAGAAAATAACAGGCACCCGGGGCGGACCGCCCCCCCCTCGCTACACCACTGCTCATGATCCTCATCAATTAATAAATTAGATGTAACATTTCCATTTAATTTGATTTTACAATAATAAGCTATTGAAACATGTAAATCAATATAATGAGCTATAATACACAAAGATTTTAAAGGCATACAGTAATTTAAAACTGATAACAAACATTGTTGCCTTTCTTAACCCCCCCAGCAATGGCGTAGCTAGGGAGGGGGGACAGTGGAGTAGCTAGGAGAGCGGACAGCCCCGGTTGCCACCCAATGGGGGATGACACTCGGTCGGGTATCTGTAGCTCTATGGCTCCCCATGGAGTGCCCCAAAATGTGAGGATTTTGTGTCTAACGGTCTTTTTATAGGCGAAACTAGCCTATATTTTTGGAGAAATTTTTATTCCAGAAATTCTTTAGCCACCCTGGACCAATTGTTTTACACATTATTTGACTACGTAGTAATGTTTCTATTTTTTATGAAGTCGAAATTTGCATTTTGAATTTCTCAGTCAACTTTTATGGGGGGGGGGGGTGACACCACGTTATACGCCCCGGGTGCCACCCACCCATGCTAGCTACGCCACTGCCCCCCAGGCCTCGAGCATATACTGTCAGAAGGTCAGAAAATTTCAGCTTTGTAATAAAATCAAAATAAATGGAATATTTATTAATGTATTCGAAAACTAAAAACTGGTTTTGAAAGGTGAAGAAATACGCTTTCAAATGGACTCCATCGAAGCCAGAGTTAAGTTAGCCTCTCAAAAGCTGGGCGTAATGTACAGGGCCCGCAGATACTTTAGTAGTACACAACTGCTAACCCTGTACAAATCACAAGTGCACCCCACAATTGAAATTGGCAGCCACCTCTCATCTGGAGCCCCAAAATATGTGAAAAAACCCTCGACTCTGTGCAGAAAAGGTTTGATAGATTCTCCTGACGGATTGCAATCTTTAGAGCACAGGCATCAGGTGGAAATGCTATTCTTGTTCTACCGGTATTTCAGTGGAAGATGCTCCGAGGAACTAGTGTCATTGATCCCTAAACATGCCAAACGCGTGTTCAAAATATGTAGAGGGTTGACATTTGTCACAAGAGAACGGGTCACTTCTTCAACTCGTTCTTGTGTTCAACAGCTCGGCTGTGGAACGATTAGCCGGCCTTTGTGTTTCCTTTTTCCTACAACATGGGTCTCTTCAAGACCAATGTTCATTCCTTCCTCTCCTCAAAAAGACCCTCTACACAGCATCTCAGATGACATAGGCCATGAGGGAAATTATTTTCCTCAAGGCCTCCTGTGTGGCGTTAATGTAAAAAAAATATATATATAATTTTTTAAATACAAAATTTTTAATGCAAACTAAAAAGATTTAAAGATGGCTGACCTTACATTTTTCTAATTAAAATTACCGCTGACGAAATAAAAAATTTTATTAGACAAATGAATTATAAATGTTGTCTTCACCTCACCTTCTTTGTCATTTCGTAAAAAAAAAATTCACAAAGTTACAAACATTTTTCTCAAATTGTGGTCATAAACTTTGGTTTCCTAAAGATGCACATTTTAATTTTTCTTGACTTCTGGATTAGAATATAAAGGGTATTTTCCCTTTCTAACACCGTTTATATAATTTATAACAATTCATTCCAAAAATTGTGCAAATGACGGTACATGTAATACGGACTGCGCTAAGCTGAATCATAAATCTAATGTAAAATATCTTGGAATCTTAATAGACAAAAATGTTAAATGGAAAGATCATATCAATCTCACTGTGGAAAGAATAAGAAAACTTATCTATGTTTTCTATAACATACGAAATATTTTAAACAAGAAAACTATCAAAATTGTCTATTATGCATTAATTCAGTCTTTATTACAGTACGGCATTATTGGGTGGGGGGGGGCCTTTAAGGCTTCCTTACAGCCCAAAATTATAATTCAAAGAATAATTATAAAAACCATTCTTAGGAAACCATACGACTACCCTACTATACAGATATTTCGGGAATTTAATGTACCATCTATTACAGAATTGTATAAGAGAAACGCCTTATGCCAAATTTATAAAGAATATTTTATTCAAAAAGTTCACCCCTCAGATAGCATAAGCAATAGATTTAAAACTAATGGCTTAATAGCCATCCCTATGCTTAGAACGACCACGGCTCAGCACCACTATTTGTATTTAGGTGTAAGATGGTACAATATATTATTATCCAATAACAAAATTAATATAACAGATACACTGAAATATGAATTATTCAAAAAACAAATTAAGTCCCTTAAATTGGATAATGACATATTGTACCCTTAATGTTTACCCTTTATGTAATTAATTAATTTACCCTTACTTAAACAGCAATATTTAATATTTAAAAAAATTGTATTGATATTGTCTAAATTGTCTAAATTGTGTACCTACCTAAGATATTTATTTCATTAGTTCTTTGAAAATTGTTTACATAATGAACATTATTATAATTTTTTTGCATGTAAAATACTCCTCCCATAAACACGAACTCCTAGAGCTCAACTTATGGAGTAGTAGAATAAAACATGAATTATTTTGTAATCTTGCATATATTATCATTGTAATGTATAAACAAAAATCTTGAAATAAATAAATAAATAAATATCATAGTTCTCACACCATGGCAATTAGGAAGATACAACGAGATCCATGAGACCTATGCGCGTCATTCCCAAAAGTAAACAAATTAGCCCGAGGGATTAAGTCTAGTTGAATATTCATTTTTACTCAACGGTTTTATTTGACATTGAGTAAGTATCACCATATGGACAGCAAAACCTTGCTTGACTCGATGGCTTGATTGCTCTCTTAGAGTCGGCTTTGAGTGTACGTCAAGTAAGTTAGTAGTGGCTAAGAGGCTTGCTAAACAAAGCCACTGTTTCTTCAGTGTTGTAAAAATGCCGAGGCTCAAACTGTTTGGCATACATATACTAACGTCGTGCCAATCTTGTCCAATAAAACCATATCTGTGGACATTGTTTCAAGCTTTCGTTCTTAATCGTCAGTTTTACTCAGTCGAATAACAACAAATGAACGTACTAAGCTTTATCAATATTGAAGTTGTAGAAATCGGATAATGGATTTTTTCTTTTTTTTTCCCTTGGTGAAAACATTTATTATAGAGTACAAATATCATGTAAGACATTTTTCAATCTGTAGCCAGTTGAATGCTCACAAGTGTATATTTTTACCTATAAGAAGTATCCATCATATCCAGTTCCCTGCTGTGGTTCTCTTTGAGATTCAGGATCATCTGCTCCAGCTGGATTCTCTCCGATACCTTCTCCTTCTTACTTCTCCCGTCAACCCTGATTCTGTCGGGGACGTTGACCTCCACATCTATCTCATCTGCATCCGTTGTCTGGTCACCGTCCACCTCTCCCCCGGCCCCCAGAGCTGACGGGGGTCTCAGTAAAGACTGCAAAAAGAGATGTACATAATTTAGATTAGTGGATTCACAACAAACTCTGGAACACTTGGGCAAGGCTAGCTTGGGTAAAATTAGACTAACCCTCACCCTTTGACGGCCTCCGTGGTTGAGTGGCTACGATCCTTGCATCCAGAGTATCCAGAGATTGCGGGTTCAGATCCCGCGGCATATGCAAGTAAATTTTATTTGTTTTATTTCACATTTTATGGAAGTGACCTGCCAGGTAAGTATGTTTCTGTATCCATTTGTAAATAGTAAAATTAGTTAGAACCTAAGCTTTCCTAATAAATTGTACAGCGCCCTTGAGGTGATTTTTCACAAAAAACGGCGCTTTATAAATTATCCAATTATTATTATTATTATTATTTCATTAAAAATGTTGTTAATTGCTTAAGTTCTTCAAAATAAAATGTAGACATTTTGAAGTGTGCAAAATTCCATCAAGAAATATCAAAATTCTGTTTTCAAGGGGTAGGAAAAGGGGATGGGGTGATTTTTCAAAATCTCGTGTAGACAGTACTTTCCTTTTGTTTCGAAGGTCAAGTGTGCAAAATTTCATCAATCTCGGAATAAAACTGTACATTTCAAAAATCAAATCCACGCTGCTCGCCACGGACAATCTTCTTTGTATAAATAGATTTGTGACAAGTTCCAGAGTGGAAGATACTCTGGTGAAAAAGACCACTATTCAGAATCGAAATGTTGCATAAAATGGCTTTAACTGCGTTTGGTGACCTGATCTGAATAGCCAGGTACTTTCCCTCCCTTCTTCTTCCCGTCTCCTTTTCCTCCCATCAAACTTCAGCCTTACAATATACCCCAATTGGGGATGTCCTAGTCTCACTGGTTCCAGACGGTTAGAAGCAGTTGGTTGCGCGCCACTCTCATTAAATTCTTAGCAAATTTGCCACTCTTTCATGTCTTTCACGCCTTCAATTAAAAAGAACCTTTCACGTCAATATAATTTTTTACATGGATTCAACTTCAGTTCGACTATTGAAGCATCAGTGCAATAATTTGGGAGGCGGATATGGGTACCGCTGATCCGGGAACCACTTATTGGATAACCAACATCCCTGCCATATATCACCCCAAGTGGTCCGCTACGTTTGGTGATTTAGCAGAGGTGCCCGGTTTCTTGGGGTGAGGTTTGTCTAGGTCTTGGGGCGAATGCGTTACTTACTGCGTGGTGGGTCGGATCGGGAGAGGCTTTGAGGCAGACATAATCTAGACCTCTCCACCCGGATTCTCTTGCCTTGCACCGCAGTGGGAGGGATAGATTCTACGCCTCTTACTTCTGGACACAATGACCCCCAGATTCCTACCCACCCCTCATACCTTTTTCCTTCCCAGAACTTCCTCTCCTTTTTTCCCTAAAAAGATCCCCCACACAGCATCTCCAAAGATGACATAGGCTCTGAGGGATTTTTTTCCTCCGGGCCTTGTGGTGGAGCTTTTGTAAAAAATAAAAAAGTAAGTATCTTTACCCTGTACCTTTATATGCCCTGTATAAGGCACCAAAATTCAAAGAGAAAACCAAATGCAGTTACAGCACATCAATATTTTTTTCATTCCTCGGTGGATCTTCAATGTCCCAAGTTAAATGACAGAGGACGGAGCCAGGACTGACCTGTATGTGAGAGTTGATCCTCTGTTGATGCTGCAGGATGACTCTCTGCAGCTGGGTACGGTGGTCAGCCTGTCCGCTGAGGATCTGCCCCAACTGCTGCCGGTGTGCAGACACCACCTCCCGCTGCACCTTACGGGACTCTTCTTGGCGTTCTGCAACAACATTCAAATTGTTGAAGTTGAATTTTTGATCTTACATTTTTACATAAAATTGTAAATTATCAGTCGGATAGCCCTGATATATTAACCCAACAAGCGTAAGGTTGGGTGCGGTACCGGGTACACTGAGATTTAGGTAAATCGATCAATATTTTAATAGCGAATTATTATTATGCTTTGCGTACCTGAGTAGCTGCGCGGGGGAAGTAAAGACCGACAAGAAACTAGAATTTAGTCATCCACCGGTCGGTCAGTGAGGCTGTTAGACGACGTCAAAGTCGCCGGCGGGTGAGTTTTACCTATCTGGCTCTCGGTGTTACTATTTTTCACATGTACTAAGATTAGTTGTAGAAGAAAAAAAAATATAATTGGTGTTTGGTATGATGAAAACCTTAAAAGATGTTATTTTTTTGTGATTATTTTATTTTATTTTATTTGATTATACATACAATAGACATAAAAATATACACGTTAACTGCAGTGAAGCCAAAAGAGTTTCTTATGCTAATATTGTTTCCAGGTGGAGTTTTAATTTATCTTAAGCTAAATTTAGACTTAGGAAGGGGAGAGGAAGGGGAGAGGAGGGGGGGGGGAGGGAGAATATAGGATAGGGATATGAGATGCTCTCGATACCTTGCACACCCCGTATCAATCCAATATCGCACGCGTTACTTCTATTCGATACTTCTGAAGGTTTAAATTAAAAATGTCTACGTTGTGAAACTAAAAAAAATTATATTTAGTTTTATATAAAAATGGACAATTAAATGCCGTAAGTTGAATTCTGTAAGAAAAATGTTGATTCTAATAAAAAATTATTAAACTACTTATTATAACACTTTTGTTTCTAATAACAAGTACTTAAAAAAAAGGTAAATTAAGTATACTATAGAATTTAATATCTAAGTAAGAATTTCGGATGTAAATTACCAACCTTACGCTCGATGTTACAAACTTGAACTGGATGCTCACCGGGTTAATGTTGATTCGCTTTCGTGTTCTTACCGTTAGATCAAGTTTCCCTAGTACGTATTATTGTGACAATTTTACTTCGGACTCAGGCTACAATTCCGTTATAAAGTGATTATACACTATTAGTAACTTTTATACCAATGTTGCTGATATTCTTAATACGAATATTCTTAATAAGCACTAATTAAACATTTGAGCAGTGCATATTTTAACGAGGTCACTGCATAACAAGTTTTTGTTTTTGATTCTGTTTCTGTTTCTTAACTGCTTTCATTAACTTGTTACTCATGTATACTACTTTTCTTTTGTTATGTTTACTTACATACATTTTTTTACTTCTTACTGCACTGTACTGATAAACTGCTAAATAAAATGGATAAAAATTTATCCAGACACTATCTAGATAGCATTTAGTTCGGGTTTGAATCTTGCCATCATATATAAAGATAGCAGCCAATAATATGTGCGTTCAGGAAATGAAGATAATGTTGGTAGTTCTTAGTCGAAGTATGATACAGTTAAAAGTGACAAATAAATATAGATACCTTAACTCAGTTGGTAGAGCTGTTGCCATGAAAGCAGAAGGTCCTGGGTTCGAGTCCCAGAGGTGCCAATATCGTTTTATAATTTTTCTGTCTCCAGATTTTCGATTGAGTTTCGCTAATTCAAATTGTAATAATTAATTCATTTAATTAAATATTACAATTTGAGGTTTTACTCATAAAGTTAAAAATAAAAATAAACAATATTTTATTGTGATTTATTTTTGGGTTATTATACTGTATTGCGCTTCCTTCTTCTTTAGCCAATGCATTACACTGCCCATCATCAAGGCAGATGTTGTAGATTATGGTGAAGTGTGTGTTTATGTATGTGGAAGTGACTGTAACTGTATTGCATATGCCAATTCTCTTAGGGCCGGTATTTCAATATAATCATTAATTAAATTAATGTAGTTTTCGGCGTTAAGTTTTGGTGTAGAGCTCAAGTAACGGATACCAAGAGCTATCAATCTTAGCCCCGGCGTCGTCTCTATTGATATTAATGGGGTTTTTGTGGATTTCATTTGCGTCCATAATTAGATGATAAACTTCACAACAAACTACACCCAGTGTCGTAGCTAGCATGGGTGGCACCCGAGGCGGATGCCACCCCCCCAACCGGGGCAGAATTCGGGGCACTCCACGGGGAGCCATATGGGGAGTTACGAAAATAAAAAATAACAGACCGTGTTCATGTGTATGTAATATCTTGGTGACGTGTATGCAATATATTGGTCGAGTGGCACTCCCCTTCGGGTGGCACCTGGGGCGGTCCGCCCCCCCTCGCTACGCCACTGACTACACCTCTGCCCTGATGATGAACACTGTAAAGCAGTCCGTAACCTAGTCTAAAGAAGGAGGAAGTGCAATATTGCAAAATAACCCAAAAATAAATCGCAATAATACTTTTGGCAGTGAAAATCTCAAAGCATATCAAAACAATTTAACTTTTTTAATGTGCCATGTTGATAATTTATTAAAAATAGTCCTTTTTCGATGGGAATACTCAGATCCCTAAGAAGCCATTTTATGGACATAAGGCATCGCCGAATATTTAACACTCCCGGATCCACGATGCGATTATAGTTTACAACGCTCTTTAAAACATCAATAACTCCTCAAATGCTTCAATCATTAAATCAGCATTTTAGGTATTCCTAAAAAATATATTTTTGCATCCGTAAAAAATATTAAAAAAATTATGACGATTCTGTATAAAATAATAAAAAATGTTTTCCTAAAAGTCCACACATTTCTATGTCAGATGAGACAACAAATTTTAAATCTCTATGGGAATAACAGAGAAGACATAATATTAATTCATTCCAACCTCATTAACCTACGTCCAATATTACGATCTCCTTTTAGTTATGTATGACAAAAAGAGATGTTAAATAAAACGTTAAAACCTTTTGCCTATCTGTAGAGACTATTTTACTTCTCAAAGTTGACATCATAATACGTTTGCCGTCGCTTTCTAGTGCAATAATTTGAAATGTCTGAAAACAGAGATGACAATATTAATTATCTTGCTGCAAAAAAACTTGGGTTGCTTGACATTCCGGTTTCATTAAAAAAAGAGCCACAAAAAAAATAAGGAACCACATCGGAAGGTTCGGCCAACCGACCACCTGATCCTTAAACCAGTCATTTTTTAATCCCTTTCTGCGTATTTCCTTAAAATTAACGACAAAATGTTACGATTGTAGACAATCAGATGACGGGAGATGTTTTTTGTTTAGTTTTATGGGTTTTGGGTTATTTGCAGGGTCATGCCACATTAGTTCAGAAGTAATAAATGTTTATTTAATTTCATTTTATTTTTATCAAATAATCTCTTCGTGGAAGACTTGATTAAGACAATGACAATGCAGTGCTTTTTTATAAAAGCTTCACACAGGAGGCCCTGAGGAAAATAATTCCCCTCAGGGCCTATGTCATCCTTGAGGATGATGTGTGGAGGGTCTTTTTAGGAAAGGAAGGTTAGGAAGTTCTGAGAAGGAAAAGGATATAAGGGGTGGGTAGGAATCTGGGTGTCATTGTGTCCAGGAGTGACGGACGTATGAATCCATCTCTTCCACTGCGGTGTAAGGCGATGTTCCGAGAGAGTACAGCTGGAGAAGTCAAAGGGACTCCCTCAACCATTCTCTCCCGATCAGGCTTGCCATGCAGTTGGTAGGCAGATGCATCCGCCGCCAAAACCTGGACAAATCTCTACCCACGAACCCGGGCACCCCTACTAATTCACGAAACGGAGCTAACTACTTGGGTTGACTTTTGGCAGAAGTGTTGGTTATTCAATAAATGGTTCCCGGGGCGGCGGCACCCATACTCGCCTCCCAAATTGAGAAGTAAGGCATTGAACTAGCAAAGGAAGGATAATTGTTGACATGCTCTATAAATGAAATTCCTGATATGTATGTGTTGTAAAACCATATAGTTACATTATAGGTAGAGCCATGTTAATTTGTGAAGATCTGGAAGGGATACAAGGCCGATAAAAATTATAATAATTTCCACCTTTTTATAGCGCCGTTTAGTGATAAAGTCACGTCAAGTGTACTTGATGGATGGGATTAAAAGGTACGCTTATTTAGTTAGGGTATTCAAAAAGGAAGATATGACGCGAAGTGAATAATAGCCAAGGAAGTCATAGCATGGTCAAGGGAATCAAATACTTTCAGTCGGACCACACCAAGAGACAGAATAATAGAAATATACAGATAAATCATTTTAAAAAGAGCACTTTTGAATGTATCTCTTTCCTCGCGGTAGTCCTCCGATAGAGTGCACTGTAACGCAACCAAGCATCTATTTATTCAGATTTATCTGGACGAGTATTAGACGATTTAAGAATTCGAATGAAGCAAGGAGTATTTGTCGAGATAGAGGGTTTTGGTGGTATATCCTCTCTGCTGCATGATGTATTGTGTAGACAATACTTCATCCAAAATACGATTGTAAACATTACTGCACCACCATAAAACTCTTTTGTGAGGGTCGGGTACAATATGTGGAATCTTACCTACCTATTTTATTCCTAAAACTACCCCCATAAAATAATTATTTTAAAAAGGGACTTTCTTTCCATTGAAACAGTAGCAAAGTGACGTCTTTACAAATGATTATTACATGGAAGGAAGTAGCAATAAATATAAATGGTTAGGTTTCAGTAAATTAAAGGTACACTTTGCAATGAATGTTATGATTTTTAGAATATTTTTTTATAGAATTATTTTTTTTTACTATTTTATAACGCTCACTGTCTTTGTTTTACTTGCTATTTCGATCATCTTCTAAAATGCATATTTTTAATAATAACGGCATGCCGCCGCCCCGGAAACCACAACCAACAACCAACACTTCTGCCATAAGTGAACTCAAGTAGTTTGTTACGTTTGATGACTTAGCAGGGGTGCCCAGGTTCATGGACTAGGTTTGGTTCCGGATCTTGGCGGCGGGTACGTCTGCCTACCAATTGGCTCTGCGTGGCTGGCCGGGTCGGGAGAGACTGGTTGAGGAAGACCTTTTGACCTCTCCATCAGGAAGACCTCTCCCCCAAGACGACATAGGCCCTGAGGCGAATTATTTTCCTCAGGGCCTCATGTGTGAAGTTAATGTTAAAAAAATACTGTATGTATGAACTACAGTATCCATAGTGTAAGTTCTTATAGTTTCGTATAGTACTGGATGATGTGTGGTCGCCATTTTACGATCTAATGTAGATTTACTATAGACGAATGCATTACATAATAATATGTAGGTAAATATAATAACAAAGTCTTTGGTTTGCTTTTTTGTAAAAATCTTTTACATCTACATTTTAACCTATATTTTTTTATGATAAACACGTCAGATTAATGTTTAAATAAGAATTTACCTAATTGGTTTTTGTCGTTATGTTCCTGTGAAAAAAATGTTTTTAATTTGCTATGTAAACTATTTCCACTCATAAAAGTAAATTTTATCCTAAAGGTTATCTCTAAATTTCGGAAAAATAATATTATATAAATAAAATAATATTATAAAAAGTACTAGTGTGCAGTTCACACCGGTAGAAGCGAAAACTTTAGAAAAAAGAGTCGGAAGGCTACGAAGCACCGCATAAAGAGGAAACCGATTATTCTAACCCATTCTCTATAAATGCTATAGATGCATGCGTTTGTCTCTTTTTAATGTCGCTTTTTCGTTTCATCCAGTTTCAAATCACAACGGTGCTAAAGAAGTTTTCACTTCAAAGTCATTATAAAATTATTTTTTTCGTGGTTTGCTTATTGTTTCTTTTTAGTATCGCTTTTTAGTTTCAACTAGTTTCAAATCACAACGGTGCTAAAGAAGTTTTCACTTCAAAGTAATTATACCTTACATTATTTTTTTCTTGGTTTGCTTATTGTTTTTTTTTTGTGTCGCTTTTTCATTTCATCCAGTTTCAAATCACAACGGTGCTAAAGAAGTTTATAACTTCAAAATAATTATAAAATTATTTTTTTCGTGGTTTGCTTATTGTTTCTTTTAGTGTCGCTTTTTCTTTTCATCCAGTTTCAAATCACAACGGTGCTAAAGAAGTTTTCACTTCAAAGTAATCATAACATAATTTTTTTTATGGTTTGCTTTCGCGTAAAACTGTAAAATAAAATAAAATTCGAGTGTTCTTTGAGTATTGTATTTTTCTTGTAATCTACTTCTCTACGCAACTAGTGTTAAAACCATTCAATCTGGTATTAACTTAGATCAGCAAACATAAAAAGCTCTTTACGATAAAGTATTTTTTGTAAATGTATTTAAAAAATGATAGTAGGTCGGTGTCAGCCCTTACTAGTACCTAGCGCGTACCACATGTGGCTTTCTGAAACAATGGTGCTATTCTAGAGGCTAACGTGACCCTAGGCGCTCGCTGTCACAGCCGCCCGCCTTGTTGGGCGTGTCAAATAATATTTGATTATTTATTATGAATGATTATTTTTTTAATATTTCAGTTTTAGGGCACAAAATTGATATTTTTTTCTTACAATAAATTAATATAGGCCAAATAAAAAATATTCACAACAATATTTTTACAAAAATCCCGAAATAATTTCCAAATCCCATAGAGTAACGCTGTGTTACAAGACGGTTTGTCGAGGGTATTTTTAGCATGGTATGGGAAAGGTTAATGGCAACCCTGGTCAACACATTATTACTTACTCTCAATGGGACTGGAATACTGCTCAAGGAATCAAGGTGAAACGTAGCGGATGCAGAAGAATAAACATAGTAGGCCAACCAGGGTGAGGTTATGGCTTAGGGGCGAACAATTCATAAGGCTATGCATATCCAGAAAAAAGAAAACAGAAAATAAATTTTGCTTAAGGTCACCACGTCACGTAAAATTCGAGATCAGGTCGCTAACAATAACATTCTTTATGCAGATGACAATTCAGTTTAAATTCTCTTTTCACACCTGCCGCCTGTTTTGATTTATTAAAAAAAAAACATAGTCAATATACAGGGTGTCCGGGGGTAAAGTGCATTAACTTCGAGGGGGTGATTCTACATGATAGTACAAGTAAAAAAAATAAATAACTTTTTTCGAAATTCCAACTTTTAAGGGTAGTTTTGAGGTAAAAAGATAAAATTAGTCCGGCGTGTGCGGCCAGATTTATTATTTTCCGCTGTTACGATACGGGCCAATCGCAATCGAGTCGGGCGCCCGGCAGGCTCTCAGCAAGTAAGATCGAACCTCACACTAACGATTTTTAGTAGGTACGTCTTTTTGTATGGGAAAAAAAATGTTGGAATTTCGGAAAAGTTGTTAATCTTTTTTACTCCTACCATCATGTAGAATCACCTCCCGAAGTTAATGCACTTTACCCCCAGACACCCTGTATATAAATGTTTTACTATCATTTTCTGAAGAATTTAATTTTCCACATTATACAATAAAACCACAACTGAAAGAGGGGATTTTGAACAGTAAAGTAGTTTTTATATGCCTGATACTTACTCTTTTTATTTCAAAGGCAAATACGTGTTCTACCTGCAGTATTTAATTAAACGTTGAAAATATTTCTAAGCAATCTAATTTTCAAACCAAAAACACATGATTTTGGATCATTTAGTAGTGCATCACCTTCATTTATATTTATGGAAAATTAATAGGAGCTATGCAGAATTTCTGCATATCTCCTGTAATCAGTGGCAGTTCGTGGTCTTTTAACAGGGGGTTCAGAAATCCGAGAGAAGATATATCTAATCAAAATTTACATTGTTTTTACAACAAGAATAATTACATAGAATATATAAGTGGACGTGGAGGTCTTTTGTTTTTAATTTCCAACCTTTTTTCATTTATATTATTAGCATTATTTTTTATGTACACAACACTGTATTCAGCGATTTAAAAAAAATATATGACAGAGTATTAGCGACAACCTATAAAAGCAACCGTTTTCAATTTGATATCCAAAACAATACTGAAGTAAGTTCAACACAAAATTACATAACTAGCGACTTGACAATGCGATGTTTGCCGAAAATAATATAAAAAAGGAATATAAATGCTAGAAATATTTTGATTCTCATGCCTTCAAAATTTAAAACGTTTTTACGTCTTATTTGCATGAGGCAAGTACGCGCCAAAGTGGTTTTTATTTATTTTGTGCATAATTTTATAAAAATGAAAAAAAAATTAGGTCAAAAATAGTCTTAGCCATAAAGGGGAAAGTGTTTCTCTTATTACTTCATAGTTACAAGTCATGAAAAAACATTTCTTTAGTAGTTTACGCTTATATTTTTTGTTACGTAAATAATAATTTTATTGTAATTCCAATCCATACAAAAGGTAATAAAAGGTTCAATTTATCCGTAGCATATTTTTTGATGTTCATAATGTAAACCAATTCGTAATAAAGATTAATCAAAATAGTATCTAAATAGGATTTCAATTATAGCTTCATCCGGTGCAAAGGCAATGGTCATTCTGCGACGAACTCGATCGGTACTACTCGTGAAAGATCGGAGATCACGTGGTATCACATGACTCGTGATTGGCGCACCAAGCGTGAATGAATTTGGTAAAGAAATGCACAGTTTCATTCAAATCACTGTCAGAGGGATCTGTATTGGCCATGATATTTTTCTATAGAGAATTTTGTGCGGAACACATCACGCACAAAATGGAAATAGGTACAGATTTCGACGCGGTGGCGTGAGTTTTAAATACGGATTTTAACTATTTATAATGTGATTATAAACTTGTTTTATAATTATTTCAAACTTGTTTTAAAATAATATTATATGTATTTAATTATAAAACCAGTTTGTTTTATTTCATCATTTTTTTAATGGGGGTTCAGCGCACAAACACACTTTAGAGAAAACCGCCACTGCCTGTAATGATAATAATACACATAATACGACAAAATTCCTGTTTTAATATTAGATGTATGATGCACACATTACATAACAATAAGTCAGCAATACGTTTACTGATACTGGGTTTAAAAATATTAAATAATTAAGTAGGTAGATAGGCATCTACTACTACCTACCGTTGTTTTGTAAACATAGCATCAGATGAGATGGTCAGGTCACATTGCAAAAATCATCATTATCATCACCAAATGCAAAGCAAGTAGGTACATTACATATTACATGAGAAGGCAGGTAGCTAGCAAACATATCATCTCATCCATTATTCACACAACGGTCACCGATCACTACACTACTTCACTCGGCATTAGATCGAACTTCAAAAATAAAACGAAAATGCCTACAAACACCACACAACACGTCATAGACTTCAAATCACTTAGGGCAGAAATTAGTCATGAATCCTGGACTTCAACACTAAAAGAAAAAGACCCGAACAAAGCTCTAAATGCTTTCCTAATAACTATGGAAAAGTACACTAACAAGCACACTACAATAAAAACACATAAAAACAAAGCTCACAAAACATTGCAAATTAAACCATGGATCACTGCAGGGCTAGTAAAGAGTATTCACAAACGAAACGCAATGCACATGAGAGTACATAAAAACCCACATGACGGTAAACTTAATCACGACTACTTATTATATAGAAATCTATGTAACAAATTAATTAAGCAGGCCAAATACAAATTTTATAGGAACGCAATTGAAAATGCCAGAACGGATCCAAAAAAAACTTGGAAAGTCATTAATGAAGCAGCATATTTAAAACCCAAGAAGAATAATAATATCAAGAAACTGTCAATTAATGGAGAAATCCTTGAAACTAAGAACGAACCATTTAAACTAGCCAATTATATTAATTCTCATTTTTCCAACGTAGGCCTAAATCTAGCAAGCAAAATCCTCAACAATCACCACACTGCAAAAAAACTTTCATCTAAACACAGCCCTACCAAGCAACCATTACACTCTTTTAATATATATAAACTCAATAAAACAGAAATTTCCGACTTTATTTTATCTCTCAAACCACATTGCGCTCCGGGCCCGGACAAAATCTCAAACCAAATTCTGATTAATCTGCGAGAATTTATTGTTATACCTCTTCTACACATATTCAATCAAAGCTTTAGCCAAGGGATTTTCCCGGATAAACTAAAAATTGCCATTATAACTCCAATTCACAAGTCAGGGGACAAATCTCTCATATCTAACTACAGACCTATCTCACTATTAAATTCTTTATCGAAAGTTTTGGAAAAAGCAATGAAAAAAAGGCTAATATCCTACCTCGATAAACACAACTTACTCTCAGATTGTCAATTCGGTTTTCGAGCTAAAATGAGCACAGAACAGGCTATATCCGAATTAACTGAATACATTGTCAAAAATACAGATGTAGGATCCAAAGTCATCGGAGTTTTTCTAGATCTGGCTAAGGCTTTTGATACTATCTCTCATGACATTCTGTACGAAAAACTTAAAAATAATGGTATCAACGGTCCGCCGCTCGAATGGTTTATTAGCTATACTAAAAATAGGAAACAAATAGTTGAACTTAATAAGTGCTACAGTGATCCGGAAGAAATCAAGTATGGCGTACCTCAAGGTAGTGTACTTGGTCCCCTTCTATTTCTCATTTACATAAATGAACTTACCGATATTAAAATGGCATCTATCGACTACAAGGTAATCAGTTACGCAGATGACACGGTAATTCTATTCAAAGCACCGAGTTGGGAAAAGGCCTTCAAAAGTGCGGAAACTGGTATGATAGAAATAAAAAATTGGCTGGACGAAAATCTTCTTACCTTAAACATCTCCAAAACAAAATACTTAACATTCAGCAAAACCACTACCGGGCAACCAAAAATCACTCCGCCTTTATACCTACACCCTGATATTACCTCAAATCCCTCAAACCACAACTGCGAAAAAATAGAACATACTGATAATACCAAGTATCTAGGCTTAACAGTGGATTGTAAATTAAACTGGGAACTTCATATTAACTTACTAACTAAAAAAATCCGTAAACTAACATTTATTTTCAAAACTATTAGAAACATTATGCCACTAAAACAATTAAAAAATGTTTACTACGCTCTTTGTCAAAGCCTCCTAACTTATGGAATTTCTGCTTGGGGGGGAGCTGCCGACAAGTACATTAAACCGCTTAACACAATCCATAAAACATTAATTAGGATCATGTTCAAAAAACCTTATCTTCACCCGACGGAAAACATACTTATTACTTATAACATACTAGATATCAGGAAGCTGTTCATTAAAAAGATCATACAAATAAACTGCGTAAATTCCTCTCCATGCCACATAACTCACCCGAAAAACACAAGAGCTAAATCGTGTAACCTACTTCTAGTGCCTAAAACTAAATCAACTTTTGCCCAAAAACACGAATCTTACCTCGCACCTCACATTTTCAACACCTTCCTAAAAGAAACCACCTACTGTACCACAAAAAACAACCTAAACTGGTTATACAAACATTTCAATACATGGTTACTACACAAAAAAAGGGCAAGCATCACCAAGTTATTAGTAATCTCATCTTAGTCTTTAATCCTCACTCTTTATTTACTTATATGTGTTGGTTACTTATAGAAATTTTATCTTAATTATTAATACTGCTTTTGTATTACGAATGCTTTTATTATTAATACTGCTTTTGTTTTGCGAAAGTTTATATTATTATTACCTCATATGTATATTATTTTGTTGAAATCTTATAGTTCTAGATTTAGTCGCTAGCATTACTATGTGTACTTGATGAATTTTTGGTTTTATGGAAATTTGTCAATTCCTTGATAACTGTATTTCAACTCCCAATAATTCTTATTTGATTATATGTATTTAGGTTTTAATATGTATCTATGAGTTTGATTATGTACACGTATGCGAATACCTGTGTGTAAGTATGTGCGCATATGCGTGTATGTGTGTATGAACATAATTGTGTATATGCATGTATATATATGTAAATGTATATGTGTCTAAGTTTATGTATATATATATATATGTACCCGCCTCGGAACAGACTTAGTCTAGTGAGGCGGGCTACTAACTTGTGTGTATATGATTATTATTACAATAAACGACCGGGTTGCCGGCATTAAAAAAAAAAAAAAAAAAATATTCTAGGATGTCTCCTAGCAACGCTAACAATAAGACATCAGCTGCTGTATTGAAATGTAAGTAATATGTATGAAGGACCAATATTTATTTTACAAAGGTAACCCAATATGTTCCGGTCGAAGAGAGCTTGTGACTTAAATTAAAAATGAATATCAAAATGATTAGAGATATGACTTACGGTAGCACAATACGACATTAAGTACAAGTGAATGCAATTATATGAATGAACTCACCATGCAAGGCGGCGAGTCTCTCCTCCTGTGCCTTGAGTTGAAGTGCCACCATCAGCTGTGATTCCTGCTGCTGCAGACAGATGGCAGCGCTCTGTTGCTCCAAGTCGGAATTATTCAGCAAATTCAAATTAGAACCCGTTCCAAGAACTTCCGGAATGTTCATTTGTTTCCCAATCAAACTTGTAAGATCCGAATACATTGGGTTCATATTTCCCAGATTAGATGCGGCAAGATGCCCGCTTTCTACAACATTTTCCTGGGGTTGCACTTTTGGTTGATTTGTAGCTTCAGTCTGTTTTGAAATAACTTCTTCACTTTGTTTACTTTCAGTCGGTTTTAACCAATCCGGGAGATTATTTTGTTTTATTTCTTCTTTCAGCTCTAAGGGATCTTTCGCATTTAAATCATCATCGGAAAATAATCCCAACCAGTCTGTGTTGCCTCTTTGTCTGCGTGAAGTGTTAGAAGCATCTTTTTTTACTGGTTTTGATAATTCAATGGCTGATTCCGCCTTGATGGGTTTTGGTTTAGGATCAGGCAAACTCCTTTCCATGTCCAGTTTAGAACTTGAACTCGACAGTCTGACATTTTTACTTATCGGAGCTGAAAGAAAATTACTTGGAGAATACCCGGTAGAAGCATTTGGATTTTCGAGTTTTGCGGCTGGTGGCGTTTCTTGCCTTTTAGATGAAGATGTTGATTTTCCTAAAATGTCATCGAGTGTAGATGATTTGTTGGTACTTTTCGCTGGAGGTTTGGTGGCAGCCGGAGGGGGTTCTGTATCAGACAAACCAAAATCATCCAGGAAGTTCAAACTGTCGGGAAAACTCGATTTAGTTCTTATTGTGGATTGCAAATCACCCGATGAATTGACATTCTGTTTATCTATGTTCTCCTTAATGCCTGGTGAAGTTGACGGCCTCTGAATTATATTAATTCTACTTTCAGTTGGTGTTTCAACCAGACCAAGCCAATCCCCCCCAGATAGATTACTCTTCATTTCCTTATTTGGAAGAACCGCTGCAGCTCGGGGCGGATCATCATCGAGTCCAAATAAATTGCTCTTTTTTTTGTCTAAACTGGCATCGCGAGATGATAGTTGGGTCCTAGTGGCAGGTTTGCTCTTATCATCGTTATAAAAACTATCATTACTGTTATCACTGAGTAAGTCTCCTAATGGATCGTCTAAATCAAAATCAATGTTCTTAGCCATTGTTCAATGATCTTCTTTAGTTATTATTCTAGACAAAATCCTTCAGATATCGAATGAATAAACGCGGTTGTCAACCATGTTTACAATATTGAACTCAAGTGTTTTTGTTAATTTGTTCCACTTCAGAAATTTCGTGCAATAGCTTTACCGGGCTTTTGTATTTCAAGCGGTTACCATGGCGACTACAGGATAGACACCACACCAGTTTGAAATGCGTTCTATTTTGTAGCTGCAGCATTAGTAAATAATATTCCAATAGACTAGAAAGGGAATTGCCAACATAATAATTATTTGAAATGGTTTAAAATTTAAATCCATAGAACAAAAGTTTGAAACGACTGACACATGAAAAATTGACGTAAATATTATTGTCATCGTTCTCATTTCAATTTCAATATCGAAATGGATTGCGTTGGTAAGTTAATATTTTATTGATCACCCCTTAATTAATTGACACATTCATGTTGCCAAAAAATCCCTCGTTGAGTTGTTATTTTCATGTTTTAATTCGCATGGTTTTATCCATTCCTCAGAGGCGGACAAAGGAGATTCCTCCGAGAATTGTGATCCGAATTCCACTCCCGTCAACGATAAGCAGGCTTCCAAACCCGTAGAGACTAGTGTCGAATGCGAAAATGTAAAACCAAAAGTTGACTATCACCAGCCTGTCCTGCCGGAAGATGTTCCCATGAAAAACCTGCGACCACCACCACCAGAGGAAATGATAGAATTCAAAGTTATATTCAATAAAAGTAAGCACGATATTACCTTCGGCTGGGATCAAACTGTCAGGGAGTTGAAATTGCATCTGGAGCTGATCATTGGTGTGGTGCAAAATGCTCAGAAGATACTCATAAAAGGAATGGCCAAAGATGACAATACGCTAAGGGAATCCGGCCTGGTGAAGGGAGGGAAGGTGATGGTTATTGGCTCCAAGATGAATGATATTTTATCCGTCACAAACTGCAAACAGGTAACATCCTTCTAACATTACATCAAATTGACCCTCAGAGATGACAAAGAACATCATTACCTTCATTGCATAAGAAACAAGCATGGTCATGTAAGCTTTCTATAAATAAACAAATGAAATTTGTTGAGTCATTGTTAAAGAGTATTTTTACTTAGATACTATTATTCCCAGTTGAATATTAAGTTTCTTAATCTCTTTCACCAAATTAATTGAATTACTGAGCTTGTGAAATATTGCTGTTTATAATGTGTACTTATATGTTTGTATAATTATATATTTGAATTTTATGTCTCAGCAATGTCTAATTGAAGAAAAGACAGCAGGATCTTCAAGTTCTAAAGAACCCTTAAGTGATCAGAAGATTCATAAGAAAATACTGGACAAAGGAGTGCCACCAGATGTTATGCCAGGAACCAAGGGATCTAAGGTAAACTTATCTATACATAATATATATTTATATGGCTCAATTGGGAATATTGCCATCGGGTGTTCAGATTTTATATGTACTCAGTAAAACTTATGAGAAATATGGCATAATCCACTGCGTGAGCATTTTATGTTGCAACTTGATTTAATAGTTTAATATTTATAAACTTATTAACTTGGTAAATTCTTGGTTTTGTTCTACGTAGAAGTAAAGTGTTCAAAAATCAGCGTACAATCGTAATGTTGTATTTCTCATTGGTTAAAAGTATACCGGAATATGTTTTGCTGATTTGGAACCTACAGTATAAACTGTACATCGATTGCTTAGATTTTAAAAATATCTTGCCTTTAAATTAAATAATAACTTTGAATGTTTCAATCTTTGTGATAAAGGCGAATAATAGCTGATTTAAAACTTCAACATATTGAATTGAATTGAAAAGCAATTTGGGAGGTGGGAATGGGTACCGTCGCCCCGGGAACCTTTATTGGATAACCAACACCTCTGCCATAGATCACCCCAAGTGGTTCGCTACGTTTGGTGATTTAGCAAGGGTGCCGGGTTCATGGGGTGAAGTTTGTCTAGGTCTTGGAGGTGGATGACCAGGACACACTGAACCCCAAATTCCTACCCACCCCTTAAACCCTTTTCCTTTCCAGAACCCTCCTCTCCTTCCTTTCCTTTAAAGAAAACCCTCCATACAGCGTCCCTAAAGATGACATAGGCCCCGAGGGAAATTATTTTCATGTAAAAAAAAAAAAATTGAATTTTAAACAATAACACCGACTGTGCCAAACTTTTGTCCCTAATTAATGTTAACATATACCTTTGAGATATACCCACCATAAAGCACTTTTCCACGACAAATTGCAATTAACTGTGCTCATCGTACCTTCAACAATATTTGCCTAAACTCTATCTACATATTTTGGATTTATTGCCCACATTTAAGGAGTAATATCGCTTCACTTCTATAGATCATCAGAAGTATGATTCTGTGTTTTTTGTGTTATGTTTTGCATTTAGTCAGCGTTACGAGACAATTAAGACAAAAAGACAAAATCCGTGAGTTATCGGAAGACATCCGTCGTGCTTTATCGGCTGCCAATTTCTGTGATTTTTCTTTGGCTTTCAATGGCTTTTCTGTGCCTGTCGTGTGTTGAATGAATTAATTACCTTAAAAAAACAAATTACTATTTATTAGTTAATATAACTACTTACACATCAGCCTGATAGGTGTTCATAAATGACTATCCGTTTGTCGTATTATTTTGATGTTTGTACAACATGACAGTCGATTCGCAAATTTTCTCGCATCTGACATCTCTTAACGAGGTAAATGCGCCGTCATCTCTGGCGTTAGGTTTTAAGAGTTGGTGTCTTAGTACAAACGCAGTTGGCGCGATATGGAATACTGCATTTAAGAGAACTGTCAAAATGTATCGTATACGGCTGATTTAACACGATACAGAATCACCCTTCAGTTCTCACACCTACAAACATTCACACATACTTATTCACTACAAATGTCACTCGTTAATTATTCAATGAACCTACCACAAATAAGACATTATAAGAAAATATAAAAAACCTACTTGTTTCTATAAATAAATAAATTATGCCTAATGGTCACCATTTATAAACTCTTTTATTCGACATAGTAATTCAGAAAGAATATATTGTATTTAATTTCTGTGGGTATATGGTTGAAAATTCTTGAAATTTTGCTATTGTGCAAGGCATTGTAGAAAGAGTATAATTATAAAAGAATTTACCACAATTAACATTGTTCTTTGATGATTCACAAAGGCCTCCTGTCGAGGTCAGCTACAAGTAACTTTGGAATTCATTAACTGAGTAGTTCTGGAATTGGAATTCATTATATACAATTCCTTAACTGATATGTGGTTTATAGGAGCCACTGCCTCCGGTCCCACTGAGCGGGATGTTGAACAAGCACGGTGGGAAGGTGCGACTGACCTTCAAGCTGGAGTCGGACCAGCTGTGGCTCGGCACAAAGGAACGGACTGAGAAACTCAGCCTCACCTCCATCAAAGGTTTGCTTAAATTTCATTAAATGTTTTATTTTTTAAATTTCAATCAAATCTTGATGTACAAAACAACTTCTTTTTTACAGGAATAACATCTGAACCAATAAAAGAGCATGAAGAATATCACATTATGGTAAGAAAATTACATCTTTTTTGCATATTCTCACTAACTACCTGATGATTGTAACCCGATTACGAACCACTAATTTATCAATCATGTTAGTTTTAAAAAAAAGGTGGGTGCCGCTTTAGCTAGCAACCATAGATGAATAACTTTTGTAGATCGAGCATCTCAAATCGTTCTATCTTGTCTATGGCATTTTTTCCTTGTGTACCCGATCCAAGAGCTGGGTCTCTATTCCCGAGCAAACGATCAAACGTTACTCGTTATGCGCCTCGCAGCGACCAAAAATTACTCGTCGTCGCGACCAACTTTGACGAATCCTTCAATTTTACGTATTCTTGAACGTCGAACGATCGAAGAGATGATTATATTGGCAGCCCTGTGAATATTGTCTATGTTCTTGATGTTTTTGAGATTTCTATGGTGTGAATGTCAAACGTCAAACAGTTGATATTAGTCGGGTTTAGCATATTTATGAATTGATATGCTGATAATATTTGAAATGGCTGCAGGATACAAATGATTGGTTTATTTATGCATTACAAACAGCCAAAAGCAATTTCTAATAATCGAATTAGTAAGTTCGGAAAGTTTTTGTCGTCACTCACCTTCGGCGAATCTCGACGGAATTCAAACACTGGAGAAAGGTTAGTATTTATTCATGTCCATTAATTTGTGTGTAAAGTACATTTAAAATGTCTACTTGTTATCCTAAAGCTTCGTTCGGATGAAGCTCCGCCTTTCTATTCAACAAAACGAACAAGATGCTCACTCAGAATGAAGTCAACTACATCTCTTTGAAGTCATTAAAAGCTATGAAACAAATCATTTTGAAATAGCCCTTAACCTATATTTTTGTATCATCACTTATGACTTCATCGCTCACATGGTGTTCATTCTAAGTCTTAATTTGTATGTTACAGGTTTGCAGGATACAAATGAATTGGTTTATTTATGAATTACAAACTGTCAAAAGCAACTGCTAATAATCGAATTAGTAAGTTCGGATATGGATTTAATGAGAGGAAAGTTTTTGTCTTCACTCACCTTCGGCGAATCTCGACGGAATTCAAACACTGGAGAAAGGTCAGTATTTATTCATGCCCATTAATTTGTGTAAAGTACATTTAAAATGTCTACTTGTTATCCTAACGCTTCGTTCAGATGAAGCTCCGCCTATGACGAA
Source organism: Limnephilus rhombicus (assembly GCA_929108145.2). Lineage (NCBI taxonomy): Eukaryota > Metazoa > Arthropoda > Insecta > Trichoptera > Limnephilidae > Limnephilus > Limnephilus rhombicus. Next base: position 40,242,882 of record OV815279.1, read on the forward strand.
TTTCTATTCAACAAAACGAATAAGATGCTCACTCAGAATGAAGTCAACTACATCTATTTAAGAAGTTATTAAAAGCTATGAAACAAATTATTTTGAAATAGCCCTTAACCTATTTTTTATATTTTTGTATCATCACTTATGACTTCATCGCTCACATGATGTTCGTTTTAAGTCTTAATTTGTATGTAAAATATCACAATATTGAAAAGAATTATAATGGGGCTACATTACTTCAAAGCCAATCGTTTCAAAATTCAAGTAAAATTGTGTGATCTTGACGTTGTCCTTCTTTTTGAATACTCTACGATATAAGAAAGTCTCTTTTCACTAATATTTAGTGTAAATAATTAATATGATTCAAAAATATTTTCAGGCATGGCAAGATTTACGCTCAAAGGCCGAAATAAAGAATGCCTCCTTGAGGCGGCTTGCGGCCGAGACTAGAGGCGGACCACCGCCACCGGCACGCGGTGCCAGCAGCAGATGTGATGGGCTGATACTACAAGCAGTCAACCCAGTGTGATTACAGTGTGGGCTGTACGGAGATCAACTTGGACTTTTCCTTTCTCGGAAGACCCCAGTCTGTTGCTGGCTGCAGCAGCTGACAGTCTGCCAAGGAGCCCTGGAGGTGCTCTTGAAGGCCACACCTCCCCTTGTGGAACCCCCTACCATTGATCCTCCACCCGTACAGACTCCGAGGTGTACTGAATCTCTTCAATACCCTCATTTTAAATTTAATTAAAACCAAAATCATACTTTATTGTCAGTACATGTATTCTTCTTCAGCTTATAATACAAAATATGTTGAAATAATTTCAATTGTAATTACAGTTGTTAGTTTTAGTTTTATCGTGGATAAATATAATATTTTTCTTTAAATTTGACATTGAAGATAATATTTAATAGGCAATATCAGACTTGTTTCTTATTCTTTAGCTTATAATACAAAATATGTTGAAATAATTTCAATTGTAATTACAGTTGTTAGTTTTAGTTTTATCGTGGATAAATATAATATTTTTCTTTAAATTTAACATTGAAGATAATATTTAATAGGCAATATCAGACTTGTTTCTTATTCTTTAGCTTATAATACAAAATATGTTGAAATAATTACAATTGTAATTAAACAACTGAAACTGTAATGTTTTCTGTGTTATACGATACAAATTGGGATACTATCTAGAAGCAGATACGTTTTTAGATTTTCACGGCCAAAAGTATTTTCATTATTAGTTTTTGGGGTGTTACGCTTTGCGCTACCTCCTTTAGCCAACGTTTCGGACAGCGTTGCATTATCAGGGCAGATATGTCTAATCTGCCGGCTCTGCCCTGATGATGGACACTGCAACGCTGTCCGAAACGTTGGCTAAAGGAGGTAGCGCAAAGCGTAACACCCCAAAAACTAATAATGAAAATACTTTTGGCCGTGAAAATCTAAAAACGTATCTGCTTCTAGATAGTATCCCAATTTGTATCGTATAACACAGAAAACATTACAGTTTCAGTTGTTTAATTACAATTGTAATTATTTCAACATATTTTGTATTATAAGCTAAAGAATAAGAAACAAGTCTGATATTGCCTATTAAATATTATTCTCAATGTTAAATTTAAAGAAAAATATTATATTTATCCACGATAAAACTAAAACTAACAACTGTAATTACAATTGAAATTATTTCAACATATTTTGTATTGTAAGCTAAAGAATAAGAAACAAGTCTGATATTGCCTATTAAATATTATAACTAAAACTAATAACTAAAATATTTAGAAGATTTTTAGTTTTATCGTGGATAAATATAATGTTTTAATTTAAATTTGACAATGAAGATATTTAATAGACAATATCAGACTTGTTTATCATTCTTTAGCTTATAACACAAAATATGTTGAAATAATAATTGTAATTGAACAACTGAAACTGTAATGTTTTCTGCGCCATGTGATAAAAATTGTGATGCTATTTATTAGTAGCATTTTAATTTTATCGTGGATAAATATAATGTTTTCATTATCATCGTATCAGCGTAATGAATGAGAGTGTTTTATTTCTATCATGGATAAATATAATGTTTTACTACTTAACACCAGAGTTGTTTTTTAATTTACTAGAAAATATCATACTTGATTATTTCATCAGTGTACTAATTCTTTATTTTTAGCTTGTTTTACAAAATATATTGACATTGTACATTGAAAACTGTCTTGTTTCTATATTACTTGATAATAATTATAATATACTTAATATTAAATACATTTTTTATGATCACACCATTGTTTTCTTACATTTTACATCACTATATTATCACAAAATATATAAAACCTTGTTGAAATTCACTTTTCAAATTACACAAATATACTGCACTGCACATGGGTCGAGACCCACCCACAAGAGTCTGGCGTCTACCGTTGGTGATGGGGCTTATTATTTTGTACAGCAACAACTTAGATGGTATTTTGTTGGCCTTAAATAAATCAGTTGGCTTGCAACCAAAATAAGGTGATGCTTTCAAAATTACTTATAATAATAAAAAAACTGGGCGTACTGTACAGAGCCCGCAGATACTTTAATAGTACACAACTGCTAACCCTGCACAAATCACAAGTGCGCCCCACGGTTGAATTTGGCAGCCACCTCTGGTCTGGAGCTCCAAAATACCCTCGACTCTGCAAAAACGGGCGGTCCGCTTAATAGGTTCTCCCATCTTAACAGATGGATTGCAACCTTTAGAGTACAGGCGTCGGGTGGGAATGCTATCCTTGTTCTACCGGTATTACAATGGAAGATGCTCCGAGTATGATGATCCCTTCGGCACCGGTGCATAGTCGGGAAACATGCCAAACGCGTGCCCAACATAATGTACACGGTTGACACTTGTCACATGAGAACGGGTCGCTTCTTCGACTCGTTCTTGTGTTTAACAGCTCGGCTGTGGAACGATTTGCCCGCCTCTGTGTTTCATCCTTCCTACAACATGGGTCTCTTCAAGACCAATGTTCATTCCTTCCTCTCCTCAAAAAACCCTCCACACAGCATCCCAGATGACATAGGCCCTGAGGGAAATTATTTTCCTCAGGGCCTCCTGTGTGGAGTTAATGTAAAAAAAAAAATCATGGGTATTGAAGTATTTGTTGTAACGATTTGTATTTGAAGTGTTTGTTATAACGCAGCTTCGTGTAGCCTCACCCCTCACCTCACCGCTCATTATTTGTGTGTGGCTAATATCATTTAATAATATGATCTAGACACTTTACAAATGATGTACAGTGAACAGAACAACAAAAGGATAAAAAGACTAGGTACTTAGTATAAACACAGAAATAATTTTGAACTATCCTATTTCGAACAGCTCTACCAGCCACTAAATCTGGGTTTCTAAACAGCCTCGGGCTCAAGTGGAGCCATTCCTCCAGCAATCAGCCCTAAATCTAGATTATGATCGGTCAGGTATTCTGGAAGATCAAATTTATCTTTTACACACATTTTGTGAAGCACCAAACATGCATTGATAAATAATCGAATTGATCTGACGAAACATTCTTGTCAGTCTCGAAACAGTTGTTTCTTGACAGTCGACATGGTTAATCAAGTCAACATCGCCGGTAAATCAGCCATGACAGCCATTCTAAAATTGCAAAATGATTTTACAAAAATAGACGATGTCTCTGCGGGTGCGAAAGTTCGCGCGGGAAAACAATAATGCCAGATTTTGACAGCTAATTGCGTAGATACGCTAACAACCTACCACTCGCTGCTCGTTTCGACTGGTATACCCCACTCGTTGTTGTGTGGAATGACTTTTGACGTTTTGCGTCTAAGAATGTTCCTTCGACCAAGCTCAAGAATAACCAAGTCGACCAACGGACATACTTTCGACGGCGATTACGAGCGACGACGCTTGGAGAATAGAGACCCTGGTACCATCAACCCAATCACTTCGCCAGTGGATTGTGTAAAATGATCTATCGACCCAGCTCTAATTCCCCCATGGCAGAAAGTAAAACTTTTCTGTGGACATATTTAAAATTTAGCAATGCATATTTCTAAACAGAAAGCTGTCCCAATTCATGAATCAAATAAACCTTTGCCACTCTTGCTGTTTTCATGTTATGTATTTAATATGAAATTGTATTCGCAGGGTATTCAGCTAGGTCCCACGGAGGCCTCCAGGTATTGGGTGTATTGGGTGCCCGCCCAGTACATCGAGGCCATCAAAGACGCAGTCCTGGGCAAGTGGCAGCTATTCTAAACACTGCCTCGCCGCCCCGCTCCGTGTATATTCAAAACTAATATATCCATTCAGTTGGTCAACGTACAAGCAAGGAATCTCCATTGTATTTAAGGTTGATTGTCTTTGATAACGAGGTTTCTACTTTGGTAAATTAGTCTCCATTGCCAGTCTGATACTGGCAACTGATGAATTGCGTAAAGGGTAAAGATGTATTGACTCTGTCCGACTGTCTTTTGATAAAAAATGTTACAAATTTTGTACTCTATCAGATTAAATGAAATATGTACTTCATTACACTTAGTTTGGTAAGTTTTATTATTTAAACTTTTTTGTTTACTTGGGGAAAGCATCGATACAATGGCAACATAAAATAATGATACGGAAAGTCACTTCTTTCACTATTAAAAACACACAATTTTCTTTAACTTCCGATAAGATTAGACGTAGATTACAAATTTGGTCACTAAATGTTGAGAGTAATGATTAATCCTTTGGGTCAATTTTTATTTGACCCATTTTTGTTTTTGTCAGTCAATTAACTATCTGTGCTATTTTTAACTGTAATTTAGGCAAGTAACTCGGTGTACTTTAGTGTAAGTTTTCATTTTTTTTACTGCAAGGCTGTTCTGTGTAATTTTATTTATTCTGCGTCACAATCGACTCGCATTTATTTAATTTTTATTGTAAGCCAAGTATTGTTTTAATTTCATTATTTTCATCTACCCGAATTTCAGTCGAAAAATTGCCTTAAAAAAAGGAGTTTTCATTGTCTTTGTTGCCATCACATTGATTTTAGATAATGTCGTCTATTTAATGTAAAACTGTCATTATTAGGGTTCTCGGGGATTGTGTCAATCTTTCCCTATGCTCGAAATATTTAACAATTGCAAATGTCTGGTTTCCGTGATCAGCCTAAACCAGTGAGCGCTTCCAAATGCCACTTAAAAAAATAAAAACCTATTAAAATAAACATTTAAAATATGGGTACCGCCGCCCTGGGAATTATTTATGCTCTCCTGGATAATTTACACCAGTTTAGGACAGTTTACACCGGATAGATAATATGTAGTGATCTCGGGAGAGTCAAAAAGGTATCAGAAAAAATGCTCTCCGGGATAAATTTACTATTTTTTTGTTTAGGACAGTTTTACACCAGATAGACAATATGTAGTGATCTCGGGATAGTCAAAAAGGTATCTTTTATTTTAAGCGCACAATATTCTCGAATATTGTCTGTAATAAAAACTGAACAGAGAAGCTTGTTATAATGCGTATTCAAATGTGTCCTTTATTTTACTTAGATGATAATAAATAAATGTATTTCATTTTTGTGTAAGAAATAAAGGTTTTATTTGGTTGCTGAAGAAAGTGAAATCCGCTGGCCTCCCCACTCCCCAGCTGCAGTAAAATTAGCTGTGTATTTAGCGTTACGTTATTCTATCCCAAACCATGTAAGAAACTCTAAAGTCATTTATTGAACACTTATAATAAAAACATGAATTAAATAATTATCATTCTTTAAGAATAATATTATCTTCATTAGTCGCGTGTTTGTGTGATACAGAAATTTATTGATATGTATTCGACTTTCTTTAATGTACATAATAAAATTTTGAAATAATGTTTATTTCTTTCATTTTGCCCCAGAATATTACCCGTTTTGTGCTCCCCTTAGCTCAAATATATTATTTCTCAGGAAAGCCTTCAATGACCTAACACCGGATGTGATGTTAAAAATATATATAAAACACATGGATTATTCAGTTGATTAGTCAGACATGTCTGAAAATTCTAAATTTGAGTTGTACGTAAAAGTGTATCCTCTATCTGGTGCAGTACTCAGATTATTCGTAAACACCAAATCGCACAAATTATAGTGCACAAAAACTTGTAGGAAATTTCAAAATGTCATGCTAATGTATTGGACCTAGGGAATGCAATCTCGTTCTCGCGAGATCTCGGCCTTTTTTAGCGAGATTGATCTCGGACGAAAAAAGGGCGAGATCTCGCGAGTTTAACGAGATTACACTCGAGCATAAAACGTCTTATTTGAAGCGCGGACTGACACGGTTCGGTGCGCGTGAGGCGGCGGCCTGAGGTAGCCTGAGATCTGTGGTTCCAACTAGCGTTGAATCCGATAAGGCCTTCTCAGCCGCTGGTTATTTGGTCAACAAAATAAGAAGCCGTTTAGCAGACGATTCTTTAGACATTTTGTGCTTCTTAACAAAATATACCAATTAGTCAAGACTATTAGAAATTATCTATTAATTAACAAAATATACCAATCAAATGAAAGATTTGTTCAGTTCAAATCACAAGCCATTATTACGAATTATTTTGAAAATAGCTCCTTAACTAATCTGTAATATCTAATGGATTTACTGAGTAGATATAGTTTTATTTAATTGCTTTAATTAGTAGAAGAAGGCGAGGACGCCCGAGGAAGACATGGCACGATCAAATGAATCAGATACTTGAGTCGGGCCATGTGAAAAGTCAAAATAATAGAAGAGCATGTATGAATGTGAACGAGGCAAGGAGTGTGTGCCAAGATCGAGTTATTTGGCGGTCCATCCTCTCTGCCTACCCCTGCGGAAAAGGCGTGATGGTTAGTTAGTAAATAATAATATCTCAGTTTAATAGTCAACTCAACTTAGATAATTATAATTTTTTTTTACTTTTCGTTGTTTTGTTTGTTATAAAAGAACTGTTTTATTACTAAAAGATTTTTTTTTGATATTAGAATTATTGTTTCTTTCATTTGTTATTTGATAGATACGTACGTCAAAGTTTACTACTTAGAAGTTTATTAAAAAATTATAGACAAATACGTCAAACAAAGTTTAATGCATAAAAGTCTATTGAAAAATTCGTGAAAATAAATGTTTATCTTATAATACTTATAATTTTTATTATTGTTTTCCTAAATTATTCAAATATTGTGATTATTTGCAAAAAAACACACAAAACTGCCAATCTCGCGAGATCTCGAAATTGGCGAGATCTCACAGTATTGTTATTCATAAACTCGCGAGATCTCGCTTGAGCCCCAATCTCGCGAGATTTGCATTCCCTAATTGGACCATTATACCTCCCCAGGCACGGCAGTGCCTCCTCAATGTTTACGGAAGGGCGAGTTCCAGGATTTAAAGCTCTATTAAGAACCAGGATTGCAGGACTGAGGGGGAGGATAAACCACTCCAGAAATATTCTCATAATAGAATCCCGTTTGACTTCAGGATCGAGCTTAGAAGAACATTGGAGGAAGACACTGGCTCCCATAACCCCAGACTGATTTTTTATTTATTTTTTTTTACTTATATTTTTATTTTATTTTCTTCTTATTACCATATTTTATAAATATCTATGCGTTTTATGTATGTACTTACACACTATATAGGATGTGTGGGATTGCACTCACCTCCCCACATTCTGGAATAAAGACCATTATTATTATTATACTTTCCTGTGTTATTTTATAGCATATTTCATATGTAAAACATAGACACATGTAAATGTTATTGCTTTCCTCATTATCTCAAAACTTAGTATTTGGAAATGTCTGACTAATCAATGGGATGATCGATATGTATGACCTCTCCTGGAAAATGCTTGATGACGCCATATTTTGCCAAGGATATAGATCTAATAGAGAGAGTATAGGGACAATTTCCAAAAATACCAAGAGCTTTGAAAGATCGGCAACAATTACCAAGAAGAGAAAAGGGTGACTTAATTGAGGCTTTCAAAATGTTATCCTGTTACCCTGACATCCAAGAACTCTTCACCACCAACAAAAATATAAATACAAGGTGGGGCAAAAGTAATCACCTGATGTTCTTTTGCTGTAATTTTTTTGTTTTAATGAAAAATTTGGTTCTTGTGAAATTTGTTTATTTAATCCATTAGAATTTATTCCATCAAGTTGAGAAAATGATAACGGCCAAGTGGCCACCGCCAGAGTTGATGGCCATACGGGCCCATTTTGTGGCATTTTCCATCACTCTTGCCAGAACTTCGGGCAACAGGTTCTCGCATTCCGGGCTTCAAGAGTCTGAGGCTTGTTAACATAAACCCGCGACTTCAAAAAACCACATAAAAAGAAGTCTGGAATGGTTAAATCGGGTGATCTGGCCGGCCAGTGCAAATCACCAAAACGAGAGATTAAGAGACCCGGAAATGCTTCCTCCAGAATATCGGTTGTGGCTTAAGCAGCATGCGCCGTTGCACTGCCTGTTGGAACCACATGTTCTCCAGTCACAATTGAGGAAGAAAAAAATCGGTTATCACGGCTCTGTAGCGTGCGCCGTCCACGGTCATCGTTTGGCTCGCGGCGTTCTCAAAAAAAAAAATGGCCCGATGACTCCCCCAGCGTAAACAGCACACCACGCGGTAAATTTTAGCGGGTGCAATGGCTCTTCGTGGGTGATACACGAATTTTCGGTGCCCCAGAAACGATTATTTTGTTTATTCACATAACCGCTAAGATGGAAATGAGCTTCACCGCTCATGATAATTTTTGATGAAAAATTGTCCACCTCTTCGTTGAGATTCAGGGTGGCTTGAGCGTAGGTTATACGCGTTTGGCGGTCATCAGCTAACAGCTGATGCACTGTCTGCACTGTGTAAGGGAACATCTTCAAATCTTTCACCAAAATTCTGTGTAAGGACCGCCGGCTAATGCCCAATTGCGTGGCACGTCGTCTGGTCGATGTTACGGGCTCATCTTGGGCAACAGCAGCGATATTCTCAGCAGAACGGCTGCTCCGGGGCCGGCCAGCCTTGGGAACATCTCGTGTTGTCTCAGTCTCTTCAAGGCGAGTGGTCAAACGCCGCAGTGTTTGTTCAGTTGGTGTCGGACGGCCAGGAAATCTGCAACGAAATTCACGCTGCGCCAACACAACCGACGAATTGTTGCGCAAAAAAATGGAAACAATTATTCCACGTTCTTGTGGAGTAAACCGATTCATGGCTTGTCGATTTGTATTCTGCGTTTGTTTACTTCAGAAATGTCAAAACCGAATTGACATTTGGCGCCATTTGCATAAGTTACAGCGTTGATTACTTTTGCCCCACCTTGTATATCATTGAAGAAGATATAATAAACTAAACGAAACATGTAACACATCAAGACACAGAAAAATAAAAAGGTAATGGTCGCCACTGGGAATCGAGCCCAGGATCTCTCGACATAAGAGAACCTAGGTTCGATTCCCAGTTGCGACCGTCATCTTTTTATTTTTGTGTGTCTTTTCTGTTTCGTTTTTAGATTTATTAGTATTATCTTCTTCAATGATATCTTACATTGATGGATATCCTTCATAAGTTATTCCAATAAAAAATAAATACCCCTGGACCCTAAAAAAAAAGTCAGTGTGCAGTTCACACGCAGTTGAAGTGAAACCTTCAGCAAACTAAAATAAACAAGAGTAGGGAGACTACAAAGCACCGCACGATGAGGAGACCGATGGGCTGCGAAGCACCGCACAAAGAGGAGACCGATTAGTCTATCTCATTCTCGCAGGCTAAATCCTATTGATGTATGAGTTTGTCTCTTTTTAGTGATGCTATTTTTCGTTTTATCGAGTTTCAAATCACAATGGTGCTAAAGAAGGTGGCGGTTCTTCACAGGGGGACAATGGGGACAGTCCCCACCAGTTACACTCGAAACCTACTGAAGGAAATAACAGTCGATGCTTTGTCTTCACCAAAATGAATGAATTCTTTAAACATGAAAGTAATTAACATTTGCAGAAATAAAGTACAAAAAAATATTCCGGGTGATTTTAAAAGACCCGACGCGCGTACAGAGAACAATGTACGGCGCAAGAGAACGGCGAGTCTATTTCTCAGTGTGCAGAATTAATGCGCACTTAGGGGACGATCCGAGCTATCCCCATAGATTCCTTGCATTGTTTCGCGATCGTATGCGCATGCGCACTCATATGTGAATTCAAATACCATGGGGACAATTCTTTGAATACCCTAAGAACTCAATGCCTATGAACCATTTGTTTGCGGAGTTTACGGGTGGGAATCGTGTGCATTCAAATTAAGTTCAATATTAATCTTGTAAGATAAAGCTTTATTTTTATTGTACTGTCTTGCAAATTGGTAAGTATACATACCTATGTATAAATAGACATTTTATATTATTTTGTGTTTAAATATCCGATTAGCAAGATTAGACCATAATTTTTTTTTTGAGAAATTTTATATTATACCGTAATCTCACCATCCGTAGAAACGGGTGTTGAGATTACGGTACAGTATGTAAAAATGTCGATCCCCACCACCAAAGAAGTGCTCGAGCCGCCGCTGGTTTTCAGTTCAAAAAAATTAACAAAACACCTTTCACATCCAATCCTAGCAAAAACTTGCAAATAGAGTAGTGGAAGCATGGAGGAAACTTCCACAACATGTCATCAATACTATATATAAACCATTTTAAAGCTCTATTGGATTCATATTTGAAGAGAAGAAAGGACTAACTCATTTTTAAATTTAAAACAACTCAATTTACTGTTAAACTTTGTGTGAAACAGATATGAGCACATCAGCAGAATGCTATCTACTACTCGTTATGTAATAATAATAAAAATTGATGTTACAATTTTTTTTTATATTATACAATGGATATGACAATAAGGCCATTCTTCCAAAATGACAATGACAATGCCGAATATTAAATAGCAGGCGATCGCCGTGAAGACCAGCTCCAAAGCGCTGGCAAATGTCTTTAAAATGGAATTCATTGTTTTCAAAAAGAAACTTGTGATGATGCCTATCATGGTACTTTGATCATGATTGTAATGTTCTTTAATTTAGTGGCTCACTAGCCCACAATAATAAGGATTACAACGTAAGTTCGATGTCTTCAGTTTATTGGTAATTATAACGGATTCAAGTAGTTTTGTATTTATGTCAATAGTAGCGACTGTTTACTAAGGCTTCTAGAATGGATCTGATAGTGGCGGGGCCCGTCAGCTGTTCTCTTGTACTGAGAGCCCGCTCGTCAATCTTCGGAAACCCGAACGTTTCCTAGCAGCGTGATATCCAAACACACCTACATTTACATACACTACAATGATGATGACAAAATTCACAGTTAGAACGGCTTGCAACGCTTCAACGTTGAAAGCCTCATCACTATTGCCTTGCCTCACTATAAAGACGATGTTACAAATAATAAAGTCGAGATACATGAATATGTTTTGAATATAAATGTCGACCGTGAGTCCAAGGTTCTTGATTCAAGAATCTTGGTGACTACCACCATAGATCTGCGTGGAAGTTCATACACAAGCATAAGTTGCCGGCATTTTATAAACTTGTAGGCAACGCCTGTCTCCCCCGACCAGCCGGGCGAAGTTGTCCCTGTACCGTGGTCGAGACTTTAAACATGGTGTCACTTGTGTCAAACATTTTGCAATAATGCATGTGTGCTTTAGATCAGTGCTGGGAATAAAACAGTTGACAAAGAATGACAGATACAGCAGCTATTTCGTTGTGAGTAAGGTTAAGAAAGCATTTTAGAATTAAAAAAGTGATTGGTGGCGACGTTGGTTTCGTGATTTTAGCAACGATGTGTACGTATGGACTGTGCACAACAAGTTGTTTGATGTGAATACACAACGCAAGTGTCTGATACTTGCGTATCCTTGTGGAAGAAGGGCCAAATAATATTATGTCACCAATATCTCAAATAAAATTTTTTAGACTTTTGTAAATAATAATTTTATATTTTAAAGATTCCCTTCATAATAATACATAACTAGGCACTGCAGGCAGCTTTTAGTTTGACTTCGCCCAGTTTGAGTGTAGGTAACCATTTTATAAATCCAATAAGAACTGGTTCCAAAAATAGCCAGTTCCTCGGATCCACTGTGATCCAGTGATAGCTAGTCACCGAGACAAAGTAACCGTGACAAAGCAAGCGTGATAGGCAATGACACCACACGTAATATATAGCCGCGTGATACTATTATTCACAACTCGTCAAGTATTACCGTCAATCTTTCCATATCCGGGAAGATACTTAAATTTAATAAATCCGTAGTACTTATACCTAGGGAAGAAATGTCCACATGCGAGCTGCTGACAGTAGTGGCGACATCTTTTGACGAATTCTTGAACTCGAAACCAAATTACAATGGTAGCTTTGCTTGAAATTTCACGTACACGGATGTTTATATGGTGCGGTGGGTAAGGCACGGCGGCAGACATACGTTTGAAGCCGGGTTCTTAAATTCAACCACGCAGACTGTTTTATAACGCTGATGGATTTCATTTGTTTTGTGCTCCGATTGGCATACAGGATCGGAGCAATCCAGATTTTTGGAATTCCGCACATTCAACGTCAAGTACCGTAATATCGCCAGTCCGTTGCTAACCATCATCGTATCGTGACATTTCGCTCTACGTCAAAGTGTTATTTATCCTATCGTTACATAAAGTGTAAATCCTATCGTATTATATCGTATGCTTTGTGTGAACTTCTTACGTAAATCAACTCGTGACTCAAATTTTATCGTGGTTCTAATAACCGACCAGAACAATCTTATCGTACGCTTTTGGATACGCCTGTGACCGTCGCCGAATGGAGATCAATCCACGAAGACACAACAGGAGTGAGTACCACTTAATTGTGAATTACCTATCTTGTTTGGTGGTCGGGCATAACTCGTATCGAGGTCCATAAGCGTTTTAAATAGCAAGGAGTAGCCGCAAAGTTACTCTCACCCCTGTGCATCGTCACGATTCATAGACGTTACCGTATTAATACTGTTTGATGATGTATTAGTAGGTATCCATGATAAGAAAAAACTGATGATATCAGAAAATAATTGAAGACTTAAATATAATCCATTCCGATTGTTCGAGAATGGTAAATATTTTAATTATCTAATGAAATTTCCATAGAATAAGTTGTTTTTCCTTATTCTATGAAAATTTTGAATTAATCGCTCGGTTACAATAAAACAAAATATTTTCATAAAATTTTATTCAAACCCACTTCTAATTGCTTAAATTACACAGTAAGTATAACCTCACACAAATAAATAAATTTATCTTATCTTTAAATAATACAAACTAATCAGGCACACAATTAAAATGTTTATTTTTGGCAAGACAAGATTCTAATAGAATAATGAAAAAGAATATTATTTGAACTAACACTTTTGGCATAAGATTTTGAAAACAGTCAAATTTATGATAATAATAACTATACATTGGAAGAATCAAATAATGTAAACACGTAGTTGTGTAGGGATTTTTTTTTTTTTTTGATTCTTGAGATTCAGAAAAAAAATAAGCTGGAAACTGTCAAAAATAATCAGCCTAGCGATTCTCTATGTTTTGTGAGATCTCGGGCGAGATCTCCTTTCAGATTTGTGTGATTTTCTTTGGCTGTTATTTGCTTTTTCTATGGGCCGATGTCAGAATTTCAGCTGTGAGCTGTCACATATTTTAGTTTAGGTCGTGCAAGTATGCATGATTATTTATTCATTTAACACAAATCTGACAAGAGATCTCGTCCGATATCGGGCGAGATCTCTTGTCAGATTTGTGTGATTTTCTAAGGCTGTTAAATGAATAACTAATCAAGCATACTTACATGAATTTGTGTTTAAAACAACCTAAACTAAAATATGTGACAGCTGAAATTCTGACATCGGCCCATAGAAAAAGCAAATAACAGCCAAAGAAAATCACACAAATCAGACAGAAGATCTCGCCCGAGATCTATCTCGATCTCACAAAACATAAAAGAAAATCACTCGGCAGATCTTAAATTTGATTGCACAATCAATTATAATTGTAATCAGGATTTTGTTTTGTAATTTCAAACATGATTTTTTTTTTTGCATATGCAATGAAACACGAGAATGTGTTCATTAAAAAGACAGCCATAGAAAAATGTTTTAAAAAGATGAACTGTAAAATTCTTATTGGAAGAAATTGATCATGAACGAAGTGCTTTAGTGCGATATGTACTTACTATAACAATAATTGGTGTTACAATTATTACATATTTCAATAGGGTAAAATTTAGATGTTTGACTAGTATAAATATGACAGAAGGGTTGTAAATAACAATAACTAATGGCAGTGTACGTTTTAAAGGTTTTGGGGTAAAATGCTGAACATACTTCCCAAATTAGAATTCTTTGTATTATTGAATAGGTACGAACATAAATTAATAACAGTGAAAATGAAACATCTCTACAGCAATAAAATATTTAAATAGAAAAAAATGAGCATATATTTTTGACACAATAATTTATTCTAAACCTATATTTTGGTAAATTTTCACAATACATACATATTTTAATAAATTTCTCCAAAATTTTCAACTAAAAATAATTTTTTAAATGACTGATAAATTAATATCAAACAAAAAAAAAGGTAATTTACAAAAAGTACAGAAAATGAGATTCTTATTATTAATTATAATGTATATTTTAAACTAAACATCCGTTAGAATATTTCTAATGAGAGTTAGTTTAAAATAAACAATTTTTGTAAATACAATATCATTCTATAAATTTTTAATTTAATTTTTAAATATCTTTTAAAATATATACATTTGTATTTTGACTTTTCTAATGTGACTAAAGAGAAAATGGCATTTGTACACTGAAATGTGTATAAATATAAAAAAATAACTTAACAGTACGGATGAAAGATAAATGGTTGTTCAAACATAATATGAACAGATGTACAACTAATTATTATCTACAAATAAAATATGTACAAAACGGTATACATAAAACACATGTTGTTAGAAAAGGTAAAATGTTGCTAGCCGTACTCAGATTGGATTGTGAGAGAGAATTGGCCGGAGGGTATTCTTGTGGCGTGGTACCAAATTCTGGTGTCCAAGAGAACTGAAAAACAACATAATATTATAACTTTGAAACATTATAACTTGTAAAGAATTAAATAATAAACAAATCATTGTTTCATTCATACAATCTACATGTGACACTTGTGCAACTGTTGAACTTAACTAAGTTTATTTAGACCAGATTACTAAGTTTATACAGATTTTATTTAGACCAGTTTTGTATTCACTATGAAAATTTTTAACTGTATTCATCTGATGACATATTTCAAAGGAAAACATTCTCTTATTCGAAGTGCAGGTATAAAATTCTAGTTGCGGACTATGCAGTGGCGTAGCGAGGGGGGGTGAACCCCCCCCCCCCAGAATGGACCAATTTTTTACACATTTGTGAAGTCAAAATGGGGGGGGGGGGGGGCAATGGGACTGTGTTTGTATTGCCAGAATCAAAGAGAAACTATTTTCATGTTCTGGGTGTAGTTTTAATTCGCCGCATACAGATTTAACCCCTCCGAATTTTCGAGAATATTGGCTTTTGGTGTCTCTAACAAAATGACATTTTACGAAAACTTTTTGTTATTACCGCTTCACAATTAAAGCTCTATAAATGAAACATTTCTGAACGTAGCCGAATAGTAAAAACTGTTTTAAAAAGGTTATAAAATAGGCTTTCAAATTATTATATTACAAATAAATATTAGCATTTGTAAATATTAAAATTTAGAACGCAAACATTAAAAATAGGTAAAAATAACTGACGTGATGTTTTTATGTGAAAACGGTACTAAAATAAAAGATTATGTAAACAACAATACTTATTCTATTGTGTATATGTGTAATAAACACTTTTGTTACCTCACTTTTTTTATCATTTAATATAAAAATATTTGATAAAAATTTAAAATGTGGAGTGCGGTGGAGCCGCCGGTAGCAAAATTGCGCGGGTAAATATTTTTGTCAACTACACGACTGACAGCTGATTCCTGTTATGTATTTCCATAGACAACTTGATAGGGATGTGCAGCTTGATCTACTATCGACCTTTTACTTTTTGTTTTAGGGATGTAACTAAAACACTAACGGAGTTAGAACGATTTCTATGGAAACACACGCGTTGACGTATAAACACGCTTATTGTACTTGACTGCTGTCCTATTTCTAACGCTTATATCTGCTTACGTTGCGGAGGGGTTAATTTAAACCAGTTTTGTGTTCAGAAGAAGTTTGTGTTGTGGATTCATTTGATGATGACACATTTCTCTTATTTGAAGTGCAGTCATAAAATTCTAGTTGCAGACTATGTATGTGGTGCGAGAATCAAAGAGAAACCATTTTCATGTTGTGATTGTAGTTTATATATGAGCCAAATTCTGATTTCCGAGAGAGAAAATTTGTAACGTACCCCCCCCCCCCACTGTGTCCCGCATTGATATTTTACAAAGTTATTGGCCGCCTTAAACTTAACAGATGCAATCATATTACATACTTGCAGTGATAAAAATAACGGTAAATATTCAGATATGCTGGACATCCTTAATATGCACAAATTATTTTTAAAACACTTCATATCAGTTCAATTGCAATGAAGAGCATCTCTTTCAGTCTCCGGAAAAGCAAAATAATGCATCTTTTCCTTTAAAATTAAAATTGACCAATGTGTCGAGTTCACTTGGTGGCCATCTTGAATGTACATTTACATTACTATTGATGTGATGTACTACTGATGATAAAAAGTTTTTAGGTTAGTTTTTTTATTTTCTTTTACTTACCCCCAAACTAAGAATGTAAAACAGGTTCTTAGTTTGGGTTCAATTAAAAAAGAAAATAAAACTAGCCTAGAAATCTATTTTCATATGTCACATGCAAGGCGTGAACAAAAGACATAAAATTAATTTGAACTAAATAGCTATCATTTTAAATGCATTATTTTGCTTCTCCGGTGATCGAAATAGTTGTTCCTCACTGTAATTAGTGTTTTTTTTTTTTTTTTTACATTAACTCCACACAGGAGGCCCTGAGGAAAATAATTTCCCTCAGGGCCTATGTCATCTGGGATGCTGTGTGGAGGGTCTTTTTGAGGAGAGGAAGGAATGAACATTGGTCTTGAAGAGACCCATATTGTAGGAAGGAGGAAACACAGAGGCCGGCAAATCATTCCACAGCCGAGCTGTTGAACACAAGAACGAGTCGAAGAAACGACCCGTTCTCATGTGACAAATGTCAACTGTGTACAAATGTTGGGCACGCGTTTGGCGTGTTTCCCGACTATGCACCGGTGCCGAAGGGATCAATGATGCTAGTTCCTCGGAGCATCTTCCATTGTAATACCGGTAGAACAAGGATAGCATTCCCACCCGACGCCTGTGCTCTAAAGATTGCAATCCGTCTGTTAAGATGGGAGAATCTATCAAACGGACCGCCCGTTTCTGCACAGAGTCGAGGGTATTTTTCAGGTATTTTGGAGCTCCAGACCAGAGGTGGCTGCCAAATTCAACCGTGGGGCGCACTTGCGATTTGTACAGGGTTAACAGTTGTGTACTATTAAAGTATCTGCAGGCCCTGTACAGTACGCCCAGTTTTTGGGAGGCTAACTTTACTCTGGCTTCGATGGAGCCCCCATACCTGAGCTGGTCACTTAGGGTTACACCAAGTGTTTTTCAAAATAAACAACTTTATATCACAAACACATTATCTGGTAAGATGGTTCAATTTACAAAAACATAATTTTGCAAAAAAATTATTTTGTTAAGTTATTTTGAAAATAGATTCATTAGCGAAACATTAGCGTCGGCGATCAAGAAGTTAAGTATAAAGAACCATTCTGGATATTTAACACAAAAAAATAATGCAACCTCAAAAATAACATAAATATTTATTACTCTTACCTGCATCTCCTGGTTCCACATAGAACTGAAAGGGTTTACAGCGACTATCGCACTCGGGAGTGGGCGCGAGGCTCCAAGTCTTATTTCCCTTCACCTGTCCTTGCCACATTAGTCTGGTTATATAATCAAGCTGAAAATAAACAAACAATATTAAATATTTATATTCCATTGGATAAAGTTTTTGAGTAATCTTTGATTAAAGTATTTTTAGCCAAACCTAGAAGTTCCTAACTTTTTCACTTTTTCGTCAAACATCGAAATTTCATTAAATTGGCCAAGTTTCCCAAATAATTTTAATTTTCCTCCAAATTTGTTTACAAGTGCTAAAAATACCTAACTCTACTGAATGAGTAGTTTGATACTCTCCCCAAGACGGGCTTTGAATGTTGAACTCTATAGTGTAAGGTTTAAGACAATTTTTCGCAGAACTTAAATTTTTAACAACATAATTACGATTGTGTCATGATGTTAAATTGGGCTGGTAGACAGCAATTTGTGCCAATCAACTGAGGTGAGGTCAAGAATATAATCCAAATATACAGGGTATATCAGCACATATCCGAAAGACATCGACGATTCCCAACCACATTTGGAGTAAAAAATGTAGATGTCCGATCACACTGCTACATTTCATCTACATCTACATTTTTACTCCAAATATGCTTAGAAATCATTGGTTAAAGTATTTCGGGTACGTGCTGATACACCCTGTATGCTTAATATGAGAATTAAAAAGTTCACTCTTGTTGAATTATTGATGAAACATTCCAAAGGTGTCTTTGGTTGACCTTTAAATTTGGGAGTTTAGTAAAACTTTTACAAAGTATTGATCTAACAAAGTTATTTAAATTTACGGGAACATAAGGCAAAATACATCTTCCACACCCAATGTGGGTTTATAACTTGGATGATTAGAAAAACTGAAACTTCATGTATTTCAAATTTTGATATAGGTAAATGAATATATAGAAAATCAGTATCTAAAATTACTTACATGCATAACAGCACCTTGTTCGTATCCAAAGAACACATTTTCTGAATTTGGCAACTCTGAATCTTCAGGTAAGAACTCGGGATATGAGTAATATTGTCTTATCGTGGCTAAAACCTCCGGATGGCAATTACCCCTGAAAAAAAAAAACAAATAATTAATATGCAATTAACTACAATTAGGTTATTTTAATAAATACAGAATAAGACTTACCATCCGACGTACCACGGATCCTCTCCATCATCATTCCTCGCCCTCTCTTGTGTCATTGCGAATACTTCGCGCAATGAGAAGAGATCGGACTTGAAATGTAGGAACTGACAGCCTTCTTCCACGCTCTCGTATGCTCCAGACGTATGCTCATACAGATGCTTGAACATGTCATAGTCAAAGGTATGCATCGCCTTCCAATGACTGACAGCACCTTTCACTATTATTGGCTTTGACGAATAGGCATATTTCTGAAATAGAAGAAAAAAAGTTTATTTAACATATTTAATAATAATATTTTTCATTTACATATTGCTCACACTTCGAAGCGACGGTACTGCGAGCCACCCCAGGCCGCTGTGCAGAAAAATAAAGTCCGAAAGAAAGGTAACAGTTTACAGCGCAGTCTATTGCAAAACTTTTCTGCGTGGGCGGTCTGAAGCAGCATGCAATACCATAGTAAGTGTATGTTGTATACTATCCTTCCCGCTAGGAGTTCACACGTATTGTGAAGGACACTTTTCAAGGATAATACGACCCCTTAGAATGAAAGACTAAACAGGATAGTATTCATAAAAAAATTATTTGAAATATTAAATCGATGAAACAATATTATAGCGATCGTACCTTGAATTCATCTTTTGTTGCGTTGTAAAGGATTATCGGCTTCGTGACTCCTTCACAAAATGAGCAATCTGAGATTGGCCTGGTCGCTTCCCAAACCAAGTAGTTATTCGGTAAAAAACATCGTATACCGAGGATGTAACTTATGATTATGTTTAACGTATGTGTGCTTGCCAAAAAGCACACAAGTAAACTGATAAAAATAGCACCAAATATTCTAAACCTAGAATATTTATGTTTGTCAAGCGGTCCTTTCACATATTTCGGAATACACTCGTAACACCGCTTTAGATCGTTCGTTTTTAGACCGGAATTAATCATATATTGATTGAGGTGGATCAATTTATCTCTCACTACTTCGATGTTCAATAATTTATCACTCATTTTAACTTTTTCATTCGCACCGATATTAATCACGCCCGACCCGTTGACGTATCGTTTGACAACTGATATCCATAGAGAAACTCCAAAACAAAAACATTGCTTGACGTTTATCATAGATAATAACATTCCACGTATTCTATGGATCTGAAAATGAAACTGTCAAAATAGTAGAGTAGAGTTGGGCAATATCGCCAACAAATTGAACTAATTTTTTGGAGAAAATAAAGGGTTAATTTAGGAAGAAAACCAGACCTCTAAATACATTTACTATTAAATCTGTATGCGTTACTCATATTTCATTTTAATCGACCTCGTGAAAAAGTCATAAATTAAAAAGTCCAATAATTTAATTTTCATGTGAAATATACATTTTGCGGACATCGTTGCAGTATCTATCATCAGGGTAGATCCGGTAGATGGGTAGATCTGCCGGATCTGCCCTGATGATGGACACTGCAACGATGTCGGAAACGTTGGCTAAAAAAGGAGGTAGCGCAACACGGCATAACAACCCAAAAACAAATAACGAAAATACTTTTGGTCGCAAAAATCTTAAAACGTATCTGAAGTATACATTTTTGTTTACATAATTTTTTTAAAAATATTATTTTGGATACTATTGTTATTTTATTGAGTTGTTTTAAAAATAAAATATCGAAATGCTTCTGGAAGTAATTTATTTTAAATCCACAAAAAGCATGTGAATTTTTTCGTCATGGGTGCTGTCATGATAGTAATAATACGATATTGTTATTGGTGAACGTCAAAATGAATAATATTTTTTTCTTAGTCCACCAACCCAAAATTCGAGTTCGTGACTGGATTGTTAAGTGGTGTAGCTATGGAACTGTCTCTTGTCTATGATATTTTTGAAAGAAAAAGTTGTACCCACCACAGACAATCAAAATTAGATAAATTTCGTTTTCGCGGCTTCCTTTGCTGTGCTCACCGTTGTCAATTTGTATTTAATTTAATAAATAACTTCAAAATGCCGCCCAAGAAGCGAGAAAAAGAAGGAGACACCTCCAAGAATGGTCGCATTGAATTAAATCATCTTCAAGCCGACCATGAACTGTTTCTTCAGGCGTTTGAAAGTAAGTTTTCGTTATCGTTGGCACGCTCACTTTGCTTTGAGAGAATTTCCATCAAAATGCTTTGTTGATTATTCTCAAAATATAAATTCAATAACATTCAAACTGAGTTATGATATGACTTGTGTCTTTGATGGTGATTATTTGTCGAACCTGCTGTGAATCTGCAATTCCTTTGGCCTTGTTTTGTTGCTTCGAAAGGTTTTATGATTTCGAGGTAAAATACTGACCTTTACGCCAAATCCTACCGTTCTTTCGACATAGATATCGTAAAGAATTTTTATCACGATAATATTATGTCAAAATTATATTTTAATTGGTGGGCGTTTGAGACAACAAATAGTACGTCTGGTATTAAAATATAAACGGTCATGTCCAGTGATGTGAGACACTATTTAATATCGTTTTGTTACTGCTGGTGAATAATTTTTAAGGTTTGAAGGATTTTTTGTACCTATTCCAAAACTGTTTTCCTGTTCCAAAACTGGGCTAAAGTTCGGTGTTTGGGTAAAATTCCTAAAAAATAAAACTAGTTATTTTTATACTAATTTGGGGTCGAGGAATCCGAATCTGAAAGAATTAGGCGGCGGCAAGCAATATTAACTGAATTAAACGACTTTAAAAAATTTTATACACATACAGGAAAATAGCCATTTTGGAAGCATTTTGATTCCTAGAAAATCAAACTACTTATTTTTATACTAACTATGGGCCGGGGAATCCGAATCTGAAAGAATTAGGCGGCGGCAAGCAATATTAACTTAATTACACGACTTAAAAATTTTCTATACACACACACATGAAAATAATCATTCCGGAAGTATTTTGACACATGTAGTACAAAGATCATAGAAAAACACGATAACATAGATGTTTTTACCACACAAAATTAAGTGTTGCCATTAAGCAGTAATATTTATAACGTAAAATAACATGTTTATATTTTAAGTACTTATTTTTTATAATTGATTCTCAAATATTTTAGGAAGGTACACCAACTAGTATTGTGGAGTTTTATGCCTTGACGCGAGTAGGCGTTATAAAGGGGCACGTTCTTTTGTATCACAAACCATGTTACATAAACCCGGCGTAGCTGCTAAACTACTTGAAAACAGGGATGTTTTTTTGCCGTGACGCGAGCAGGCGGTATAAAGGGGCACAAACCATGTTACACAAACCTAGCGTAGCCGCTAAACTACTCGAAAACAGGGATGTTTTTTTGCCGTGACGCGAGCAGGCGGTATAAAGGGGCACAAACCATGTTACACAAACCTAGCGTAGCCGCTAAACTACTTGAAAACAGGGATGTTTTTTTGCCGTGACGCGAGCAGGCGGTATAAAGGGGCACAAACCATGTTACACAAACCTAGCGTTAGGTTAGGATAGGTTAGGGACGCGAGCAGGCGGTATAAAGGGCCACAAACCATGTTACACAAACCTAGCGTAGCCGCTAAACTACTTGAAAACAGGGATGTTTTTTTGCCGTGACGCGAGCAGGCGGTATAAAGGGGCACAAACCATGTTACACAAACCTAGCGTTAGGTTAGGATAGGTTAGGGACGCGAGCAGGCGGTATAAAGGGGCACAAACCATGTTACACAAACCTAGCGTAGCCGCTAAACTACTTGAAAACAGGGATGTTTTTTTGCCGTGACGCGAGCAGGCGGTATAAAGGGGCACAAACCATGTTACACAAACCTAGCGTTAGGTTAGGTTAGGTTAGGGACGCGAGCAGGCGGTATAAAGGGGCACAAACCATGTTACACAAACCTAACGTTAGGTTAGGTTAGGTTACGCATTTTTAAGACTACGAATTTTCATACTTTTGATTTAAGAATACGCCGTTGAGATAGTCGTAATTCATCAGGTTAATGTGTTAATACGACGGACGAAGAAGACTTGGTCGATTTATAAGGTATGTTTTTGAGAGCTGGTAACACTGCCGGCACATGTTTTTGTATATTTCTTGTTTTTCTATGATCTTTGTACTACATGTGTCAAAATACTTCCGAAATGATTATTTTCATGTGTGTGTGTATAGAAAATTTTTAAGTCGTGTAATTAAGTTAATATTGCTTGCCGCCGCCTAATTCTTTCAGATTCGGATTCCCCGGCCCATAGTTAGTATAAAAATAACTAGTTTGATTTTCTAGGAATCAAAATGCTTCCAAAATGGCTATTTTCCTGTATGTGTATAAAATTTTTTAAAGTCGTTTAATTCAGTTAATATTGCTTGCCGCCGCCTAATTCTTTCAGATTCGGATTCCCCGACCCCAAATTAGTATAAAAATAACTAGTTTTATTTTTTAGGAATTTTACCCAAACACCGAATTTATTCCCAAAACTGTTTTACTTTGCTGTTACAAAATGAGGCTCTCCTGTAACCAATATTATTCTTTTTTACAGAGCCCACACAAATATACAGATTCTTACGCACCCGCAATATGTTAAAGGTGAGTTCAGTGCAGAATGTTATTTATTAAAGATGTCCCAAATTCATTCCAGATTGTTATTTATGTTCCAAAATTCAGTCTAGAATGTTATTTATTAAAAATGCCCTGTGACAGGGAACAGGGCATTCCAAGGGTTGTGACTTACAATAGGAGGTATAACTTCAAATGATTGTTTCAAACCAAAATCTGAAAAACCACTATAGTAGTGCCTATCATACCAAAATGGAGTTTTGATGTTATTATAATAACCTCACTGCCCCAGACTGGCAACACCCATATTATCAGATAAAATTCCCATACAAATATGGGAGGCGGTATGGGTACCGCCGCCCCGGGAACCATTTATTGGATAACCAACACCTTGCCACAGGTCACCCCAAGTGGTTTCCTACGTTTGGTGACTTAGCAGGGGTGCCCGGGTCCATGGAGTGAGGTTTGTCCGGGTCTTGGCGGCGGATGCGTCTGCCCACCAGCTGCATGATAGGCCGGATCAGGAGAGAATGGTCGAGGGAGTCCCTTTGACTTCTCCAGCCGTACTCTCTTGGAACATCGCCTTATACTGCAGTGGGAGGGATGGATTCGTACGTCCGTCACTCCTGAACCTGAACATACTGACCCACAGATTCCTACCCACCCCTAATACCCATTTCCTACCCAGAACTTCCTCTCTTTTCTTACCTAAAAAGACCCTCCACAGAGCATCCCAAAGAAGACATAGACCCTAAGGAGAATTATTTTCCTCAGGGCCTCCTATGTGGAGCTAATGTAAAAAAAAAATAGTCACGACAGACGAATGTAACTCCGCCTTAATGAAACCAATGGTTACGTCAAGAATGATGTTGGTGCAAGCGATTCTGACCTTGTCCTATAGTTTCTTTATACATAAGGGTTAACATCGTATTTTTAAAAAAAAGTTAAAAGTGTTTCCGAGCAAATGACAGGTTAACCCTATGAGACTGCGTAAAATTTAGTAGATATCTGAAAGCCAAAAAATTATAATTGAAATAAAGACAATCTACAATAACAACTTTTTAATTAAATGAAGACAATATAAGCGAAACTCAATCGAAAATCTGAAAACAGAAAAATCAGAAAAAGATATTGACACATCTGGGACACATCGATTGAGTTTCGCTTATATTGTCTTCATTTAATTTAATATTACAATTTGAGGTTTAACTCATAAAGTTAAAATAAAAATAAAAAACAACTTTTTACTTTGGAATTTTCATGGACAGTAATGAAATAAGTTAAAAACGGGTAAAACTTAGCTTTACATACTGCTCATTGTAGTGCACCTCAAGGTAGTAATTTCACTGGACTGCAAATTTAGCCAGCCGCACTACAGGGGTTAAATTATGTATGCCATCAAAACCGTGTTCAGAAATTATCTTCCTTATGTATTATGTTTTTGTGCTATTTGTTATGCGTAGTTACATTGTGGATACTTACCATTGTCTTAAGCTGTTATTGGATTAAAATCTGCAAACAAATGTTATAAATAAATAATACAAAAAAATACTAAATAAATGTACATGGTTTTGGCTTTGTTCATTGACCAGATCTTGATAATTAATTCTTATTCCACACCAAATTCACAGATGTTGGCCATTTATTGGATAATCAACACCTCTGCCGTAGGTCACCCACATGGTTCGCTACGTTTTGTGACTTAGCAGGGGTGCCCGGGTCCATGGGGTGAGGTTTGTCAATGTATTGGTGGCCGATGAGTCTACCCACCTGCATCTGCGTGGCGGGCCGGATCGAGAGAGACGGTCTTGGTTGAGGCAGTCTTTTGACCTCTCCTGAGCTAGTGTAAAAAAAAAGTCATTCAGAACTTTCGATGTTCAAGAAATAATTTTGGTATTTGAAAATGTTTGACCAATTTCTTTACTCACCAGGGTAGGCATGATTATCACAGAATTAAAAAAACCCAGAAAGTTTTTTGGGTTAATCCACTTTAAAATTACCCAATGGTTTTTCCATTTTTAAAAAATCCACTTGGAAAAATCCAATTTTTTTTTTTTAGTGGATGTACGAATGTACCCACTGTTTTTTTTTTCCAACAAATGTGCATATGAAATTGATAATTTGTAATATGAGTCATAAAAATAAATTTATTTTTATACAAGTAGTAAGTAAACACGGTGTCTTCCTTGAGACAGATGTTTTTACTTACCACGGCAGTACCTGTACTTATCTGGTAATAATATCGCCGCAAGTAAGCAATACTGCTGTAACTGCCACCACCTACAAAAATACTTTATAAACACCATTTTGCAGGGTTTCTTTTTGTGCTTCGATATATCTGGCTCCCGCAACTCTACGACGATAAATAAGATCTGTATGATGTTGGAAAAATTAGCCGTTTTGTCAACAATACGTTTTTTAACTGATGTACACTGTACACACCTCAAAATCCTCAAAAGTATTTTCGTAGGTAGTGGCGGTTACAGCAGTATGCTTTCCTGCGACGATAGTATGAGTGATTTTAGGTAATACATAAATGTAAAATACATCCTCAATACAAAGGACTATCCCATCAAAACCGTGGTTTCAAAAATTCCCCCATTTTTCCAAAAAAGAAATTTCCTTATTCGAATGAGAATCGGACATTGTTCCGTTCCTTCTCACCTTTTTAAAATTCATGTGCTTGACTCCCCAGATTGTACATTCTGTGGTCTAGATGTGGGAACTTTAGATCACATATTTTTTGGTTGTCCCTTTCTAAATAAATATCCTCTCTTCTATCAAGCATTATCCAAAATTTCCTCCCCTCCATTCAACATCTCATCTCTTCTAAGTCTGAACTCTACTCCAATCTTCCATTTAATTCTGAAATTTGCACATTTAAATAAAATTAACATATAAATTCACCTTTCCTTTCTCTGTAATTATAAATGATGGCCTAGAACACCCTTGAAGGGTGAAAGCCAGAAATAATCGAAAAAAAAAAATACACTAAGTAGGAAATATTCATGAGGTGTTAAACAATGTTAAAAATGTAACCGTCTGGGATATCAGGGTTACAGCAATCTAAATGTATTCATCTTGAAAATTACTCAAAATTTTTATAATTAAAAATCATACTCAATAACAGTTTCTTTTAATTAAGCCCGAAAAAACCCACTTAGCAAATCATTTTTGAAAAAACTCAGGTTTTTTCCAATCCTGATTCCCACTGTTTCCAGATGAATGATGAATGCATGAATAGACAGCTATACTCTAAGGTCAGCAGATCTAGAAGTTACTAATCGTTTAATCGAACTTTCTAGGTCAAATTGGGCCATTTACTATGATCGATCTTTTCGTATAACTGTCCCGCTCATTTGGAACAAACTTCCCTCAGCTTTTACTAATTAATATACAGAACTAGGCTGAATTCAAAAGAGCTTTAAAGGGCAAACTTATTTAAAAAATCATACCTTTCATGAATTTTAACTCGTTTTCAATATACCTACTCTAATAAGCCATGTTCCTCAAGTTTCCGGTAATTGTTTGGTTTCGATTACCTCCTTACTATACTTTTATGTGCACTCCGAATTTGTATTATCTCTAAACGTAAACTGCCCCCACGTTCTATATTATATTTTAGTTTTAATGAGTCTTGTTTAATGGCACCGTTATTGTTTATCATATCCTGTGTCAAAACAGTACTTCTCTTGTTAATATTGTTCTTTTGGCATTGCTTTGTATGTACTGTATATTCTTTATTATTTAATCAATTTTTGTAAGGACTCATAAGAACACTATAGTATAGGATTACTTATAAGTTTATTATAATTAAGCGCACTTGAAGTGAAATATCACAAAACTGCGCTATATAAATACTACATTATTATTATTAATTTATTTCAGCCAATCTTCCTAAACCGTAACCTATCGTTCATGCGGTCCTCATCTCATCTCTTCTAAGTCTGAACTCTACTCCAATCTTCCATTTAATTCTGAAATTTGCACATTTAAATAAAATTAACATATAAATTCACCTTTCCTTTCTCTGTAATTATAAATGATGGCCTAGAACACCCTTGAAGGGTGAAAGCCAGAAATAATCGAAAAAAAAAAATACACTAAGTAGGAAATATTCATGAGGTGTTAAACAATGTTAAAAATGTAACCGTCTGGGATATCAGGGTTACAGCAATCTAAATGTATTCATCTTGAAAATTACTCAAAATTTTTATAATTAAAAATCATACTCAATAACAGTTTCTTTTAATTAAGCCCGAAAAAACCCACTTAGCAAATCATTTTTGAAAAAACTCAGGTTTTTTCCAATCCTGATTCCCACTGTTTCCAGATGAATGATGAATGCATGAATAGACAGCTATACTCTAAGGTCAGCAGATCTAGAAGTTACTAATCGTTTAATCGAACTTTCTAGGTCAAATTGGGCCATTTACTATGATCGATCTTTTCGTATAACTGTCCCGCTCATTTGGAACAAACTTCCCTCAGCTTTTACTAATTAATATACAGAACTAGGCTGAATTCAAAAGAGCTTTAAAGGGCAAACTTATTTAAAAAATCATACCTTTCATGAATTTTAACTCGTTTTCAATATACCTACTCTAATAAGCCATGTTCCTCAAGTTTCCGGTAATTGTTTGGTTTCGATTACCTCCTTACTATACTTTTATGTGCACTCCGAATTTGTATTATCTCTAAACGTAAACTGCCCCCACGTTCTATATTATATTTTAGTTTTAATGAGTCTTGTTTAATGGCACCGTTATTGTTTATCATATCCTGTGTCAAAACAGTACTTCTCTTGTTAATATTGTTCTTTTGGCATTGCTTTGTATGTACTGTATATTCTTTATTATTTAATCAATTTTTGTAAGGACTCATAAGAACACTATAGTATAGGATTACTTATAAGTTTATTATAATTAAGCGCACTTGAAGTGAAATATCACAAAACTGCGCTATATAAATACTACATTATTATTATTAATTTATTTCAGCCAATCTTCCTAAACCGTAACCTATCGTTCATGCGGTCCCGCATGTCTAGAAGTCATGCGTCTCGCGCCGGCTTCAAGGTGGACTCAGTGCTGGAGCGTGTGCTGGCCCGCACCCGCTCCGAGGCACAGCCGCACTGCATGGGCGACTACATGACCCTCACCTTCCTGGGCTTCCACGACAAGAATCTCTCCGACAGCCACGACTACTCCGTCAAGGCAGAGGCTCTGCTGCTCAAACTGTGTCACAAGAAAAGGAAGGACAGTTCCTCGGCCGTTGTGGAGGTTTCGGTAAGATTATTTTACATATTTTGGAATCTTAAAATCATCACAAAAATTGATTCCGGATTCACGGATCCTTATATGTTGGACGACATGGGTGGACATTAACCCTCTCAGACCTGAATTGTAACTCGCAGCGGTAGAAAATATTTGATGTTCATAATAAATAATTGGTAGTTATTTGAAAAATTTTGATGTTTTTTTTTCAATAGTTTAGAAGTAATATTTTCTTTCTACTTTCATAGTTAATTTACTTTCTTAGGTCTCAGAGGCCATGTTTCTCACAAAAAATAACAAATCATACACTGTGTACCAAAAATATAGCCTTTTATAAATTTAATCATTTTATAAAAATCTTTCATCACAAATTCATGGAAAAAATTCTATAGAGATTAAACACAAAAATTACATTTTAAATATAAAAATGACTACTGCCTGAACTAGAAGCCAAAATTCAATAAAAAATAGTTTGCGCTGCCAATTATACTAGCAATTGGAAAATGAAGACTGTCAATTTTTATTCAATTATTTTTAATTTTTTTAAATTGGATCCATACAGGAGGCCCTGAGGAAAAAAATCCCATCAGAGCCTATGTCATCTTTGGGGATGCTGTATGGAGGCTCTTGGGAAGTTTTGGGAAGGAAAAGGGTTTGAGGGTGGGTAGGAGTATGGGGGTCAGTATTCCAGGAATGACCGACATGTATATCTATCCCTACCAATGCGGTAAGGCGATGTTCCGAGAGAGTCCTGTTGGAGAAATCAAAAGGTCTCCCTCAACCAGTCTCTCCCGATTTGGCCTACCAAAGGCGCAGGCGCATCTGCCGCCAAGATCTAGACAAACCTCACCTCAACCCGGGCACCCTTCCAACTCACCAAACGTAGCCAACCACTTGGGATGATCTACGAAAAGGTGTTGGTTATCCAATAAATGGTTCCCGGGGCGGCGGCACCCATACCCGCCTCCCAAATTGAAAATCTGGATAGTCAGGAAAAAATTCTAAAATGTATGTGTTTATCTATATATTTTCCCCATATTTCTGTACGGTGGAAACACGGACACTTAACCTGTCACAGGCCAGGCCATTTCCCGAAAATTCACAAAAAAACACTAAAAAAGCACCATTTTGAACTTTGAATTGAATGTTTTGTTGATAAATTTTAGCTATTGTATATTTTATTGACTGAATCATGTTCACAACACAATAAACTATCTACCAAAACAACATTACTTGCATTTATTACGTAAATTAATAGGTTTTACGATGTTTTATTCGCGGAACGCGTATTTATTGCGACAGTTGAAAGCGCGGCAAATTCTGACAGCCGATTGTCATAGAAGAAATCGTTTTAAAAATATTCCAGGGTTGCAAGGTGAATGAAACTTGTAGCGTCTCCGAGAGTAATGATGGCGCAAGCGATTCTGACACTGTTCTTCATACAAATTGTGTACATAGAAGAGCCAAAATCGCAGACCAAAAGTTTTTTGTCGGAAGTATTATTCAAATATTTGAATTATTTTCTCGCGCATGCGCATGTGACCGGCGCGTCTCCGGCCTGTCACCGGAAAAAATTTGAAAATAATTTCCCTCAGGGCCTATGTCATCTGGGATGCTGTGTGGAGGGTCTTTTTGAGGAGAGGAAGGAATGAACATTGGTCTTGAAGAGACCCATGTTGTAGGAAGGAGGAAACACAGAGGCCGGCAAATCATTCCACAGCCGAGCTGTTGAACACAAGAACGAGTCGAAGAAACAACCCGTTCTCATGTGACAAATGTCAACCGTGTACAAATGTTGGGCACGCGTTTGGCGTGTTTCCCGACTATGCACCGGTGCCGAAGGGATCAATGATGCTAGTTCCTCGGAGCATCTTCCATTGTAATACCGGTAGAACAAGGATAGCATTCCTACCCGACACCTGTGCTCTAAAGATTGCAATCCGTCTGTTAAGATGGGAGAATCTATCAAACGGACCGCCCGTTTCTGCACAGAGTCGAGGGTATTTTTCAGGTATTTTGGAGCTCCAGACCAGAGATGGCTGCCAAATTCGACCGTGGGGCGTACTTGTGATTTGTACAAGGTTAGCAGTTGTGTACTATTAAAGTATCTGCGGGCCCTGTACAGTACGCCCAGCTTTTGGGAGGCTAACTTTACTCTGGCTTCGATGGAGCCCCCATACCTGAGCTGGTCACTTAGGGTTACACTAAGCATATCAATGGAGGGCCTTTTCGGAAGATTGCTTCCGTTGAAAGATACTAGATTTTCATTTCGATCCCTTTTAGACGTAATCAGACAAGATTGGGTCTTTGAAACATTAAATTCAACGAGATTATTTTTACCCCAAGAGAAAACACTCTCGAGGTAACCGTCCATTCTTTGCTTCAAAGCCCTACGAGCTGTTGGAGTTTGTGAGCCCTTTGGGGGCTTGTCAAACAAAAA
Source organism: Limnephilus rhombicus (assembly GCA_929108145.2). Taxonomy (NCBI): domain Eukaryota; kingdom Metazoa; phylum Arthropoda; class Insecta; order Trichoptera; family Limnephilidae; genus Limnephilus; species Limnephilus rhombicus. Next base: position 40,274,293 of record OV815279.1, read on the forward strand.
GCTATCATGAACTGTACTGTCATCCGCATAACAGTGAATTGGTGCACATGACAAAAGGTCGTTGATGTGCAACAAAAACAAAGTCGGAGACAGAACCGATCCCTGCGGGACGCCAGCATTTATCGAGTGTGAGGAAGAGGTGAAACCATCGACTACCGTACTGTTATTATATGTAATTGGTTTTCCCAAAGTACAATATGAATAATGTAATTTGTTTGCGTAGGTTGGATGCTGCTCCGTACCGCTGAACCCCTCCCCCACCGAGCCCCCGGCCATGGCCTCTGCCCTCTCCATCTCCAGCGAGGCTTTCTCCCCCTCGCATGGCCCCGAGGTCAAGTCCTACGTGCTCATGCTGCGGGTGTCCGTAACCCATCACCTTCGCAACAACAACCAGATCAGGAACGGAGAGGATGACGGTGGTAAGTGGGAATCTCTCCTTGGTGATATTCAACTACAGAATATCCTCTCAGCCATCTTCCAACTACGGGAAGGTTAACCATTTGATAACAGTTGTACTGGATCGTCAGACTTGACACATTTACAGACACAACTTGATAACTATGCTGCAAACCTCTATTTTCCAGCTTTCCCGACAAGTGACCGTCAATGTGTTAATTTTCTGCAAATTTTGTAAACATATATAAAGCACTCATATTGTTACAAAATGTTTACTATAATTTTTGTTAGACTATCATATTTATTAACTGCTCCGCCGTGATTAAAGTTTTGGCGACAATGACTTTGGTTGGGTGGTCGCAGAAGACTGGCATAACCGACGAGTTTAAAAAATGTTGGCAACGTGTATACGAACCCCCACGCAGATGTTTGGTAGTAGTCGCCGAGATACTTGAATCGTCGAGTATCAGATTCTTGCTTATTCATGTGGCAGAAGGGCCTTATTTGCCGCTTGCAAATGCTATACGCACAAGTTCTATCATTCATTGTGCAAAATTTTGTTTTGTACAATCGAAAATTCTTCTGTTTCCTATTGTATTCTTGTGTGTCCTTACACAAAAAATTAATATGGGTTAAATAAATGATCATTGGAGGTTGCCCACCACTTTCCCACGGCGTTCTAAGGAAACAGATGGTTTCCTCCTTCGGGGCCGTTCAAGTATTACGTAACGCACTTGGGGGGAGGGGGGGTCTTGTGAAACGTTCCTGTGCGTTACGGGGGGGGTTGGGTTGGAACAACACGTTACGTAACATGTTTTTGTTTATTTAGATAAAAAAAACTAGGGAATTAAAATCTCCCAAGTTGGCAACCCTTTTCGTTCTCGAAATCTCTTGTTTTATTTATAACCGCAACTGCCATTGTTAGTTATTTATTTCACAGTATCATGTCTCATCTCCGCCACTTGATGTAGCTATACTTATTATAAATGATCACTTAATATAAATATTTATTATAAATGTTTGTACATGTTATTCATAACGTCTGTCCTCTGCAGAGCCAGCCCACAAGCGCCCCAAGACCTCGGAGGCCAGCAGCCGTGTGCTGGGTTCAGAACTGGTGGTGTACGACAAGCACAATCGGTGCCTCCTTCGCAGCGGAGAATACGACTTGGTGCTGCGGGATGCCGCCCCGCCCGCCAGGTCCCCACACAAGGGGCTGCCCACGCATTGGGAAACACTCGGAGAGGTAACCACCAATTTACAAGTACAAAATAGTTTCATAATTGTAGTGTATTGTGGACAAGTAACAACAATGTCAATTTTTATTAGGGAACTTTGTAATTGAGCGAGCTGTAGTATTTCCCCCATAGAGTGGGCAGATGCAATTTCCACAATGAACCATTAGAATTGGGAAGAATGATGCAGAATTGTCAGTTGACCGTGACAAATAACGCCAACTGACTATAATAATATTTGGATGACTTGTATAGCGCCGTTTTTGTGAAAAATCACCTCAAGGGCGCTGTACAAACTTATTATACATTTCTACAATCATACTTCTAACCTAGACAAACCATTATAACAACTTATGGCTAAAAATTGCATCCAACCGTTCATCGATCATCGATACGAAACTATATGTAGGTACAATGATTTGACCAATGAACGCGATGCTGCATAAAAATGTACTGTGCAGGCAGAAAATATACAGGACCATACTTACCTGCGAGGTCACTTGAGATTCTGTTATTGTTTATTTAGAGAAATTTAGGTACAGTTCGCACGCAGAGGAAATACATAATAGAGAACTCCAGTCCAATTTTTTTTAATGAATAAAGACCTTCCAACTTAAATAACTGCATTTTTATTTTTATAGTTAGTTTTAATAGTTAAAATAATTGTCAAAAGTTTTAATTTTTCAAGACCCCCCGAAAAGCACCGTATCTATGTGTGACGTCTTCACCCACCGATAGTTTATTTACTTTCAAGTTGTCATTTTGAATCAGTGATGTTATGTCTAGGGAAATTTCCCTAGATCTAGGGGAGAAAAATATTTTTTAGGGAAAAGGGAAATCAGGACAAAATCTAGGGAAATTTCGAACTCTGGCAAGGGAAATCAGGACAAAATCTATGGAAATTTCGAACTCTGGGCAAAATGATTTTTATTGTGCAAAGTGTTTTTTTTATTTGGAATTCAGTGGTGAGTGTATTCGTACTTGTAAATTATTATTTCACATAGCAAAAAGTGTTTTATTTGGAAAAGCACAGTATTATAAGTACATTTACCAAATTCCGATATCTTCCCAATTAATTAATCATATTAATTAACATATAACAGGATTAGTGTTACACAATCAGGTGGCTACGTAGGTAATTGCGTTTATGTGAAATTCTAGGGAAATTTCACTTCGAAATCTAGGGAAATAATTTTTTTGGGCAGAACATCCATGATTTTGAATGTAAGAAATGGTGGATTCAGGTGGAATGATTAAAGGATGACTCGACTTTTGTGTGAGAAGTCGAGGTGACTTGTGTCAAGTTATGTATAACACATACAGAAACACTGGTATTTATAATACACTGATCATGACGATTGTATAATAACTTGTATAAAAAGCCCTTGATACTAAAAACAATTCGAAAATACGACCGATGTATCGTAAACCAAATGTCAAATATGACATATGACCTATTTATGACTATACTTAACCTCAAATATAGCCCTTTTCCGTCATAATTTTAATTGTTGAGAGCCTAAATAATGTTTCCAATAAACACAATAACTATTTTTTTTTATTTTTTTTTATTTTAACTTTATGAGTAAAACCTCAAATTGTAATATTTAAATAAATGAAGACAATATAAGCGAAACTCAATCGAAAATCTGGAAACAGAAAAATCAGAAAAACATATTAACACCTCTCTATCGAGTCCCAGAGGTGTCAATATGTTTTTCTGATTTTTCTGTTTCCAGATTTTCGATTGAGTTTCGCTTATATTGTCTTCATTTATTTAAATATTACAATAACTATTATTTATCTAAATCTCTTTAACAGTTTGAAAATAACCAAAAAACACAAAATGTTGAATGGCGTGCGTGTCTTCCGTGGCGTACGATTTCAAATGTCAATACATCTTGATACACTTCGGTGAATAGTGAGCAGGTTAGCAGTGACGTCACCACTAACCATTTCAGTAATGCCAACTTGACGCTGTGTTTTGAGGAGAGGTTTAAAAATGCACTTTTTAATAATTTTTTAAAAACTCTGCGTTTAATATTATGAAATAAAACTTATATATTCAGAATCAGCGTTTATTGGTCTATATGAACATATTTTTTTAATTCATAATATTTTTCACTGGAGTTCCTTATTGGGAACTATAATATGTTCATTAATGTGCGTATTTTGAAAGCAAAAGCAAAATTTTATGATGGGCGTGAGATGGAATAGTACAAGGATTTGATCAAAATATTTATCTTCCTAAATGTGATTCGTTCCTCAGTAAGAGAAATTTTTTTGCGTAAGGATTTGAATAATGTTAATCCAAAAAGAAAAGTTAAGACTGTAGATGAGGAATTTAGTCAATATTGTATTGACATAGGGTTTTATTTATTGTCCGTGCTAGACCGCCTGGTTTCAAGAGTTGCAGTTGCGACCGTTACCTTTTTATTTTCTGTGTATCTGTTTCAAATGTTCATTTAGAGTTGCTGATATTATCTTCATCAATTGTTTATGAAAAATTAATGTTTGCCTTTATTGCGAATTTCCTATAATCATCAAAAACTGACTTTGATGCTTTTTCAGGAAATGGACTTTGCCTCCGACGCCAACCCCTTCGACGTATTTAAATTAAAGCCAACCTTGAAGCTGAAGCTGAGCTGGAGTCAGGAGCCCACCACAGGGCTGGTGACCAGGCCCAAGCCGCACGGCTCCGAAGAGGCTGAAAACCCTGAAACCAAGACTGAATCCATCTCAAACAAGGAGAATAACAAGCCTGCAAGCAACTGTAGTAGAATCAACAATATACTTAAGAATGATGGAAGTGTTGTTAAGAGTGAGTACTATTTTAATAGTTTTTATATCCCCGTAAAATGTACATATGTAAGTGTCTATTTTTTTATCATCAAATTTTATTTTATTACTTTCATGGAATTAGGTGATATTAACCTTTCCCATACCATGCTAAAAATACCCTCGACAAACCGTCTTATTGTTTCAGAAAGCCACATGTGGAATGCGCTAGGTACTAGTAAGGGCTGACACCGACCTACTATCATTTTTAAAATACATTTACAAATAATACTTTATCGTAAAGAGCTTTTTATGTTTGCTGATCTAAGTTAATACCAGATTGAATGGTTTTAACGCTAGTTGCGTAGAGAAATAGATTACAAGAAAAATACAATACTTAAAGAACACTCGAATTGTAATTTTTTTACAGTTTTACGCAAAAGCAAACCACGAAAAAAAAAACTATAATTGTTTTGAAGTGAAAAACTTCTTTAGCACCGTTGTGATTTGAAACTGGATGAAACGAAAAAGCGACACTAAAAAAAACAGTAAGCAAACCACGAAAAAAATTATGTTATAATTACTTTGAAGTGAAAACTTCTTTACCACCGTTGTGATTTGAAACTGGATGAAACAAAAAAGCGAAACTAAAAGAAACAATAAGCAAACCACGAAAAAAATAATTTTATAATTATTTTGAAGTGATAAACTTCTTTAGCACCGTTGTGATTTGAAACTGGATGAAACGAAAAGGCGACACAAAAAAAACAATAAGCAAACCAAGAAAAAATAATGTTATAATTACTTTGAAGTGAACACTTCTTTAGCACCGTTGTGATTTGAAACTGGATGAAACGAAAAAGCGACACTAAAAAGAAACAATAAGCAAACCACGAACAAAAATAATTTTATAATTACTTTGAAGTGAAAACTTCTTTAGCACCGTTGTGATTTGAAACTGGATGAAACGAAAAAGCGACACTACAAAGAGACAAACACATGCATCTATAGCATTTATAGAGAATGGGTTAGAATATTCGGTCTCCTCTTTATGCGGTGCTTTGTAGCCTTCCGACTCTTTTTTCTGAAGGTTTCGCTTCTACCTAACTGAACTGCATACTAGTATTTTTTATAATACTCGTATGTTTTAACATTTTTCAGAAAATTTGGAGATAACCTTTAGATTAAAATTTACTTTTATGAGTGGAAATAGTTTACATAGCAAATTAAAAACTTTTATTTCACAGAAATATAACGACAAAAACCAATTAGGTAAATTCTTATTCAAACATTAATCCGACGTGTTTAACATAACAAAATATAAGTAAAAATGTAGATGTAAGAGATTTTTACAAAAAAGCAAAACAAAGACTTTGTTATTATAAGTATTTACCTACCTATTATGTAATGCATTCGTCTATAGTAAATCTACATTAAATTGTAAAATGGCGACCACGCGCCATCTAGTACTATACGAAACTATAAGAACTTTAGCTGTGGATACTGTAGTCCAGACATACAGTTTTTTTTACATTAGCTTCACACATGAGGCCCTGAGGAAAATAATTCGCTTCAGGGCCTATGTCATCTTTGGGGAGAGGTCTTCGTGGTGAAGAGGTGAAAAGGTCTCCCTCAACCAGTCTCTCCCGACCCGGCCAGCCATGCAGAGCCAGTTGGTAGGCAGACGTACCCGCCGTCAAGATCCGGAACCAAACCTAACCCATGAACCTGGGCACCCCTGCTAAGTCATCAAACGTAACAAACTACTTGAGGTCACTTATTACAGAAGAGTTTTTTTTTTTTACAGTGAATACCGCACAAGAATCTCAACTGCTCCCGTCTGGAGCCAGTGAGACTATGGCATCCCCAATTGGGTTATGTTGTGAGGCTGAGGGTAGTTGGGAGGGGAAGGAGGTGGGGAAGAGGAAGGTTGGGAAGTACCTGGCTATTCAGATCTGGTCACCAAACACGGCTAAAGCCATTTTCAAGCAACGTTTCAATTCTGAATGGTGGTCTTACACCAGGGCGATACTGATAGTATCTTCCACTCTGGAACATGCCGCAAATATACTATATATTATTTTTAATTAATTAATTGTGAAATAACACAAATTAATCAAATAAAATTTATTTGCGCATGCCGGGTTCGAACCCGCGGCCTCCGGATTGTGAGTCAAGAGTCTTACCCACTGGACTACGGAGGTCGTCGTTGTTGTCTAATAAACGGTTTCCGGGGCGGCGGCGTGCCGTTATTATGAAAAATATGCATTTTAGAAGATGATCGAAATAGCAAGGAAGACAGTAAGCGTTCTAAAATAGTAAAAAAATAATTCTATAAAAAAAAAATTCTCAAAATCCTAACATTCATTGCAAGGATAGATTTAATTCATTGAAACCTAACCATTTATATTTATTGCTACTTCCTTCCATGTAATAATCATTTGTAAAGACGTCACTTTGCTACTGTTTCAATGGAAAGAAAGTCCCTTTTTAAAATAATTATTTTATGGGGGTAGTTTTGGTAATAAAATAGGTAGGTAAGATTATAAATATTGCACCCGACCCTCACAAAAGAGTTTTATGGTGGTGCAGTAATGTTTACAATCGTATTTTGTATGAAGTATTGTCTTCGATTCCGAAACTACATCATGCAGCAGAGAGGATATACCACCAAAACCCTCTATCTCGACAAATACTCCTTGCTTCATTCGCATTCTTAAACCGTCTAATACTCGTCCAGATAAATCTGAATAAATAAATGCTTGGTTGCGTTACGGTGCACTCTATCGGAGGACTACCGCGAGGTATATATATATAGGTAAGAGATACATTCAAACGTGCTCTTTTTAAAATGATTTATCTGTATATTTGTATTATTCTGTCTCTTGGCGTGGTCCGATTGAAAGTATTCGATTCACTTGACCATGCCATGACTTCCTTAGCTATTATTCACTTGGCGTCATATCTTCCTTTTTGAATGCCCTAACTAAATAAGTGTACCTTTTAATCCCATCCATCAAGTACACTTGTCGTGACTTTATCACTAAACGGCGCTATAAGAAGGTGGAAATTATTATAATTTTTATCGACCTTATATCCCTTCCAGATCTCCACAAATTAACATGGCTCTACCTATAATCTAACTATATGGTTTTACAACACACATATATCAGGAATCTCATTTATAGAGCATTTCAACAATTATCCTTCCTTTGCCAGTTCAATGCCTTACTTTTCAATTTGCCGCCGCCCCGGGAAGAATTTATTGAATAACCAACACTTCTGCCAAAGGTCATTCCAAGTAGTTAGCTACGTTTCGTGACTTAGTAGGGGTGCCCGGGTTCGTGGGTAGAGATTTGACCAGGTTTTGGCGGCGGATGCATCTGCCTACCAACTGCATGGCAAGCCGGTTCGGGAGAGAATGGTTGAGGGAGTCCCTTTGACTTCTCCAGCTGTACTCTCTCGGATCATCGCCTTACACCGTAGTGGAAGAGATGGATTCATACGTCCGTCACTCCTGGACACAATGACACTCAGATTCCTACCCCTCCCCCCCCCCTTATATCCTTTTCCTTCTCAGAACTTCCTAACCTTCCTTTCCTAAAAGACCCTTCACACATCATCCCCAAGGATGACATAGGCCCTGAGGGGAATTATTTTCCTCAGGGCCTCCTGTGTGGAGCTATTGTAAAAAAAGCACTGCATTGTCATTGTCTTAATCAAGTCTTCCACGAAGAGATTATTTGATAAAAATAAAATGAAATTAATTAAACATTTATTACTTCTGAACTAATGTGGCATGACCCTGCAAATAACCCAAAACCCATAAAACTAAACAAAAAACATCCCCCGTCATCTGATTGTCTACAATCGTAACATTTTGTCGTTAATTTTAAGGAAATACGCAGAAAGGGATTATAAAATGACTCTGGTTTGAGGATCAGGTGGTCGGTTGGCCGAACCTTCCGATGTGGTTCCTTATTTTTTTTGTGGCTCTTTTTCTAATGAAAACGAAATGTCAAGCAACCCAAGTTTTTTTGCAGCAAGATAATTAATATTGTCATCTCTGTTTTCAGACATTTCAAATTAATGCTTTAGAAAGCGACGACAAACGTATTATGATGTCAACTTTGAGAAGTAAAATAATCTCTACAGATAGGCAAAAGGTTTTGACGTTTTATTTTACATCTCTTTTTGTCATACATAACTAAAAGGAGATCGTTATATTGGACGTAGGTTAATGAGGTTGGAATGAATTAATGTTTTGTCTTCTCTGTTATTCCCATAGAAATTTAAAATTTGTTGTCTCATCTGACATAGAAATGTGTCGACTTTTAGGAAAACATTTTTTATTATTTTATACAGAATTGTCACAATTTTTTAAATATTTTTTACGGATGCAAAAATATATTTTTTAGGAATACCTAAAATGTTGATTTAATGATTGAAGCCTTTCAGGAGTTATTGATGTTTTAAAGAGCGTTGTAAACTATAATCGCATCGTGGATCCGGGAGTGTTAAAGTGTGGTTATTAGCACCCCCCACACGGACACTTCAGAGCGACAGTGCAGTGCGCCACTTCATGCTTCCACATAGAAAAGTCTCTCAGTGAACTGTGCTGTAAACCATTATCTTACTTTCGGTCTTTACTTTTCTGCGCAGTGGCCAGAAGTGGCGCGCTCCGAAGTGTATGTGTGGGGGTGCTATTGTCTTCTTCTTAAGTCGGTTCCTCATCGCCGAGGGTTGTGACACCTACTCCAATTTCTGTGGGAGACGAGGCAGTGCATTGTTGGAATACCCATTCTAAAACTAAAGAATTTATTTCGTATTCTTTCGATAGCTTGTACATGAATATTATAATGTGGGTTCCAGACGGGAGAATTGTACTCAAATTGACTTCCAACAAATGCAAAATAAAACAGTGGTTAGTAAAATGGAGTCTTCTCATAAACATGATACCTAAATTTTAAACCCAAAAATGGGAATTTTATGAAAAATCTATAGTGGTGTTTGGTTGTGTGAAATTCTTGTTTTAGCATATTTTGTATGTGTGCACCATAATCCTTCGCTTTCACTAATTGGACACTTGTCTGGTTTTTTGTGCTGTGAATTAGTGAGAGAGTATATGCATGGACTCGAAAGGGTTAAAATTATATTGTACTCTACCCAATTAATTGTCTCTTAAATTACATTGTCTCTAACATGTTTATTTGTCTTCCAGCTAACGGACACTGCGCCTCGGAGAGCACTCCGGCCGGGGGCAGCCTCCAGATCATTTATCAATTTCTCTATAATAACAACTCGCGACAGCAGACGGAAGCGTGTGAAGACCTGCACTGCCCGTGGTGCTCGCTTGACTGCGGTCGTCTATATGCGCTGCTCAAGCACCTCAAACTGTGCCACTCTCGCTTCTCCTTTACCTACTTTGTGAGTATTAAGCAATTGACTTCACTGGACCTGTATAACAGTTGCTGCCACTTAGGTTAACTAACACTTTAATTTAAAAAATTTAGTGGTCAGTTTGTCTAACACTGACCGCTAAAATCTATCTTTTTTTTCATTAACTCCACACAGGGATCCTGAGGAAAATATTTTACCTTTATGTCATTTTGTGTGTGGAGGGTCGTGTGTCTATGTAATTTTTTGTGTGGAGGGTCGTTTTAAGGAGAAGAAATTCTGGGAAGGAAAAGGGTATGAGAGGTGGGTAGAAAAGCGTAGGTCAGTGTGTCCAGGAGTAACGGATGTATGAATCATCCCTCTCACCGCGGTGCAAGGCAACGCATCGAGAGAGTCCGGCTGGAGAGGTCAAAGGGTCCGCCTCTCTCAATACAGTCCACCATGCAGTTGGTGGGCAGACATATCTGCGTTAAGACCTGGACAAACCGCACTCCAAGAAACATAGCGAACCATTTGGGGTGATCTATGGCAGAGGTGTCGGTTATCCAATGAATGGCTCCTCTTCATGTTTGATACTGGCTCACAGAAAGACTTTCTTCGGCCAAGTCTGATGCGTCAAGCAGACTTGTTGGATCCTGATCCACGTTGAATACTCTATCCCCAAGTTTGGGGATAGAGCAATTCAACATGGGTACACCCTAGGTCCACATTCTTGGAATGACCTACCATTTTGTCTGTCAGAATCTATCTAGCAGTTCTTCATGACTAAAATACTGTCACTAAGCTCACAAAATTTCCATTGTAAATGTACTAATACTAATTCTCGTCTTCCTTTCAGCCTATCCCGAACGGTGCGCGAATTGACGTGTCTATAAACGAGTCCTATGATGGTTCATACGCGGGTGCACCGCACAATGCTTGCACTGGCATCGCAGGGCGCACGGGGCCGGGCCGGCGAGCGCCCCTCACGCAGGTGCTGGTGGCGCGCGGCCGCCGGGTGCCGCGCCCGCAGATCACCAGCCTGGCCGAATTCCTTCACCAGGCCGACGATGCAGAGATGATGCCGGATGGTCAGCGGCCGTACATCACCGGGCATAACAGGTCAGGGACCCTTTCATCAAATAGTCTTTGTAATAGTTCTGTCTCAAGTTAATCAAGTATGGGCATTATTGTAATGTATGCTATATTCGCATTCAGACATCTTGTGAAGTGTTGGGCTTCTTCTAATGAATATTAGGTTCTTCAGTTACAAGTTGTTTATTAATTATCGTGTTTATTTACAATATGATATTATACTGGATAGACATCCTTATCAGACTGGCTAGGAATTAGTTATTAATTATTGAAGCTTATTTAACTGACGGCGGCGGCTTACTTTTGTCTTTAACTTTTACTTACTTGTCCTTAACAATGAAAGCCTTTGGCTCTCATTGTTAAAGACACGAAGAGCGTTAGGTGGTACTACTCTGACTCTTGCTAATCAGCTTACATCTGGGATGTGGCAGAAGCTCCAACCCAGTGATCCGCAATTGGTGGGCCACAGGCCAGAAGGGAGATTCTCTAAACGAATGATTATTCCTTCCTACCATACTTGGAGCACCATTGGTCACAATATAATTCTTGTGAAGAAACCATAAATGTAAGTTTTTAAGAACATGCAACGCCGCGTGGGATTCAATAACTATTACAACGCTACTAACTGGTTGGTTGTGGTATTTCAAAACATGTAATGACCCCCTAAAATTATTAGGCCTACGATACGAAGCACGATGATGACACGACGGGCGGACAGACGGGCAGTCACAAGCGCACTGAATGAGCAGGCTCGCGCACGCATGAATGACGTCAACTGTTGCATGGCCCCCCATAAAATTTACATATTTGTACGGCTCCCCACCAAGACTAATTGCCGACCGCAGCTCTAACCTATCGACATCTATTAACAGTAGCTGAAACTACATGTATCCAATACACTACAATTATTAAATTGATGAATTTATCTTCCAGACTGTATCACCACACCATCACCTGCCTGCCGGTATTCCCCAAAGAGCTGGAGGTGGATTCCGAGGGAGAGACTGACCCGCTGTGGTTGCAGCAGAAGACAATGATGATGATAGATGAATTCACAGACGTCAACGAGGGAGAGAAGGAGCTAATGAAGATGTGGAACCTCCACGTCATGAAATACAACTTCGTCGGTGACTGCCAAATCCCCATTGCCTGCCAAATGTTCCTACAGTTCCGAGGAAAAGAGTTGTTAGAGAAGAATCTCTACAGAAATTTCGTCCTTCACATGAGTTCCTTACACGATTTCGGACTGATCACACCGCACGTCGTTTACCAAACCATCCAGATGCTCAACCAAATACTCGCCGAAAGCAACGAAACCAAACACAAGATTAGGAACAATATCTTATTGCAAAGGGATCATTGGAAATCTGTCGGGATGCACCAACAGCCGTCGATAGTTGATCCTAAATCGGTGCAAGCTCTGACCAAACCCCTCTCTTTCAGCGGCTTCAACGGAGAATCATCTCCCGCAGTCCGCCGCAAGACATCAACCTTACAAGGATCCAACAGAATGGCTCCGTCGGTCTACATACAGCACACCCCCACTGGAAGCGAAGCTAAAAAGAAACCCGAGAACTCCCTCCCAACGCCGACTGCTTTACCAGAAACTCCACTGAGAAGAAAAAGCGTCCAAACCCCTCAAGCCAACTCCAATCAATCCAACAAGAATACTTCTACCTCGGCTGCGTCCAGCAGCCCTCTGATGCCTTTACGGAGAAAATCAGCCGGAGCCAATCTCCTCGGTGCTGCTCCTGGTCACAATAGGAAGCGTCTGTCCTTGCAAGACAGGAAGAATTCCACTTGACATGTGCCTCAACTTAAAGTAATAATAGTTAAAGAGCTAAGATTATCACAATAATTCTTGGATTGATCATTAATCACAGTGAACAACTGCCGAAGATCTATTTTCCGGAAATCAATGTAAATTATCTCTTCACTACATTATTTCTTTCACTGACTCAAATAGTGAGATATTTAATATGATATTAATTTAAGTGTTTATTGCTAGTCTATTTTTATGTTTGTTTTTTTGGAAACAAAAGTGTTTTTATACAGTTTTCTCAAATATGTATTTTTGTTATGTGAAACTGTTGAATTGAACTTTGAATTTTGACCCGGCCAAATTCACATTTTGTTTGGATTTTGACGGTAAAAATGCAATGAAAATAATGACAATTGTGAATTGGGATGATTGGAGGTATCAGGAACTGATATTATTTAAAATGTTGAACATTATGGACACGATCTAGAAGAATTTTTTTATAGGTATTTTAAATCTGCATTTAGTTAAAGTCGCGCTTTTAAAAACAAAAAGGACACCACTGTGAGTTTAAATATACTTAATCATGTATTGGATCTCTCTTGTGAGTTATTGTAGTCTTGCATACATTGGATTATTCCTCACACAATGTTGGAGGCTGGTTGACGTAGAGAAAATTGGAGTCTGGGGCCCTAGCATGGTCGACCGATAAAACCCTGTATCAATAAGATATTGAATAAATCTGCCATCTATGGTTATTAGATGGTACATGCGAGCATGGTCAACATCGGTATAAAATATTCCGACAGCCGGAAGACAAAAGCCACATAATTTAGGGTGGCCTCTTGAGTAGGTTAACTGTCAAAATACACAATACATTGACTTATTAATGAATAGAGGCAGACTAACGAAGCTCTTAGAATTGAAAGACATGGTATACACAATCAACTGAAATCGTTTGAGCTCAGAGAAATGGAATTCAGAAAGTTGTTTGGAATATCACGACTCCTTGAAATCGATATAAAATCCAGTTAAGCCTATTGATCTGATATTGTTACATTATCGATGTGACCACGCTAGAACTCCAGACCCGCATCGGGAAATCTTTCAATCTTCTGCCCTCTTATGCATAAATAGTCAAATCAGTCAATATTGCATGTGTTGACTTTATTAAATCTGTATAAAAGTGACTGATGAAGTAAAGGCTCAAGTTATGTAATTTTACAAAAATTTTAGTTAAATGTTTAAATTAATTGAGTTGTCAAATGGATGTGAAAAACTATTTATGGATTAAAAACCGAAGAAGAAAAGAAAACTCTTTTATGTTGAATGGGTGTTGTAGCCGGCAGAATCCAAAACCTGCTCCACCTGACTTTAAATCCTACTAATGCATTGATGTTTTTTATCCTTTGAATCTAAGATTCCTAATTATGTACATATGTCAATAACTGTATTCAAAATATAATTTTCAGACAAGTGGGATTTTTTTAAATGGAATCGTGAAAATGAAATATGCATATACTATTAAATGGACTCATGAAAATTAAAAATTTTATTCAAGCACTACTTGGTATCTATTTAAACTTTATCTACAAAAAAGCAATGAAATTACGAAACATAGACACGTTATATAGATCTCAAAGTTGGAAGCAAAAGATACGGTGATTGCTGTACTTTCGATTTAACACATTCAGGCCTAGCTTGAGGTTATGTGATCTCTTAACTAAATTGCAAATGAGTGCTGAAATGTCCTGGTGTAATGCGAAAGTGTTTGCAAACATTAGTAATATCCAAGGTACAACATTTCATTTCAAATTACTTATTATTGTAAATAATACAATTGTTGAAAGTGAGGTAGCAAACGTATCAACTCTTAAGTATAAGAAGGAAAAAACTACTGGCAACAAATCATCTCATACAGCATTCCATATTCGTTTTAGTGTAAGAGAGTAAGCTTGTCTTGTCATCTCAATCACACCATTTGTTGTAGTACATAGTATTCGCTGCAACTTTTAAGTGCATAAACGCTACTCAGTCCTGTATCTTTGCCATACATGAATGAACATTTGATTTAAGAATTTACTGGAAACGTAAGTTTGTGATATGCCTCATTTTGTGAGACAATATTAACGTGCCTCTATGTTTGTGATATCATTGCAAAAAAGTAGAAAAAAAAATCAAAGCTTTAAGAATCTGACAGAGGTTTTTATTTATTTATTTATCAATATTCTTTAATAGACATCTGAAGAGCCGTTTTTGTAAGCACCTGGATATAAGGGGCCCTGTTTTAGAGCACACTCTTATTGTAAATATATTTTTCATTATGCCCTGCATGAAAAGTACATTATTTGTGTACATATGTACTTTGAATTGAATTTTCCTGGTTTATCTTAAATAATTATGCTGAAAAATTGCATATTCTTAATGCTTTTCAAATATTATTTTTTATTGCAATAATAAAATAAATTTATAAGTTTAACAATGTACAATTGGAGTAACTATTGTATCTTATTTAACTATGTATTTGAACATGTGACGTTTCGATGTTAGGTGCCCCTGTACGCGGCACTTTTTCATTGTGTTCACAAGAAAACTGTTGTGACATAAAGGGCACGGCCGCTTGCAACCCAACTATTATGACATTTGTGTGCAATGGGTTATGGCACTATTTTATCTTGGATGTCACAAAATGTGCTTTGACATAACAACAGGAATGTAATTATTATATATTCGAATAACCCAATGTAAAAATACTGCCTGAAGTAATAAATATGCATGGATAAATAAATAATGTATGGGTTTATGTAATAATATTTTTACTGTAAATTAATTTCATGAAAATATCAAGATTTATAGAAGCTTTGCATGAGTGTTTATTTTTTAAATTTAATACCATTATACCATCTTGCTGAGGGCTATACATTTATGTGTTTGTCCTTTTTCACAAATAAATATGCACATATTATTATGTAATTATATCACACCACGGATATAGCCAGGTTTGGTTTCATTTGATTACATTATACCACTGGTGTAACCAAGTTCTGGTTTTATGTAAACACACATAAAACCAGAACCACATAAAATTATGATCGGTGAGAGGCCATCCTCCGAGGCAATTCCTTGGCTGGTTGAGTCCTCCATCACGACACAAGCAATATTTTCCGCTTACTGTGGTGGTAGTTAGAGATTTTCAAATATTGTCAGGATATTCGTAACCTGGTAATGTTTCTTTCTTTGAAAAAAAAAATGTAGCCCGTGTCTGGTTTTATGTAATTACATAATACCACGGTCGTAGCCAGGTTCTGGTTTTATGTCTCTCTCTCTGGTTTCAATCCTGGGATTGGTTTGCAGCAATTTCATCTATTCGTTTCTTCCACTCTTCCCTGTCTTGTGCGGCTCTTTTGAATTCTGCATATGATAAGCAGCGCACGTCCACCAGCAGGTCCTCCAGGTACTCTCGGCGTGGGCGTCCCCTAGCGTTTGTCCCCTCGGTCATACCCTCCATTATGGCATGCAAGAGGCCTTCTTGTCTTATTGCATGGCCGATCCATCTTGCGCGCCTTTCGGACAAGGTCCTGAGCAGGTGCCTTCCTCCTTCGATTCTTTGGAGAACCTCCTCATTTGTGATGTGGTCTCTCCAGGAAATTCCTAGTAGTCTTCTATAGGACCACATCTCAAAAGCCTCTAGTCTCCGTTTATCTCTTTCGGATAAGCACCATGTTTCGCAGCCGTACATCAAGATACTCCATACATAGGTCTTGATGAGGAGTATTCTCAGTTTCAGGTCTATATTATTCGATTCTATTATTTTCGACATTTTATTGAATGCAAGCCTAGCCTGGTGTATACGGCTAACAACCTCGCTCTTAGACCGACCGTCCCATGTTATTTTGCTCCCGAGGTACACAAACTCCTTGGTGTTCTTTAGTGGAACTCCTGACATCTCTACTCTCATCTGATGTTGCATTCGGCCGAATGCAACATCATGGTTTTATGTAATTGCTTTATACCACGGACGTAGCCAGTTTCTGGTTTTACATAATTACGGACTTAGCCAGGTTCTGGTTTTATGTATTTATATTATACCAAGGTCGTAGCCAGGTTCTGGTTTTATGTAATTACATTAAACTACAGAAGTAGCCAGGGTCTGGTTTTACGTAATTACATTTTACCACGGATGTAACAGGTTCTGCTTAAATACTACATTTTTTACAATACAACCACCATAACACGAGCATGTGCCTAGCATGGTTGTCGAAAAATTTCACTAATTATGTAACTATCAAAACCATGAATAAACAAAATTAAAAAAAAAAAAAAAACGAATAAAATACATCTACAATCACATCATGTCACGATTTTTATTTACGTAGATGAAATAAAATGTGAATAATTACATTTTTACAACACATTGATGTAATACAATACAATTACATCGATTTTTAATTTGTGTAAATCTGTGTGGCACGATTCAGCAGGAAAACATACAATGGTTGTATTTTTCAGAGCAACCCCCCTGGCTACGCCTGTGCATTAACAATATTTTATGAAGAGCAGGAAACTGCTCTGAATTGAACTCTGTACATAAAAAAACATTTACTTATTGATATGCCAAATCTAATATTATTATGTACTTATTATGTTGGTAAAATAGATAAATATGCCGTAAAATGCAAGGTTTAATGATCACAGAAATTTTCCTAGCGTATTTTGCAGTTTTTTAAATAAGGCAAACAATTCTTAACCATACTTTAAATTTTTCATAATACCCAGACCTACAGTGGATTATGTAAGCTGCATAATAAGAACAAGACAAAAATATTGATTTCTGAACGTTTAGCTAACTTGAAGGGTTTTGGATTGGGTTTGATGTTTTAATTTTTGTAAAACATCAAACTTGTTATGTTAGACTACTCTCACTGCCAATAATTAATAATATTGAGTAGCATTTAAAAATGATTCAGGGGGTATTTCACCAACCTCCTCGTAGATTATCCATAAACGTAAATTTTCGATTTATTAAACACGGTTTATTTACTTAAAAAGTCTGAGTTTACTATTCGGTACTTGCACCTATGAATAGCGGCTATAAATATGAAAAGTTAGCCGAGTTTTTTTTTTACCTGTTGTGAGTATTTATTTATTTATTAATATTCGGATAAATAATGTTAATAATCACGAGAATGGTGAAATACCCCCTCAGTATTTTTGTTAATCTAAGGAATATGTTATATTCTGAGTAAATAAAATATATGTTTGTTTAATGTGTTGATGCTTAGTTGATTGATTCATTGCAACCTCAAAATGGTGGTTTAAAATTAAGATCTTGGTTATAATAATATATTTATGTAAATCTATGCGAAAACCGCTCCCTTTGTTAAACTGTTATTGTGATTTCCAAAGTTAAATAACAAGGAATTAATCAGAAAGAACACCACCTGTCAATCATTGAACTGTATATGTATATATATATATAACGGTCGATCAATAAGTATCCGTGTTTAAAGACAGGTAGCGTTGCTGAGGGAAGTTGGCATTACCGCTGTGTACTGCCATCTATCAAACGACACCATACTAAATTTCAGACTGATTTACAGGTTAATTTTTATTTGGCAGCTGTGTTTCGTGTTTTTCGATAAAATGGAAAAAGAACAACATCGATCCGTAATTCGCTTTTTATTTTTGGATGGAAAAACATGCACAGAAATACAATCAAATTGCGCTACGAATTGCTGCCTTATTCGCCTGACCTGGTTCCCCGTGACTCCAACATGAAAACATGACCCGGGGAAAAAAATTCAGCTCAAACGAGTAGTTTGCCGAAACAGAAGCATATTTTGAAGAGTTTCAGAAATCGTATTTTTGAAGGGGTTAAAGAAATGGCAAAATTGTTGGGAAAAATATACAGACCTAAAAAAAGATAATGTTGATCTTGCATCTTCATTCCTAACACGGGTTTTTATTGATCCACCCATGTTTTGTAATTTATTATTATAAAACATCCATTTGTAAAAATATTAAAACCAACTGACATCTACTGACAGTGCTTATAATTATAATGTATTTTATAAATATGAATTATTTGTGACTTTTTCCAAGCTATCTCATGAACGGTATCTTTTTTGTAACCATGTTGTGACCTCTGTAGAAATGACTAGATATCGAGTTTCTTTTCTTTCATCTGAAGGAAATATTACAAACTCAGTGCCTTGGCTTAGTAAAACATTAGATTGTCACCAAATAATCGGCTATTTCTGTAAGTATTTACAAAAATGTGTTGTTATTTTGTGTAAATAGTTTTTGTACAACTGACCAAATGTTCTCTCGAATAAGAAGTTTGTTTCACACGAATTTTGTATATGATTTACATCAATAAATCACTATTTTGTCCTTCTTGTAAATTCATTACTTATTTTACAAAAATATAGCTTTGTGTTTTAGATAAGAAGATAATATCTCAAATACAATCAAACCTTAGCCATAATATAGGAGACATCCAACAAATGAAAATGCTAATATACGAGAGTTCTTCGGGCGTACAAGAGGATACCTACAACAAAAAACAATGAACATTTTAAAGCGGTAAGTGATGCGGTATTATGTATTCAAATCAGTTGTCAATTTCATTATCCTATGCAATATCATTATAAACTTATAGATACAAGGGTGTGTTTTTAAGTTCGCAGAATGGGGGATAAGGAGTGAAAATAAAAATCCAAATTTATTTTTCCTTTTCAATATACAGGGTGCCCGGGGATAAAGTGCATTAACTTCGGGAGGTGATTCTACACGATATTATAAGTAAAAAAGATAAACAACTTTTTTCGGAATTCCAACTTTTAGGGTAGTTTTGTGGTAAAAAGATAAAATTAGACGGTTACGATACGGGCCAAACACAATCAAGTATTATTGCCACAATCGTGCCGGCAGGCTCTCAGCAAGTAACATCATACCTCACACTAAGGATTTTTAGTGGGTACTTCTTATTGTATGGGAAAAAAAATGTTGGAATTTCGGAAAAAGTTGTTAATCTTTTTTACTCCTACCATCTTGTAGAATCACCTCCCGAAGTTAATGCACTTTACCCCCGGACACCCTGTATTCACCTGCTACCCTAATACATTTGTCGGATCATTCAATTAACTTATGTATACCCTCAAAAAAAAGATTTGTCTTTGTTTAAAAAATATGCCGAAATTGCATCCTTCACTTCTTCATCACTTGAAAACTTTTTCCCATGAAGTTATTTTTTCAAGTTTAGAAATGGGTAATACTCACTGTGGATGGGTGTTGCAAAATTTCTAAGCCCACCTTCTGCAGGTCAGCCATCGCAACACGGCTCTTGTGAACAGGCGAGTTGTCTTGCAGAAGGAGGACACCTTTGGTCAATTTTTCCCTTCTTTTTTCCTCGATGGCTTCCTTTAATTGATCTAGGATTGAAGCGTAGTAATTTCTGGTTATGGAAACACCTTTATCTTTGTAATCGACCAACAGTATTCCTCCTAAGTCCCAAAAGACTCGCCATGATCAAGGGCGGATCCAGGATTTTTTTCTGGGCGGGCACAAGCCGCGGACGGGCAAAAAAATCAACAATTACTGTTAAAAATAAACTTGAAGTATCATACTTCAAGTTTATTTCTATAAGTTCAAGTATGTATATGAAGGTTTATGAAAGTGTCAAAATAATCGAAAAATTAAATGATTAACCTTTTAAATGCCAGTATGTAGGAGTGTAGCTGTGAACAGCAGGCCATGAATTTTAACACCTTGTTTGCCGCTCGTGCACCGGTGTGTCATGAGATTTTACACGCGATTTTGACCCTTATGTATAAAGAAAGTGTATGAAGAACACGGTCAGAATCGCTTGCTCTATTATCGCCCTTTACCATAGCGAAACCTGCAATGCGCCTGGTCACTCCAAATAATTTATATTAATAATTTACCGGAGCGCGGGAATGTGCGCAGTTCTTGCGCATGCGCGGAAAAAATATGTTTATCTACGATTTTGACCCTTTGACCCTACGAATTTGTAAAGGACAGTGTCAGAATCGCTGGACACGAGTGTCATTTCTGCCGCCGGGTGCCGCGTCGTAATTGGTGGAGCTTTTTGCTGGCCTACCCCGGCAAACAAGAGGTTAATAAAAATAAATCGTTTTTAAATCTTATTTTTATAAATTAAAAACATTACACCTTGAAAGGATATTTAAATGACTTGGCGAAAATCTTGAAAAAAAAAAAAAAAAATCTTGCTCAAAGAATAGCGAGATAACTCGCTATTTTTCTATGGCCGGCCTGCTGGGCACGGCCAAGAATGCGAGAAATCTCGCTCTTGGCACAGAAACGGTTAATAAAGACAGTTTTAGCTTCCAAGTATGTACTGTGATGGAATCTCCACGCCATGATTTTCCCAGCCGATTGTGACACCTTAAACTTCTTGGGTGGTGGTGTGCCTTTCTGTACCTCCGCATTGAGTCCTGTATGCCTTAATAATTTAGAAGCATTAGAGATGTTAAAACCAAAGAAAAATAATTGCCAAGTTTTAAACAAACAGTTAGAATTAACCGACATCCGATTTTAAAGTTGTTCCCTTTCTCCCTATGTAATCCCCACCCTCCCTTTGCCCCTTCCCCTAACCCTCCACCAACCAGTTTCTGATGTTATCTCCCTCTCTCTTTCTATTAGGTTTACCTATTAATCTTACTCTACTTATAATTTAGTTTGTATGTTTATTGTCCTGAAGAAGGTTGAGTACAACTGAAACCGGTCGATGAATATAAATTAAAATAAAGTGGTTTTAACCACTCGGGTATTTTGCGATTATGCAAGTTTTTTTGTCTTAAACGAACTGTCAGATTTATAAAAACTTTGTGTTATTTCCGCTTCACAATTAAAGCTCTACAAATGAAACATTTCTGCCTAGCGATTCCGTATTTTTTGTGAGATCGTTATTGGATAACGGACGTAATCTCCTGTCAGATTTGTGTGATTTTTACTTCATATATTTTAGTTTAGATCGATTTAAACACAAATTCCTGCAAGTACGCATGATTATTTACTCATTTAATGTACGTTGTATATATAAAATGCAAAGAGCAGCCATAAAAATCACACAAATCTGACAGGAGATTACGTCCGTTATCCAATAACGATCTCACAAAAAATACGGAATCGCTAGGCTGCATGTAGTCGAATACTAAAAACTGTTTTTGAAAGGTTATGAAATAAGGTTTCAAATTGTTATATTACAAATAAATATTAGAATTTATAAATATTAAAATTTAGAATGCAAACATAAAAAATTGTAAAAATGACTCAAGTGATGTTTTTATGTGAAAACGGTGCTAAAATCACGGATTATGTAAAAAAAAAAACACTTATTCTATTCAAATTAAATCACTTATTCTATTGTATAAATGTATAATAAACAATTTTGTCACCTCTTTTTTTTACCATTTCATACAAGAGTATTTAATAAATATTTAAAAAAATTAACAATGTCTAACGGCGATTTGGCAGGTGAAAACTGTTCTACAAAATAAGTATTTTTTATGTACTTCTATGGACAACTTTGAATAGAAATGTGAAGCTTAATTCAATATGGGTCTTCTACTTTTTTGTTTTAGGGTTGTCACTAGAAGAGTTATAACGACTTCTGTGGGAACACACGCGTCAGCGTGAAAAGACGCTTGTTGTACTTTACTGCTATTGTTATATTGTCATGTAAACACGCTTACGGGTCAGAGTGGTTAAACAAAGAACTTGTTTCATTTTGTAACCATGTATTAGTTCTACATATTGTATTACATATAAGAAAACTTATACGAGTCAAAGTCTGTTTGATCTGTATGAATACATTATGTATATTTCTTATAGCCATAATTTCTTGCTAGGTAGGCAAAAGGTACTTGATTAAGATTTAGAATATTGTCGAAATTCAGAATAGATTTCAAATTTCAACTTTTTGTTTTGCAAACTTTGTTTTAAATTCCCTGTCAAAGAGGCGCATTGCAGCCGGTCTAGTAAAGATAATCCCATTATTATGGCTTCTGAGAATAAAAAAGACAGCCCAACTCCGTCCACAAGTTATAATATGATTGTTGATGATGGTAAAAGCAATTCATTTTCTTATTTTAAATATACTGCTTTGTGAAATATGTATTGCTTAATTTTATTATGTCAATGATCAATTCACCAGTTTCACATCAGTTTACTTATTTTTTTATTAATTTATGGATAAGCCGCCGCATTTTTATGCACAGGTTATGGAAATTATACTTTATTTCAATAATTTTTAAAAGAAACAACAACGGCGTAGTAGTATATACATCCTATTGGAGGCCAGGCTATTTAAATAATGTTCTTTTAAATAACTTCCGCGGCCACCGGGTGACAAGCGGCCTCCCAGTGGTTTTAAACAACACTCCCAACACATATAACGGGAATAAATTCGGTGTTTGGGTAAAATTCCTAAAAAATAAAACTAGTTATTTTTATACTAATTTGGGGTCGGGGAATCCGAATCTGAAAGAATTAGGCGGCGGCAAGCAATATTAACTGAATTAAACGACTTTAAAAAATTTTATACACATACAGGAAAATAGCCATTTTGGAAGCATTTTGATTCCTAGAAAATCAAACTAGTTATTTTTATACTAACTATGGGCTGGGGAATCCGAATCTGAAAGAATTAGGCCGCGGCAAGCAATATTAACTGAATTACACGACTTAAAAATTTTCTATACACACACACTTGAAAATAATCATTTCGGAAGTATTTTGACACACGTAGTACAACGTAGTGTTGCCATTAAGCAATAATGTAAAAAAACATGTTTATAATTTCAGTAATTATTTTTTATAAATTTTATTCACTTTTGTATCACAAACCATGTTACACAAACCTAGCGTAGCCGTTAAACTACTTGCAAACTGGGATGTTTGTTGCCTTGACGCGAGTAGGCGCTACGAAGGGGGCACTTTCTTTTGTATCACAAACCATGTTACACAAACCTAGCGTAGCCGCTAAACTACTTGAAAACTGGGATGTTTTCTTGCCTTGACGCGAGTAGGCGCTACGAAGGGGGCACTTTCTTTTCTATCACAAACCATGTTACACAAACCTAGCGTAGCCGCTAAACTACTTGAAAACTGCGATGTTTTCTTGCCTTGACGCGAGTAGGCGCTAGGAAGGGGGCACTTTCTTTTCTATCACAAACCTAGCGTAGCCGCTAAACTACTTGAAAACTGGGATGTTTTCTTGCCTTGACGCGAGTAGGCGCTACGAAGGGGGCACTTTCTTTTCTATCACAAACCATGTTACACAAACCTAGCGTAGCCGCTAAACTACTTGAAAACTGGGATGTTTTCTTGCCTTGACGCGAGTAGGCGCTACGAAAGGGGCACTTTCTTTTCTATCACAAACCATGTTACACAAACCTAGCATAGCTGCTAAACTACTTGAAAACTGGGATGTTTTCTTGCCTTGACGCGAGTAAGAAAGTATCGTGTCTGAAAGTTTTACGTTATTGATATTATTGCTTATGGCAATACTTAATTTTCTGTGGTTGAACATAAAATATCTTTGGTTTTTTCTATGGCATTGTTGATAGCGTCAAAATGGCCTGTAAGCTGTGTATGAATTTAAAATTTTGCAGTCGTGTTATTCAGTTTATATTTGCTTGCCCCAACCTAATTCTTTCAGATTCGGATTCCCCGGCCCAAAGTTAGTATAAAAATAACTAGTTTTATTTTTTAGGAATTTCGCCCATAAACCGAACTTTTTCCCCATTATGTTTCACGGAATGGAAAGTACAATAAACTCACCTACACGATGTTCACCACACTCTTCCTCCTGCATCGACCATATTATGGTTAAAACATCAAACCAAAACATCAAAACACTTCAGAAATCCACATGTCATCAATTACAGATCACTACGCCATCTCCTTCACAATGAGTTCCAAACACAACATACAAAGCAAAACATCAACTGAAATAACAAAGAAAATAATTAACTATGACCACCTCAACAAAATGATTAGTTCTAAATCCTGGGATAGACTCTATAAGATAGCAAACATAGAAGAGGCATGGAACTACTTCTCTACCTACATACAAGAAACCCTTGTTCAAAACACCAAAACCACCACAAAAACCATTCCTAGAGCTATCAAACCATGGATAAACCACACTATCATCAACTGCATTCGGAAACGCAATTCCATACATAAAAAATGTGCCACGAATCCATATGATATTACACTTCATAATTTCTACAAAAGATACCGAAATATTTGCATACAAGTCATTAGGAAAGCCAAAAATCTATACTAAAATATAAAAAAAATTCCGAATGCAACAACGATCCTAGAAAAATATGGAAAGTCCTCAGGGAAGCTACCAATTCAAAAAAGCCACCGACGCCTTAAACTCTCTCAATATCAATGATATCACTGTAGACTTTACATCGAACCCCAACACAATTGTCAATCATATAAACAGTTATTTTGCAAATATAGGTCCAGAACTAGCAACAGAAATCCAACCAAGCAACCCATATGCTTGGCCCTAGCGTCCACCCTTCCAATGATGAATTCCCAAGCCGATTTGTTCTCAAAACGGTTACAGAGAAAGAAGTTTGTACGGTAATAAACTCATTAAAAAACTCTTCATCCACCGGCATTGACGAAATACCCAACAGTGTTCTTAAAAAAATTGCCCCGGTTATAATACAACCATTAACTCATCTGCTGAATATTAGCATCCGCCAAGGATTATTTCCCGCCATTCTAAAACAAGGTCTTATTATCCCTATTTTCAAAACAGGCTCCAAACTTGACATTAGTAATTATCGTCCTAACGTTACTCAATTCCCTGTCTAAAGTATTTGAAAAGATCGTTAATAATAGTCTTATGGAATACCTTGAAACCAACAACCTACTATCGCCGCGGCAATTTGGCTTCAGAAACCATAAAAGCACAAACGATACCATAGCCACCGTCACTGACCATATCTCTGGCCACCTTGATAAGGGCTCGAAATGTCTATCGGTATTTCTCGACCTGTGTAAAGCGTTTGATACAATATCACACATCAAATTAGAACGCAAATTGTTCAACATAGGTATTAGGAATAATGAATTAAGCCTCCTCTCCAGTTTCTTATCTGACAGATCCCAATGCGTTAAACTCAGAGCTACAAAGAGTCAGAATTTACCTATTAGTTACGGTGTCCCACAAGGCAGTGTTATAGGTCCAACGCTCTTCCTAATATACATTAACGAGTTGTGTAACCTAGATATCGATGCCACTATCGTCAGTTTCGCCGACGACACTGTACTACTATTCCAAGCAAAAGATTGGCCTACCGTATATTCTAAAGCGGAGGTAGGAATTCAAAAGGTTAAATATTGGCTTGACTCGAACACATTAACTCTTAACGTACAGAAAACAAAATACTTACTGTCTAGTCTCACCAATATCACAAAACCAAACCTACACCCAAAATTAAAAATACACAAATGTAATAACTCATCTCTGAACCGGAATTGCAACTGCCCATGCCTAGAACAAGTAAACACTATCAAATATTTAGGATTAACCTTTGATACACACCTAAATTGGAAGCAACATATACTTAACACTACAAACAAAATCCGCAAATCTATATACTTTTTCAAACAAATGCGCAATTTCCTTAACCTACAACTTTTAAAAACAGTGTATTACTCACTGTGCCAATCTCACATCGAATACGGAATTTTAGCTTGGGGTAACACTTATTCTAATGCCCTCGACCCCATCATTAAAGCACAAAAACTAATAATAAAAATAATTATTAAACTTCCTCTCACTACCAGCACCGATACGATCTTCAATACTTTCAACGTTATGGACATTAAACAGCTCTACGCAAAATCCATCTTAGTTTATTTACATAAAAACAACAAAATCCTATACAAACCAACACAAATGATACACAATACCCGAGCCAAAAATAAAGAACTTCTCCAAACTCCCTTTTCTAAAACCACCTTTGGACAAAACACTTTAAATACATAGCTTGCAAATTACACAATACACTTCCAGCTACGATTAGACAAACTGAATCAATGACCAAATTCAAACAAGATATAAAGAAATGGATTATAAGTATTGGACGACTGCTAACATCTGTAAAATAGATTACAAATAGACAAAATTACCAACTCACGTATGTCCTTACCCTTATTAAAGAAATTAAAATAGTAAAATCCTATATGTATAATATAACTCCCTATATAGATTCGACAGGATTTACTACTTTATTCATCTCTTCCTTCACCTATATAATGCTCTCTTTATGGTATTTACCCTCAATTTAAATCATCTTTCTGTTTGAATTGTATAAATCAGTACGTATCTTACCTTAAATATTCTTATGTTATAATTAAATATTCTTATTGAATGGTATTTTATGTTGTGAGAGTGGATTTATGTGTTTGTGTCAAAGAATGACTGGCGAAGGACCTTGATTTTGTGTTACTATCACTGCTTAAAAATGATAAAATACATGTTGCATAGAAAGGAGGGGACTCACCGGAAAAGGGTAAGAACTTGTAGGCTGGCAATGCACTTGTATGATTCCTTTCCCATCCAAGAGGCATAATCACAATAGGCGTGAATGTTCGTTATTTTGATAGTACACAGCGGAGTTATTTATAATGGCGGATACACGGTGGAGCACAATGGTTGTCTCGCGACGGGAGTTTTATTACAGACTGACTAAGATTGACGGGTAGGCAATTGGGAATAGGTAGGACAAAGGAACTTGCAACAATAATTAATACCAATTCCAAGCAGTGACAGTATGTATGCGTGCTATGTAGGTGTGTGTATGTGTAGGTATGTGTATGGGAGTAACCACTTATGTATGATACTCATTTATGTACCTCTACGCCTGTCTCAACACAGGTATACCCTAGTGAGACAGGCATCGAATAATGTAATGTAAACATACCTTATATAGATAAATAAATAAATAAAATTTACGAACACTAAATAGGTTCTTAGTTTAGGTAAATTAAGTAATTCATGCGTTTTTAGTTTGAAACAAAACTTCGCAAATATCGAATCCATACAAAAAAACATGGCCGTGATGGAGATGGTGATTTTTAAAAATGAAAATCGAATTTTAATGCATATTTTTCCGTTTATCCCGTTTATTAATTAAGTTTAAAAGTAGTTTACTTTTCAAATTTTATGCCTATTTAAAGTGTAGCGGCATGCGGCGGCTTGTCCATACTTTACCATTTTTTTTAACATTAGCTAACTCCGCACAGGAGACCATGAGGAAAATAGTTTCCCCCAGGGCCTATATCGTCTTTGGGGATGCCGTGTGGAGGGACTTTTTAAGGAAAGAAATTTATGGGAAGGAAAAGCGTATGAGGGTCGAGTAAGAATTTCGGAGGTTAGTGTGTCCAGGAGTGATAGACGTACGAATCATCCCTTACACTGCTGAGCAGTAAGGGATCATCTAATCATCCCTTACACTGGATGGGTTGAGAGAGTCCGGCTGGAAAGGTCAAAAGCCCTCCCGATCAGATCTGGCCCGCCACGCAGTTGGCGCATCCGCCGCCAAGACCTGGACAAATCTCACCCCATGAACTCAGGCACCCCTGCTAAGTCACCAAACTTAGCAAATGACTTGGATTAACCCTATGCCAGAGTTGTTGGTTTAGAGTGGTTGGTAGTGAATGGTTCAAGGGGCGGCAGTGCCCATACCCACCTCCCAAATTATTATTATTTAAATATTTTTTTATGGGAATTCCAAAGTCCCCCATATTGATTTTTAAAAACAACAGCTATGTAATATATTTTTTTGTCATTACTGTACAAGAATACAACTGCACGGAGCCAGTGGAACTATAGCATCTCCACAGGGAGACGTTGTGAGACTGAAAGAGTTTTAAGAGGAATGAGATTGGAAACGGGAGCATTGGGAAATGGATTCTTGACTAAAATGTTATTTCAAGCAAAGTTTTCATTCTGGATGGTGGTCTTTCAACAGGGCAACACTGAGACCATCTATGACTCTGGAACGTGCTGCAAATGTACCATATAATTAATTTTTACAGTCAAGCAATCAAGCTATATTTTTATGATTATTAAAAATACAATTGCATATCTAGAATAAGTCAGGGCCATTTCACAGATTTTAACAATTCATTGAATTTCAAAGTTAATTTTCAAGTTCTGTTGTCATTTCAGTTATGTGAAACAGCTGGCCAAAAATGATATAATAACAGAACTTAAAAATTAACTTTGAAATTTGAACAATGGGGTATTTCCACAAACGAGGAATTCTGTTGAAAATGTACGGAATATTTAAAGATTATTTTTCTGATTTTAACAATCCAATGTTTGATTTTTATGTTTTCATTCAATATTATTGATTTTAAAAACGATCTAAAACTGATCAAATCAAAACGGCCCATGGTTGGGAAATGGGTTTGTGACGTCACAAGTGTCGCTAAGCTGAACTAGCATAAATAAACACTCAGTGAGCGTCCTCACTCATGACGTCACACGATAGCCACGCCACAAAATATCGTTTTTGCGGTAATTCCAAAATGGGAAACTTTAACTCGCTGTAGAAAATTTATTCGTCAACATAAAAATAAAATAAAAATGCTGTAATCATCGTAATTTTTTGCTTAATTTTTTTAAGCAATAAAAAAAACATGTGGAAATACCCCATTCATTACATTTCGTAGGTAATTTTCAATTTGTATGAAGGTTCTGTTATTATTTCAGTTCTGTGAAGCTACTAGCCCACAATTTAACTTTCAAATTTGATGAATAGTTCAAATTCTGTGAAACAACCACCCTTTGTGTTTTCACTGCCTTTCACAACTTTTTTATTACTGAACAAATAATGCCTGACTTTGGACTAATTTTTATTTACCACAATTTAATGTCTAATTATTTTTAATCGTTGCATTTATTTAAGATGGTCCATCCAGTGAGAATTATAATGTTTCTCCTAATAAAAATACAAATCTCGCAGGGCCCTCTTCTGAACATAACATAATTCAAATAAAAAATGTTGTTTTTCCTAAACCGAATGAAAAGCTCTTGGATGAAAAAAATGATAATTTCAATAAAGAAGTAATTGATTTGTCAAGCATTAGTAATGCATTGGCTGAATGCAAGATTAATAATACAGTTGAACCCATAAGGAAAGATCGGCAGAAATTTGGACGTCATTCATTAAAAATTGCTCATAGTGATGAAGATTTTAATAGTAAAGTTGTATCTCCAATCCAAAATAAACAATTTGTAAGTTTTTCTGTTTTATGTCGAAAAATATGAATGACTCTCGAACGAAAGATGTGAAACAGAAAAAGATTTCAGTCGCATCTAGAAATTGAACTAAAGACCTCTTCTTTGCCGGGGAAGTGCTTTGGCCTCTGAGCTAACTTGACCATATCAACTAATGTCATTTTTATCTGTTTCATACATGTTGGTAGCTCTCTATTTATTGGTTACTCTCAGCGGTCAGAGCACTTCCCCAGCAAGGAAGAGGTCCTTTTCTGTTTCACATCTTTCATTTGAGTCTTTTATATTGTCTTCAATGATTAAATATTACAATTTGGGGTGTTACTCATTAAGTTAATCCAATATAATTTTTTATTATTTTTAACATTAACTCCCTATGTCATCTTTGGGGATGCTGTATGGAATGTCTTTTTTGTAATCTCTGTTTAATGTCTTGGTAAATACTTTTAATAGGCGCAGATTATGAAAGTTGCATTTCGTTTTCGTTTCAACTTAATTACTAAAAAAAACAACTATTTATTTAAGAGACAGTGGCGTAGCCTGGGGGGAGGCGGCCTGCCCTGGGTGCCACCCGACGAGGGGTGACACCCGACTGTAAAAAAAATTACCAAGCAATAACAGTTACATTGCGGTGAGTCAGCCCATATACAGGAAAGCAGTACAGCCGATACCTGCATCA
Source organism: Limnephilus rhombicus (assembly GCA_929108145.2). Classification (NCBI taxonomy): domain Eukaryota; kingdom Metazoa; phylum Arthropoda; class Insecta; order Trichoptera; family Limnephilidae; genus Limnephilus; species Limnephilus rhombicus. The sequence goes on from OV815279.1 coordinate 40,304,934, forward strand.
ACCATCACCATCACCCCATGATGGTATTCCATTTTGCTCCACCCCATCCCAATATACCTCCCAGATGTTAGAACCCATTCCGCCCTATCCCATTACGCCCCCCCTTGTTGTGGTATCCGCCCTGGCTACCACCAATGCTAGCTATGCCACTGTTAAGATACATAAAGTAGGTTAGGGGCCGTTAGTATTACGTAACGCGCTTTGGGGGGGGGTCTTGTAAAACGTTACCGGGGCGGGAGGGGGGGTTCGAACAACGCGTTAAGTAACATGTTTTTTTTAATTTAAATAAAAAAACTAGGGAATTACAATCTTCCAAGTTGACAATCCTTTTCGTTTATGTTGTACGAGGAATCCCTTGACTGCATTGTATGTCATTTTTATTTTATTTTAAGCAACTTTCCAGGTTTCCAGTACTTTGCGCAACTTAATTGTGACTTTTAGGTAAAAATAGTCACTTGGATGTTACGTAACGTTTGGGTGGGGGGAGGGGGTTACAGAAAAACATTACGGCGCGTTACAAGGAGGGGGAGGGAGGGTCAAAAATTGCGTTACGTAATACTTGAACGCTCCTTTATTGGATTATTAAGTAATTTGTGATTGATTTTGAATTTAGATTGAAACGAAACCTTTCGGCAATACTAAAAAAAAATCCAAAATGGAGGCACAAGCCTTTTGAGAAGGGAAATTTTGTACTTTGATTGAATACAAATGGAACTATGCATCTTTTGCATCTCCCCCGACATAAATAGTTGTTTTTTGTAGTACTGAATTAAGTTGAAACAAAATGTAATTTCCATAATCTGTGGCTATTAAAAGTATGGCGGTTAAGTAAATATTATGTCTTTAAAACTTAATTATACTATGATTTGGATTGCGGAATAATAGTCAATAGACTGTAATTCACAAAAAAATTATCTCGAGTAATAGTTTGTTTTTGATGAAGAGACATTGTATAACCGTTCAGTGTTAGGGCCTTCTTCCGCAGGGATATGCAAGTGTCCATTACTAATATCCGTGTATAAGTCGCTACTGAAATCAACAGACCAGCGTTGCCACCAATCATGGATGAACTCTCAAAATGTCAAAACTAGCTTTCACAACCTCGTTTAAAACAAACAGTTGCTGGAGTTGTAATTTTATATCCTGTCATTCTTTGTTGACCGTTTTATTCCTAGCATTGATCTAAAGCAAAAGCATTGACGTTTAACACAGGTGACGCTGTGTTTAAAGTCTTAACGATGTGAGCAACGATAACCTAATCTGACTGGCCGTAGGAAACGGGCATCGCCAACGAATTTTCGATGTGTTGGCAACGTGTACTACGAACCTCCGCGCAGATGTATGGCGGTAGTCGTCACGATACTTGAATTGAATACTTGCGTACCCTTGCAAAAGAAGCACCTTAGACTTTCTTCTTGCGTACTAGATGTGACCATAGTTGTTACATTATTTTAATTGGATTACTGAACTTTTGCAGTTGGGTAAGAACGCAGTAAACCAACCGAGGAACAATATGTTTGGAATGAGCAAACTGGGCTTGACAGTAAAGCCTGCACTCCTAAAGTATGATCCAAATAGTGAGTTCAATGCTGCCTTTTCCAATGAAAATGGTAAATTGTCATGCAAACATTCTTAGTCTCATGTACAAGTTAAATATTCTTATTCCGTAGAGACTTGGAGGGTATTTCAAACTATACCACTTGAATTATTGAACGGTTCTCGTTAATCACCCGTTTCAACTTTGATCAAGTTGTGATCAGCTCACAAGCATAACAGCATGACGATGCTTGACAGCTGATCACAATTTGTCAAAAGCTAAAACGGACAGAGATTCTGCATTAATCGAGGATTGCTCAATGTCAAATTAAAAAAAATTGAGTGAATTTGGTTATAATAAAATATGATGGAATTTGAAAGACTCCAGATACTAATATCTACAGCCTGTATGTCGGACGAATATCTACAGCTCATATGTTGAACTAATATCTACGAACTTCAGAGTGTTGACTAATATCTACAGAGCGTAGGTTGAACTAATATCTACAGAGCGTAGGTTGGACTAATCAGCTAAATGTGTCCAATAGTCCAATATTTTACATACATACTTACATAAATTAAGTTTTTTAAACTGCATACGCAATATTAAAGCACACGACCCACGGACAAAGATCCTTTAACTACTATTCTATCAAACTATATAACAGCATGCCACCTTCTTTGAAACAATCTGCTGATTATTCACCAACAAATAAACTAAAAAAACAAATCACAGTCTGGATAAAAACTAAAGGAACACTATTTTTCCAAAACCTATTTACTCCAAACCAAACATAAAAATTAACTTCTTAATAACCAATGTACAATAACCATTAAAATAAAATAAATATAAAACTTTCTTCTACAACACATTAATACTTGTCACACATAATCATAAATAAACACGTAAACACCTCAGCACAGGTTCTCCTAGTGAGGTGTTCACGAAACATACAACAATACCTATCCACAGTTTCACCTTCGCAAACCTACCATACACCCAACATTTTAAAATTGCAAAATATATTATGTAAAAATGTTTTCAAAATTTATCTATTATGTAAAAATGTTAATTAATAGGTAAATACTGTAATACATAGAAATAAATAAATATTACGTTATTCCAATATGCTATACATAATTGCAAATCCAACCTCCGCCAGTGCTGTAGATATTCGTCAACACTTTGGATTTCATAGATATTAGTCAGCAGTTTGAGCTGTAGATATTCGTCAACACTTTGGTTCTCATAGATATTAGTCAACAGTTTGAGCTGTAGATATTCGTCAACACTTTGGTTCTCATAGATATTAGTTCGATTTTTTCAGTTTTTGGAATTCCTGTAGATATTAGTAGACGCCTCCATTTGAAACACCCCAACCTTACTATTTACAGTTACAGTACTCTCTAAGTAAAACGCCGCTCGATTATCTCGCAACTACTATAATCTGCTATTATTTTTACTAGTTGGAATGCATAAAATTAAGCTCTATAATTCGCCGAGATTTGTGTGTCAAATTCAGTAGTCCATCACATGCAACTCGAACACCTAGCTTTGACGGATTGGGTTATTACTCTTTACACACTCAGTTACCATAAAGCCATCTAGCTAGCTCTCGCTGACCATTTTCCAGTCACCAGGGTTAATTATTGTTGTTAAATAGGGTCTATTCACCATCCAATTTGCAGAATAGCAAGCTAACCACCAACCAAATTATTGTTATTACGACGGCCCGAAAAAGGGAAAAATAATAATTCGGCTGGTGGTTTTTCCTACAAACGATCCAATTTGCAAAGACCATGCATGCAGCATGCAGTCCTGCAAATCGTATAGTGAGTTGGACGTTTTATTTGGGTTAGTCATGTATTTATTTTAGCAAGTTTAATGTCATAAGGGTTTCTGTTTATTTGATTCTGCCTAATTTTTGTTTAAATGAGTTTACAAAATGGAGTCTACTCACATGCGTAAATACGACACTTATGTAAACTTTAAACCAAAAAATGGAAAAGATCGTTAGCGGTATTTGTTTGGTTTTATGAAATATTCGTTTTAATTTTTTATATATTTTGTATGTCGGCACCATAATCCGCCGCTTTCACTAATTGAACACTTGCCCGGTTTTTGAGTTTACGGATTAGGGAGAGAATACTATTTTAATTCTATTTTATGATGTTTTGTTTCAACACAGGCGATGCTAAAATACCAATAATTCAAGAAGGTGAAAAGAGTCCTACGAAATATTCAAATAAAAACAAAGCCGTAAAGTTCAATCCGGAAGTTCAGGTCATCTATTGTCTCCAGAAGGCCGTCAACAGTGAAGTTGTCCTCAACACAGTAGAGATATTGAATAAGGAGACCGACCAACAAGCTCGGAACCATCGAATGAGAAAATCTTATTCTTTGGTGAAATTGAATACCTTTTTATTCTAAACTGTCATCTTGCTAGTAATGCTATTCATTTTGTTCTACGGTAGTTTTTATATGGATTATTCTAGCAATGTTTTCCTTTTTATTAACCCTGTTTTATGATTGTATGTGTTGTTGTTTTTATATGTCTCTTATAAAAATAAAATGCTTTTATTATTTTCATTGAAATCCTATGGGTTATTTATATTCACTAGAGCGAAAGCTACCCAAATTAGGGCAGCTGATTTGGTAAGTGATTTTTATGAATAAAATAAAATTTATTTTGAACTTCTTGCAATCAACTAATATGTTTAGTCGCTAGCTTGATTACGCTTCTATCGAATACCAAAAGATCCCAAAATTTTCTAGATGTTTTGTATTGTGCATCCTGCATGTAGACACCATTTTAAATTGTTTTCTAGAATTGGAACATCTGCAATATTATAGACAGACCGTAGATAAACATATAAGGCAATTTCGGTAACTAACAGAATTCAAGTGTTACAAATTTAACGTTTAAAAATAAATTATAAAACCTAAGAATCCTACTAATATTATAAAGGTGAAAGTTTGTATGGATGTATGTTTGTTACTCTTTCACACAAAAACTACCGAATAGATTTTAAAAATTCTTTCACTAATAGAAAGCTACATTATTTGCGAGATCTATAGGCTATATATGTATATTGGTAAGCTCTGGCGTTATGAATAATCTCTGGCGTTATGAAATTATTTATCATACGTTTCCTGTCGCTAACAAAATCGATTTATTGCAAACGTCAGAAAAAAACAAACCAATTGTCTCCATGGAAACGATGTTTTTTAAAATTTAATTAGGCGATTCAATAAAAAAAGAGTGCTTTTTTGGCGTCGTACTTAATAACTATCTCTAAAAATGAATCACCGAAATGTATGTATGCGCATAAACCTGAACGACTGCACGAAATTGGATAATTTGTTTTTTGTTCGATATTTTGTATAAAACTACAGTTGAGTTCTGGCATTATGAAATTTCTATAAAAAATTATAATAGGTGGCACGCGAGCAGTTTTAAAACTGAATTTATCGGGAATGAATGTGTGGAATGCGAGAGGTGAAAGGGGGGAGTGGGGAGGGGGAGGGGATATTGGGAGGGTGTTGCTGGAGGGGGGAAGTGGTGAGGGAGGAGGGTAGGGGGGAGGGAGAGGGAGGAGGGAAGGATGGGGAAAGGGGAAGGACGGAGGAGGGGAAGGGGGTTAATGGGGGAGTGGTGTGTCGAGAAGGAATGTGGAGGGGTGGGGGGAGGGGTGGGTGGAGGGAGAGGGGGAGGGGGTTGATGGAGAGAGTGGAGGGGAGAGAGGGAAGGTGGAGGAGGCGGAGTGGGGTGGTAGAGGTGGGAGGGAAGGAAGGGGAGGGGAGGAGGAAGGTGGGGGGAGGTGGAGTGGGGAGGGGAATGGGATGGGGGAGGGGTCAGTGGAGAAGGAGGGGGAGGGAGAGGGGGGGTTGATAGAAGAGTCGAGTGGGGAGAAGGAAGGTGGAGGTGGGAGGGGTGGGTGGTGGGGGGATTGGAGTGCGGGGAGGGGTGGGTGGAGAGGGAGGGGGAGGGGGGGGGGGTTAATGGGGGGAGTGAAATAAGGGGTGAGGGAAGGTGAAGGAGGCGGAGTGGGAAACCCCTAATACCATGGGAGCGAAGCCGCGGCAAAACGCTAGTATGAGATAAATGGTAAAATTTAGGTTCATTGGCTTTAAACCAAAGTAAGCATTTTATAAATGATTCCTTATTAATATTTGTAGGTATGTTTTTTGGAATGAGCGTGGCCGAATCCAAAATCTACGCCCAGAAATCTCTATTGCTCAAGGTGGTTTTATTAACCCGTCTGCTTGGTTCAATATATTCGCACCTCACAATTCAAAAGCCTCAGTTTCGCGCGAAAAATCAGAAACCGTCACTTTGGATCGAGATTGTAAAATATCTATGCAAGATAGCTTTCATATTTCAAAGACAATAAGAAGCATTATTTTGTTCTCTTTCTGGTTAAAAGAAAAATACATATGTTTGCATGAGAGGAAGAGAGACATATAGCTTTTAAAATGTATGGTCGCTCGGGACGTTTTTGGTCTTATGAAAGTACAGGGTGTCCCAAAAGAAAGTATATATTTGTTTTGCTTTCTGTGTAAACGCAACTTTTCCGAGGGGCGCGGGGGTTATGTAAATCAGTACTCTGGCTCTTAGGAATTTAGTCGCTATGAAGCATTTCTCGGGAGCGACCGCGCGTTGTGCGTGCGTGAGTTTTACAAAAATGGTGATTCGGCGACTGTAGCGCGTAAAAGATTCTGCAAATTTGAGGTTTTCGTCAATTCAATGATGCGTCAAGAATTCCTCACATTCGAAAATGGGTCAAAAAGTTTGAAGAGATCGGTACAACGCTGGCAAAACCAAAATCCGGGCGACCAAGGTCATCGAGAACGGTAGAAAACGTAGAGAGTGTGTATCAGTCTTTTCGTGACGACTCAAACTTTCAATTCGGAAGCGCGCAAGTGCTTTAGATGTGCATAGATCATCGTTACACAGCATTTTGCACAAAGACCTAATGCTGCACCCCTACAAACTTACTGGCTGTAACCAAAGAACATGGTTCCAGCAAGACGGAGCAACATTACATATGTCCAACACGTCTCTGCCACAAGTTGATCTCCAGGAGAGGTAACATAAATTGGCCTCCTCGTGGTCCTGACTTAACCCCTATGGACTTTTTCCTGTGGGGTTATCTCAAATCTAAAGTGTACGCCAAAAATCTGACTTCCCTGATGCAATTAAAAGAAAATATCCGTCACGAAATGGCAGCCATCACGAAGCCTAGCTGCCGAGCCGTCAAGATAAATTTTACTCTTCGATTAAATTAATGCCGCGAATGCGAGGGTTTACATTTGGACGATATTACTTTTAAGAAATTAATTCCCAAATTATGTATTTTAGTATTTAACAAACATTTTTTCGATAGAGCCCTTACTTTTTTTAAAATCGATCCACTAAATATATACTTTCTTTTGGGACACCCTGTATAACGCAATTACGTGTTTTGGGATGTATTTATTCCTAAACAATCAGATGGGTTAAACACGCTACCACTCGAGTGGTTATACCAGTGGCTTCCAATCTTTTTTTTGACCAGGGACCACTATGACATTTATTTGCTCTCACAGGGACCACAAGGTACAATAATGATAAACTGTTAATCGCGTAATTAAACGCGTCCTCGCGATTACTATCATTTTGCAATTCAATGTGCTCTTCTTAGACTTCAGCTACCTCTCCATCATTAATACCAAAGGGGTTACGAATCAGCTTTTGGATACCTTGTGTAGTAAATGAATAAATGTTTATGAATAAAAGGACCTCATTTTACATAGATGTCGCGGACCACCTGTGGTCCACGGACCACTGGTTGGGAATACTGTATTACTGGGTTATACTATCCACATAAACAAATATTTTTTTTTTTTTTTTTTTTTTATTAGAAGAAAAAAAGTTATAAAATATTACAGGAAATCAAAATAAAATAAGATATTACAAAAAAGAAAAGTCCCAATAAACTACTTTTAAGTAGTTTGTCAATGGGTGAGTAGTTTTTCACGTTTTTCTTCATTCATAATTTTATTATTAATAATTTGAACATATTGATTATATTATGATTTGTTTACAAAAATAAATTACATTTAGGTAGGTAGGTAGTCAATCTGATTACACTTATTGACAGGAATGGGTCCATTTCCTACATCTGGGAAAATTAAATGCCTGAAACTAAAGCATATTTATTACTAAAAAAACTTTATTATTTATTGATCCATTAATCATTCTATAAAAGCTCCGCAATTAACTTGGGTGTTAGGGGAATAAAAAAATTGCTAAAAAAAGACTAAAAACTCCGGAAAATCTATTACAAAACAATTAGTGAAATAACTTTTTAAAAAATGATTGAAACCCCCAGTCAATGATTTAAGTTATGGTAATTAATTTCATAGAGCGCTTTTATTATTACTGTGACGATTCACAATTACGGTACCGTGAAGGCGTAAAAAAGGAAATAAACATACGTTTCTTATCACAATAATGCTGCAGCTCTTTCAAAAGATGAGATACCCAAAGTACGTAGGTCTGTTTCCTCCAAAGGAAAAAAGGAATAATTTTCTTGCATCTCTCTCACATACCGTACCGTAACATCTCCGTAGACCCCTAAAATACTACTAGCCGTGATGATAATTTTGAAAGTGTGGAATATAGTTACAAGAATAAGATTGAACTATGAGTGAATTACAAAAATTCAAAAACGTCAAATGTCAATGTGCTGATGGTTTTGCTTTTGTTCTTAAACATATAATGCTGAAGCTCTTTACACACTAAATAACAACAGTCGAAAATGAGACAAACTGTGAACGTATGTCTGCACTGCCCCAAAGGAAACATACAATCATTATGATACTCTACTCAAACGTATAAAGAAAATGAAATGCAATTCCGGTCGCCGTGGCTGAGCCGTAATAAGATATCTCTGTTTCCTCTAAAAAAAAAAGTAGTACTTTGGAGGAAACAGTTACATATTTTGTGTGTATCATCTTTTGTCTCATTATTTAATCTGTAAGAAAGAGCTGCAGCATTATAGCGATAAGGAACATATGTTTATTGCCTTTTTTTGCCGTCACGGTATCGTGAACGTGGATCATCACGGTAATAATAAAGGGGCTCATTGTGCCAAAATATGGCATCTCTAAATCACACCATTAAATTGTAATAAAATTTTCCAAGATATTACATTTTTTCACCTCACAATTATGAAATGATGGCTTACGGAGATTCAATATCGTGACTTTAAGCCATTCATTTTCTATTGAATTTATCCTTCGCATGTCTCTGCTGTTTTGTATCCACAGTTTTACTACCTAAGAATGCAGTAAAGAGCAAGTAGTGCAATATTTGCAGGGTGAATAGAATTTAACCTTTTAACCGCCCCGTTTATTCGAGAATAAATACATATTGACGGTCCCAAAGAACAATGTCGGATGTGCGATTTTGTAGTTTTTGCAGTAGACTAAAGTTATGTTTAATATTTTAATTTTTTTTTTTAAGATCAAGAAATATAGCGATGTTTTGATATTTTGCAGTTCATTTAATTTCATTCAAAATTCTGATAATACATCGAAAGAGAATTAAAATAAGCCAACAAAACGATTTTCAATTTTTAGCAGATCCGACATTGTTCTTCGGGACCATCGACATGTAAAGTATTTATGTATTTATTTATATTAATAAACGCTTATACGGACTATATTTAACATGTGAGAATCGAATAATATAGACCTAAAACTGAGAATACTCCTCATCAAGACCTATGTATGGAGTATCTTGATGTACGGCTGCGAAACATGGTGCCTATCCGAAAGAGATAAACGGAGACTAGAGGCTTTTGAGATGTGGTCCTATAGAAGACTATTAGGAATTTCCTGGAGAGACCACATCACAAATGAGGAGGTTCTCCAAAGAATCGAAGGAGGAAGGCACCTGCTCAGGACCTTGTCCGAAAGGCGCGCAAGATGGATCGGCCATGTAATAAGACAAGAAGGCCTCTCGCATGCCATAATGGAGGGTATGACCGAGGGGACAAACGCTAGGGGACGCCCACGCCGAGAGTACCTGGAGGACCTGCTGGTGGACGTGCGCTGCTCATCATATGCAGACTTCAAAAGAGCCGCACAAGACAGGGAAGAGTGGAAGAAACGTATAGATGAAATTGCTGCAAACCAATCCCACGATTGAAACCAGAGAGAGAGATACATAATAATTTTGTGGAACAGTATTCTTGAATTAGTAAAAATATGCTAATTAAATTATATAGAACCCAGGCATAAGAATAGTAGGTATTATGCTAACATTGTTTGAGGTATGTTATTATAACCTTTTTGTAACTATATTCCGTGCAGTTGAACACTCTACAACTTCTGAGAAAGTATTGCCAACTGCATGCAATCTAGGTACAAGCGAGTATCTAAATGACTGTTGATAAACTAAAAGACTGAATTATAATCCATTTTATAAATTATAATTATAATCCATTCATCAGGTACTTAACATAATTATACATAGTAACTTTACAACAAATTAAACATTTCCGCTGGAAATTTCCCATAAGATCAATTCTTTAACTCGGTCGTATGTGAAATACTGCGGGAAGTCGATGGGAATCTGCTGAACTTGCCAATTGTACTTCAGATTCCTGTACTTGGCCTTGTCCAATAGCATGAGGAATGTCTCATAGCACGGAGCCACGGAGTCCATGTCAGCCAGCGTGAACACGTATCGTTTCTCTAGAGCGATGATTATCTTCTTTCGCGGCGGGGAGTTAAGTAACTTCTCCAGCACGTTTACAAATGCTTCAGTGAGTGTGTCATCGTAGATTACTGAAATTAAATAAATAAAAAGGATTAAACAAAAAAAAACAGATAATTTAACTACCTTTTAACACTTCCTTTATACCCAAGAGAGTTTTAGGTTGTTTCAGGTATTTAAATCCCATCAAATTGATCACTTTTGAATCGACGATCTGTGCAAATTATGATTTTCAGAAAATTAAACGGTCACCGTTCAACATCAATTCTTGGCACATTTTAAAACTACATTAATAACAACCAGGAAGTAAAGGAAGGAGAGGAAATTCTGGGAAGAAAAAAGGTATGAAGTAAATGTTTGTTTTTCAAAAAAGGTTTGTCCGGGAGTGCATATGAATCCATCCCTCCCACAGTGGTGCAAACCTCATCCGTAAAAACCCGGTCATCCTTGCTGAGTCAACAAACGCAGCAAACCACTTGGGGTTGGGGAATACCGCCACCAAGTACCGCCACGAATACTGCCACCAAGAAGTACCACCACCCACTGTATAACGGTGAGCAGATATACTTTTTTCATCCAGACCAGTAGTTGCAAACTTATTAGTCAAAAAAGCCAAATACCAGCTGTACAATGATTTACATTTCTTTTAAGAGTCAAATTTATTTACAAGAACCCTGTTTTTAGAAGTCAGTTAAAAGTAAGTACATACAATGAATAAAACTATATAAGTATCATAATTTACAATATTAAGTTTTCAATAACATTATTTTTTAAATGAGTTCTTTGATTTTTTTTTTTACATGGGCTCCACACAGGAGGCCTGAGGAAAATAATTTCCCTCAGGGCGTATGTCATCTTTGGAGATGCTGTGTGGAGGGTTTTTTTAAGGAAAGGAAGGAGAGGAGAGTTCTGGGAAGGAAAAGGGTTTAAGGGGTGGGTAGGAATCTGGGGTTCAGTATGTCCTGGTTTAAAACCGATTTGGGTTTTAGTTGAACTCAACCTTCTTCAGGACAATAAACATATTAAAAGTCTTTGTTATTGAGTTCAACATTTTGGACATTTTCAACCATGACTTGAAATTTAAAATGCAGCTTAATAAATTAATAACAATAACGACTTGGAAAAAATCGTGTGATTTTTGTGTGAAAAAAAGACTACGAAAATGTTGGTAAAAATTTTAAGAAATGTACATTTAAAAAAAAAAAAAAAAAATCCATTTTTTTACATGAATTTTTTACATGAATACCGCACAAGAGTCCCAACTGCTCCCGTCTGGAGCCAGTGGGACTATGGCATCCCCAATTGGGGTATGTTGTGAGGCTGAAGGTAGTGGTGAGGGGAAGGAGATAGGGAAGAGTAAGGTGGGGAAGTACCTGGCTATTCAGATCTGGTCACCAAACACGGCAGAAGCCATTTCAAGCAACGTTTCAATTCTGAATGGTGGTATTACACCAGGGCGATACTGAGAGTATCTTCCACTCATTATTTGGGCTTGTGACGTCACTACATGAAAATGTCCCGTCTCCGAAAATGTTCCTATTAATTTTATAAAATTCTACACTGATTTTTTTTTTTTATATGGTAACACTTTGATTTCATACGAATTTTTGAATTTGACATTTAACGTTCACTAGATTTATTGTTTGTTCTGTGCGAACTTATCATTTGGTTTAACTTTTTGACAGATGTTGTGAAGAGAACCCCGTACATTTATGCTGTCTGCATGTGTTTTAGAGTTATAATGGTAATGGTGTTGATTTTAACAAAATAAAATTTTATAATATTCTTATTATAATTTACAAGTACAAGTATATCACATAGGATTTAGTAATATAGACGTTGAACATTATAATGATTTATGATCAATAAGATGGATCAAGGAAAAAAATATTTATGAGATGTAATATTTTTGGTATGCCTCGTTATTCTCCTGTGCCATTCGTGTGGAAAACGTTCTTTTTTTAAAATGATTTTCGGCTATGTAATTATCGTTTTTTCGCACCCATAAAATTTTGTCCCGTCTTTCCGGTTTATAAAAAATGGTCTGATTTATCAGATTGAAATTTTCAAAAAATAGCCAGGGTTTCAAAAATACGATTAAAAAATAAAATAAAATAGAGAATGTCTTAGAATCTTTGCCTCAACCGGATTTTTTTTTTTAAATGTGATGCAAGTGGCCTATTAACTGCGGGATGCCAACAACACTAAAATGTCCTGAAAAATTCACCACATTAAAAACATGCAAATTCCAAACGCCTACCCATGGATAAGGATAGACGTGAAACTTCGGAGGTTAAGATACCAGATTAACCGCCAACAGTTATCCTGGCAGACGAGTTTATTAGTACCTACCTATTGTAACTTTTATTATAGACTGGAAAATATTTTTTTGATTTATGAAAAATATTTTTAATAATTAATAAAATATAATGTATTTGAAACACGTCATTCGTTGAAGTGCCGCTCTCAAGTAGCCAAAGAGCAGCATTTGGTTCCCGAGCTGCAGTTTGCAGCCACCGGTCTAGACAAAGGAAACTATTTGATGTACTGGCATCATTGTATTGAATGTTAGGAGAACTTACCATCGGCAGCAAAGATAATGTCCACTGAAGAAAGCTCCTTCTTCATTTGTGGCGTGAACTCCTTTGTGAAATCCAAGCTGGAGATTAGGAATGTTGATTTGACTAGCGATTCATTTAACTTAGAATTTATTTTTATTAGATCCAATATTCCACCTACATCCACATCTGAAAAGTACCAATAAAATATATCAGTTATTGAAATTTGTACATCAGAAACTTTACTGTCAACTTTCCCATATCTATCCTTATCCTATCCCCTATATTTCCATTCTCAAAGATAGATTTTCCCGTATCTGACATTTTTTTCATCTTCAAACATAGAGATAGATCCCGCAATGTTTGGGCAGAGTATGGCACATTGCTAGTCAATCCAAAGAAGCCTGTTACGCCTCAATACAATGGACCACCCTATCAAAACCGTGGTATCAACAATTTCCCCATTTTTCCAAAAAAGAAATTGTCTTACACATTTTAATGAGAATTGGACATTGTTCCGTTCCTTCTCCCCTTTTTAAAATTCACGTGTTTGACTCCCCAGATTGTACTTTTTGTTTTCAGAAGTGGGAACCTTAGATCACATATTTTTTTGTTTGTCCCTCTCTAAACAAATATCCTCTCTTCTATCAAGCCTTATCTAAAATAGTCTCTCCTCCGTTTAATATCACATCTCATCTAAGTCTGAACTCGACTCCAATCTTATATTATAATTATTAAGGGCCTTTAACCAGCCAGCGGCCGAAAATCCATATTTCGTCGAAAGATGTTCTTACGATCATAATGGGCGGTCCCAATGAGAGAGATTAATTATTCTCCATACCAGCTTTTTAAAATTATAACTTAATATCGATTTTATTTCATTCCAAATTTGCTCTTAATTTATACCTACATCCAAAAATGCTGAAAGGCGTGATGATAAAACTATAAAAATTATGTACTTTTTGTAATTATTTTTTGATCATAAGTATTTGTCATTTTTCAATAATGTCTAAGCAAAATAAGAATGTAAAAAAAATCTTAAATATATTAATTTGTAAAACTGTAAAAAGATAGACAAAATAAAGAATTTTTCTTTGAAATAAGTGTTTGGATATATTTTTTTATGATTTTATTTGAACTAAAATTAAAATTTGGAAACATGCGTTTACTAGATAACGTATTGATTTACAATAATGTATGATTACATGATATGAAAATGTCTTGTAAAATAAGTTTTTCATTTAAAAATTTAACTAATCTGCCAACGACCTATGGTGAATAACCTTATTATAGTAAAAATAAACATTTTTTTCTCAAAATTTAAAACATGCGTTTACTAGATAAGAACAATCTTTCGAAATTAATTTATAATATTTTGTGGAAAAGAGTCGATACGTCTAAAATTTGATTTAAATTGTCATATTTCCAGTTTTCTCTGGTTATACCCTCTTAATTAATATATAAATCCCCTCTCTAAATAATTTTAAATGATGTTCTAGAACACCTTTCATGGTTGAAAGTCGCTTTTTCGTTCCATCGAGTTTCAAATCACAACGGTGCTAAGAAGTTTCCCTTAAAAAAATAGTAAGTTACCTAACTAACATAAAATAACAATAAATTAACATATTTAATAACGTTTACAAAAAACGTCCTTGTAAAGATTATAACACAACATAACTTTCACGCATAAACACGAAATGAAAATATGCATAAATCAAATTCAAGCCCATAATTGGAAATTGACGCATGTAGAAATAAAGCTTTTATTCCAGTATGGTTGTAATAAAAAATATTATATTTTTTATTACCAGTCAATGTATAAATAAATTGCTGGCAGGTAAAAGATTTTTTAAGAAGAAATAATTTATCAACAGATTTTTGAAAATTTGTGATTTTAAAAACAAGGTTTTTTTAGACAACCTTTGGAAAACTGTTGGATGTCAGTACATAATTTTTACAATGCTGTGCTTACACGGGTTTATTAGGACCTGCCGGTTATTTGGGACAAAACCCAAGGAAGAGAAACCAAATATGGAAACTGATTGAAAGATTCTAATTTGCTTTGGTTAGGATGCCAAATATTGGGTTAAATACAAGTAATAATTAATATGTAATGTGAAAAAAATTATATTTTAGTGGAGAGTGAAAAAAGCAATTTTGAAGATTTAAAATGAAGGTAGCCCTCCCAAAAATACTTATTTATATCAATAATTATTATCAATGAACAAAATAATAAAAGTCTCTATCAAAAATCTTTATCATTTCCATGAGTAGAATCTTTATTGTTTCCATTAGTAGACACTTTATGATTTCCATTAGGGTAAAACGTCACATAGTTATAATCTACGCATTCACAGATGGCGCCAATCAAATTATTGTAGGTTTTTAATTCTTTTTGCAGTTACGCTTTCAAATATTAAGGTAATTTAATTGTTTGCGCTGGTACATATTTAATATGAATATAAATAAATAGTTTTGTCCATAAACGAACCCAAATCTTTCAAGAAAGGCTGAAAAATACAATATTGGATTGAGTCACCGATACAAAATTGAATTTTTACAAAACTATTTATTTATATTCACACTAGCTTTTTCCTGCGGCTTCGCTCGCATGGCATTAGGGGATTTCCACTCAGCCTCCTCCACATTCCCTCTCCCCACTCCACTCCCCCCATCAATCCCCCTCCCCCTCCACCCACCCCTCCCCCCACTCCACTCCTCCCCCTCCCCAAAACCTCCTCCATCCTTCCCCTTTCCCTTCCTTTCCTCCCCTCCACCCTCCTCCCCCTCCCTTCAGCCCACCCTACTCCCCCCACTCACCTCTCGCATTCCACACATTCATTCCCGATACATTCAGTTTTCAAACTGCTCGCATGCCACCTGTTATAATTTCTTATACAAAATTCATAATGCCAGAACTCAACGGTAGTTTTATACAAAAAAAAAGAACAAAAAAAGAATTATCCAATTTGGTTCAGTCGTTCGGGTTTATGCGCATACTTATATTTTGGTGATTTATTTTTATAGATAGTTATTAAGTACGAATTATTATTCTTCTTTTTATATTCTACCAAAAAATCCAGTGCGGCAGTTTTATACTTAAAAAATGCGATACCTGTCTATCCAATTAAAACAATAATTGTTGTGTGACATTATGTCAAAATTTGAGAATGACATTTTGCAAAACAAAGATTCTTAAATAAAAATTCTATTTTAGAAAATATTTAAGCAAATTTATCTGAAGTACCTATTTCCCTAATAATTTGAATCGATTAAAGATTTATAGATATCTTACTAATCGTGCCACCTATTGCAATTTTTTCATACAAATTTCGTAATGCCAGAGCTCTGAGCTATAGCCTATGTGTTCATATTATTGTAAAGTTTCATTAAAATCCATTCTGTAAAGTAGGAATTAGTATTTTATACATATTTGAATTTTAACATCAAAGGGGTGTCCATAGTAACCTAATTTAAAAAAAAACATCGTTTCCAAGGCGACAATTGGCGTTTTCAATAAATCGATTTTGTTAGCGACAGAAAACGTATGATAAATAATTTCATAACGCCAGAGCTTACCAATATATATAGCCTATAGATCTCGCAAACAATGTAGCTTTCTATTAGTGAAAGAATTTTTAAAATCTATTCAGTAGTTTTTGCGTGAAAGAGTAACAAATATACATCCGTACAAACTTTCACCTTTATAATATTAGTAGGATTAAATATGTACGGGTGCAAACAATTAATTCACCTCAATATTTTAAAAACGTGCAAAAAGTATTAAAAATCTAAAATAATTTAATTGGCGCCATCTGTGAATGCGTAGATTATAACGTATGTGACGTTTAACCTTAACAAAAACTTTATTGTTTTCATTAGTGGAAACTTTATTGTTTCCACAAGCAGTTTACCTGTGCAGACCACCCTCTTGGCGTACATGGCGGCCACAAAGGAGGTGAGGCCCGTGCCAGCCCCCAGCTCTAGGACTGTGCTGTCCCTCAGGGCTCCCTTAAGCCCCCAGTGGAGCGCCAGATCCCCCAGTAGGAAGGCTCCCCGCCATACCTGGAGCCCTACCAGCTGCAATCCTGTGCGTACACTATGCTCTGGAAACAGTAAAAAATGATTATTTTATGGGAATTATTGCTTTACATATTGAGATGATAGATAACTCGGAAAGACAAACTTTTTTGAGTTTGAGAAAACTTAAGTTTGATACTGAAGCGGGGGTACCTATTTAATACCTTTTCAATATGAATTATGATTATTACCCATTAGGGTCACGTAGTGCTGCATTTGTCACGAAACATCAAAAGTCACATAATGCTATATCTGTCACAAACAAATTATCATTTTTCAACAAATTTTCATCTTCTTTTCTGTTATCGTCATTCATTATTATTTAACAATTTTCGAAAGAGAACGATTTCAGAAATTGAATTTCAAGTATATTACAAGATAGTATGTAACAAACGTACGTCACTGCCTCCATTTATCGGAACAAAGGTCTCGTCGTCCGTAGTGTCGCTGTCATTTGATAGATCCCGATCGTTCACAATAGAACTAACTTCAGACATGGTGAAAAGTATGGATTCCCTTTAGGATGTATTGAATACAGTTACCAAGACACGCGCCAACCGCAAATGGGAAAAATCGCTGCAATATTCAGCAAGCGTTTTCGGTCCTCGGGAGAGTGCGTGTTCAATTTCATTGCGGTATTTTGCAGTTGGTGCGTGTCTTGATAACTGTTTATTATTTATCCTGTTAAATTAATACATCCTAAAGAGAATCCATATTTTTCACTATGTCGGAAGTTATTTCGGTTGTGGATGATTGGGATCTATCAAATGACAGCGACACTACGGACAACGAGACCTTTGTTCTGATAAATGGAGGTAGTGACTACAGAAGTGGCATTATTGCACATCAGTTCCAACCTCATATGCGCTTGCTGTAAAAAGTGATTACACAAACTTTGCGCAGTTAAACACAGTTGTGAAGTGACAATTTTACATTTTTATATATTTTTAATATCTTTTAAAGCTGTAAATGTGTAGTTTTTTTTATAAGAAGCATAAAATATCATTCTTTATTAGTATAACTAGCTGACCCGACAAACGTACCGCCTCAGAATCAATAGCTGTTTAATTAAATTCAGTTTTTTTATTAAGTTAAAAATTACGCAATGAAGCAATTATCAATGCGCAACTGTCCGTGTTTTGTTTTTGTCAGTATCAGAGATGGCGCTGTGTACGGATTTATATTTTTGTGATTTTCTTACTTTTACAATTACTTACGGGAATTCGGGAGGCGGATACGGGTGCCGCCGCCCCGGGAACCATTTATTGAATAACCAACACCTCTGCCATAGATCACCCCAAGTAGTTTGCTACGTTTGGTGATTTAGCAGGGGTGCCCGGGTTCATGAGGTGACTTATGTCCGGGTCTTGGCAGTTGATGCGCCTGCCCACCTGCTGTGTGGCGGGCCGGATCGAGAGAGACTGGTTGAGGGAGGCCTTTTGACCTTTCCAGCCGGACTCTCTCGACCCATTGCCTTGCACCACAGTTGGAGGGATGGATTCATACGTCCGTCACTCCCGGACACACTGACCCCCAGATTCCTACCCACCCCTCATACCTTTTTCCTTCCCAGAACTTTCTATCCTCCCCATTCCTTAAAAAGATCCTCCACACAGCATCCCCTAAGATGACATAGGTCCTGAGAGAAATTATTTTCCTCAGGGCCTACTGTGTGGAGCTTATGTAAAAAATGCGTTTCATTTCAGAGATTTATTATAATTATTGTATTTTTCCTTTGGAGGTGTGCAGACATACGTTCACCATTTGTCTCATTTTCGATTATTGACATTGAGTGTGTAAGAAAGAAGGGCAGCATTATATGATTAAAAACAAATGCACAACAATCAACGCGTTGACATTTGACGTTTTTGAATGTTCAGAATTCATGCACAGTTCAATATTATACCCCTCACAATATTGCTACAGTTCTTTCAAAATAGGAGAATTCGTTCCATACAAAATGTATGGGGAAAATAATTTTCTTTATAACTATTTATTTCGTTAAATTTTGTGATGTTTTAATAGTTATTATCCTATCCCAGGCGGAGACAAATCCAACAAATCAAAGATCATCAAAATCAGCCCAGCCATTCTCGAGTTATAAATAGTGTAACTAACCAGACTTTGTTTTATATATTAAGATTGCAGAAAGAATCGTTAAAATTGATTGATATTTGTCCAAGTTATTGCATATTTATTGAACACCATGCATTTTATCTATTTGTATATTGTAAAAAAAGCACAGAACTGAAACGGTTAAGCGAAGAGTATGTATGAGACGATGTATGAATGTGAGTGAGGCAAAGAGTGTGTGCCAAGACCGAGTTGTTTGGCGGTCCATCCTCTCTGCCTACCCCTTCGGAAAAGGGCATGATGGTTAGTTAGTTAGCATCGAAAAATGTTGCTGAGCACCAACGTTGCAGTGGTTTTGGGTAAGAGAAGACTGCGGGCGGGTGTTCCAACAATTCAAATGTTTCTTCTTTAAAATTATATTGACCTGTGCTATTTTAATAAAAAAAGTTTTTTTTTTAATTTTAAAAAGGTTTATTTAAACAAGTTCTGTCAAGTCGACGTTTGATGATTCGTTTGAAAAAATAAATAACGATAATAAAAAAATTAAATAAAAATGGAATTCTAAAATGTAAACTTGACAAAATAAATAAATGTACCTACCATTTTAGTTGTTTTTTTTTTAAACCCAAACCAAACGCCTGGAGCGAATGAGACTATGACATTACCAATTGGGGTATGTTGTGAGGCTGAAGGTAGTGAGGAGGGGAAGGACATCGAGATGAGGAAGGTGGGGCAGTACCTGGCTATCCAGATCTAGTCACCAAACAAGGCCAAAGCTTTTTCAAGCAACATTTCAATTCTGAATGGTGGGCTTACACCAGGGCGATACTGAGATTATCTTCCACTATGGAACGTGCCGCAAATATACTTTATATTATTTTTAATTGATTAAATTTGAAATAACACAATTCAATCAAATAAAATTTACTTGCACACACTTGGGATCTGAGCCTGCAACCTCCGGATTGCTAGTCGAGGGTCTCATCCCTCGAGAGGCCATCTTCAATAAATATTTCAGATTTTGTAACTAAAATGATAATATGAACATTGTCTAGTCCGGAGGTGTTAAAAAGATCTATTATCACGAATCGATAAGTAGTGCTCATTAGTTTTAAAGTGAGTTCCATATTTGTGGCAACTTTTGAATAAACTTACCAATTTGCACAACTCCCCTTTCAGGTCTTTTTACTATCAAGTCTCCATCTTCATCGTAGTTCACTCCGTTTGGTTCCTGAGGGTAGACAAAAGGAAATTCTGAAACGATATCTGAAAACAAATAACAAAAATAATTTTACTTAATTGAACTGTTTTCTGTGGTAATAATAATAATTGGATAATTTATATTGTACCGTTTTTATGAAAATCATCTCAAGGGTCCTTTAAAATAATACAGTAACTAACTAACTAACTAACAACCATCACGCCGTTTCCAGCAGGGGTAGGCAGAGAGGACGGACCGCCAAACAACTCAGTCTTGGCACACACTCTTTGCCTCATTCATATATCGTCTCATACATACTCTTCTATTATTCTGACTCTTGACATGGCCCGTCTCAAGTATCTGATTCACTTGATCGTGCCATGTCTTCCTCGGGTGTCCCCGACTTCTTCTACCAATCACATTTGCGTCGTATATTCTTCTTACACTACTTTCTTCATTCATTCGTTCGATATGCCCAAACCATCTGAGGGTCCCTTTCTTAATCTTACTCATTACGCTTATATCAGCCTTGCATTCTTTGTGGATCTCCACATTTCTCACATGATCATATGTCCATGATTTTACCACACATACGCCTCAGGGATCTCATTTCAACAGAATTCAGTCTGCACTTCATCCTTCCTCTGCCAGTTCCATGCCTCACTGCCATACATCAGGGTAGGTACCAGGACTCCATTGTGGACTGCTAGCTTCGCTTCTTTTGACAGTTTTTTATTAGCGCCAACTGCATTCAGTCCTACATTAATGGAGTTACCTGCATTTACCCTTCTTTCAATATCTCTATCAGCCTTCCCATCTCTCGCAAACATACTACCCAGATACACAAACTCATCCAACTGCTCCAAGTTTTCATCATTCACAACTAAATTGCACACTGTTTTCGTACTCTCTCTTTCAAACACCATGACTTTAGACTTACTTACATAATACAGTAGAATTCCGTTTCACACTACTTTCTACCGTTTCATAGCTTTTAGTAAGAAAATGTATCCGTTTTATATGACTCCGTTTTAAGCGACCAACTGCTTAACTACTGGAGCGCTTTTTGCTACAATATGGCACCATTTAAAATACCCCGGATTACTTTGCTGTCAATTTTGGAAAATTTTCCCTTATTTGTAAGTGATTGAAGAAGTTTACGATTTTATAATATTTTTTTATAAATCCTACGAATATGTGATAATCGACAAAAGATAGGTGAATTCATTGACTATGTAGAACTATAATCAGTATGTACGACTATTTCTAAATATTAAAATTCGGAGGTATGATTTTTTTAATGTGGACGGAAATATTCAAAAATATTCAAAATATAAAAAATGTCGAGCAATCGGAGAAAAAAGTTTTAAATTGTGCTGTCGCTCCAGTGGTTAAAGTGACCTATTTTAATGTTAATTTGTCCTATTAGAACGACGCGCAGTGTATTCACAATGCTGTGTGAAGTTCTTACTATAGAACAAAAATTGGCCAAAAACAAACTCAAATTACAGACTTTCTACATTAGTAACTACATATTTACTTGCATAGAATGTAGGTACATTGTATCTTTTGGGATTACAGTACATTATGTATGTTTGTTATGTGGAATGTAAGTACCATTAAAGTTATAATTTGTATAAAATGTTTTATTTAACTAAAAAGAAAATTATCTTTCTGTACCATATTTCATAACAATAACATTAATATCACAATAAAAATAAGCTTAATGCCGTTCGTTCCAGCCGTTTTGTGCGTCATCCAGTTAGTACAACTT
This sequence comes from Limnephilus rhombicus, assembly GCA_929108145.2. Lineage (NCBI taxonomy): Eukaryota > Metazoa > Arthropoda > Insecta > Trichoptera > Limnephilidae > Limnephilus > Limnephilus rhombicus. Next base: position 40,326,924 of record OV815279.1, read on the forward strand.
GTCTATGTGTATTACCTGTAACCGACGCGTTCATCGAAAATCAATTCATCGAAAGCAAATTCATCGAAAACGAGTTATCTAAGGAACGGTGACCAGACAACTCATAAACAACTCAGAAAGGTCATTATTAAGAGTGATGATAAAAAATATTTAAAAATTGGTTAAATAGGTTAAGTTAGGTTAGGTTAGGTTAGTTTACGTTAGGTTAGGTTAGGGTAGTTTAGGTTAACCAATGCTTTTTTTTAACTTCTCGGTCCGCTCGGCATTTCTCTCAAATATCAACAAAATATATTATTTCGATGAATTGGCGATTCGATGAATTGATCATTCAATGAATTGGTTTTCGATGAATTGATTTTCGGTGAATTGGTTTTCGATTAACTCGTTTTCGATGAATTTGCTTTCGATGAATTGATTTTCGATGAATTGATTTTCGATGAATTCGTTTTCGATGAACACGTCGTGAACCATATTACCGCCGGTCCCTTGAGGGTCGTTATATCCGGATTCTACTATATATATTTCCATTGGTAATAATAATATTTTGTCAGTAGCTGTGCTTTTATCGAGTTGAGTTATGTTATTGAAATAAAAATACAGGCTTGACTGCCTTATAATTCTTTCAACCTTCAAAGAAGAACCCAAGAAATGCAATGTGGGCGTGTTTCGTGGTCCAAAAGTCTGGCCAATGAGGCCTTAAATTTCCAATACAAAACTGTGTTTCATCATCATTATGAAAATCAAATGGAACGGTTGAGCAGGTATAAGAGAGATAGATAAATGGGCTAGAACCAAAAGGTATTAAGTTACAGATGACAATTGTTTCCAAGAAGGCACTTCTCAAGGGCGTAGCTATAGCATTCACATGAGGAGGTTCGATCCTCGGGGGATAAGGGAAAAAGAGGGGGGGAGGGGGTTTAATATTTATTAAAAGGTTTTTGGAACCTCTTCTAATTATTTTATCACAAAGAGACACAAAGCACTCCCTTTAGGGTGAATTGCTTATTTAAAAAAAAAGAGATGTTGCAAATGATATTGTTAAGTTTTCCAGGAATTTAATCTGCGAGTACTATACTCATTTTTCCTGTTCAATACTGAGGCCGTTGGCAAGAGGGGAGGGGGGGGGGTTGAACCCCCTCCTTATGTATGCCTTTGGAACTTATACTGTCTATAATCCATTCAGTGATTATACATCATAAAATGTATTTTAATTATTGCACAACGGCCGGCGTAGTCCAGCGGTAAGGCTCTTGACTCACATTCCGAAGGTCGCGGGATCGAATCGAATCCCGGCGTGGCAAATAAATTTTATTTGATTAATTGGTGTTATTTCACAATTTATTCATTTAAAATAACATAGCATATTTGCGGCACGTTCCAGAGTGGACGATACTCTCAGTATCGCCCTGGTGTAAGACCACCATTCAGAATTGAAACGTTCCTTGAAATGGCATTAGCCGTGTTTGGTGACCAGATCGAATAGCCAGGTTTTATAGAACATACATCCCACCTTCCTCTTCCCTATCTCCTTCCCCTCCCCTCTACCTTCAGCCCCACAACATACCCCAATTGGGGATGCCATAGTCTCACTGGCTCCAGACGGGAGCAGCAGAGACTCTGGTGAGGTATCACTATAAAAAAAAAATAAAAAACAAAGAAAACTTTTTTTGCGTTGAAATGCAAGAATTTTTTCTTGTCAGTTTTTACAATATTAAGATTTTTCTAAATCTAGTCCATTATTATTTATAGCAGAGTTTGAAAACCAAAGTTTGGGTAAGAAATTAGAAACACAAAAATTATAAGTTTTATAAAACTTCTAACAAATATTTTTCTATTTATAATATGAAATAACTTACTGCCTGCAATCGTGGGTGTTTTTCCCGTCTTGTAATTAGATTCAGCGTAAATTTCCGAAGTCACTTCTAAATTAGGCATTTCGAGCTAGAAAGTAAACACAGTCTGTTATTTTGCGGAAATTTTCAATAAATTGCACAAAGAGTGAGATACTGTCGACGTCTTCAGAAATAGAGACGATCTTTGCTCCAAAAATGCCGCGCGCGCCAAAATTAAATATCACAACTGATAGCGAGGAGTTACTGACGGGCCGAATAAATCAGCCTCGTGGAATGAGAAATGATCCATATGATTATGTGATATACAAAATCCAAAAATAAAACCCACGGTCAATCATAAAACGTACCGTTAATGAGCGCCAAAATTAAATTAAAAGTATGTCACTGTAGAGCGAAGTTCAAAATCGCAATAATGATTTCGCTCAATTTTAATGTTACGATTTATGAAAGAGATAATAATGAAGTACTAGGTAAATCACTCGTTTATGTAATTTAATTCATCTAATAGCTTGTTTTATTTGGACGATAATTTGTACCACTGCTTTTGTAAGAATCAAAAACTGGACATTATATTTTTTCGCAATGGAGAACGCGCCGAAAGATTTTACGGTAATGACAATGTTCACACTTAACTGAAGTCGAAAAAACTTGTGTAAAACACGTTGACATTTTTGAGCGGTTGCCAACCGTTTTTTTTTTAATGTAGGTACTTTTATTTTGTGTGATAAAGAAAGTTATTTCAGTCCGAGTTTATTCCGCTAATTTAAAAATATGTAATGAATTCGCAAACTTGACGCCGCGGCGTGGCGTATTCCACTATTCCGGTCTGAGGGGAAAACCGGGAAATTTTGGGAATGGCGGGAAAATACCGGAGTGAGTTGTCAAATGAACATTTTTTTCTAAATTTGGAAAGTTAACGATTTTGGATTCAAATTATATAAGTAAATATTTAAAAATAAAATAGAACAGTCTTATAATTTTTACAAACCATCGTGCATAAATGAACTAATACCATCGTGATTCCATTTCAAAAATCCTGAGTCCAACGAATCGCGGGACTGACTAACCGAGAAAGGAGCTTTGAAGTTTTTAAATTAGTTTATATTTCATGATTTCATAACCTTGACTATTATTAATTGTCAAAAAATATTGTTTTATTTTCTTTAGTAAAGCCGGTGACACGTGACATTCAATTTTGTTGTTTTTTGGCGAGGAAAATAGAAACGTCAAAAATTGTAGTGATGGATTACTTTGAATCGACCTAAAGAAATATTATTTTATTTTTCTAATTTTGAATAATGGTTGTACGAATTATTCATTATATTGATAATACGCTCTCTTTTTTCTACATATTATTATAATATCGACAAATATTAACTAATAATGTTTGTCATTTTTGACGAGACTAAGAAGATTACTAATCAGCAAACAAATCGATGTAATGTTTTATAATAAAATATTTTATTAGATACGATTTTAGATTTTCACGGCCAAAAATATTTTTGTTACTAGTTTTGGGGGTATTATGCCGTGTTACGCTACCTCCCTCTTTAGCCAACGTTTCGGACAGCGTTGCAGTGTCCATCATCAGGGCAGATGTTGCATCATCAGGGCGGATCAGGGCAGCGTTGCAACGCTGTCCGAAACGTTGGCTAAAGAAGGAGGTAGCGTAACACGGCATAATACCCCAAAAACTAATAACAAAAATATTTTATTATTTGTATAGGCACTCTTCTCGCTTATTGTTTCAAACATTTTACTAGAAAAGAAGAAAGCGAATTCCCCAGTTTTTTTTAAAAAATGGTATAACATTACTGCTGTCAATGATGAATGCAAGTTTTTGGAACTCAGCAGGGGATGCTTCTAACCCTGGTAGAGAGTTCAAGGTCGAAGAGATAGAAGGTGATTCGGGTTGTGACCGTACAAATGCTTCAAAGTCGATTGTGCATCGAAGACTTTTAAAATCTTACCAATATGAAATATTTTAAAACTACTCGATTTACTGATTGATTTTCTCAGTTAGCATGGATTTTAATTTATTTTCCAAAATTCTGTATTGCCATTCTACGAATCAGTACCAGCCGGAAAAAACCTTGCCAACGCGCTTATCGTGGCTCTTGCTGGCAGGCGGGAATGAGAATATCTATACAAGGTGTCCGAAAACTCGTAGTACAAGCGGGAAACTGGGGAATCCTCATCACATTTTGAGTCGATTTTGTGGTATAATTTTTTTTGATTTGAGCTTTCGTTTTCGAGTAAATCGAGTCAGAAGTTGATTTTTTTTTGGTCAAATTCTTATAAATTATTACTGACGTTCATAGTACCTAACTAATAAAAACTAATTAAAAGAAAACAAACAAAGAAATCCGGATTTATAGCATTATTTTGAAATTATCCATAATTTTATTCCGTGTAGTACGGTCATTTCACGGTTAAAAACAGCTGTTCATTATTTTCGCGCTTTCAAGTCAAAGTGCAATGCGAAATTTGCTGTCCCTTTCTGCGCTCGGTTCGATCAACACAATAGAAGGGGTAAGCTACTAATCCGAATGGCTTGGCCTTGAACTGTGAACTTGCGAACCAAATTCTGTACCCGAAACATACGGAAGCAAGTCCAAAAAGGTAAATGTTCAGGAGATGTTGTATGATAGAAAAGAAAAAAACTAATTATTAAATCAATTAGTTTTGTTTTAAAAAGGAGCAAATTAAACTAAATTTTTGTAGTAAAGCCTTTAAAAATAATTGTTTAAAAAAAAACGCTGACTTGAGTCAACTTTTCAATTTGGGAGGCGGGAATGGGTACCGCCGCCCCGGGAACCTTTATTGGATAACCAACACCTCTGCCATAGGTCACCCCAAGTGGTTCGCTACGTTTGGTGATTTAGCAGGGGTGCCGGGTTCATGGGGTGAGGTTTGTCTAGGTCTTGCAGGCGGATGACCAGGACATGCTGAACCCTAGATTCTTACCCACCCCTTAAACCCTTTTCCTTCCCAGAACTCTCCTCTCCTTCCCTTCCTTAAAAAAACCCTCCACACAGCATCCCCAAAGATGAAATAGGCCCCGAGGGAAATTATTTTCCTCAGGGCCTCCTGTGTGGAGCTCATGTAAAAAAAAAACAAAAACATGGACTTGAGTCCTACTGCCTCTAAATGAAGTGAACTATTTTGTTATGACATGTGGTGTATTATAAAAGGAATAAAGTCCATGGTACACCCTTCTGCTTCTATGATAGTTGTTGCATTATGGTACTTGCATCCACATGCAATTTTGAAAATCGTATTTTTTCTTCATAATGGGACTTCCATCTTTCTGCCACTGATAAACATGATAATTTACTTCAAGTCTACATCAAAAACTCATTTCTTCAAATTTCGGACTTGGACCGTTTTATCCTCGGGAACGGAAATAAAAATGGTTGCTGATGTGGCACACAACACAACAAACATGGCCGCCATTGGCTACAGTCGTGTTCGAACCAATTTGAACAAGGTTTTTTTATTATTTTTTTATAATGTAATAAAATTTATCAATTTAGAAGGCGGGTATGGGTACCGCCACCGCGGGAACCATTTATTGGATAACCAACACCTCTGCCGTAGGTGACTCCAGGTACTAATATCTACAGCCTGTATGTCGGACGAATATCTACAGCTCATATGTTGGACTAATATCTACGAACTTCAGAGTGTTGACTAATATCTACAGAGCTAATTTCAGACGAATATCTATGACGGTCCTAGTGTTGACTAATATCTACAGAGCGTAGGTTGGACTAATATCTACAGAGGGCAGCTGAGCAAGAGGTTGTACGGAGAAGCTTAAATTACTTCAATTACGTAATTACTAATTACGTAAAAGCTTAATTGTTTAAAGTACATGAAGTTTTTGCATAATATTACGTATTTTGCTGTTTACGAGGACAATAATTTATTGAACATAATTTATTGGTCATAATACAAAGATATTTATTTATTTATTTATTTCGAAATACACGGCACCTCAACCTAAACTAACCTAACCTAACTCACATAGAAATAGTTATGGTAACAGACTACATAATTTAGAAGCACTCGAAATAAAGAAAGCTGATAAAACAAAAACCCAAATCCTTAATCATCAGCTAAATGTGTCCAATAGGTCGATATTAGGGGTTTTTACATACATACATAAATAAAGTTTTTTTTAAACTGCATTATTACGTTTTCCAATATGGTATACATAATTGCAAATCCAACATATGCCAGTGCCGTACATATTCGTCAACTTTGGTTCTCATAGATATTAGTCAGCAATTGAGCTGTAGATATTCGTACGCACTTTGGTTCTCATAGATATTAGTTAGATTTTTTCAGTTTTTGGAATTCCTGTAGATATTAGTGGACGCCTTCGTCGTAGATCACCCCAAGTAGTTCGATACGTTTGGTGACTTAGCAGGGGTCCCCGAGTTCATGAGGTGAGGTTTGTCCGAGTCTTGGCGGCTTTTATTTGTCTGCCTACCAGCTGCATGGCAGGAGATCGTGAGAGTGGTTGAGGCCGTACTCTCTCGAAACTCGAGCTAGTTTATACTTCCATTCAATAAATAAAGTTATAGATTTTAAACTGAAATACTCTGGCATTTTTAGTTGCTGAAACTTGAACTGATACCAGTAAGCATAATTTCACTTCTTCAGTATAACCAAAATTTAAAACAATTGACAAAAAATACAATTAATGAGTATAAACATCATACAAGAATAGTGCGGTAATGAATCGGCTGCCGCGGAGCGACGCAGAGATGGTGCACCAAGCATTCACGGTTGATATATGATGTTTTCTAGCCATAAAGTACACATTAAAATATATAACTTTACAGCTCATAGAAAGGGCTACAATCTTTGTAGGAAACATTTTTTCATAAAATGTCGGCCTGAAAAGTTCTGTGACAAAATGTAAAATTACATGCCAAAAAATATACAAATTTTTACCTTTTCATACGAATTACAAACAAACGGTAAAAGTTACGACGAAAAATAACTGAATATTAATTGTAGACAATGTTACAGCAAAGAGAATAAAAAAATCAACCCGATATGTTGTTTAGTAATCGAGATAGACGTGATTTACAAAACCCTTACACATTTCATGTTTGGGCGGGCACAGGCGGGGAAGCAAGGGGCGTAGGAGCGGGGACTTTTGGCAAAACACTTGTCTAAATGGTAGTAGTCGATGGTGTTTCAATTGGTGTTCTACGACTTAGGCTGACTGGACTATTAAAATCATATTCCACAGCCATGGGAGGAATGAATTCATGCGTCCATCACTCCTGGATACACTGACTCTCAGATTCCTACCCATCCCTCATACCCTTGATAGGTATACCTATTTTTGTTTGATGTCCGCAATAATTAACTCTGCAAAAATCATACCTATGCTGCTAAAATAAATTAAATAATATTCCCAGTGTTCAGCGATAATTTAATAGGACTGACCCGATATTTGTTTTCGCCACAAATTTATTTCTTTATTTTTCGTCAGTTTGTTTTGTCTCTTGTTGATTGCGGTCGTTGACGTATGATGAAGATTGCGGTCGATTGATATCTTTTCTTATTGAACGGCGTACAAACCCTTCATTTAACAAGGTTTAAAATAAACTGTGTGTTATTTTCATATTTAAATGTGATTAATTAAATTCCCCAGATACGATTTTAGATTTTCACGGCCAAAAGTATTTTTGTTATTAGTTTTTGGGATATTATGCCGTGTTGCGCTACCCCCTTCTTTAGCCAATGTTTCGGACACTGTAACGCTGTCCGAAACGTTGTCCAGTGTTGGCGTTGGCAGTGTCCATCATCAGGGCAGATCTGCCCTGATGAGGAACACTTCAACGCTGTCCGAAACGTTGGCTAAAGAAGGAGGTAACGCAACACGGCATAATATCCCAAAAAGTAATAACAAAAATTAAATACCCTTTCATTTAACAAACATTAAAACAAAGTTTGTGTTACTTGTGTGTTATTTTCATATCTAAACGTGATTAATAATACTTGTGCGAGATCAATCAAATACCATTTCATCATAACAAACTCTAAAACAAAGTGTGTGTATTTGTCATATTTAAACATGATTAATTATTGTGCATTACGATGGAATAATACAATGAATAATACCAATGCTTTGTCTTGGACGCTCACATGCTCCGCTCGGGGCTACTATCTACATAACAAAATAAACAGGTACGCTAATTAACCATATTGTTTAGAAGAGAAGAGGTGGGAGAATAAATATTATTTTTTATGCATTAAACCACTTACTCGTTAATACGGAATACTTTTTATCCAAACAGTTAGATTAACCTTTATTATTACGAAAAGTGAGTATTTATGTCGGGGGAGAACAAAAAACATGCCAAAAATATGGATTTAACATTTTAATTTTGTTAAAATTAATCCACTCGCGCGGAAACGCCATGTTTCATCGTTTTTATTTTAACATTTCATCAATGCTGCCAATCATAGAAAAAATATTTTTGCGTATAACAAAGTGAATGCATTATTGACAAGTTTGTACCTGTATTTATAACAGTAGAACATGGAAAGAAATTTATTAGAATAATTACACAAACCCGCTAGACAAATCCTGCTTTGCCAACAAACCATTCAAAAACCTGGGATGTTTTTTAAAATGATGATGAAATGCGAGTTTATTTTAGATAATTTATTTTATAAGATTGGTAGGTACTTCCGACAAACGTCATATTTGATTGTCTATTAGTTAAAAAAGGAACATTCCGTATTATCCGTGCATCAAACTTCGACAACGTTGAACGTTCCGTATTATCCGTGAGGTGGAACATCTTCCATCTGTCATCATGACATTTCCGCCTTTTTAAAATTTTAACCCTAAATAAGCCGATTTTTTTTTTAAATATATATTTTTTTAAATTTTAAATTTGAAAATGCTTAAATTGAAAATCTTTATGTTTATTTGGGTTGTCTATGTGATGTAGGTTCACCAGTTTTCCGCTTGTACTACGAGTTTCCGGACACCGTGTATAACAAGCTACCAGAAACTTTAAAGTCCACACTAATTGGAAAGTTCAAGACGTATTGTAGGAGCTACATAAAATTTAGTTTGCAATATGAAATATTATAATTAATTAGAAATTTGTAAACCTAAATGTACAAATTACTAAAATAGAATTGATAATATAATTTATCTAGAATTTAGAATAAGTCACGATCCTACCTATCTGGAATACAATAATATCGATTGTTATCGGTGGTCAGCTCCAGCGACGGCGCGGCTGGGCCAATCAGAGCAACCCACGATCGACGCTGCCACGTCCTGACGTTCCGCCGGCATCTTTCGTTTTGGCATTTCGCTCGACGAGTCTTCTTTCTGCTGCCGGGTTTTGTGGTGAATAGTTAGGTTGGCTTGGTGTATTGGCGTATTTTCAAAATGTATTTCCTGTCGTCTGTTTGTTTAATGTTGGCCGTATTCAACGCGGCCTACAGCGAAGTTGAAATCAAATCGGAAGAAAATGTCCTGGTTTTGACAAAAGAGAACTTCCCTAGTGTTATCGCCGACAATGACTTCGTTTTAGTTGAATTTTGTGAGTATACCTACTTCATTTGTTTTAACATATTAATCCCTATTCTATAGTCGTAATATTGAAATTTTCTTTCATATTCTATATATTGCCGAGTTATTGTACGTTTTTACATTTTTATTGTGATTGTTTTTGTGCAAGAATGTGACACGTCAACCATAATGTATGAGGCACATGCGTCTAAAGAACACGTAGCCGGCAAAACCTTAGACGTTGACGCATAACTATCCTTTCTTGTGAATTATTATATCTTTAAATGTCATTATGCTTTCATCATTATCTTGTGGGTGAATGCGGTTTCATTTCCTTTATAATAGATACAATGTATGGAACATAAACATCCTCTACTAACCTGAACACATATCATTTTTTTAAATCTTTTCGTAATTATGAATGCATTATCATAAAGTGGTCATGATTTAAACTATCGGTAAATGTTCCACAAGCCGACACACCTTTATTAGGCACAGATTTTGGAAATTACACCACTTTTTAACAATTACATCAAGAAACAACTACTAATTTCCGAAATCGGATAAAGTACTCCTAAAAATATAACTTGTGCAATATTTATACAGCATTTAAAATGTATCCGTTATTTGAGTATTTAGGTGTTCAAATAAAATTAATACCTTCACTAGGTACCGTTCAGGATAACGAAAATACGCGTTGTTTTCCATTTTCATAAATATTCAAACAATTCCGTAAAAGAATTAACACAAAATACAAAGCTATTGAATTCAGGATTATGATGTCATCTATCTATTTCCTTACTGTCTTAATTTATTAAATATGTTTTTGTTAATGATTATCGAATGTAAAATTACAATATTTTTCTTGTTATAGATGCGCCCTGGTGCGGACATTGCAAGAGCTTGGCTCCCGAATACGCCAAGGCCGCCACCCAGCTCGCAGGACAGGAGTCTCCCATCAAGCTGGCCAAGGTTGACGCCACCCAGGAGCAGGAACTCGCTGAGCAGTTCGGAGTCAGGGGCTACCCCACTCTCAAGTTCTTCAGGAACGGCAATCCCACAGAGTACAATGGTGAGCTAATACCCTTTTTACATTATGTCAACATTTATTAATATTTCGATTTTTTTTAATACATTGCAACCTAAGAGTATGGATATTAGAGAGACGGCATGTAAAGTGTGCACACCTCCCGAAGTGTGATTTTTCAAAAACTTTACCGAACGGTTTTTGGACTGCTGACATTAGCTTTTACACCTCGGTCGCGTATAGAGCTCCCAGTAAAACGTTTATAAAACATAGAAAAATGGTCCAGTGTTCCGTAAAATTGTGTAAAAGTAGTTCTATGAAGACCTTCAAGAAGAAAGACGGTCTTACCTTTCACATGTAAGTGTTTAAACATAGCTTAAATATACATTTTATAATTTTCGGCGTGTTCATTTCAACCGCCATCGCCATGCGCCCGATGTTAACACGTGAACTCCGACTGCCAATGGGCCGAATCAGTCAACTTAAATTATAATAATTAAAAATTACCTAAAATTTTTAATGTTTTCATCAATCATAACGCACAAATATAAAGTTGAGATTTACACATATCATAGGTATGTGTTTTTTATCATTTAGCTTATTCATTTTTAAACATTTTTACTTTGTCTTTTTTGCACTGTTATTTATAGTTTTTTTTTCCTACTAATTTAACACTCCTTTTACATATGTTTACAATGTTAATTCAAAGTATGTAATCAATATATATATTTTTAATCTACACGAATCAATCATAATCTTGTTTCATAATCTTTTTTTTTAATTAAGTAAACGCTGAGAAAGTGAGCATTGCTCAGGAATATGTCGGTTTTTTATAAACAATAAACGTGGTTAAAACTAAGAAAATTATTAATTATGAAAAAGAAATTCGTTCAGCAAATAATACTTAATGGGCTATTATATTTTGTGCTTAAAATACGAAAAAAAAACTGAGAAAAGTTTTTTAATTAAAAAATAAATTAAATAATGAGCCCATTACCAGTTCGGCCCTTCCCTGTAAAGCGCTCACCCTCCCCCCGCTCGCTGAGCGGTAACCCCGTTTCTATCCCCACTCCCCGCCGCCGAAAAATGGAGAGAGCTACACTGGTTCTGGCGGTATAATAGGATCCGAAATGTTTATGCCACTTCCTTAGAATCATAGTTCCATGATTGCAACACTATTTCTGTGGAATCGAATTCGAAATTTGGAACATTGACTTTTCATGAAAAGTTCTTAACAAATAATTCATTTGGATACTTGCCACTTTCGTGTGAGAATATCTTTTTCTGTTACATATGTCTTTTATGAGAAAAAAAACAAATTGCATGAAATCCGACCTAATGTTTGTGTAAAGATTTTCATACATTGAAAACAAACATGAATTTATGCAAAAACAATGGGCATTTTGTGTGTAATCGTTGTAAATATACTAATTTATAACACTCCAGTCATTATTTTGCAATCTTTGAATAATAATTTTATTTATCTTTAAAATGTAATCTCCAAAATTAGGTTCCCTTCACATTCTTATCAGTTAAAATGTGTGGAAATCCAATTTTTGTAAGTTCACGTTTGCTGAATTATTCATTATTTGGTAATGTGTTCTAATAATTTAATATACGAGTTATAATGAATTAATAAGTGTAATTTACCGGCCGTTAAATGAAATTCGTCACACATCATTTGTTACGTTTTTTCATTTAAAATATCCTTAAAATTAATAATTAAAATTGAATGAATGCAATTGCAAAGCTAAAATCTTTTTTCAAAATCAGCGTAATCTCGTTGAAACTCTTTCTAAATTAATCAAATTCACACAGTTTTCTGTCTGCAATTTCTGGGTCAATGCAACTATTTTCAGCTAGCAAATTCGCTTTCATAATGAGCTATGAAGCTTTGAAATATCTATCCATTTATATTTAAAAAAATAATACAAGAAGCAATATTATTTTTGCACATGTTTCAATAAGGAAAATGATCAAAGCTGGGTAGGAGGAAATAAATTGAAATAAAATTTAAATATTTCCTGTGAAGGAAGATTTACTCAATTGTGAAACTTCTGCAGTATTAATAATAATAATAATATTTGGATAATTTATATAATGCAGTTTTCTGTACAAACAAATTATAAAATAATTAATATATCAATGACTTACAACTAAGGTTTATAATTATTATAACTAGTGACTTACATCTAAGACTTATATATAAACAAAGATGCATAGTTTTAGCCAGAGGTCAGATTAGAAAGCTACATTTCCTCCCACCATTTTTAATAAACAGGTTCATATTCTCTATGAGATGCTACTTTTCACCTTTACACAAGTGAGAGTGATTATTTGCAATTTATTTGGCCATGTCATCAGTCATTTTCTCCAAGAGTTCGCCTCAGGCTATAAAGCAATAACACTATTTGAAGCAGTTAAGCAGTTAAACAGTTTTGCGCCCTTGAGGTGATTTTCTCACGAAAATGGCGCTATAGAAGTCATACAATTATTATTATTATTATTATTAAACATGTTCAAATAATTCACCAATATAATATTATATTACTTCTAAACTATAAATGCTAACAAAATGCCATTTAAAAGTATGTAATAACATGTTGTTTTATGCCATTTTGCTAAATTACAGTTTTATTATTATAATTTATTTTACTTTTATAACTGGTTTCAACTTTAACATGTGGATTACAGTTACTATTGTTGTGTTGGTTGGTGTCTGTGTGTATTGGTGTGATCTGCCTCGGGCCAATCGAGTGTTGTTGACCTTTCAGAAGTAATCTGTTTGTGAATAAAATTATTATTTATCAGTCAATGTCAAGTTTAAATACTTCACCAGGTATATTAATTGTCGTTGAGTCTATCTCATTGTAAATATAGATAAATAATTGCGAAAATTACCTTATTAAACCAACAGAAACCAACTATTAATAATATATATTTTCATTTTTTGTGTATTAACTTAGTTTTTATAACTGGATTGTTATCATGTAAGTGAGAACATCCGTAAAACCCAGTTTAAATAAATAAATTTGTTTTTATTGGCAGTTAATTTTTAGATAGGATTAACGATACCTGAATGATTTATTGCTGTTATTTAATAATTCATTTTAATACACTTTTTAAAATGAGATTAAGATTATTATTAATGTTATTTTTAATGCTATATCATATACCTAATTTATTTTATTTCTGTAGGTACTCAATAAAACAAATTTAAAACTTCTTCCTGTGGCTATAAACAGCCTTCATTTATTAAGCCTGATTACCTTCCAAGTACAAATAAGAACTATTCGACCTAAAATTCTGCACTGTGCATTTTTATAATAATGTTATTTTATTATTAACCAAATTTGTTGTGGTGTTTGACAGGAGGCAGACAGGCCGACGACATCGTAGCATGGCTGCTGAAGAAGACGGGCCCCCCCGCGAAGGAGCTGACCACCGCCCAGGAAGCCAAGGATTTCGTGGAGTCAGTCAACGTGGCCACCGTCGGCTTCTTCAAGGATCGCGAGTCGGACGCCGCCAAGGCCTTCCTCGCCGTGGCCAGCGCCATGGACGACCAGGTGTTCGGCATCACCTCCAACGAGGAGGTCTACAAGGAGTTCGAGGCCAAGTGCGGCAGCGTCATCCTGTTCAAGAAGGTAACAACACGACACTCAATATTCACAAACAACGCATCATATCTTCCTGAGAATCTTCATTCATTGAATTTACATATTGATGGTATTCCCAGAGAAAACCAGAAATTTGTCATTTTTAAATCAGATTTTAGACGTATTGACTCTTTTCCACAAAAAATTATAAATGGATTTCGAAAGATTGTTCTTTTATATAGCATTAGCATGTTTTAAATTTTGAGAAAAAATGTTTATTTTTAGTTTAATAAGGTTATACCGTAGGTCGTTGGCAGATTTGTTAAATTTTCAAAAAGGATTTTGTATTACACCACACCCATTTCAAATCATATAATCATGCAGTAAAATAAATCAATACATTATCTGGGTATCGCATGTTTTAGAATTTTAATTTTAGTTTAAATAAAATCATTAATATATACGTACATGTGTTTCTTGACGAAAATTGGTCCGTTTGTGTATTTATTTGCGCACTTACAAACAAATATATTTCAGTTTTTTTTTACATTCTTATTTAACTTAGGCATTATTGAAAAATGATAAATACTTATAATCAAAAAATAATTACAAAAAGTACATTATTTTAATAGTTTTATCATCACGCCTTTCAGCATTTTTGGATGTAGGTATAAATTAAGAGCAAATTTGGAATGAAATAAAATTGATATTGAGTTATAATTTTAAAAAGCTGGTACGGAGAATAATTAATCTCTCTCATTGTAACCGCCCTGCACGATCGTAAGAACAACTTTCGACGAAATGTGGATTTTCGGCCGCTGGCTGGTTAAACGTTCTTAACAGCCCTTGTGAGAGACCATCATTAAGAATCAAAACCAGATCTGAATACACATTCTCAACCTTCCTTTTTCCCATCTCCTACCCCTCCCTACTTTCTCGACCCTCATAACATACTCCAAAAGGGAGATAACATAGTCCCACTGACTTCAAACAATTCAACTCTTTCTTTCTTTAAAAAAGTATTATCTTATGAATTGTTTTCTTACTGCTTCTTATAATTAAAAATGCCCTCTCTAAACTGGTTTGTTTTTTCAACTTTTTCCTTTTGTGCAGCAATATATCGATCGTCCAGTTGATTACTCAGACATCTCCAAATATTAAGTTTTGAGATAATGAGGAAAATAAAGTTTAAACGCTCACCATAAATTAAATATTTTTTACACATGCTTGTGTTATACATATTAAATACGCTATAAATACAAATAAACACCGATACATTACGGTGTAACAGTCCGGTACATGAGTATGACAATTTGAAATATCCTACTAGTGACTCAGGAAACACCAACATTTACTTTACTTCACTTCACTACAAGTTTTTCTACATTATAATTGATTTGGTGGACTTTGTAGATAGAGGGTACATTTTACATATGCTTATGTAACTCAAATTTCGATTTTTTTTAGAGATGACTGATTTCAACTGGACGATCGGTATACGAGAACACCATTGCATAATATAATATGTATTTGAATCTATCACTGCAACAGTCATTCTGAATATCATTATTTGGCAGATGGTAACAGTCTTACATTGACGGAAAGAAAATCACCTTTGCTTTGATGTACCTTTGGGAAAGGTCTTGATAATACATAATGATATTAGATAGTATAACAGTGAAACCACAGAGTTTTTTGAATTTATGAAAGTTTTTCCTTGAAACTGACTCATACGGGGATAGTTAGCAACCACAATAGATTTGATCTTTTCACTGCGTTCATGTTGCATCGCTCGTACGTAGCACTCTTTTCGAGTCATACCTCATCATTTAACACCGTTGTGATTTGAAACTCGATGGAATGAAAAGGCGACACTAAAAAGAGACAAACACATACATCTATAGGATTTAGCCTGCGAGAGAATGAGATAGACTAATTGGTCTCCTCTTTGTGCGGTGCTTCGTAGCCTCCCCACTCTTGTCTACTTTGTTTCTGATTCACTTCTGCGTGTGGACTGCACACGATTATTTTTTTTTTAACTGCTATAACTTTTTCTTGACAGTTTTATGAATTGCTTATCTTAAAAGTTTAATTATATATCTTTTGAATGGTTTTGTAAATTTTAATACTTATATTTATGGCTAAGTTGTTATCGTTCCAAAGTATTGCATTTTCACTTTTTGATGGTGATACTTCATATTAATAATCTTTATTGAATATTATACAACTCAAAAATACATTGTACGTGTTCTTACCATGTTAATGACTTTTGACTTAACTACCATTCATATGAATTCTTTTAGTGATTATTGTCTTATCAGCTCTGCTGCATTTTATTTCTAATCATCATTATGTAATGTTTAAACGAATTTAATTGACTTTACATATTGCTATTGACCTCTATGACTACATTTCCGATAATATCAGCTACCAAATGCTATCTAATTACATACGTAATTACGTACTTTTATTTAT
This sequence comes from Limnephilus rhombicus, assembly GCA_929108145.2. Classification (NCBI taxonomy): domain Eukaryota; kingdom Metazoa; phylum Arthropoda; class Insecta; order Trichoptera; family Limnephilidae; genus Limnephilus; species Limnephilus rhombicus. The sequence goes on from OV815279.1 coordinate 40,343,436, forward strand.
TAATAAATAAGGACAGGTGTGATTCTGAAATAAGGCACATGTTTGTGGTTAAAAGAATCGGCATTCCTTCAAAGCTTTTGAGTGTTAATTCTCCCATAACTGAATTACATTTTCAAGACAAGTGGGTCGGTAATTTGGAGTCCACACCCAGTAAAGTATTCCCTTATGTTTGAGAGAGTTCAGAAGAAATTTCTGAGATTTCTCTATGTGGGAGAGTATGGTATGCTCTGAATGAACCATCTACAGGGCAGAAGAGTCACCGACAGCTCAGACTGTTCTATCTCCCAGCCTGCAGGACTAACTTGCCAACGGTTATGCCGGTGGGGAGAGCAATATTATAGAGACATTTACAGAATCAATTCAGATATCGACATATTTAGCATCAATGAAGCTGCCTTTCATAAGGCAAGCTCTGTTACTACTATACTCTGTTGATATACCTGCAGTTTATTTTTATGTAATTAAAAATGCACTAAAACATTTTTGTAATGTTTTTAAAATGATAATTTGAATTGAATGTTTTCCATAAATAATAAACACTGCAAAAACAATCATTATTTAAATGTTACATTATTTGTAAGTTTTTAAAAATATGTGTGTGCTTTTTGTCCACAGTTCGATGAAGGCAAGACCACATACGAAGGAGAAGTAGTGGAAGCTGACCTGAAGAAGTGGGTTGCCTCAGAAGCTCTACCCCTCGTGGTTGAATTCACCCACGAGACCGCTTCCAAGATCTTCGGAGGAGAAATCAAGAACCACCTTCTCGTATTCCTGTCCAAGGTTAGTGTTAACACTCCGCACCTTCAAATATTACAAGTTTAGATTCTGTGTAATGCAAGCTTTGCTACATTTTTTTTTCTTTGTTGCTTTGTTAATTACATAATTTGAGTATTTTTTGACCACCATGCTAAACGTGTTGTGGTGGTCGATACAATGTCAAGTTATTACAATTTCTTGCCAAGAAACAAGTAAGCAATTCCCTCTGTTTTGACCTGTGCCTCCGGGTCCAAGTCTTATCTAGAGCTATCAACTATTTCGTTGCGATGTTTAACCCTCGCATCTTTTGCTTGTTAATGTATTCATGAATTTTAATTAGCCACATGTTTAATTTACAGAAACCACGTCACAAATTCAACAATTTAAAAAAAATTATTAATTATCATCAATTTATATATATATATCAATTTATTATTATATATCACCTATATTATGTTGAAATTTTGCGAGTTGTTTGCAATTTTTTGTATTTTTTTGTTTTTTTTTTGGTTTTGTAGAAGGATGGAGACTTCAAGTATGTGGACGCCGTCAAGGCTTCAGCCAAGAACTTCCGTGGAAAGGTGCTGTTCGTCACCATCGACACCGATGAAGATGATCACCAGAGGTAAGACTTCATCACTCTCCTGATTCTCCTAAACTATTCTTATCACAATCCGACTTCTGTAAGGTTTACGAGTATCAACATAATTTTTTTAAATTTATAAAATAACTTAACTTCTGGTTAATCTTTTGATATACAATATTATTGACATGTAATCAATTCGATTGATAATGAAATTATTATCTTGCATGTATCATTTTTTTTTATCAGATGTATTATTTTATAAATGCCTTTTCACTTAGTTCACACCTCCAAATAGATAAGTGACCAATGCATCGCTTACTACTTATGTATGTTAATAATGCAGATTTGTAACTTACAGGGTGTAATAATTTATTTTGGAAAGCAGTTGAATCAGTCTTGAAAACTTTTTCCTAATTTTTCTATCAAGATCCATTGTAAAATGATTGAACTGTCAGGATGTTTATAATGAAATTATATTGGTCAATGAATTTGTTATCTGATGATAGAATTGTTTTTCAGAATCATGGAATTCTTTGGAATGAAGAAGGAGGAGGTTCCTTCCATGCGACTGATCGGCCTGGAGGAAGATATGTCCAAGTACAAGCCTGAGAACCCAGAACTCACCGCGGAGAATGTTGAGGTAAATAAACATCACCACATCTGTTTCCTAATTATAGAACTGTAAAGAAACGGTGTATACATTCCTCTCTAGATATGTAAATATGTACTTTTAACACAAGGACTGATTAAACTTTCAAGTAATGTCAACAATATTGCAGGTGTTTTTCTATCTTGATACATATTTATAATTACTTCTAAATTATTTAAAACTGTTCATTTTCATAATACGATAAGTGATTTAAAAAAAAATTAAAATAAAGACCGGTCAGTGACTGAGTTGGCATCGCGTTTGGGTCCCACCCAGGCCTCCCGTGTTCGATTCCTCGGCTGGCTAAGTCCTCCATCATGACACAAGCAACATTTTCCTCTTACTGTGTGTTAGTAGGAGATTTTCAAATATTGTAAGGTTGTCTCTCTTTAAAAAAAAAAGTTAAAAAGGAAAAATAGTTTATTACCAATTTTATTTGTTAACTATTGTAAATGACTTCTATGATTTACTAGCCAATTTTCAACTTTACCAAATTAATTTAAAAGGTTTCAAAGTGTTTAACCCCTCCGCAACGTAAGCAGATATATGCGTTAAAAATACGACAGCAGTCAAGTACAATAAGCGTGTTTACACGTCAGCGCGTGTGTCTCCATAGAAACCGTTATTACTCCGTTATTGTTTTAGTTACATCCGTAAAATAAAAAGTGAAAGGTCGATAGTGAATCATGCTGCACATCTCTATTCAAGTTGTCCATAGAAATACATAAAAAGAACATTCTGTCAGACGCGCAGTCTGACACATAATTTATCCCGCCTAATTTCCTACGGGCGCCCAACATTGTTAATTTCTATTAAATATTTTTTAATGAAATGATAAAAAAGTGAGGTGACAAAAGTGTTTATTACACATTTATACAATAGAATAAGTATTGTTGTTTACATAATCTGTGATTTTAGTACCGTTTTCACATAAAAAACATCATGTGAGTCATTATCACATTTTTTTAATGTTTGCATTCTAAATTTTAATATTTACAAATGTTAATATTTATTTGTAATATAATAATTCGAAAGCTTATTTTGTAACCTATCTAAAACAGTTTTTACTATTCGGCTACGTTCAGAAATGTTTCTTTTATAGAGCTTTAATTGTGAAGCGGTTATAACTAAAAGTTTTTGTAAAATGTCATTTCGTTTAAGACACCAAAAGCTAATATTCTCGAAAATTCGGAGGGGTTAAATCTGCTACAGTCTTTAGAAAATTCTGAAAGTTATTAAAAATACTAATTTCAGTTGTGACTTTTACATTGAATTTAAGTGTCACTTTAAAAATTGGTAGTGTTTCAAAGTGGAGAATTAAAAGCGATAAAGTACCAAGAAGGTACCTATAATTTATATTAATAACAGAAAATTATTTCAATTGCCATTTTTAAAATTGAAACTGATTTGTCAAGAATTCAGACTTTCTGTGATTTTTCATGGGTCAGTTATACATATTTTTTATTAAATCTGAATTTAATTAAACTAAGAACTAACTCCAAACATTTCCTTGCTACATCAAGTGTCTACTTTGATGTGAATTGACATGATATTCATCTTGTATGGTTTTTCCAGGCCTTCGTATCAGACTTCCTCGCCGGCAAGCTGAAGCAGCACCTCCTGAGCCAGGAGCTACCCGAGGACTGGAACAAGACGCCCGTCTGGACTCTGTCCTCTTCCAACTTCGATGCCGTCGTCTTCGACGAGTCCACCAATGTCCTGGTCGAGTTCTACGCCCCATGGTGAGTAAACCATCCAACTTTACCTCATCTAAATGTGATCCATGAAGTTTCCTTCCATCTAACACATTAATTGTGTCAAAACATGTCACGTAGTGGGATAGATTGCGTTGAAAAAGCCAGCATTGTAAAGGTTAATTTGCAAGATGAATAAGTTTTCTTTTCTTGGTTAGAGGCCGTCTGTTTCTAAGCTTGCTGGAGTAAAAGAAATTGCTAAATTTAAAATGAAATTAAAAGTAAAATTTCAATCAATTTAACCGCTTGTTTTAAGTCACTTTTAACTTTTGCTTTTACTTTCCGAAAACCAATAGTTTCTCTAGAGGTGTTCTGCCATTTTGACATATTTGACAGTTCTGTTGAGGGTAAGGTATGAAAACATTGATTATTAATCAAGATAAATATTATAGAAGATGATGATAGTGACGTTGAATTCCTCGTCCAATTAGTCTTGCAGCGAAAACCAAAAACATTTCCTAATATGTTAATAATATGGCTATGGAAAAAACATGTTACATAACGCGTTGTTTGAACCCCCCCTCGTAACGCACAGTAACGTTTCACAAGACCCCCCCCCAAGTGCGTTACGTAATACTTGAACGGCCCCTTAGTCCCTTGCTATTATGATGATATGGGTCAAACCCACACATTTATATTATGGCCTACCTTTGAATTTACGAGTGAATTTAGTAGAGATGATTAATCATTTCATCCCATTTTGCAGACAATAAATTGCCCCCCTTTCATTGATGAACTGTGACACCGTGTCAAAACTCTTTAGTTGATTGAAAGATTTATGTTGTCACATCATCATCAATCAAAATAAAGCTTTTTAAAAATCAAACTGCTGCTTTTTTTAATCTGAAAACTGCTCAAGAGGTCCAACTCTTCCCATCTGTCGGAGCCAGTGAGACTATGGCATCCCCAATTGGGTAGGAGGAAGGAAGACGAGAGGGAAGGAGATTGTTTTAGTTATAAGAATTTTCTTCTATATTCCAGAAACTTTTTTGTTTAGAATAATTAGTTTTTATTGCAAAGGAAATTCAATGTACCTATAAATTGATTAAAAATTTGCACACTTTATAATTTCAGGGGTGTATAAATCCATAAATGTCCTTTGTTCATCGTTACTTGCATTCAGTTTGTCATTTATCACTAGTGGGTTACTACTTGATTGGGATTTTTCAAACTCCGTTGCAGTTAATGACCGTCAAATCGATATTCAGTGCTAATTTTTTTTTTTTACTTTTGAACAGAAACGTTATTCTCAACCCTTTTCAGATTTTTATCTAATTGTGATCAGCTGTCATCAAGTATAACATTAATGTTTTTTTTTAATTTCGTCTTTCTGAGACAGCTTATTTTGATTTCCTAGATTCTAAAAAAAATTTTGAGGCTGTTAAAATTTTGGATAACATTAATAGAATGTATGTTGTTGCCTATCAGGTGCGGTCACTGCAAGCAGCTGGCACCCATCTACGACAACTTGGGAGAGAACTACGCCTCCAACAGCGCCGTGGTGATCGCCAAGATGGACTCCACCGTCAACGAGCTGGAGCACACCAAGATCACTTCCTTCCCCACCATCAAGCTGTACACCAAGGAGAACAAGGTGGTGGAGTACAACGGAGAGCGCACGCTGGAGGGGCTCATCAAGTTCGTCGAGTCCGGCGGCGAGTACGGACAGGCTGCCTCCGAAGAGGTGAGGGTAATGACATCTCTTGACTAACTCCACACTGCCACTTTAACTCACCTGTCTTCCATTCTTCCTTTATCTCTTACACTATTACTATCTCTCTACTACCTAAGAAACTATTGGATTATTTTCACTGGTTTCTTCCATGGTAGCTATAACCTGTTTTCTTTTCTGTTTACTCTTTTTGCCAATTTTCATTTTTAATTATAAGAATTTGTGTTTGGACTAAGGTGATCACTGAACAGAATCAAAAGAAGTGTGATCTACAGAATAGTTTCACCATTATAGGATCCTTCACTCCCTATCTGAGATTTTTCCCATTCTCAAAGACAGAACTCGCATTGTTTGGGCGGAATATTGGCACATTGCTAGTCAAACTAAGGGAGCCTGTTGTTACGTCCAATACAAAGGACTATCCCAAGAAAACTGTGGTTCAACCATTCCCTCATTTTTCCAAAAAAGAAATTTTCTCATTTATTCGAATGAGAATCGGACATTGTTCCGTTCCTTCTCACCTTTTTAAAATTCATGCCCTTGACAATTCATCTCGAATTTGAAATGATGGCCTAGAACACCCTTGAAGGGTGAAAGCCAGAAACATTTGAAAAAAAGATTCTTCACTAATATTTTTACAGAGGACATGTATTAACCTTGCGTAAGTGTTAGTGTCCGTTCAAGGCAATATAATCAAATATTATTTCATTCATTCAACTTCATGGTATGGAAAAGTATTCTGACCACTTAACTACGAGGGCGGCTATTTTACATTACCGCAGCCTTGGTCTGCATCTGGACGGCTCTGGCTTGACACATTTTCCAAAATGGTACCCTTAAAACCCGGCCCTTGCCGCTCGTGCACCGGTGTGTCATGAAAAATAAAAATAAATTTACATTTTGACCCTTATGTATAAAGAAAGTGTATTAAGAAGAAGGTCAGAATCGCTTGCTCTATTCTCGCCCTTTACCATAGCGAAACCTGCAATGCGCCTAGTCACTCGGAATAATTTATATTTTATTTGCCGAAGCGCGGGGATGTGCGCAGTTTGTGCGCATGCGCGTGTAAAAATATTTTTTCTACGATTTTGACCCTTCTATGTACAAAATTTGTATAAGGACAAGGTCAGAATTGCTTGCGCCAACATTCCCCATAAGATGGGTAAAAATTTCATTCACCTCGCAACCCCAGAATATTTTAAAATTATTTTTATCTGTGACATCAAAATGTCAAATTTGCCGTGATTCTTTCTGTCAAAGACGATGCATGTTATTTGACGAAAACATCGTAAAATCTATCAATTTACTTAATTAATGCAAGTAATGTTGTTTTGGTACATAGTTTATTGTTCTAGGAATGTGTTTCGATCAATAAAATATACGATAGCTCAAAATTAATTCACAAAACATTCAATTCAAAGTGGTGCTTGTTAGGATATTTCCGTGTTCTTCCCTGGCTTTTATGTATTTTTGAGTGATATCAAAATGAACCATCTGTACCGGAGGATGTTATAATGGTGAAACTACTCTATTTGGCTCTTTAAAATGAGACTGTGGTGGTGCTCTGTCTATTTTTAGCTGAGTTATTGAAGTTTGAAATTACTCCGACAAAAACTCTTCAATCTATCACACCGGGCATAAACTTTAAAGATGTTTTCACATATGATTTTGTGACATAATATAATACAATGCATTTGCAAGATCATTACTCAAAAAGTCCCTTAATATTATGATTTGTAGTTATGCGTTAAACGGTAAAAACCATCAAAGCCTTCTTCTCAGGTCTAGCTTTTTTCAAGTGAGACCTGAAAACCAAAGCGGTAAGAAGAAATTGTAAGATCAATTTTGTAACAATAGCCGCTAACAACAATCAAGTTTGCCGTCCAACTTGCATGAGACTCCAGGCTTTGATCAAGTAAACTTGACCGTGTGTAGATTACTATTTGCATGGCAAGTGTATTTGAACACAGAATCGATTTTTGATTCTAGCGACTTGATCAATCTTCAAGCGTCACATGAACACGAGTGTATTTTGTTTGTCAGTTTAGTCAAAGTTACTCAGTCAACTGTAATACGACCACTCAGAGACATAAACTCACAAATATAACAGAACGTGTGTAGCTATTATGGACGAACTACTACTACGAACTACGGTTTAAACCAATTGGATGGTAAAGTTGATTGTGTGTCATTCGGCCAATCGGCAATTATATGATTACTAATGTTTGTTTGTCTTGTTTTCCAGGCGGAAGAGGAAGACGAGGATGATGACACCCCGAGGAAAGACGAGTTGTAAATGAAGAAACAAGAGACTGAGGCATTAGGAATCCAACCAACACACACACAAACAACCTTCCCCTTCATCTCCCAGCTACCATTACATTGTCTGTTGCCAGTCCTTTACCCGTGGGGACAACTATATTAGAGCATGATACATAAGTCACTAATAATATATTGTCTGCAGTTAGAGGAAGGGAGGCAATCTCGATTCACATTCTAGAAATAAGACTGGTGTTGCCACAATAAAGATTTAAAAAATGATTATTGTTACTAAGTGTTTGAATATATTATTTATTACATACAATTTTAAATATACGTTTGGATTGAGGGCGCGCTAATCTTCCAATAATAGTAAATGGGTAAAGTTAGGTTATGTTGATGTATATTTTTGATTGAGAAAACTCAGCGGGGGATGCTTCTAGCCCTGGTAGAGAGAAGGTGATTAGGGTCGTGGCCGTATGAATGCTTCAAAGTTGGTTGTGCATCGAAGACTTTAAAAATCTTCCCAATTTGAAATATCTTAATACTTACTTACTTGATTACAATACTAATTGATTTACGTAAAAGATTTCTGTTTCTCACATTCCAAGTGAATTCCCACGCTATGCATTTAACTAAATACCCAACTAACTTTGTCTGTATTGTACTGTATGTGTACCCTTCAATCGTTGTGAGCTTGGAAGTGCATATTCAATTATTTGTATGTAGGAGGAAAGAGTATTTGATATTTCCTTTTTTTTATACAACAAAGATTTATTTTGTCTACAACTTTTCTTAGAGTTTCTATTACTTTTGCGAGTGAATGTGATTTAATTGTTATTTATGGGGTACTTCCTAGTTTATAGAATGGACTTCGTACTAAGATAAACAAAGCAGAGATATATTTTGTCGGATCAGATTGTTACTATTACGAATGTATATACATTATTTGTGTACCCGCCAGACACTACGAGTGACCATGGTCATTCTTTCACCACAAGAGTATAAGTGCGCTAATGTAATTTGTAAAATATAAAAATAAATCTTCCAAAAATGTTCTTGATCTGTTTTATTTTGTAATTTATATTTCACTTTTTCCCCCAAAAGAAATGTTGGAAACTTGCCAACTTAAGGTAGAGCGTCCGCATCGGAGATCGCATTCAACGGATTTTAGAAATCTTTATATGGTTAGTCGCACCGGATGAATCGCACGCATCAGACTATCGGCAAAGCCTACACAGATTCTTGGGGTGCCACTATTCCGATGATGTCATCCGATCACAACAAAAATTCTAATGCTAATGTTGAAATTCCGATTGCAAATGACAATCTGAATACAGTGACACCTACCAACAGAACAGATTTCCGCAACCAAAGCAGCTTCAAACTTCTACGCAAGGAAAAATCGAAATAAATGGAATATTTCTGAATGCATCTGAAAGCGTGTTTTTGAAAGGTGATGAAATAGGAGGCATCTACTAATAGCTATGAGAACCAAAGTGTGAACGAATATCTACAGCTCAAACTGCTGACTAATATCTATGATAACCAAAGTGTTGACGAATATCTACAGCACTGGCAGAGGTTGGATTTGCAATTATGTATAGCACATTGGAATTCCGTAATATTGCATATGCAGTTTAAAAAACTTAATGTATGTATGTAAAAATCCCTAATATCGGACTATTGGACACATATAGCTGAATATTAAGGATTTGGGTTTTTGTTTTAACAGCTTTCTTTATTTCGAGTGCTTCTAAATTATTTAGTCTGTTACCATGACCATTTCTATGTCAGTTAGGTTAGGTTAGGTTGTGGTGCCGTGTATTTCGAAATAAATAAATATCTTTGTAGTACCTCCATGTTTGTTCAATAAATTATTGTCATCGTAAACAGCAAAATACGTAATATTATGCAAAAACTTCATGTACGTACTTTAAATGTTTAAGCCTTTACGTAATTAGTAATTGAAGTAATTTATGCTTTTCCATACAACCTCTTCTCAGCTGCCCTCTGTAGATATTAGTCCAACCTACGCTCTGTAGATATTAGTTCAACCTACGCTCTGTAGATATTAGTCAACACTGGGACTATCATAGATATTCGTCCGACCTTAGCTCTGTAGATATTAGTCAATACTCAGAAGTTTGTAGATATTAGTCCAACATATGAGCTGTAGATATTCGTCCGACATACAAGCTGTAGATATTAGTATCTGGAGTCATGAAATACGCTTTCAAATTTTGTAATTTGAAATCTTTACATAGTATAAAGCAAAGTCGCTCCCGCTCTCTGTATGCTTAGATCTTTTAAACTACGCAACAGATTTTCATGCGGTTTTCACCAATAGATAGAGTGATTAATGAGGAAGGTTTTAGTACATATGTATATAATTTGTCAAGGTTTTGTGTAAATTGGTTGAAATATATAAAGGGAACGGGCTGGCAAGCGGGCGGTATGGATTTGAGATGTATACAAATAAACAGATGGCGTTGGATATAAAGGTTGGGTAATGGAGTTGTCAGTAGATGGCATTGTTTCGTTAGCCACAACAACGTGTTCCGGGTCTGCTAGTAAACAAATAATTTTTGAAATATAAAAATTTTTAATGCAAACAAAAAAGTTTTATTAATGGCTCACTTTATATTTTTTCTAAAATTACTGATAATGAAAAAAAAAAAACAATGTTTTTCAAATTGCGGTAAAGAACTTTGGTTTTATCTTAAGGTACACGGCAAATATTAAGACCGGCTTGACATTGATCAGAAATCGTCGTAATAAACGAGTTTCAGGACAGAAAAGTGGCATGCCCACCGCCCACCCCTTTCTCTGTTGCACATGTGTTTTTAGGCATTTTTCTCTTTCGCTAAAGTCAGTACCTGCGTGAGAATGGAATGTACCGTGACAAGCCGGTCTAAAAGATAGGTTTGTGTACTATACATTTGAATTATTTTGTGGTTAACTTGTAGATTTGAATACAAAGGGTAGTATTTTTTCTCTCTAATGTCGTTTAGAACACATTCTAACCATGATGATAGCAAGGGACACAACGATTTCTATGAGATGAGTTGTCCTGAAAAGCGAACAAATTAACCTGAGGGGTTAGAAATACGATTTTGTAACGTAGAGCCTGTCAAATAAGAGTAGAAAATATAAAAAATTGAACTACAAAATTTGTAGTCTGGCAACACCAATTTACCTGTCAAATATTCTTTTTAAAGTGCAATGTCATTGAAAACCCAGAACACTGTATACACATTTAAAAATACATTTTTTTGTTCATAAAAAAATTAAATCGAAGAAGCACTGTTGTTAAGTTACCTACTTAATGACATAAATTTGATTAAATTGTGTTTTACAAAGTGATTGGCTTTAATTTTTAATTTAACATAAATTTGAATTTAACAGTAGGTAGAAAGGAATAATCATTAATGGTGAGTTTAGTTACACTACTTTTAGATCTGAATGAGTTAAATATATTCAGATCAAAATTAGAGACATGATCTAAAAGCCTGAACAATGCTAGTAGGTACTTGCTAATATGAAATAAATGTGAGCAATTTCTAAAGTGTGCTTAAATATCGTTATTCTTCATTATGTTAACACAAAATTGCAAAGATATAACAAAATAATATATACCTACATGCAATTCTAATTTTGAGATCAGTGGAATGAAAAATATTTTTTTTACTTTTATGCCTTTTTAATTTTTAATAAAAATGTAGGTTACACAGCTTTGGATTATCAACATGATTATATTTTTATTTGACCAACACTGGCGCCCTTCTATGTTTTCTACTCTTATTTGACAAACTGTACCTTCCATAACTCCGGAGTAAGTTGTAAGTATTTAAATGAGTGAGACATCAGATGAATATTTTTAATAAAATTTTATCTCTAAGCCGTCCCACTGGTAAAACAGTAAGTAATCAACGAAAACCGAAGAGCCTGCACAGAAAAGTAAAGTTCACTACGAGGGACAGTCTGGGTTCTCATTTCCTCATAAACTCTCATCCGCCATTAATAGGATAAAGTTCTTCCATAGCCGTTTTGTGCCCACACAATGCATATACGGAGCCTTGTGCTGAGTCAGCAATGTGTGAATGTGGTGCGATACACCTTTTGCCAAAAGGTGTATCGCACCACATGTTGCCAACTCAGCTCCTTTAGAGCTAGATTTGCCTCCAAAAAAAGTGGTTTAGCTTGTTTTATTCAAATAATCTAGCTTCTCTTTTTACAAAACTTGATCTTTACCTCAGAATTTTCAGTACCAACTTACGCTATAAAAGATTTTAGCTCCTTTTGGTGTCGCCTGGCTTTATTTTAAAAATCGAGTAGGCAACATGCCTTTTGGCTTTAGCTGCAATATAATTGACACATGTGTGTCTAGTTTTCATTCAAATTTGCCAACAAAGAAAGTGTTATTTAGGTTAATGGGGATGAAATAAAAATCACTTTTTTATACAAATATTTTTTTGGCATATAAGTACAAAGATTATATAGAGGCTATATGAAAAATAACAAACATTTATCAAATTATGTTCAACGTTCAAGAAATCAATTAGAAAGTAATTTGGCAAAAACAGACAGGGAAACTGATTGCTAAATAAATTAGAAAGTTGATGATTCGACACAGTAAAGGTTAGAGGTTAAACTGTGTTTAGGTCAAAAGCATTTACCACAGATTCTTACCACATGCAGTTTCATGATAAAGCAATAATTATTATGAAATTAGGAAAAAGGTCACAAAGAAAACCCACTGAAAACATATTTTCATTATGACCATATAATTATTTTTCTTTCCTCATAAAAATGATAATTTGTGGTTTACAATTTTTTTATATAAATCACACATTATTGTGGTAACATTTTAACAAATTCAAAAAAGTGTTTTCTGAAAGCAATTACTTTTTTATATAATTTCAAGCACATTCAAATGTGAATATCACTGGAATGTTATAAATACTTCAGGATAAGGATACTTAAGGATCGGCTGCGCAGCCTTTTCACACAAAACTTAAATCTGGGTTTGAGGCCAAAATACTTAACCGGATTGATTTTTTAATCAAAAGTTATAGTAAATATCTTGTATGGACATGTGTTACTTTATTTATTTGTGTTTTAAATTATAAAATATAGGCCACTAACGAATTAATTTTTCCATGATTTCCAGGAGGCAATTTTTTGTAAATCATAATGATATTTGATAAAAAAAGTAATCTTACTACTATAAAATGTAAGAAAAAAATTAAAACATCGCAAAAATGGTGTTTTTTGGGACAAAAATCGGTCATTTGCAAGTAAAATGTAAACCCATCAAAATGATTTTTTTTAAAATTTATTTAAATTTTTTTATTTACAGTAAACCCCTCCGCAACGTAAGCAGATATAAGCGTTAGAAATAGGACAGCAGTCAAGTACAATAAGCGTGTTTATACGTCAGCGCATGTGTTTCCATAGAAATCGTTCTAACTCCGTTATTGTTTTAGTTACATCCCTAAAACAAAAACTAAAAGGTCGATAATAGATAAAGCTGCACATCCCTATCAAGTTGTCTATGGAAATACATAACAGGAATTGGCTGTCAGTAGTGTAGTTGACAAAAATATTTACCCGCGCAAATTTGCTACGGGCGGCTCCACCGCGCTCCACATTTTAAATTTTTATTAAATATTTTTATATGAAATGATAAAAAAGTGAGGTGACAAAAGTGTTTATTACACATATATACAATAGAATAAGTATTGTTGTTTAAATAATCTGTGATTTTAGTACCGTTGTCACATAAAAACATCACGTGATTAATTTTTACCTATTTTTAATGTTTGCATTCTAAATTTTAATATTTACAAATGCTAAAATTTATTTGTAATATAATAATTTGAAACCTTTTTTGTAACCTTTCTAAAACAGTTTTTACTATTCGGCTACATTCAGAAATGTTTCATTTATAGAGCTTTAATTGTGAAGCGGTAATAACAAAAAGTTTTCATAAAATGTCATTTTGTTAGAGACACCAAAAGCGAATATTCTCGAAAATTCGGAGGGGTTAAGTTTTTTTTTGGCTCTAAATTCATAAATAATCAACTTCTTTAATGGCCTATATTTTAAAATTAGAAACCAAAATAAATAAAGTATCACATATCCGTACTAGATTTGATGGCCGGCATGGTCTAGCAGTAAGGCTTTCGACTCGCAATCCGAAGGGCGCGGGATCGAATCCCGGCGAGGGCAAATAAATTTTATTTGTGTTATTTCACAATTAATTAATTTAAAAAATAATATGTAGTAAATTTGCGGCAAGTTCCATAGTGGAAGATACTCTCAGTATCACCCTGGTGTAAGACCACCATTCAGAATTGAAACTTTGCTTGAAATGGCTTTAGTCGTGTTTAGTGACCAGATCTGAATAGCCAGATACTTCCCCACCTTTCTATTCCCCATCTTCTACCCCTCTCCACTACCTTCAGCCTCACAACAAATCCGGTTCGGTATTTTGGTCTCAAATCCAAATTTAAGTTTTATATGAAAAAGACCAAGCAAGCGTTCCCCTTACGACTGATACAAAATGGTATAGGAAATTCTTGTTTGTACATAATTCAATGTGTAAATAATATCTGGTTTAAACCTGCATAGAAAGAAGCAATTTAAACAATGGCCAGTAAAAATATTTGATAAAAGCCAAATTATTGATTGTGTATAAAAATAAAATTATCAACATAATATAACATAAAATGTATAAATAACAAAATCTAAGATTGGTTAATATAAATAATATATTATGTAGATCCAATGAATAAGTCATTTGAAAAACCATACATGACAGAAAAAGCATTTCACCATTGCAAAGCACTTTGTTCTTCATAAAAATGACTCGTTATTTAATTTCATTAATTTACAGCACTATGTATTATAAATATAAAAGTTTGTGTAAAATAATTCTTTAGACACAATGATAACAAGCCTTATTTCGTAATGGATTACAAATATGCAATATTTTTATAAACATATTATTTATTCTGCCTGTTGGAATTATTTTTATGATATGCATTTGTTTAAAATGAAGCCAACACGGACACCGAGTGCAGTGACTTTAATTTAATCTGTCGTTGACGTCTTAATGAGACAAACTATGTATTAAGTTCAAATTCTCCGACTATTTTTATACCAAGAAAGCTGGAAAATTCAGTTTAAACACGTACATAGTTACGTTTTATCGTGATTAATTAATGGGTTATTATGCCATGCTGCGCTTCCTTTTTCTTTAGCTAACATTTCGGACAGCATTTTACAGTGTCCATCATCAGGGGAGCTGTTTAGATTGCGGAGAAGTGTGTGTTTGTGTATGTAGAAACGATACACTGATGTGTTATGAGCGTCAATCTTCTTAGGGCCGGTATTTCAGTATATTTAGTTAAAGCAATGTGGTTTTAGGCATTCAGTTTCGATATAGCTTATATATAGCTTTAGTTTCGATATAGCGATAAGCGCCCTTGAGGTGATTTTTTCACAAAAATGGCGCTATATAAATCATCCAAATATTATTATAGCTGTCAAATATTGGACACCAAGCCTTAACCCCGTTGACCCTAATAACATTAACAGGGTTTATATGGATTTCAATTGCCTCCGTAATCAGGCATGATCGACGTGGTTAAGGTCTTCCCTGGACTGTGAAATCCACAAAATTCTATTAATATGAATAGTACTTGGTGTCTGGCACTTGACGGCTATAAGAAAACTAAACATCGAAAACCACACTAATTTAACTAATTATTATACCGAAATAATGGTCCTTTAAGATTGATCACCGAATCTGTATCACTTCTACATACAAAAACCCACACTTCACCACAATCTACAAATTTGCCACTAATATGCTGTCCGAAACGTCGGCTAAAGAAGGAGGAAGCGCATCACTCCATAATACCCCAAAAATAAATAACAATATTTTTGACCGTAAAAATCTCAAATAATATCTACATAGTTTCATAGTTATGAATTTTATAAAAATCGATGAATTAGACTTGTGCGACCAAAAACGGCAAGCCATTGAAATCTATTTTATTACATAACATTATACACGGCAATTTCACACTACCGCTGCTCTTTGAAAAGAGCTAAAGTGACAACGCAACTTTAATTTTGCCAAATTGGAGGTTTTAACAGACCAACAGCGATATTATGATTGCATTAAATACCTGACTTGCTTATTTTCAGATTAATATAGTTTTGCCACGATAAAGAAAATTATGAAGAATTGTATAGCTACGATTAAACTTGTCTTTTGAGAATGAATTTAAGGCGATGCACCACATCGTATAGCATTTGGAATCGGGCCGCTAACAATATCACTCCTTATGGAGATGGCTATAAAGTGTAAATTCCCGTTTTACACCGGCCGCCGGTTGTGATGTATGCAAAAAAAAAAAACATAGCCACAAAGTGCTTTTATTTTATTTTGCGAAGCTTAGGCTTAAATATGTAAATGTTTTACGATAATTTTCTAAAGAACTTAATTGCAAATTAAGTTCTTTAATTAAGTAGAAGATTTTGAACTTTATAGCAGTTTTTATAGGCCTGTTATTCTATTTTTTCTGGGCTTATAAAGACTTAAAAAACGCTACACTATTTTAAAGGCCAAGGTGTGTTCTAATAGCAGTATTTAACTAAAGTATATAAAATATTTCTAATCGATCAAATTTTCAAACCAAAAACACATGATTTTGCATTACTTTGTAGTGCTTTGCATTAACACAAAGCTGTTAAAATAGAGTGAGTATTCTAAAAAGTAGAACACGGGTATTATAGATAATCAGTTTTATTTTTATGTTCAAGTCAGGTAAGTCACGCGTGGTACATTTTAAAATGAAATGGTACATATTATGCAGATGGTAAGGAGTTATCTTTACGAAGCCATGAAAACAACAGCAAAATTCGTAATACATAATATACCGTATAAAGCCAATAAATAATCTTTAAAATCACTTTTTATGTACACACATAAACGCTTTCGTAACATTTTACATTTTTAATTGATACACAATTTTGATTCTCTCTTCTTTTTCACTTCTTTTTATCCGTCTTAAACGTATGTACTAATAATATTATAATGTTAGATATTAATAAACTAAATAACTTTATATAACTAAGCCAATATTTGTTATATAAAATGCTATATGTAAACTATGAATAATACATTATGCAAAATGTATTTCATTAAACAAATGGCTTTTGCAAATTTCATCATACATACATACATTTGATGTGCATACTTTGTTAAATTATTTCAACAAATAGAGTAAAATTTTATTGAATTGAAGAACACATAATTAATGTCACCTCAGGCAAATATTTTCTTGATCAAATATTGATTTTATTAACCTCTTCCCGAATGACCTATAAAATGCAGAAAAAAAACATATGTATCCGACATCCCATAGGAAAGCGTTGTAAGTCAAAATTTTCTATTTTACCTCTTATCTCTGAAAAGTTAAGTGATTATCTATGACCCACGAAAACCATATTTAAATTAGATCACTCCATCTCCGCAAGATGTCGCTAGTACCTCTTTTCAACGGAACCTCTTATTCATTGTCTATTCATTTGTTTTGTTTTCCTGTAAAATTAACTTTTTTCACTTTTTTAGAGTTTAGGGATGTGGCATCTATTTATGTCACGCATTAATGAACCAATATTTTTTTGAAATAACATCTAAAATAAAATAAGAAAGATCTTATTAATATTTGAAATTTATCAAAATTTTAAATTTATTTGTTTAGCAAAACGGCATCCGTCAAAATCATTTGTAGGCACCTGAGTTAATTCATGTTGAATTGTGCAAAAAAGGCATTATTCGAAATCCAATGAAAAATATTTAAAGATTAATGAAGGATAGCTCGACAATTCGTTAGACGACAAATAAAGAGCAGGAGTAATAACACATTTTTTAATTTGCTGGAAACGGTTCATGCAGGAAGAGGTTAAACAAATATTCTAAGGTCAATATGAAGAAACAGAATTTTACAAAAAGTAACTCAACTTGCTATATTCCTCAGACCCAAAGAAAAAGTTTTTCGAATTTAATTTAGTTTTTAGAACTGGTATTTAAAAAAAATTACATAACATAATTTTTTTTTAATGCTCAGTTTTTCCAGAATCGCATGTCTCTTGTAGGAGACGCTGGGTCTCCTGCAAATAGATAGAATCTAATAATAATCCAGGTATCACATCACTTTTTTATGTCGCCCACAGGAGACGGTGGGTCCAAGGAGATAAAAATTTGCATTATTTATTAGTGTGAGAGAATCAGTCTATAATTAGAAACTTTTAATTAGTCTACAGTGAGTGAATACTGCGATTTTTGACAAATATATTGGCAATATATTCAATTTGGATCCATTAGGAAGTTAAAGCTTTCAAAAGCATAGGCATATATGATCCAACAGTATGAAAATACCCGACAGTATTAAAAATATATATCAGCTGAGGCAATATTTCATCAAAAATCGGCAGAAATCTCATTTTTATTCGACTCATTTTATTTCTCACGGTAAATTTAACATGATAAAACACTATGCATTCGATTCTGCACATCAATCCGTTATCTCATCAAATATCTATAAAAAGTTATAAATCGTGGGGTAATTACTATAACTAGGTAACTCTGAAATTATCCTTGTCAACAACTTTTACACAACTGTAACTGTGTGTAACTCGAAAAAGCTGATTTCGGAGTTACCTCATTATAATAACTACACGCTTTATGATACCATAAAAGTAATGGTAAATAAAAATGCCTACATACCTACTAAATATAAATATTTCAAAAGAACAAATCATTGTTTCAAGTCTGTGCTTAGTGAGATTTCTACAAATTAAACAGTGTTTTGTGATTAAATTAAATAAAAAAAAAAGATTAATAATATTGGTAAATCAAAGAGTCTGACATTATTCCAATACATAATAAATGATAAATATTGCGACGATAAATATCAAGGTAGCGAGGAGAGCTTATGGAATATGGCAACATTATTAAAAATAGGAATAGGTAGGTACTGTGAATATGGTTAAATACATTTGAGTAGCATAGTATCAAAATCATGGCATTGCGTAGCGGTGAATGCCCAGTACTCCGACGGTTTAAATAAACAAGCAAGTACCTTAAAAATATTCATTATGTGTAAAGCAATTTTCAAGAACTTTTTTGATATTTATATCAAATAATACAACGGATGAAAGATAATTTTTTTTTTTTTTTAGAATTTTGATGAAACATCATACCTAGATAAAGTTTCATAAATGTATGCATTTCCAATACAATAATAACTGATGTAAGTATGCATTTATAAACAATCGATCTAAATTCATTTGAATGAATTGTGGAATATTTTTATGACCACTAAAAGAAAATTACAATATTTTTTACATTGCAGTAGTTTTTTGAATATACATAGAATAAAAATTGCAGTTGGATAACCACTCAAGCGTTTGTGTTAATAATTGTAATACGCATCCAGCGTCCGAGATTTCTGAGCGTCCGATTTGGAAATTTCCCGCCCTCATTAAAAAATCATGCCTCTGAATTTTAAAATGGAGACATATAAACTACTTATTGAATTAGAGAGCCATTTAATACGCCTGTATTTAACAGTTTATCCCATATTTTTAGGATTGATTAATGCGCGAAATCTGCATATCATTTACTTTAAAATTGCTGTACGTAGTACCTATTTGGATAATATTAAATATTATGACTTCTATATGTTGTCTATAGCCTAGTTGATAATCACAAATATAAATTTCAATGACTTGTAAGAAAAAATATTTCAATAATTTCGGTTCGCTAAATGTCAATAACAAATAATGCAGAAGGGATGTGAGACATCTCTTGATAAAAAGTGAAACTACTAAGGTATCTTTGTGATTAATCAGAGTATCCAATGCGCAAAAACTTTTGAAATAATTTCAATAAATGTTTTAAAATATATCTTCAAATTGGCCACGTTTTGGCTAGCGAACGCTCGAGGGTGTTTGCAAATTGGCCAAAATTTGGCCAAAAACGCTCAAGTGGTTAAACTACATGTAGCTAATGTCGTTTATTTTGTATCAGAGAAACTAAATCAAAACACCATTCGATTATAAAAATGGAAACTTTTGATTGTAAATATGTTTCAATTATGTCCACCACTGAATGGATAATTCCTCGAAGTGTAATCTTTACTGAAAAGTAAATGGTTGTCACCAATTAACACAACAACTTTTGACTTCTAGGCCTCAGACAGGCCAATGAAATTGATAAAGAAAGAAATTCGAAATTTGAAAATGTGTGATCAATTTCACCCAAAGTAATATAGAATTGACCGTACTTCAGGCACACGGACACGCCCAACACACTTCTATTGGTTTATCTCTTCAGTGTACACTCCCAGATAAAAGACTATTTCTGTCAAACACAACACAAGATCTCTTTCAAATCTGCAGAACTAAGGACAGATCACATTTTCAAACGGAACACAGACAATCCTAGTGGCTAAGTAAGGTATAAGGAGTGGGAGGAGAGGGAGGGGGGCAAATCAGAGGGCGAACATGCCGTCCTCGTCCTTCTTGGGTTGGCGGGGGCGCGCCTGGGGGGTGGTGGAGGGGGGGGTGCTCTCCGCGGCAGCCGCCCGCTCCGCCAGGAACTTGTCAAAGTCGCTGCTCGTCACACTCTCCACAGGCTCTAGTCCAGACGCCTGAATATTTGAAATACAGATATTAGATTAGTAAGGAATTTATAAGTTTATATTCATCGTTCTGGAGATATCCAGAAAGACAAAACGACTGGTGAAGAATAAATTTTGATACATCTGCAAACAGGTGATTTTGTTTTAGTTGTATACAACAATTAAAATTATTGTATAAACAATTATTGCACCTAAAACGTTTTACTCAAATGTTTACAGAATAAATTTTTATTTATTCCTGAATAAAATTAAGTCTATTTTCTATCAACTCATTCTAACGCTTAATTTAAAAGAGTATGTTTTGTACAAGAAACTGGAAGAAAATTACCTGATAAAAATTAATTATGTACAATGAGAATTAAATAATGATAATTCTTATAAATTAGGCATTACAAACAATCCCATAAAAAAAGAAACAAAGTTAAAAAATATATATTTTTGTTTCTATAAACATACTTTATTTACATAGTGGGTAATTTAAAAATGCCAAGAAATCTCTATTTCTAGATCAGCTTTGAAAATATGTATACAGCAGCTGTTGTAAGAAATAGAACAAATAACATTGCTCAATTTATGAAAAAAATAATCATTTTAAATGCAGCTAATGTGCTTGAGTCATAAAAATGACAAACTGCCATTGTCATAGCTTAGTAAATATAAAATATAAATATGGCGCAATATGCACATTGTATGAAGCAAGCATAAATCATTTTACAAAGAAAACATGCAGAAACATTGTACAAATAATTACAAAACGTTTGTTTAGTTAATAAAGGATACAGATCAAAAGAAGCAGTCCATTATTTTAGTAAAAAGCTTCCACCGATTTTAAAAGACAAAAATGGTGAAAGAATTTTCATTTAATTATTTTTTCTACCTGCTTAATTTTGTCTACGGTTGACTAGATAAAATTATTTTTAGTACCTACTTACATGAATGCTAAGAACATCCTGTATGTTCTTAGCATTCATGTTAAGGGACGTACTTGACTTACTTTAACCAGTGATTCCTGACATTATTTGGAGTAAAAAATGTAAATGAAATTTTGGTGTCCGGTGACATTTTTGATGTTTTTTTTTCTACAATAACAAAAAAAAAAAGGTAGTTGTTGAACAGTTGGAGGCGGGGTAAGGGGTTCGTCGGACACCCGGCTGAGTGACCAGTGACGACATGCGGAAGAATTTTTTTTTGTTTGATTTTGAAGAAAAAATTTGAGAAAAAAAAAAGTCATCAAAAAAAGTCACCGGAGACCAAAATTTCATTTCCATTTTTTACTTCAAATAATGTCAGGAATCACTGGTTAAAGTAAGTCAAATACGTCCCTTAACACCCTGTATAGAGGAGTTAACTTTATGGCTGAATAAATCTTTTTAAAAATTAGAAGGTACCCTACCCAAGACACAAGGAAAACAAAAAATCTGCATTCAAATAATTATTTCTTTAATCATCCCCTCCTTACCCCTTTTTAGTTTTACCTTCTGCATATTATTTCATTATTCAGATGTGTTTTTAAACTTCATTATAATACCGTATAGAAAAAAATAAAAGGATTACGTAAATAAAATTTTATGTTCAGACATGCATGATTTATGTAAATAACGATAAATAAACAAACCATGAAATTAAATGTTAAGTGCGTAAGATAGTGGCAGATACATTTTTTGTTATTTGTGTTTAGTTTGTACAACTCCATATTGAATTATTCAAATTTAATCAAATTTTAGTACCGTTTCAGGAAAACAAATACTTAATCACAATCACAATTACTTAAAAGGGCGAAATAAATTGAATAATTAAAACATAATTTCATTTTATATTAAATTAGGACAAATAAAGAAAGACAAAAAAAAAACACTTTTGGAATATAGAATAACATTACTTCGATATTCTGAATTAATTAAGAAAGACAAAAAATAAACTAGAAGTTATAAATGATACCTAAGACCTATTTAAAAAAATGAATATACAAAATAAGTTTAAAAAGAAATTTTTTTCTTAAGGGAACGTACCCATACTACGTGACCAATTTTTTTGCAATTTTTACCCCCCCCCGGTGACCAAAAACCTAAGCAACCCGCCGCTCATTTGTATGGAGCGTGACATTTTGAATACCCCCCCCCCCTAAACGTGTCACGTAGTATGGGTACGTTCCCTAACCTAGATATTTTACTAAAAAAGACAAAGGCCTTAATTAAATAGAATACAATTTTTTTTAAATTGATTGTGTTTATTCAAGTTTTTGTGTTCCCTTGCTTAGGATGACGTGTTTGGTTCATTGCATGATTCATGATTGAAAATTTACATCACACTGATTTACGATTGAAAACGTGCTGAACACTATCATACAGGTTAGTCGAAAGTCTGTGTTTGGGGTTAGAATATGTACACAAGACTACGGATGACCTCGATAGGTAAAATCATGGAACTGACCTCTTCGGCGCTCAACCACGCGGCTATTTCGTCAAAGTCCCTTTCACTATCGTCTACTACGGCCTGCAAATAAATTCACACAAAAGAAAAATAACACCACGACATTTACGACAAGCAATCATAATTGATTTATAAATATAATATATGGCAACACTCAACAGGTATAAACTGAAAAGAAAATTATATTTAGTACTTCTCTCCCTGTTAACTAGGGGTTTGAGCAGAAAACAACAATAAAATTGATGAAACCAGCAATCTAAAGTCTGGTAAACAAGAAAGATAAATTGCCTATTTTTGCCAGAACTGACTTGGCCGGCAAGATGTTAGCCGTCAATATAGTTGTGTCCCATCAAGATTTCCGTAATATATAGGACAAATTCATAACTATAAAAACAATTTCTCAAATTCATAACTATAAAAACAATCTCCAGCATTATTTCCACCAAACTTGTATAAACTTAGAAGCAAATTTTTTATAGTTAATCGCGTTTGAAATTGACAGTTTTGGTAGCAGAAATAGTCAAATTTCGATAACAGAATTGAACACTCAACAAATGAGAAGGAAATAGATTTGGTCCGACAATATTTTCGTAATATCGCTAAGAAAACTTGCCGGCAAGTAGTCAAGACAATATAAGTCGACAAGAATAGGTAATACTCAACAATCTTGCCTGACAAAAGGGTAATCTTGATGGCAGGCTCGTTTAACAGAGACTTAAGTCTCGTTATCTTTCAACATGTGCTTACATGATCATTAATCAGATATTTTGAAAGTTTTCACATATTTCAACCAGTCAAAATATGTGGTCACGGTAATGTATGATAAAGAGCATAAGGTTCCCAATTAATGGGTGGCGACCCCAAATTACAAATGCCGCCCTAAACAGAAAGACAATTTTACAGATTCAATATTCATTTTTAATCACGTTTTAATGGTGTAATATTCATTTTTAATCGTGTTTCTTGAAGTTTGAAAATAGCATCATAATTTTTAATCTAATATCCGGTTATAGCCTGCTATTTATGAAAAGTTATGTCGCCAAAAGAGGGAGTTTCGGAAGAATATTATATGGCTAGAAAGTGGATAGGGGAAGTCAATGGTCTCCCACAAAGATATAACATGATCAAGTGAACTAAACACTTGAATCTCAAGTTCGGTTTGTCCGATAACGGGTCATTTAACCTCTGATTTGCCGGAGACGCGCCGGCGCGGGCGTCGTATGCGCATGCGCGAGAAAATAATTCGAAAATTTGAATAAAATTTTCGACCAAAACTTTTTGTCTGGGATTTTGGCCGTTCTATGTACAGAATTTGTATGAAGAACACGGCCAGAATCGTTTGCGCTAACATCATAGATGATATAGCCACTAGTTTCATTCACCTTGCAACCCCAGAATATTTTTAAAACGATTATGTCTATGACTTAGAAACGTCAGATTTTACCGCAAATTTACCCATAGCAATTTATGTGTGTTCCGCGACGAAAACCTATTAATTTACGTAATAAATGCAAGTAATGTTGTTTTGGTAGATAGTTTATTGTTCTAGGAACGTGTCAATGAAATATACGATAGCTCAAAATTAATCAACAAAACATTCAATTCAAAATTCAAAGTGGTGCTTTTTTAGTGAATTTTCGTGAAATGGCGTGGGCTTTGACCGGTTTAGGAATACATACCTCTGCATTATTGTCTGGAAAGGTGGTACTTATGTAAATATTAAAAAAAAAAAAACAACTGATTGTGGTTGAATGTGAAATATTGCAGGATGTTAGGGGTGACAATGGCGTTATAAAAATCATCTAATAATTATAATTATTTGCAAAAAGTTCATGTGAACATATGTAAAATTAATTTTAAACAGAGATACATACAGTAAAAAGATTTAAAAAAAAAAAATCTGGACTACGCTAGATAATGTTTTAATCCAAGTTGTTATTTTAACTATACTATAAATTATTGAATAATATACACACAAACATTAAAATGGAGTTCGACAACTTGATAACAATAAATAACTCAATAACAGCTGATATTTTAGATTTTTTTTTTTAAGAAAATGTTGCTTGAATCGTGGTAGAGGACTTAGTCAGGGGAGCAATTGAACACACAATACCTGGGTTGGACCAAAATGCGATGCCAACTTAACCACTGATAGGTCTTCAAACACTTGAATAACTATGTTCACATGTTATTTGTAAAAGCCTATCACATAACGTCTTGCAATATTTTGCAATAAGAAGCAGACACCCTGTGAGAGAAAAACGATTATTCGCAAATTATGATGTTCCAATAATCATACAAGTATCTTCAATAATAAAAATACATTTCTAAAGTCAAGAATCCTAGAAAGCTGTAAGGAAAACAAACAAATGTCAGTCTAGGCCGTGAAAGATAGTTCTGAAGAAAACCTGCCAAACCAAAAGTATAATAAAAAAAATCAACAGACTCTCGTCACAATTAAAAACCATGTCTTCGTAAAAGCAGTTAAAGTATTCCCAGGTAGAGCTCGTATCTAAGTCATCATGCAGCATTCCAAAGGAATGTACATCCTAACTTGCTTATATATAAAAAAAATCGTAAAATTGACTCACGTGATGTTTTTATGTGAAAACGGTACTAAAATCACGGATTATGTAAAAAAAAAAAAAAAACACTTATTCTATCGTATAATAAACAATTTTGTCACATCACTTTTTTACCATTTCATACAAGATTATTTAATAAAAAATTAACAACATCTTACGGCGCATAGGCGATATGGCGGGTGAAAACTGTTTCTACAAAATAAGTTTTTTTTATTTATTTCTATGGACAACTTTGAATAGAGATGTGAAGCTTGATTTTATGGATTTTCTACTTTTTGTTTTAGGGTTGTCACTAGAACAATAACAGAGTTATAATGATTTCTGTGGGAACACAAGCGTTAGCTTGAAAACAAGCTTATTGGATTGACTGCTATTGTTATATTTTCGTGTAAACAAGCTTAGGGGTCGGAGTGGTTATAAATGTCTATCTATAAATTTTGTCCGTTTTATGAAATAAAGCACAATTTTTTTTCTTCTTGTTTTATAACTGGCATAATAGTTATACAATTCGAAAGAAACATACGTTCACGGAATTTCTATACAGACATTCGACAATCTAGTATCTTCTGTCTTTTTCGTTTTCATACAAGACTTGTGAGAAGGAACATTTTTATGAGCAGCTCTTAAGACGATCGTCGATGACGTAAATATGATCTCTCCCTGGGATTAATGATAATGCCACAATTAGAATAAATTAAACAAATATTTTGTCAAACTGTATTGAAAATACAAATGCAAATAACAACATTAATCATTAATTAAAAACAGAGATTTAAACAAAGTAATGGTTTAATTTAATCTGAAAATCTGATCCCAAAACTTTTAAATAACAAAATGGACACCAACATGACGACAGCCAATGAAAGAACGTTTGAAGCAGACAACAAAATGGAGGCATTCCAGACAATACTAAAAAACTTATGGGCGATAAATGAAAAATGTGTACTGAATGAATGTCAGTTTACTTGTGGTTGGCCGGCGGTGGGGCGAGATTGGGCGAGCGCTGCTAAACCTACGTTCACTTGGCCGGGATCCGTGTTGTCTACGTAACTACTCCTGGAAAAAAAATAAATCACCTCATTTGTATTCATAATATACTCGTAAATCCCGCAAACCAATTCTAAGGTAAGAATAAAAATAAATTCCTAGGATAGACAATTAGTGTAAAACAAAAATAGTTTCCAGGATTCACACTTGGTGTAAAAATAAAATAAGTTCCTAGGATCGCCACTTTTTTTATATTAACTCCACACAGGAGGCCTTGAGGAAAATATTTTTCCTCATGGCCTATGTCATCTTTAAGTATGCTGTGTGGAAGGTCTTTTTAATGAAAGGAAGGGGAAGAAGTTTTGGAAAGATAAGGAATGAGGGATGGGTAGTAATCTAGGGATCAGTGTGTCCAGGAGTGACGGACGTATGAATCCATCCCTCCCGCTGCGGTGCAAGACGATGGGTCGACAAAGACGAGCTGGAGATGTCAAAGGATCAAAGGGCATCAACTGCCATGGCCTGAATACACACCACCCGTTGATCCCAGGCACCTCCGCTAAGTTATCAAACATAGTGAACCACTTGGAGTGACCAATGGTAGAGGTGTTGGTTACCCAATAAATGGTTCCCAGGGCGGCGGTACCCCCCTCCCAAATTGGCATAGGATTGCCAATTGTTGTAAAAATAAAATTAGTACCTAGGATTGAAACTAGATGTAAAAATAAAATTGGTACCTAGAATTGACACTTTGTGTAAAAATAAAATTTGTATCTATGATTGACATTACATGTAAAAATAAAATTGGTACCTAGGATTGGCAGTTGTTGTAAAAATAAAATTAGTGCCTAGGGTTGGCATTTAGTTGTAGAAAGAAAAATAAGTTTGTAGAACTGACATCTGAGGTCTGTAGCGCTAGTTGTCAGAACACAATGAAAAGCAGCTTTTACTCCACCCGTGCAATATTTTAAAAATAAATCATATTTGTAAAAAGGTTGTACCAAATACTCTAATCACTTAGATTCAAATTGGCAAAGTGTAAAATGTAACAGGGATTCAAAACAACTAGGCCTAAGTGGTTATTTTGAACAGTTTTGGAAAGAATTGAAGAAAAAAAATTGTATTCTTCGAAAATAAAATAAATAAATAGGTACAGTAGAACACCTTTAATTCGAATTCGTTAAATAAAACGCCGTAAAATGTCCATTTACGCGGTTAACATCACCCTAATTAGTGTTATTATTTTGTATATCTGAATCAGTTTACACTGGAATATTGTGTTTTTACAAATTTATTTCAACTATATGAATTTAAAGGGCCGGCTACAAAATTTCGATTTAGGAGGAAATTTATTGTATTTTTATGAATTTACTTTGAATATCTGAATTAGAATGGCCGGCCGCCATTTCGATTTAGGCGGAAATATCATATTTTTACGAACTTACTTTACAATTTCGATTTATGCCAAAATATTTCACATTTTTATGAATTTAAAGGGACGGTCGCGACGGTAATCGGCCGTTTTGATTTGCGTGGAAAATATTATATTTTTTTGAATTTTCTTCGAATATAGGGGCGACCGCGGCGGTAAATGCCTGCGCAAATTTGTTGTACACTGGATAAGTCGTATTATTACAAAATTTACTGCCAAAAAGAACCAACTTAAATTTGAATTTCCAGGCGAGGAACTGAATTTACGGCAATTTTTTTTTTTTTTTTCATAAAATTTTGAATTACGTGGTATTAGTAATTTGTTAATTTGAAATTTTATTTTTGATGTCCTGTGGATTTTTTTTGGTAGCATTTTTTTCATTATTTTTTTTTAAACCATAAACTTACCCATTTTTAGTGGATTCATAGGTGAGATTTCTAGACTGGGCAAACATGTCAAACTCATCCTTATCAGATTTGGTAGTGGGCTTTATTGGTTGAAGTTCACCGATGCCTACAAATATACAATATAAAAATATAATAATTAAACAGTGAGAGAAACAGGAGCTATGGTGAAATTAATGTAAAAAATTGTAGTAATTAAAAAATATATATATTAACGCTTACTTAAGGCGGCCATGTTGAGTGGAGGTTGATCACTCAGAAGATCTATGAGAGAATCATCATTGGGCTTAGGAACTGAAAAAAGAAAGGAAATGTTATCGAGATTAATTTTCTCCTTCTTATATATTGTCCATCATCTGGGCAGATGCGTAGATTGTGGTTAAGTGTTATGTATGTAGGTATTTATGTATGTAGAAGTAATACCGTGTTGTGTGCATTAATCCTCTTAGGGCCGGTATTTCAGTATAAAAATAGCATAGTTAAATTATTTTGGTTTTCAGTACACTATATATAATTTATGTAACCAATTATTTTGGTTTTCACCTACACTATATATAATTTATGTAACCATAATGAAAAAACTTTTCTCTTTTGTGAAACATTTTGTATTCGCAGATGATACGGCATTGGTCATATCACATAAAGATCTAAAAATTGCAATTGAACTAATGCAAATTGACCTTAATCAACTCTGTAAATGGTCACATGATGCAGGACTATTAATAAATGCTAAAAAAACCAAAGTAATGCATATAAGATCACCTAATGCCAAATTTCAATTTAATCCTAATATTATATCTCATAATTTTAATTGCATTCATAAAAATATTCCAACTAATTGTAAATGTGAAAGCTTAGAATTAGTTTCGGAATACGTGTATCTTGGTGTTACTGTAGATTGTTTTTTTAAATGGGACAAACATATAAAAAAAACCTGTAAAAGACTCAGATCGATTGCTGGCAGAATGTACACATTAAATTTTTTCCTATCAATTGAAACACTTAAAATAATTTATATGTCACTAGCAGAATCTATTATAAGATATGGATTAACAATATGGGGAAATACTTCTATAACCAATCTGAAACAAGTGCAAGTTGTACAAAACGCAATTGTAAAATTATTGGTCATCCCTAATATTTTCAAACAGAGACAAAATAAACCGTTGCTGTTTCAGAGTGCCAAAATTTTACCTGTTAAGGCAATACTTTGGCACAAAATTATAATTCAACATATATTTACCCCGCAGCATAAAGAGAAATTAGAACATAAATACAGCACTAGATTCACGCGTAACGACGGGTTAATAGTTCCGAAATTTAACAATAAGTACGGACAGAGAACGTTTGAATATATCATACCGAAGATATTTAATTTATTACCTGACACTATAAAGCAATGTAATTCTATGAATAAGGTTAAATATATGGTGAAAAATTGGCTATCGGAAAAAAAAGATTTATATTGATTTTGATATGTATGAAAAAATGTTGTATCTGTAGATATAAGATGTAAATTTTAAATATGTATAAATATGTAACTAAAATATAAGCGAAACTCAATCGAAAATCTGAAAACAGAAAAATCAGAAAAAGATATTGACACATCTGGGACACGAACCCAGGACCTCTCGCTTACCGGGCGAACGCGCTAACCACTGCGCCACCGTGTCGATATCCAATTCGGTCACTTTTAACTGTATCATACTTCGACTAAGAACCACCCACACTATCTTCATTTTTCTTAACGCATATACTATTGGCTGCTATCTTTATGTATGATTGCAAGATTCAAACCCGAACTAAATGCTCTCTAGATAGTGTCTGGATAAATCTTTATCCATTTTATTTAATATGCGACATCTATTGACTTTTCTGCAAGTCTAGGATGAATATTTTTATTTTTATTTTAACTTTATGAGTAAAACCTCAAATTGTAATATTTAATTAAATGAAGACAATATAAGCGAAACTCAATCGAAAATCTGAAAACAGAAAAATCAGAAAAAGATATTGACACATCTGGGATATCTTTTTCTGATTTTTCTGTTTTCAGATTTTCGATTGAGTTTCGCTTATATTGTCTTCATTTAATTAAATATTACAATTTGAGGTTTTACTCATAAAGTTAAAATAAAAATAAAAATAAAATATAAGCACCTGTTGACAAGCCGATTCAATTGGCTTAGCAGGACTTGTTTGTTGATTATATTATGTATTATCTATTATTTCAATAAAAAAAAAAAAAAAAAAAAGTGTTTAGTTTTGGTGTAGCTGTCAAGTACTATTAAGCTCAGCCCTGTCGACCCTATAAATATTAATGGGATTTTTGGGAATTTCAATTGCCTTCGTAATTAGGCGTGCTAAGTGTGTTTTGGGTCTTTCAAGGATTTCAGGAACAAATCCAAAATAACGACTGGTTTCAATTAAGTGCTCGGCAATGCTCATTCATTAAAACTCTTATAACCAGGAACGAGTGTGTAGGACTGCCTGGAGGCCAACATCTCTCTATCATGCTCTTCTGTTTTTCGAAACCTCACAGCTCCCCCCTTACTTGGTACCGTGGAGGGGCGACCCTATATACTGCTGACATCTATCGGATAACTCTTTAACCCCTATGATCTATCTACACTAGAGCCATCTATGTCTCGTAGTTCGAACTATCACAAGTGGGAACTCATCGCTTTGAATCACCCAACTAACCAGTATTGTGCTCAATCTGCTTTTCGGAATCTCACAGCTCCCCTTACCTTGGTATCCACCATGGAGAGGGGACTCTATATACTACTGACATCTAACAGATAACTTTTCAACCACTATGATCTATCTACACTAGAGCCATCTATATCTCGTAGTTCGAACTATCACAGGTGGGAACTGAACGCTCTGAACCACCCAACCAACCAGTATTACGAGTATTACATTGTCTCTTATGACATCCCCATTTGAGGAACATTGTGAGGCATCGTGAATCAAATTTCTGGATGAATGGTCAACTTGGACTGACTGTTAAGCTATTTTGGCCATACCTTGCGCAGGTGGCGCCCCGATGGCCGCGGCCAGCATGGCGGAGGGAGTGGCAGCACGGTTCTTGGAGAAGCGCTGGTGGCGCAGCATGAGGGAGTTGAGCTCGTCGTTGACCCGCAACAGCTCACCCGTCAGGTTGTCGTCGGAGATCTTGCCAATCAGCTCCACCAGGCGCGCCTGCATGGCCTGCAGGGTGGCATGCAACTCCTGAAAATTTAGATATATTTGTGTAGAACAGGCATTTACCGACGTGTAAACTGCAATCCATCTAAGTACACAAATCTCTTATTTTAATTTTATTGCAGAATATCTCTGATTGAGAGTGCCACGAAAATCTCTTGAATTTTCAGTTCTGGTAACTTTAATTCTGCTGTTACAACTTCTAGTAAAATGCAAATATTTTCAGTTTGCAACATTATTTCCATCAAGAGCTATGGAGCTTCAATATATAAGCTTTATGCGGTACCTTTGCATGCAAAAGTTTGGGTACTATACTCTGTTTTTTTTAAAAATATGAATACCTCACAGGAGTCCCAACAGCTCCCAACCGTCTGGAGCTAGTGAGAGAATGGCATCCCCGATTGGGGTATGTTGTGAGGGGAGAGATGGGTAAGAGGAAGGTGGGGAAGTACCTGGCTATTCAGATCTAGTCACCAAACACAACTAAAGCCAGTTCAAGAAACATTTGGTGGTCTTACACCAGGGCAATACTGAGGGTATCTGCCACTGTGAAACATGCTGCAAATATACCTTATATTATTTTAAATTATTAAATTAGAAGTCAATCAGATAAAATTTACTTGATTTGAACCGAGAGCCTTGCCACTCGACCACGGAGGTCGTCTGTTGTATATCGCTCAGATTTTGTCGCTGGAAAGGTAGGACTGGATCGTCTTGTATCTAGTAGCACATAAGCTACTGCTCAATGGACACATTTGCGATCCTGATATCTGAGAACGTATTACGCTTTACGTCCCCGATAATTTCACCAGAATTAGGTAGCAACTTTTTATTTTTTTAAGAGGCAGGACCAAACTACCAATGAACATGCTTTTGGGGGAATACTACACTCTTAACCCCTCCGCAACGTAAGCAGATATATGCGTTAAAAATACGACAGCAGTCAAGTACAATAAGCGTGTTTACACGTCAGCGCGTGTGTCTCCATAGAAACCGTTATAATTCCGTTATTGTTTTAGTAACATCCGTAAAATAAAAAGTGAAAGGTCGATAGTGAATCATGCTGCACATCTCTATTCAAGTTGTCCATAGAAATACATAAAAAGAACATTCTGTCAGACGCGCAGTCTGACACATAATTTATCCCGCCAAATTTCCTACGGGCGCCCTACATTGTTAATTTCTATTAAATATTTTTATATGAAATGGTAAAAAAGTGAGGTGACAAAAGTGTTTATTACACATTTATACAATAGAATAAGTATTGTTGTTTACATAATCTGTGATTTTAGTACCGTTTTCACATAAAAACATCACGTGAGTCATTTTCACATTTTTTTAATGTTTGCATTCTAAGTTTTAATATTTACAAATGTTAATATTTATTTGTAATATAATAATTCGAAAGCTTATTTTGTAACCTGTCTAAAACAGTTTTTACTATTCGGCTACGTTCAAAAATGTTTCATTTGTAGAGCTTTAATTGTGAAGCGGTAATAATACAAAGTTTTCGTAAAATGTCATTTCGTTTAAGACACCAAAAGCTAATATTCTCGAAAATTCGGAGGGGTTAAACCACCTATCTTCTGAGGTAGACATTTTTCAGTTAAACTTCAGTAACTTCAAGATTGCAATAAATATTTATTTTAACACAAAGCTGCATCTCAACTGTAAATTAATATATGTAAATAATACATACAATATTCAGTATATTATTAATTGTAAATTTTGTGAAATGCAATTGGATTCACTATTTTAATAATACAGTAGAATTTGGATATAACGACTTCGCTTATAACGGCTTACCGTTTTTAGCTACAACAATGTAAACTCAAGTTAGGTTTCATGGTTAGGTACTAGGAAAACATATCCGTTTAGTACGGGTCCTCTTAAATGCACACTTATTTTCCTAGAAACATTTTGACGACGCAGATGGAAAGAGAAAAAAAATGGAGAAAAATTAAATTTTTAACAATTTTTTTGATTTATTGTCCTTTACAGCATTTCAAATTTCCGCTATGGAAATAATAATAACCTGCAGCAGCTCCAAGTCGCTGGTGTGGTGCTCCGAGCCCTGGGAGGAAGTCATCTCGTTGAGCATGTCGCCCATGACGGCCATGTTGCCCTGCACCACGGCCAGGTCGCTGTGCAGCTTGTTTACCTGGCTCGGAGACAGATGGACCTGAAGAAGAGAAGACTAAAATTATAGAACTACTGGTTTCATTTCAATAACAAATTAATGTTTTTAATTTTAAAAAAATCAACCTGAAAAAAACTAAGTTTGTCACTATAATACATCCATTTTCCATTTTTTTACTATGTTGAGCCATCTTTTCTATTTTCAAAGTTTTTTTTTTGGTTTGACTGAGGACTGAACCTTCCTCCCCAGGGACTGACTAAACTTATGTTTTAAAAGCGCAACACCGGGTGGGAATCTGACGTTTTGGACTGATCATTTTATATTCATTTTTTAACAGTTAAAATATCAGACCCATTAGTCCGGTTTAGAGTTATATAAATTATAATTTATCCTGAAACAATCCAGGTAGATTTATGTTTTAAAACCGCAACACCGGGTGGGAATCTGACGTTTTGGACTGATCATTTTATATTCATTTTTTAACAGTTAAAATATCAGACCCATTAGTCCCATTTAGAGTTATATAGATTATAATTTATCCTGAAACAATCCAGGTAGATACCAACTGTTTACATTTTTTCAAACTAAATTGGATGTTTTAGTGATTTCTTTTTTTAGTTGAGAAATATAGTTTCAAGTTTGGTAATAAATAGGACATTACGAAGAGCAGACACAACAGTTCAACATATATTTAGTTTTTCTATAAACGCTAAGATATTGGCTCTATGAAACCAAAGGGCAAAGGAAGATTATGTTGACATTTGCAGTATCTACCTATATGAACACATTACTTATGGATCTATTCAATACAAAGAGAGAAAAAATACCAAATACAAATACAAAACACAGTACACAAAGACTTCAAGAGAAATTTAAATGTCAGAATCCATGTTTGATGTGTGTTAGTAATTCAGAAGTAAATTATTTTAAAATAGTAACTATAGGTGAATATGAATTACTGACAATAATTGAAGCTTAATAACTCCCAGTGTTAACTCTAAACTTCTCTCAGATTCCACAAAATAAGAATGTCAATTTTTGAATTGCTTTAAAAGAATTTCAATGAAAAACAACGTCTCATGGTGAATAAATAATGTGTTGCGCTTCGCTTACTATAGATCCAGGCGGTGTCTCTCTGGGCTGACGGGGCTGTGGGGAAACGGGGGCGCGCTGGGGGGAAGCGCTAACTGCATCCCCTGCCCCCACACCACCGCCCACTCCTACCCCTCCCACTCCGCCCACTCCGTCCACTATGTCTTCAGGCACACTCTGAAATACACAAATCACAGTTAACGTCTGTTGGTGATGCAGCATGTCAAAAATAAATGCCTACAAATAAATTGCACAAATTTAGAACACAGTTGTTGCATCCGAAACTGCTTACAAATTACAGCTTCAGATGCACTTGTAATGGACAGTAAATACTAAAAAACGAAACGAGACGAAATGGTGTTTACTGGAATTGAGTGATAATACGTGTAGGAAAAACAAGGTATGCAAGGAAAAGGGATGACCAGTCACCACCAGGGTTGCCAGGTCTTTTCCAAATAAATACCGAACAGCGAGCAAAAAAAAATTTCGAGGTGAAATTTCCCTAGATTTCGGTGGTACCTTGGCAAATCAAATCTTGGGGGGGGGGGGGCGTTGTCGGGCTTTGAAACAATGTAAGCAATCAAATTATTCAAAAAATCACTTTTACGCAAGTACAAGTACGTAGTCACCTGATGTGTAACACTAATCCTCGAAATGGCTCGAAAACAGTGAGCGCGTGGCACGAAGCGGCAACATCGCACAAACTAAGTAGGGATGCTAGGC
The DNA here is from genome assembly GCA_929108145.2 of Limnephilus rhombicus. Classification (NCBI taxonomy): domain Eukaryota; kingdom Metazoa; phylum Arthropoda; class Insecta; order Trichoptera; family Limnephilidae; genus Limnephilus; species Limnephilus rhombicus. The sequence continues at coordinate 40,378,840 of OV815279.1, forward strand.
AACATCGATTGCCAATTGCGTCAAATCTGACAGTTGAATCGTTTATTAGGGAGAAAAATTGATCAGAAAAAAATACCGAACCGCTCATACTTCGGTATTTTTGTCATACCGAACACAAAACACGATGCTAAAATACCGAACGGTTCGGTAGAATACCGAACACCTGGCAACCCTGGTCACCACTGTATCTCTGATAAGGAGCACATAACACAACCACAATATAGTTACATATATAGATCCACGGCGATGCCTCGAGGTAATTATTGCCACAACGAATCTAATAAGTACAAAACGATATTATGTACTTCCAAGATGGTCAAATTCATTCTTTTTAATTAAAAAAGTAGATTGTGCACACAAAAACCAGCTTCCAAGGTAGTTCCAAATCTTCTGTTTTCAAAACAAATGCAGTCGAATTTGCACTGTTTTTCTAGCCATTGTTCCAAATTTAAAATACTTTTCCAGCAAGGTGATGGTTAGGGCGAGGTAGGAACTGGATAAATGACATCCCGGTAGGAACTAAGCATGTTTTCATTTCAAAAATAAACTAAGGTTAAAAAAAATATATTTTCAATATTCATTTAAGAAGGAAGGTAACAACGGATACAAATGAAAAAAACTGCCAATTAGGTGGGTACCATAAAATGAGGTGACTTTGATCAATTTTCAAAAATATTAACAAGAAGAGGCCTGGATTAACCTCTCATAGGCCGGGACCGCTGTGTTTCGGTAAATAAAATAAACGATAGCTAAAAATTAATCCACAAAATGTTACTTCAAAGTGATGCTTTGCATAATTTCCAGAATGGAAGTTAGTTTCAGGCACGGCTCTGGACCGGTTAAATGATGGAGGAAAGATAGATGCCGGGGGCCCGTTCCACATCGGAAATGTTATTTAAATTTAATTATTACCCTCTGTGGAGTGAAGATGGGGGCCATTGTGTCCAAGTCTGTCATTGGGAACTGTACTCCCTTGGTACGCAGCTCTTGATACATTGTTACAACACCCTGGAAAAGACATTCAACAAAGACATTATTTTTGTACACAGTTCAGTAGTATTAATGGGAAAAAAGCAATTAGTTAATTAATTATCTCTTCAATAATCGCAAATTCACTTTGTGGCATCATTTTTATTTAATGAAAATGAATAACTTTGTAAAACCACTATTTAAAGTCTCAGGACTCGACCATATTTTGGCCGAGGGTCAAAATATGAATATAAATTGGAATATTTCTGAATGTATCTGAAAACTAAAAACTTTTTTTGAAAGGTGATAAAATACTCTATAAAATTTAATAAATTGAAATAAACATAAGGGAGACGTAGACTTCTATGAGACCAATATGAGTTGTTCCCAAAAGCGAACTAATTAGCCTGCTGGGTTAAGATCAAGACTTTGGATCAAGAAACGTGGCTCGTCCAAGTGAAGAGTTGCGAATAATATTGAGTAAAGAAGTATTGATTGAAGAAGTGAAGGTTTCTTACGGAAAGGTCAGCCTGTTGCTGGAAGGCATCGGCCCAACATTGGATGAGGCTAAGCACCTTCTCTTGGACAGCCGTTGGAGGGTCGTTCTTGGGTCCAATCAGCTTTATCTATAAAACAAACAAAGAAAAATTCATTAAACTTGGCCAGACTGATTGAAGTTTCCCTGTCTAAATTCAGGCAATAACTTATAGAATTATTTCCTAGATTAAAAATTAAAAAAGAAACAATGAAATACAATCTTTTATATTTTTATTATGAATAAATGCTCAAGATTCTATGGACAGCCAGACGCACAAATGTGTATATTCTGGAAGAGTTAGGCACCCACAATAACCTCTCAATTATCTGCCTACAACAGATTTTAAGATACCTTGTAAACGTTGCTCACTAAACTGAGGACTCCAACTTGGAGAAACTCATAGTCACTGGTAAAGTAGCAGAGGCAGGTCACCAATGTGCTGGAGTGACCAAGAGTATCACTGGCCTCCGATATGTTGGTGTCCGCAGGTCTCCATGCAGCGCAGGACCGCGAGGGGTGGATGAGTCGTGTCCATCGTGGAAATTGTAATAGGGGTCATGATCCTCAATAACGAGGAACCGAGTTGAGAAGATGAATGAAGCAGAGACGGTTTACGGATAGTTCCAGTGAGCACTCAGGCCCTGGGCCCATTGTGCGATCTCCCATTTTACCTCATTTCTTTGTCAGTAACCCGTTACCTTTGATAAAGTTCAATAGGATTGTCATTGGGTATTTGGCTATTTCCTGGTTCCACAATGAGTCTTCTCAGGTTTCTTGGCTTTGTTCTCATCAGTAGGAATCTCTTCACATTTTCTACATCTATTGGTATTTTCTACTCCCAAGAGCTGCATGTGTCTCCTGAGGTGGCAGTGTCCCTTTAGTAGTCCTATAAGCTCCCTCAGTGAGTTTCTGTCCACACTGAACAGTTGACTGGCTCGTCTAGGGTCTGGTCCGTTTTTTAATATTTTTAATTTAACAGTAAAAATTACGTAAGAAAAAAAAAAAACAAAAAAAACAAACATTGATAATGAATTTTTTTTTTTATGTGAATACCTCACAAGAGTCTCATCTTCTCCCATCTAGAGCCAGTGAGACTATGACATCCCTAATTGGGGTGTGTTGTGAGGCTGAAGGTAAGTCGGGAGGGGAAGGAGATGGGGTGGAGGAAGGTGGGGCTGGCTAATCAGGTCTGGTCACCAAACACGGCTAAAGCCGTTTCAAATAAATTTTCAATTCGGAAAGGTGGTCTTAAACCAGGGGACACTGAGAGTATCTTCTACTCTGGAATGTGCCAAAAATATAACTTATGATTAAATTGTGAAAACACACATCAATCAAATAAAATTTATTTGCACACCCCGGGTTTCGATCCCGCGACCTTCAGATTGTAATCTTACCTCTCGACTTCGGAGGCCGCCCAACTGCTCCCGTCTGGAGCAAGTGAGACTATGACATCCCTAATTGCGGAATATTGTGAGGCTGAATGTAAGTGGGGAGAAGGAGATGGGTAAGAGGAGGGTATGGAAGTATCTGGCTATTCAGATCTAGTCACCAAACACGGCTACAGCCATTTCAAGCAATGTTTCAATTCTGAATGGCAATCTTACACCAGGGAGATACTGAGAGTATCTTACACTCTGGAACGTGCGTCACCAAACACGGCTAATGTCATTTCAAGCAAAAATTAATTCTGAGTAGTGGTCTTACACCAGGGCGATACTGAGAGTATCGTCCACCCTGTAAAGTGCCGCAAATATACCTAATATTATTTTGAAATGATTAAATTGTGAAAACACAAATCAATCAAATAAAATTTATCTGCGCAAGCCGAGATTTGAACCCGCGACCTCCGGATCGCTAGTCGAGAGCCTTGCCCCTCGAACACGGAGGTTGTCAAGTGGCATTGACATTAAATAAATAGATTAGTAAATTAAATATATTTATGCTTGATCTATTTTTAACACTGAATGCCTCTTTTATCAGTCGAGTGAGACTGCCACCATAACGCTATAATAACAGTTCAATGTCAGGTATGTATTTGCTAATCAATTTGCACATTATTACAAGTGTAATAATAGTCAGAAGCATATATATCTTTATGTATTCGAAGCAACAAAGGGGTCGTCCATCACGTGATGTTTTTTAGCAACATTTTAACCCCCTCCCTCCCCTGGTGATATGTGGTGAGGTTTTAGACTACCCCCCTCCCGTACCCAAAATCAAGTGTATTTTTTTAGTGCAAAGTATATTGAAACATTCCGAATATTATGCGTTCGAAAAATAAATACACGTGATATCTCATTATATCCCCCCCTCCTTGTGATATTTCATGATTTTTTCCGAACCCCCCCCCCTCTTTCGAGCCTCACGTGATTAATGGACGATCCCAAAGATACTTGGCTCTCATTTTAAATGTTTTATTCAATTATTATTGTTTTTTATTAGATACCTTTAAACACCAATTTACTATAAATCTTACGGTCGATAGGTTCCATAAAAAAAAAATCTGTAATATTATTTTTCATTTTCGGAATAACTTAAGGAGTATGTATAACATCAAATTGTTGTGAAAACAAGCTTATGGGTCTGAGTGATTAAGGGCCTCTCAATTTGGGAGGCGGGTATGGGTACTGCTGCCCCGGAAACAAATTTATTGGATAACCAACACCTCTGCCATATGTCACCCCAAGTAGTGCATTCTGTTTGGTGACTTAGCACCTACAGCATGGTGGGCCGGTTTGGGAGAGACTGGTTGAGGGAGACCTAACCTAGATCTCTCCAGCCGGACTCTCTCGACCCATCGCCTTGCACCGCAGTGGGAGGGATCGATTCACACGTCCATCACTTCTGGACCCATTGACCCCCAGATTACTACCCACACCTCATACCTTTTTCCTTCCCAGAATTTTCTCTCCTTCCCTTCCCTAAAAAGACACAGCATCCCCAAAGATGACCCTGGGAAAAAAAATTCCCTCAGGGCCTCTTGTGTGAATCTAATGAAAAAAAAAAAGATATTGTATCTACTCAGACTAAGAAGTACAAACATTTTCTTAAAGCATATTTTTATTGGCTGCTATCTTTATCTATGATTAAACAGTTAAGGGGATAATGTCAAAATAGCTCAGTGGTTAAAGCAGAGCCCCGGCAAGGCTAATATCCTGGGTTCAATTCAATTGTGCCTAACTAAAAAAATTTGCAAACGTGATTCATTGTCATCAATATCAATTTTTATCAGTGGGCCAAATATATTATCTCATCGCTAATGGAGTGCTCATCAGTGTACTGATATTCCAAAAAAACATTAAAGTGTGTTCAGCAAGTACTGGAAAGTAATTTACTTTTAAAATAGTTTTAAGTTAAGTGTGTCGCTTACATGAAAAGATACTTAACCGCCCACGTTCTGCAAAGAACATAAACATATTTGGCATTGGAAATCGGTATATACAATTAAAGGTCACTTTGACACAGTCAGAGGAGATAACAATCTCCAAATTTAAATCAATGATACCAAATTAGCAATTACTAAAATGACTCATAAAATTACACTTCCATTAACCATAATATGTATATATTAACCCCTTTTGCTACCCGTCTCTAAACACAGGTTAGAGTAGTGATGAGCAACCCGCGGCCCATTGCCCCGAGCACAATTCATGTAGCCCGCAAGAATTTTTGTGCTGTCCATCCGGCTAAATGAAACATAAAAAAAATTGCAGTAAAGAATAATCCACGGTTTCTGGTTTTCAAAAGGATTTAGCAGAATATTTCAGTCATTCTTCGAAGTTTTGATTCAGCCGCTCAAATGAATAAGATTTTTCTTACATGTTCTTAAGAGGACAAAATTTTACTAAACTTTTACTATGTTTAGATTGTTTTTATAATATCCTCCCCAACCTATAATGCTGTACATAAGCAAAGAGTGAAGAAGGGTAATGGTCCATCATTTATTATCCTTAGCACTTAGAGATTACAATAAGGAACTCCAGTCCAATTTTTTAATTTTTTTTAATGAATAATAAATTCTTCTAACTTAAATAACTGCATATTTATTTTTATAGTTAGTTTTAATAGTTAAAATAATTGTCAAAGTTTTAATTTTTCAAGATCCCCGAAAACCACCGTATGTATGGTGAATCGTGTGATGTCATCACTCTCCAAATTTTTTATTTATTTTCAACATGTGTCGTCATTTTGTATGGAAGAAACTATTCAATATGTAAAAACATTATTTAGGTGGAATTATTTATTTATTATATTATATTTATTTATTATATTTTTCAACATTATTACGGGAAAGTGGTATAAAAATTGTTTGAAAGAATTATTTTTTTAGCTTTACGAATCGAAATCAATATTATGGAAACCGAAGCATCGCCTGCACAATTGTAGGCAACTGATAAGATACAGCATACAGCGCCGAATCAGCTGTTCGATGTCCGTCATTTTGGAGTTCAGAGTTGCAGGGTTGCGAGTAGCATTACGATTTTTTTTGTACAGATTAAAGTTTTTGAATATTTTAAATAATAGAGAACTAATAGAAATACCTCTATTTTTGATGCTGAATTATTTAGGTCTAAATAATGTTTCAATAAACACAACATAGAGATTTAGACATATTGTGTCTAAATCTCTATAAACAGTATGTAAATAAACCAATAACATGAAATGTTGAATGGCTTCCGTCATACATTTCAATACAACTTCAATATGCTATCACGAGGTGACCGGAAAATTATGGGGAGCAGTGAAGTCAGCACTAAAAATTCAATACCACCAACTTGACAGTGTGTTTGCTTCAGATGAAGAAAAAGACGCAAAATGTGTCATTGATTGCCCTTTTGATTCTGGAATTAGGTGGTGAATCCATGTTTCAACCTAAAAAAGCCTCGCATTGGTTGGAAAAATGATTCAAAGAGACCTGAGCGCTTTCCACACGATTTTGCTCTTCAGTATTTTGGGAACAAAACGAGCACGCAATTTGCAAATCAAAATCGTTTGTGCAATAGACTTACTGACGTCTGGGATCAAAATTGCGAGTTTACGAATTTCAACAGGGCGGACTCCCTCTTCGTTCAGAAAGCGAATAATTGAGGGAACCTTGCAGGCGGCGGGATTTGACAGCGGAGCATCCATCTCAAACAGACGCAAAGATCGCACTGAAGCAGCTACTAAGCCGGATCACTGCTAGTTATTTAGGGGAAAGTCTGAGCTACACGCTAGTGCTGCCATATTTTGAAAAATAATGTCCACATCACCAAAAATGAGGAAATGTCTTTAATTCTTAGACAACCCTCGTACAACAAACTATACCATACCATACCAATAAACATACTAAAAAAAATAATAAATACAATACGGGGCAACTTTGATCATTGCGGATATCTGCATAATTCTCGCTGGCACTCAGAAATTATTAGCGCTTCTTAAAGATTTTTTTGGGTAACGCAGATACAATGATGCTTCGAAAATAAGTATCAAGTTAGATGGTTTTTAGTTGTGTGCAAACATATTGTTGAATTATAGTGAGACGTTTTTTTTTAAATATTTACAGAGAGAAAAATGTAAATACTTTTTATTAATTCCTCAACGATTATAATAGTTTCGCGTCATTTGTATTCCAAAGTATATGGCTGGGGTTAGACTCGTAATTAAAATTTACGGATTACAAAAGATTTTGACAGGTCACTCACAGGAGCGTTCACATATGCATCCGACTTTTGGTAATTAATGATCACGGAAGTTGTTCGGAAGTTCGACCTGTGTAAATGCTCATGGGACCGTTTACATCTGTAAATTTATTTGCGGTAAGATGGCTTCCTGTCAACAATGACCTGCTACTGTCAAATTTACGCGATTTTGTCAATAAAGACGAAAAGGCCCAAATAAAGTATTGAAATAGATTTTGGCTTTAATCAAACAATTCTCCACGCACTTTTGTGCCGTCAAAGGCGGCAATTAATTTAGTTTCATCCGAATGACAGCTACCTGACATCTGCTGACAGCAACCGACTTCGAATTCAAATTTCAAACACGTAAATGTTAAAAACAGAAACATTAAGATTGGAAAGGATTAGACCGATAATTGAATAGAAGGATGCTCATTTTCCAGAAAACTTAAATAAGTGGAAATAAATACTAATTTTGTAGGAAAAAAATCCTACGAAAACAATTGTATTTTAATTTTTGACATTCGCAACGGCGGCAATGGCGCATTTCGGAACTATTTCTTGCGCAAGTCTCTTAGCTTATCAAACTGATTTTATAAACTGTAAGAAGGCTAGAAATTCGCGCGAAAAACGAATACCTGGGTACGAAGTGTCTCTTATTAACGAAAGACATAAGAAAGTATAAAAACACACAATGAAAACGGCTGAAAAATCGAAAAATATCGCATAAAATATGCGATTTCATTTATTTAAACAATTACGACACGTATGTTCGTGATAGTGGAAGGCGTATTTCAATAATAAAAATCGAAAAAAACCGGGCGATCGCTGATGAAACCGAATCTAAACGCCAATTTCAGTTGCGCAGAGAGCGACTTTCAAACACTGCTGCCGCCATCTTGTCCACTTTTTGGAAACGGCAGCAGTGGTTTTTCTTACACAAAATTTGATGATCTTTCAGATAAGTTTGGTTTTTTGAGGAAGTTGATGAATATAGATACCTAGGTACGAGGTGTCTTTTATGTAACGAAAGTCATAAGAAAGGAGGGCGACTTTCAAACGCTGCTGCCGCCATCTTGTCCACTTTTTGGAAACGGCAGCAGTGGTTTTTCTTACACAAAATTTGATGATCTTTCAGATAAGTTTAGTTTTTTGAGGAAGTCCATGAATATAGATACCTAGGTACGAGGTGTCTTTTATGTAACGAAAGTCATAAGAAAGGAGGGCGACTTTCATACGCTGCTGCCGCCATCTTGTCCACTTTTTGAAAACGGCAGCAGTGGTTTTTCTTTCACAAAATTTGATGATCTTTCAGATAAGCTTTGGTTTTTTGAGGAGACTGATGAGTACAGATACCTCGTACGAGGTGTCTCTTATTTCTCGGCAGCAACTGAGACAGCCCATCAGGGGGACAGGCAGCACTGCTTTTTCGTATAGTCCTACCCCTCCCCTGTCTCGAGGAACAATCAGAATTTGGGAGACTTATGATTACAGAAGTCTTGAAAAATTTTTTTCAAAATTTTTTTTTTTAGTGCTGACCGGTCCCAGACATGGCAGCACCGCCATTTTGTGTACCCCTTTGAATGACCTAACGATTTTTGTGTATGATTTTTGGGAGACCTATCATTACAGGTTTAATGTCGCCGGCTCTTAGGCTATTAGGAATATACGAGGTACGTATGTTGTTCAGATATTTTACAAACCCGATCATCTTACAATAAGATAAACCCTTTTGTACCCTCAACCAAAACAAAAAAGTTTAACATTTAATTTTAACATAAAATTGTATGAATATTATAAAAAGTTTAGTGGCAGTTTTATTACAAATTTTCTTAAGAAAAGGAATCTGCATTTAACCCTTTGAATAATAAGAAAATAATTTCCATTAACTTATGCCAGTCAAGGTTGGTGCGCAAAATTTCCGATTCTTCCCATATATTGTAAATGTACCTATGTATATTGGTTATTTTTCATTCCTTTGAAAAAACAAAAATTGTTCTAAAATCTAGACAAAATAATCATTCCGATGTGTATATTAGAAATGAGTAGTTTTGTTTTTAAGCATTTAAATTTTGATATGAAAACGTAAATTGTCATAAAAAATACATACCTGGAAAAAGTACGTAAAATAAAAGAAATTTTAAACACGTGCAATAATTTTTTTTTTTTAAAGTTAACTAGTTTCAAAGTTGAAAATTGATAGTCAGCCCATTTTATGGAATCTATATTGCCCATTGACCTAGACAATACTTGATCAAAGATATTGCCTTATGAAATGAAGTTGTTTTTGGTAAGTCAAATAATAATCTAATCAGTAGCATGTAACAATTTGATTTAATTATCACGTTTTGGTCTAAAGATAAAAATACAAAAATATAATTAAGAGGGATAGGTTAATCCCCCGTGAAGATGTGATTCACATGATTGGTACAAATAATTAGTAATTAGGCATACACATGTATAATGACAAAGGAAGAAAAAACTCACATTTGATGAGTAATAAATACTTAGATAAATATATGTAAATAGCATTATGTATTGACTTAACTTTTTCAGGGCTATCAACAAACATCATGACCCCTCAGGCCTCGACCATATTCTGTCAGCCGGTCAGAATATTTCAGCTTAGCAATAAAATTCAAATAATTGGAATATTTGTGAATGCATGTGAAAACTAAAAACTGTTTTTCAAAGGTGATGAAAAACGTTTATAAATTTTATTATTACACATAATCATATAATTTTTTAAATATAAAATTTTTTAATGCAAACTTTGAAAATTAAAAAAAAATTGCATACCTACGTTTTTTATTACTAAAGTTAAGCCTCGATTACATTGAGTGAGTTTACAAGCTACTAGCCGGTAAGTTTAAAAGCGGGCAAATCGGCGAGTGCGTTTGTGATGATGACAAATAAAATGTTCCACTCGCTCAGTAATGAATTAGCTAGCGAAAAGCTGAGCTAAAATAATGACTCCCGCGCAAACTAGTTCTGTCGACACTTTGTAGAAAACTGAGATATTTGCAGTTAGCTCACCGCTTGTAGCTATTTGTCGGTTACTTAACAGATTGTACAACGAATAATCCCGATCGAGCAGTAGTTTGACAGTTACGAAATTAGCTGTTCGAGGGCCGCCAACTTGCCATCGGCCGTACACGCTAGTGGGTAGCAAGCAAAGTTGACCCCCTTTCAACTTTTTTTGTAGGTTGTTCACAATTTGCTGGTTTCAATTCAATTTCAGTGCCGGCAACCCGGGCGTTTATTTTATTTTCATTTATGTAGATAGTTTTCTTTTACCCACCTCACTAGACAGAGTCTGTAGTTAGCTAGTAATACGATTACACTGAGCGAGTTTACTAGCAGATAGTGAGTTCACCGGCTAGTAGCTTATAAACTCGCTCAATGTCATTGAGGCTTTACTGGCAATGAAAAAAAATAAAAACTCAAATATATTTTATTAGATAAATGTATTATAAACATTAAATAATGCTGTGATGGTGAAGGGGGTGGGGAGGGCCAGGATTGTGAGGCAGTACCTCCCAGGGGCGGTTCTAGACTTTTCGTCAGCTATGTAGACTGGTAAGATTGAAAAATATGACATTATTGATGATGTAGCTGAAAATATATTTTTTATACTTTAAATTTTTTATGAAGTTTTTCAGTTTGAGTTGCTTCAAAAAATGAAAAATTTGAAATAAAAAATAAATATATGTATGTATACAGTAGAATCCGGATATAACGACCTTCAAGGGACTGGCGATACTTAGTCATACTAACTGGACGATGCACAAAACGACTGGATAATTTAAGCTTGTTTTTATTATGATACAAATTAATGTTATTGTAATTATTGTTATGAAATATGCAATAGTACAGAAAGTTTTATTTTATTTATTATTTCTTTTTAGGTAAATAAAACATTTAATACCAATTGTAACTTTAATGGTACTAAAACATTCCACGTAACAAACATACAAAATGTACTGTAATCCAAAAAGATACAATGTACCTTCATTCTATGCAAGTAAATATGTAGTTACTAAAGCCTTAAAGCCTTTGATACAGTTAGTCATGACATACTTCTCAAGAAACTCGAGAAAATTGGTGTAGTTGGTCCTGCTCTCAATATACTCAAATCATATCTTAGCAATAGAAAGCAATTCGTTAGCATTAACAATCAAAATAGCAACTACGTTCCAATAAACTATGGAGTTCCGCAGGGGTCCATACTAGGTCCACTACTGTTCCAAATTTACATCAATGATATTTCGCAATTAATTTTAAATGGTGAAATCTTTTTATACGCAGATGATACAGCAATTTTCTACTGGGGTAAAGATTTAGATATCTTACTAGAAAATGCACAAACAGATATAGGAAAAATCAATAGTAGGCTCCAATCAAATGTTTTAACAATGAATAACAGGATACATGATCTTAAGCTCAACCCGTAAAATAACTCCTCCTCATGTACCCTTAAAAATTGAAAACAACGACTTGCTAAACCTGATCCAGGAAAAATATCTTGGGTTGTGCATTGATCAGAATTTGACATTTAAACAACACATACAAGGTATTAAAGATAAAATCATCCCCTTAATTAGCGTATTTAGCCGGCTATCATATCTGTTGCCAAATAAATTAAAAATAGGTTTATATTATAGTCTCGTACAATTCACATTTAAATTATTTGATTGAAATCTGGGGAAACGCATGTGAAACACACATAAATGAATTACAGGTAATACAAAACAAGTTAATCAAAAAACTATTTAATTACAAGCCCAGAACATCCACAAAAAATTATATATGGAAACAAAACTATTAACATTAAGAAAACTATATGAATACAATACGTGTCTCCTTACATACAAAATAATCTCGTACACACAAACACAGAATTCATTAAAACGTCCCAAATACATAAACACTTTACACGACAACGCGATAACATACATTTAAATACCATCCACACTAACTATGGTAAACAATCCATTGGTTACGAGGGGGGCAACTTATATAATTGCCTCCCAAATGACATTAAAAACGAAAAGAAGCTGGGTAAATTTAAAAAACAATTATTTATATTTATTATTGATAAACAAAATAATGAAATAGAATAGCGCTGTATTGAAATATTTATTTTATCTTAATGTGTATAATTATTTCTAGTTAAATGAGTGAAAATGTAATTTTCTTTTAACTGGAATAAAAAAAAAAAAAAAAAAACCTAGAAAGTCTTAAGCCGGGTACACACTGCTGTAACGTAACATGCAATGTAACATGAAAGGGCTTTCATAAGTGTGGACGCAGCATGCGAACGAACCGAGCATGTACCTACTCGCATCTGTTTCCGACATGTGTGCGGTGAACATAGCTCAGTCTGCTGAGAACAAGTCCTCCAGTGTGAGCGCGCGTTCTGCAGTATAGACACAAACAACCCGTCCACATTGACGCTCCGTGCACACTTTGTGTTCGGCGAAAAAACTGACACTTGGCGGATTGCGGCGCGCACGAGTTGAAATGCTCTGTTCGTGCGTGTAGTGTGCACAGTTCGTGCGTACAAGGCGTCCACACTATGGGAATTCTGTTACATTGCGATAATGTGGACGGCAAATTCTTTCATTGCGTGTTACATTGCATGTTACATTTCTTAAGTTTGAACCCGGCTTAATGTACTGTAATCCAAAAAGATACAATGTACCTTCATTCTATGCAAGTAAATATGTAGTTGCTAATGTAGAAATTCTGTAATTTGAGTTTGTTTTTGGCCAATTTTTGTTCGATAATAAGAACTTCGCACAGCATTGTGAATATGCGACATCATAGTTTTACACTGTAAAAATGCCTGATCTATTTGTTCTTGAGTTGATGTCCTGAATCGTTTACATTTCAAAGCATTGGCATTAAACAGGGATTCTATCTAAATGAATCTATCTATTAAAACTAAATGGTCATAAAAGCATTGGAAATTCATATGTCAAATATTGGTGTATAAATGTGTAAATTCTAATTATGCAACTGCAAATGTTCTCCAAAATAACCCAGAAAAAATCTCATAATTGTGATCTCCCGAAAGAAACCATTCACTTATTCGGAATGCAATTATTAATGTAATTAGATGTAATGCCTTTGTAATTTCATTGAAAAAAAATGGGTTAACTTTTTTACCTAAAATATTGAATTCGAAATTGGATAGGTCCGATGGTTTCGAACTCCTGCAACGCCATAGAGAGGTACATGAGGTCGGTACCATCGATACATCGCATCGGCTTGATACATCAAAACATACTTATAGGTGTAAAAGATACGGTTAATGTTGTAATTTTGCAAACCTTGGATCACGTACTTTTAAATTTGCTGGTTGGATTTTTATATTATGTACGTATTTTTTTAATCGTAACATATTAATATTATATATCTCACTGTACTAAATTTTGTTGCCTATATTTTTATTTAATTTATATACTTTTTATTCCCATCGTAACTTTATAAACTATTTGTTTTCTCATGTAAAAGATGGAGGTACTGCCTTATTATTTATATAAAAGCCATCTGGGCGTAAAATAAAAGAAATAAATAAACAACTAAATAAATTAATGTTCTCCAAAACGAGCTTAAAAAATCATTTGTCATATAGTTGGATTATAATTGTGTAGTTTCTACTATTTAAGAAATTCTAAAAATTATAGTATTTTATTAAAATTAAATAGTTATAAATACATTGGGAATTCATATATCAAATATTGCTTTATAAATGTGTAAATTCTGACTATGCAATTGTAAATGTTCTCTTAAATGGCCTGGAAAGAATCTCCTACTTGTGATCTCACTAAAGAAAACAAATCCAAAACTCCAAATTGACCTTGAAAAAAATCACATCTTTGCGACTCTTTTAAAGACTTAAAGAAACCATCCATTAATTATATACAATTCTTAATTTTCTCAAAAGTTGTCTTGACAGAAGCAAACTCCCGTGATATCTTGAACGAAACCATTCCTTTGTTAAGAATATTATGAACTAAATATACAATTTGGCTGTCCTGAAACGGGTATTCTGCCCAGTTGGACAGACAAAGTATCATATTGTAATGTATTGTAATATATATGCATATGTAAATAAATAAATAAATAAAAAAATAAATAAATAAATAAATATCTTATTTTTATTTAAGGTGCATATATGTACAATGAGACATGCCAAACTCTTTCGTGAGGGTTACATTTAATTCACCGCCTTCTAAGCGTAATATAGCACTTTTTTCTTGAATTATCATTAAAATAGGTCGCTTTAAGCAGTTGGTCGCTTAAAACGGAGTCATACTAAACGAATACGTTTTCCAACTAAAAGCTATGAAACCAACTTGAGTTTACATTGTTGTCGCTAAAAACGGTAGGCTGATATATGCGAAGTCGTTACATCCGAATTCTACAGTATATACATATTTTCAGCTTCAACAACATCAATATTGTATTATTCAATCCTGCCTCCCATGTGGAGCCAATGTAAAAAAAAATCTCTCCCGATCCGACCCGCCACGCAGTATGTGGGCAAACTCATCCGCCGTCAAGACCTTGACAGACCTCACCCCTTGAATCCGGGCACCCCTTTTAAGTCAACAAACATAGTGAACCACTTGGGGTAACCCATGGTGCAGGTAATCCAATAAAAGGTTCCCGGGGTTGGGTAATTGAGAACTTTTATTTGTTTCATTCAAGTACAAGGCAAGCAAAAAAACAAACACAATGCCACCTCAGCCTCTGATCGGTCTAATATTCTATAATTAAGTAACTCTAGTTACCACAAGTTTTTCCACGTTTCAATTAGGTTACTAGATTTAGCTAGTTGTAGCATTAAAATTTATAGAATTGCTTAAGTTACTTTCGTTACATTTTTTTATGTAACAAGGTCATTCCATTTTTGTAAATAAATACATAAAAAATGAAAAGCCATTTTCTTATTTTCAAAATATAAATATTACAGGTCCCAACATACAAATCTGTAATTTAATCATACTTATCAGTATAAATCTACAACAACCGATTTATCCGATTGATTACCATCTTATAATTAAATTTCCCAAGAATGCTGATTTCAGCGTTACCTACTTTACTAGCGTTATAACCCCACTATATAAATATATAGATGATGACTCACCAGTTCCTGTATGAACTCCTTGCTGCAAACCAGCTGGTGCAGCTGACGGCCACAGTTCTTGACGCAGGTCTCCAGCACGGTGAGCGTGTACATGACGGTGGTGTAGTTTCGGCTGGCGCTCTGCTGCAGACGTTTCCGCACCGCCTTGATGGCGTCCCGAGGTCCGTCGGGACTAGAGTTGATCAGGTCGCAGATCTCCATGTTAAGCGCCCAGTTCTCCGAGGCGAGGTTGCCATCGGTGGCTTGCTCTGAAACCATGAGACTTCGATCAAATTTGAATTTTCGCTGGACAGATAAATTTTTTAATTTATGGAACTTTGGTAAACCCACGGACATATGAATATATCTGGACCTGCCCTAAGTGATAAAAACGTAATATTTCCCCCTCCCCATGGAACCGGCTGTAGCTCCGCCTTGGCACCAGCTAGCTCCATGGGGAGGGGAGAGATCCACGCTTGAATCTAAAATATGTGACGTCATCATTCTTGCAGTGACCAGCGCGAAACTAACGTCCATACGTTTTACGAAATAACACGCCAAAAACGGCAGCTAGCTTTATACATTATAGGTACATATTATATAGACATAGCGAATGTGGGCAGTTCTCCAGTGTCCTCGTCGCTGGTTACAGGGGTAAGTAAATTATGAAACATTTGTAAAAGTGCCTTAACTAAACACGGCAACAAAATATTGCTATGTAAATTGGGGTGAATGTTTTTGGGGCAAGCATTTGGCCTTAGCAAATATGTTATTAACGTGGCAAGCAATTCGCGCTCCCATGTAAAAAGGTCTATTCATTCAAAGCAGATTTTGCTTTTAAGAACTAAATGGTGATATTATAATGCGAGATGCCTATATACTGTCAGATTGATTTTTCAACGAATCACAGTATCTTTCCTCTCTTTGCCCCCCATAGTTTGATTTTACCCCTCAACTGTATCTTCTGGTCTATTCATTCTGATGTCTATGGGTAAACCGTTTTTGCTTTATGAAAAAAAAGTCTCTCTCTTAATTATTAAAATTGTTTCTTAATTATTTTTACTTTTTTTTTGGGCCGCCGAGGGGAAGGCCAAGAGGACGGAAAAAAAGAAGTGAACTTTTTGTAGAATACAGAAAGTATCAGCACATCATTCCACAGCCCAAGTGTATATACAATAGCCATAAATAATAATAATAATATTTGGATGATCTATATAGCAATGTTTTTTGTGAAAAATCAGCTTAAGGGCTGTTCAAAAAGTGAAGGCTACTGCCATCTAGCGGCATATTATTGTAGCTTGACTGTTTGCATCACAGATTACAGGCTAGGGCAATAGGGCCGCACTGTTTTAAGTGCTAGACGATAAAGCAGATTTCTGGAATCTGTATCGTATTTATAGATTAACAATGGTGGTTTGTTTTTGTTTGTGTGTGAAAAGGTTTGGTTATAAATAGGACAATTTTTAGTTAAAAACTCTCTCTTAATACGTGGATCTCCTGTAAACAGCTAGCATTATCTAGCAAGTGGTCGAAGTGGCCAAATTCAGTGTTTTTGTTCGGGTCGGGAACAAATAAAAAGTATTTGTAATGTGCCGTGAATAAACGTGAAGAATTCCTCCTTGAAGCCAGATGTTTTTCTTGAAGTCTTTCTGCTAAATTACCAAATTATAACATGGTCCTTCTAGCCGCATAGCCCTTACGAGCGGGTGAAGGCATCAGAGGAAATACTAGAATGAACCAGCGAGCTATCTAAAAAACCAGAAAGATGAGAACATGAAGAACAAAGAAACAAAACATAAGTATCCCTGCCATTCTTTCATTCTAATTCCTTGAATTCCTGTTCAAACAAGCGCTATTTTTTGTGTGTCGATGTGCTTATTTAAAAACAAAATATTAACTACCCTCAGTGTAAAATGCAAGTTATGCAAATTTTTTTTTTTTTTTTTTATAGCGACTATATAAAAAAAAATTTACATACAAAATGCAATGTGAAATTAAGTACAAAATATTGTATTTCTTAGTCCTCCTCACTAGGGGGTCCTGTGCCGAGGCGGACTAAAGTTATTTAAATATAGTTCATTTGTCTTCTATGTCGTTTTTAGCGTCTTCGCTAGGGTTTTCTCATTGACCTCTTTAAGCCATATTTTTATTCTTGATTTGTATTCAATTGGATTTTTTATTAGTTTTATGTCTTGGGGGAGGATGTTATGGAGTTTTGTTGCAAAGTATGTATAGTTTCTTTGTCCAAATGTGGTTTTATAACTTGGAATATTTTTTATATCATTTTTATTCGATCTAGTGTTATGCATACACGGTCTAGTAGAGGATTCATTATTTTTGAAGAGCTTCAATAATATATTTTTGGAATATATTTGTTGTACATTTGGTACGTCAAAGTTATTCAAAATTTCAGTTGAAGGCGTTATAATTGGTACTTTCAATATGGTCTTTATGATTCCTTTTTGAATGGTATTCAGGCTGTGTAGGTACGTATTTGCAGCAGATCCCCATCCTATGATTCCATATTCAATTCGAGAATGACATAACGCATAGTAGACCTTTTTCATATCCTTTTTATTTAGCACGTTTTTTAGATTTTTGAAGAAATATATAAGGCTTTTGAAGAAATATATTTATTTTAGGTTAATTGTTTAGAAGATGATTATTGTAAGATTCTGTCATTGTTCATAGCTTGAATTGATTATTACTGTTTTTTACGCGATTATTGCACAGAAATTATTTTTGAAGGAACATTTTTAGCATTTTTATTGTTGAATTATTGTCAAATACGTAATAAAAATGGATAATTTAAAATCGTTGATTAACAAACGAGAAGTGTTGAAAGGTAAACTCACGAGATTTGCGGATTCATTAAACGCATTATCAGTTAACGAAATTAAAATTCGCTATGCTAGAATTGAAAAAATAATTGATGATTTCGAAAAAAATTCAGGAACAAATCGAAAGCCTTCCGGATTCCAACGAAATCGATAATAATTTGCAAAGGGAGCAATTCAGTCTGTGGAGGCCCCCAAATTGGAAATAAAATTACCCAACCTTCAGTTACGAGAATTCAACGGCGATCCAAAAAATTGGATTAATTTTCTAGAAACATTTAAGACACTGGTTCATAACAATACTGCCTTAAGCAATGTACAGAAGTTTTATTATCTGCAATCCTGTTTAAAGGGGAATGCAGCAAAGATAATCGCCAATTTCGAGGTATCAGACCTGAATTATATATCGGCTTTTGAGTTGTTGCAACAGAGGTTTGCAAATTTGCGAACTACCGTACAAAGACACATCCAAGCTCTGTTTCAACTTAAAGAGATGAAACATGAGGATCCAGTAGCCATGCGTTACCTGATTGATGAAACAAATGTAAATCTCAAAGCGTTGCAAAATTTAGGCGTGAAAATCGAACAATGGGATGCTTTAATTATATACGTAATTTCTAATAAATTGGATGCAAGTTCTAGAAAGCATTGGGAACAAACCCCATTGCAGGATGAGCTACCTACATTACAGGAATTTCTTAAATGTTTGACCTCGCGTGCGCAAGTTTTGGAATTAATGTTAAATTCAGATTCGAAAAAAATTCCTACCCACCCGAAAGCAAATGGTAGCAACAATAATCCTAAAAAGGAATCGGTATTTTTAGCTGCTACCCACAATAATTGTATTTGTTGTAATGACAAGGGACATAAAATATATTATTGTAAAAAATTTTTAAAATTAAATTCAGGAGAGAGAGCTAAC
Source organism: Limnephilus rhombicus (assembly GCA_929108145.2). Lineage (NCBI taxonomy): Eukaryota > Metazoa > Arthropoda > Insecta > Trichoptera > Limnephilidae > Limnephilus > Limnephilus rhombicus. The sequence continues at coordinate 40,397,909 of OV815279.1, forward strand.
GCAATAAGGAGGTACCGTGCCTGCTTCAAATGTTTGAGGTTAGGACATAAGGCCCCATATTGTAAAATTAATTTGAAATGCAAGCATTATGATAGCGAGAGCCACAATACGTTATTGCACAGGGAGATGCATTCGAGCGATGACTCCATGAATAAAGGTGAAGATCACCCCGGAGGTGACTGACAAATGGATGCTGAACGAGTTTCAGTATCAAACCATTCAGCCTTAGCGAAGGCAGAAAAAACTATTTTATTGTCGACTGCTATCATTGGGGTGGTAGATCACAATAATAAAGTGCATGAGGCAAGGGTCCTAATTGACTCTGGAGCTCAAGCCAATTTTATGTGCGAAAAGTTCGCAATGAAATTAAATTTAAGATGTGAAAATATAAACAAGCCTGTGTTAGGCATACACAACAATGTTACCCATATAAAGAAACGTGTTGCGATTAAAATGAAATCTCTGAGGACAAATTATAACCAAAATATCACTTGTCTAATATTACAGGAAATAACCACAAACCTACCTCAAGCAACAGTAGCCAGAAAAGATATTAAGCTGCCGCCGGGATTACAAATGGCGGACCCAAATTTCAATGTATCCTGTTAGGCACTGAGAGCTTTTGGGATATACTACAAGATGATCGGCTGAGATTGGATACCGGACCTACTCTTCAGAGGACTGAATTAGGATGGGTCATATCAGGCCCGATCAACATTCATCATAAAAAAAGGCCAGTACTGCAAATTTGTAGTTTATCAATAAACACATTGTCCAATCAAGTAGAAAAATTCTGGAAAATGGAGGAAGTGAATCGTGCAAGATTTCAAAATCATGAGAAGGCGTGTGAAGCAGATTTCGTCGCCACGCACTCTAGGGAGAGCGATGGTAGATACTTGTGTGAGTCAACTTGGTGACTCACTAAATACAGCGGAAAAAAGATTTAAGAACTTAGAGAAGAAATTTTTAATAAATCCTGAATTGAAATTGCAATATGTACAATTTATGCGGGAATATGAACAACTAGGTCATATGGAGTTATGTGATAAATGGAGAGGGGATGAGCAATCCTTTTTTTTTGCCGCATCACGCGGTCACTAAAGAAGCTAGCACCACGACGAAGGTGCGTGTAGTTTTTGATGGTTCGACAAAGACGTCGACCGGAATATCCCTGAACGATGCTCTGATGGTGGGAGCTGTCATTCAAAAGGACTTATACAGCCATTTATTACGTTTCAGAAAACATCGATACGTCATGACTGCGGACATCGAAAAAATGTACCGTCAAATCAACGTATGCGCAGCGGATCGCAGCCTTCAGAAGATTGTATGGCACGAATCACAAGAAGAGGAACTCCGACATTACAAATTGAAGACCGTTACCGTTACTATGGGCTGGGACCTTCCTCTTTCCTAGCAACGAGATGTCTTCGACAAATTGGTATGGATAATCAAGTTAATTTCCCAGTAGCAAGTCAAGTCATAGAAAATGATTTTTATATGGACGATCTATTGACTGGAGGGGATGACTTGGAAGTTTGTTTCAAGTTGAAGAAACAAATAAGTGATATCTTGCTGTCCGCAGGGATGACCCTGATGAAGTGGAGATCAAATGTTTTGGAATTGTCATCTGGGCGGAGCCAAGGTGAAATTGCCAAACAGGGCAATTGTGAAAAAATGATCACTGACAATTCCAAGAATGAAAAATACTTGGATTAATTTGGAATAATGAATTAGATTACCTGTCTTATGAAATTATAAAACCGTCAGGTAAAACGGAGAGCAAGCGTCAAATATTATCGTGCATAGCTTCCACCTTTGATCCTTTAGGACTTTTAGGGCCCATCATAGTGGTAGCCAAATTAATTATGCAAAAATTGTGGCAGTCCAAGGCATCATGGGGTGACATACTACCTGATGAAATTTTACTACCTTGGAGGGCCTATCTAGACCAACTATCGCAACTAAATGTGTTAAAAATCCCGAGAGGTGTTATTAGCGGAACACCAAAGAATATACAATTGCACGGGTTCTGCGACGCCTCGCAGAAAGCTTTCGGAGCATGCGCCTACATCGTCTCAACAGATTCAGAAGGTAAGCGGCATGCACAGTTAGTTACCTCCAAGTCTAGAGTAGCGCCATTAAAATGTATATCACTACCCAAGTTAGAGTTATGTAGTGCATTACTATTGGCCAAGCTAATAAAAAATATCAAGTTGACGCTAAGTGTAGAGGAATCAGCCACCTATTACTGGTGCGACTCAACAATAGCGTTATGCTGGTTGAAAGGACAACCAGCTCGTTGGAACACCTTCGTGGCAAACCGAGTTGCTGAGATACAGGAAATCAGCGATCCAATGCAGTGGCGGCACGTATCATCGTCAGAAAATGCAGCGGATATATCGTCCCGAGGTACCACAGCTGAAAGGTTAATCAACGCTTCAATATGGTGGAAGGGGCCAAGCTGGTTGACGGAAGATGTCAGCACATGGCCAGTATCCAAGATGTCATGTTTGGATCCCCCGGAAATAAAAAGTAAAAATGTACTACTGGTAACTGATGCTCAAGAATGGGATATTTTCGAAAAAATTTCATCGCTAACCAAACCAAATTAAAAAGAGTAATCGCTCAAGCGTTAAGATTTATAAATAATTGTCGTAACCCTAAGGATAAAACGTATGGCAATTTAACTGTCTCCGAGCTGGAAGCAGCTTTAAAATGCCTACTGAAATCATCGCAAGAACATTCCTTTAAAAGAGAATTGAAGGACCTAAAGAAGCATGGGTTAGTAAACAAAAACAGTAGATTGAAAGCTCTCAACCCCTGTTTAATGGAAGGTTTAATTTGCGCAAGTGGACGATTAAAATTAGCTACTTATTTATCGCATCATCAAAGGCACCCTATAATATTATCACCGTCACATAAAATAACTGAACTTATTATACGTAATTATCATTATGAACATTTACATGCAGGTCCCCAAGCGCTGTTATCGGAAATACGCTTGAAATATTGGCCGATATTTGGGAGAAACACTGTTAAGCGTATCCTACATAAGTGTGTTGTATGTTTTAGATACCGACCTCAGGTTTGCCGGCAGATCATGGGAGACCTTCCAGTTGAGAAAATCACTCCCAGTCTACCGTTCTCTGTCACAGGGGTCGACTTTGCCGGACCGATAGACACGAAGGCTGGAGCGCTGAGGAAATCTCCGCTCATTAAATCGTATCTTTGCATATTTGTTTGTTTTTCTACAAAAGCGGTTCATTTGGAACTCGTAACAGATTTGTCAAGCGATGCTTTTTTAAATTGTTTAAAGAGGTTCATTGCCCGTAGGGGTCAGCCGGAAAAAATATTTTCTGACAATGCAACCACTTTTTTAGAGGAGCTTCCAATAAGCTCAAAGAACTGAATGCCAGTCTAAGACTGAACAATGACAAAATCCATAGGTTTTTAGCTGATAAGGGAATTTCTTGGAGTTTTATACCGCCTAGGGCGCCGAACCATGGGGGGCTGTGGGAAGCCGCCGTCAAGTCCACCAAGTTTCATTTATATCGAATTTCTAAAAATAACCCATTGCAGTTTGAATTATTAAATTCTTTGCTTTGTCAGATAGAGGCTTGTTTGAACTCCTGTCCCTTAACTTCCCTGTCTGATGACGTAGACGACCTTCTCCCTATAACCCCCAACCATTTCCTCATGGGCAGGGATGCTTCGGTTATTCCCGAGGTGGATGTCCGCGAGCTCCCGGAGAACAAACTAAGCAAATATCAAAAATTAAACGCTCTAATTCAAAATTTCTGGTTCAGATGGAAACGAGATTACCTTGCCGAGCTGCAAAAACGGACCAAATGGCAGGCCAGCAACCAAAAGGCAATAAAGAAGGACGATCTGGTAATCTTGATGGAAGACAATCTGCCTCCTGCATTGTGGAAGATGGCGCGCATATTAACTACTCATCCAGGCCCGGATGGAGTAGTGAGGGTAGTTACCCTCAAAACAGCACAAGGCACTTTTGTGAGACCCATCACAAAAATATGTTTGATGCCAATAGAATCAAACTTGGATCCAAATTTCCCGACCCGGCAAACCACGGACCTTCCCAAGGTCACAGCCTAACTGCAATTAGGGCTGAACCGATGCAACCAAACCACAACAATAATTATGGAGCATCGGTATTGGTGTTGTTGACACCACTGTATCCTGCCTGAAGCCGCTGGGGCTTCAAGTCAACAAACGCGAGTTGATCATCCCCGCTGCAGAATTAATGGTACTATCTGATTACCAGGGCACGGCCGCCCTATAATTTATGATGATCTACCCAAATGATGACATACAGAAGTACATGGTGATGTACTATTCTAATATGATGACCACCCTGGACAAGATGGCCGAGTAGTCTACCCAGTGAAGTGTTCCTTCTGTTTTTGGCAGTGCCATGCCAGTGAAAGTGATGAACTGATAGTCAGTCCACAGCGAACTAACAATTTATTGCTATTTGTGAATTGGTGTTGGTTAAAAAATATAATTGAAGTGAAAAATCTCCATAGAGACAATGAGACATTACTAATTTGTCAATTTTACAAAATTGTTAATGTTGTGATTTTGTTATATTTTATGAAATTTTTTTTTGCATGATTTTTTAGAAATTTATAAATTTTTAGGTTATTTTAATTGTTAGTTAGGTTCCCGGACCCTTCAAAATTAGATAGGTACACATCTTGAAAAATTTGTGTATATTGTTTGTAAATTTAGGAATTTGTAGTTTGATTTTTTAATTTCAAAAAAACTTTTGTTTTTTTTCATTCCCCGCCCGGCAGTATGTTCAAAAAGTGAAGGCTACTGCCATCTAGCGGCATATTTTTGTAGCTTGACTGTTTGGATCACAGATTACAGGCTAGGGCCATAGGGCCGCACTGTTTTAAGTGCTAGACGATAAAGCAGATTTCTGGAATCTGTATTGTATTTATAGATTAACAATGGTGGTTTATTTTTGTTGTTATGTGAAAAGGTTTGGTTATAAATAGGACAATTTTTAGTTAAAAACTCTCTCTTAATACGTGGATCTCCTGTAAACAGCTAGCATTATCTAGCAAGTGGTCGAAGTGGCCAAATTCAGTGTTTTTGTTCGGGTCGGTAACAAATAAAAAGTATTTGTAATGTGCCGTGAATAAACGAGAAGAATTCCTCCTTGAAGCCAGATGTTTTTCTTGAAGTCTTTCTGCTAAATTACCAAATTATAACAAGGGCGATGTACAAACTTATAATATATTTCTGAAATCTAGAAAAACAATTGCATCCACCGGTTCATCGATCACTGATACAAAAATATATATACAATGTTTTGATCAATGAACGCGATGCTGCCTAAAAATTTATACAGGACCATACTTACCTGGGAGGTCGCTTGAAATTAGCACTGTTTATTGACTAAAGAAATTTAGATAGAGTTCGCATGCAGAAGACATAATTGTGAACACATGTTATTTAATCCTGAAATATATTAGATTGATGTGTAAGGATTCGAATAATTTTAATTCAATAAGAAAAGTGTGATTATGACATATCATAGGTAATACAAGTATGATACTCTCTATAGATATATTTAAATTAAGGGTATGAGAGCCCAAAAAGGTAGGTTTTTAGTTTGGACCTAAATTCTGTTGGGCTTGTTATGCATCTTAATTCCGGAGGGAGTCTATTCCAAGCCTTAGGTCCAGATACTCCGAAAGCACAATCTCCAAACTTAGTATTTGGCCTTCGTTTAGGTTCTATTAGTCTGCTTATAGTTGATGAAGTTGCTGATCTAAGAGTTAATTGCCTCGGATTAGTATTTTGGCAGGATCGATTTGGCAATTACCAATTTGTTTCTTCATACTTACCCATTACCAATGGGATAGCCAAGGTGTGACAGCGAGATCAATCAATACACAGGTTGAGGTTCACGGACTCTACGTTTATTGCATGTTATTTAGACATCGGATACAAAGCATGACACGACTATAATTGTTTCAGAAGGATTTTTAGGAAAATGGCGAGAACGCCAGCGAACAGCAGCGAGCGACTCAAGAGGGCGCAAGTAAGGGAATGAAGTTGCCCGCCAGTTTATTCTGGCGTCTGGCCCACAAGCGCTGTCAGATGTCAGGGATACCCTTATACAAAATTAATTTATGGCTGTAAAATGAATTCGCTGTCATTCTCTACAGTATTTTCCGGGACGCATAATTCAGAGATGTAAGGTGGGGCCATTTCATTGATTGATTTAAACACCATCCAGCACAATTTGTACTGGATTCTTTCAGGGCACTTGAGCCAGTGAAGGTAACAAAGGTGTTCTGAAATGTGCAAATATTTAGAGACCCCGGTTAAGAACTAGTTGTAAAAAATACTCATTGTTATGAGGTAAACATCAAAGACTTGGGTCCTTTTTGCATATCTCTCAGCAAGTTCTTCAGAGAACCTTCTTCTACTGAAATGCCGGTAAAGTGTTGACTTCTGATGTTAATTTTTAAAGTCAGTTAGGATAGAGTAATCTACCAAATTATTAAAAGATTTCAACAGAAATAATATTTTACCTATATAAAGATATATTATAGTACTTTTATTAGAGACTAGCTTGTCCCCGGCATGCGTTGCAATGCCATTCAAAGAAATAAATTGATTCTCCCTGCATGTTCTTTACTTAGCGTCCCCATTCCCTTCCACCTTCCCCCTCCCTCGTCTCTACCCTCTCCGCGAACCCCACCTCTCCCGTTCCCTTTCCCCATGCCTTTCCTCCCTGCTACTAAAATATATGAAATACACACATTTTTATTTATACAAATTTCATAACGCCAGAGCTTAACATTATATATAGCCTGTACGTAATTCTGATGTATAAGCTATATTATTGTAAAGTTTCATTAAAATCCATTCAGTAGTTTTTGCGTGAAAGAGTAATCAGTATATTATAAATACCAGTGTTTCTGTATGTGTTATACATAAAACAATGTACAGTCACGCATGAACACAAAATTCGAGGCTTACGATGTCACTTGTATTTGCAATGAAAAAGAAGATTTATTGTTTTTATATTGCACTTTGTTAAAATACAATGACAGTACCGGTGAAATGTGGACATTTTACCAATGTTTTTCTATATTAAAAGCAGTTAATCTTGAATAAAAAACACACCTCACACCTAAAAGTCATCCCAAAGCATTCCGCCATTGATTCTTCTGTATTCTTCATTCAAATTCAAAACGACAACTTGAAAGTAAATAAACTATCAGTGGGTGAAGAAGTCACACAATCCACCATAGATACGGTGCTTTTCGTGGGGTCTTGAAAAATTAAAACTTTGACAATTATTTTAACTATTAAAATTATTATTTAATTACTATAAAAATAAAAATAAAAGTGCAGTTATTTAAGTTTGAAGGTCTTTATTCATTAAAAAAAATAAAAAAATTGGACTGGAGTTCTCTATTGTGTTATGTATTCATTACGCAATAGCAAAATGTGGGCAATCATATGAAAGCCCTATAATTTTATTATCTAGCAGAACATAAGCTGTTAAATGTTTACGGCTTTTACATTTAATGTTTCTGAATGCACTGAATACAAATGAATGTACGCTATTCTATTTCCTATTCCTTTTCCCAAAATGTTCACAAGCGATTGTGAATGATTTGGATACCAATGTTTTATGATGCAATGGAGTGCAATGTAGGTACAATACATCAAAAGTTCCAGCGGCGTGGCAACTGACCAGAGGCACAAGAGGTCGATTTTCTGATTCAGAAATTTAAAGGTCCAAAAGTCATTGATGTATTATATTTATACAATTTGGGAGGCGGGAATGGGTACCGCAGCCCCGGGAACCTTAATTGGGTAACCAACACCTGTGCCATAAGTGGTTCGCTACGTTTGGTGATTTAGCAGGGGTGCCCGGGTTCATGGGGTGAGGTTTGTCTAGATCTTGAGGATGACCAGGATACACTGAACCCTAGATTCCTACCCACCCCTTAAACCCTTTTCCTTCCCAGAACTCTCATCTCCTTCCTTTCCTTAAAAAAAACCCACCACACAGCATCCCCAAAGATGACAAAGGTGGCAGAAAGCACCAAAACCAGACTTTTTTTCAGTGTATAAAAAAGTATTTAAAACAATTTATCTAGGCTTTTAGAAAGGTGCCCGGTTAATACTGCCAACTTAAGCAAAAAGGCAGCTAGGAATTTGCAAAGGTCACATTCCAATATACGAGACCTTTCACTACTATAACAAAAAGTACAAAGCAAAAAGGTAGCTATGAATTTGCAAATTTTTCTGATATACGAGCGTAGAGTTATACAATTAGAGGCAGTATTGTTTACTAATATCTCGTTGAAACGTGTTCCACTAGCGATAATCAGTACGCATTTTGCGCAGACCGAATTTTGCTGTATATGAGACCTTTCACTTATTATAATAAAAAGTACAACAAAATGTGACATTTGCAAATTCTTAGCTGCCTTTTTGCTTATGACTACAGACTAGATGTGCATGAGACCTAGAAATATGTCACTTCTCTACTGAAATACAGGGGTCCAGTAAAATCTCACCAAATCTCATTTATCCTGGGAGGGGGGGGGGGGGTCAATAAAAATCTCAATCCAACGGTTGAAAACCAAGAGGGGGGGAGGAGTCTAGGTTGGAAAAAAAACTGCTCACGTATACACCCAAACAATACCTGCATTTTGCCAAAATGAATCACCTTACAAACATAGTCATAAACATATTATGTATCAATTTATTGCACATTTATAGGAGTTGCGGTGGACAGTTACTGTCCGTACTGTACATTTATTTATTACAGGGTATAAAACCAAATGTCACCTTTCAAGGTTATTTTATAAAGCTGGTAGCAAACGAGTACAACATTTTATAGTGATTTATTTTAGGGGTATTATGCCGTGTTGCGTTACCTCCAACTATTAGCCAACGTTTCGGACAGCATTACAGTGTCCATCATTAGGGCAGATGTGTAATCAAAGATTGTGGTAAGTGTGCGCTTATGTATGTAGATTTTATGCCGTGTTGCCAGCTCCAATCCTCTAAGAGTTGGTATTTCAGTATAATTTCGAATGGTTTTCTGCATTTAGTTTTGGCGTAGCCATTAATTACCGGATACCAAGAACTATTGAGCTTAGCCCGACGGGGTGTAATAGGGAGGACGAACCATTATATGCCACACTTCATTATATAACACACTTCAGGCTGCCGAAAACAAGGAAACCGTTTGAGAAAATGGAATTTGTTTTAAACCGATATATATTAGAAGAAAAAAGTTATAAAATATTACAGGAAATCAAAATAAAATAAGATATTACAAAAAAGAAAAGTCCCAATAAACTACTTTTAAGTAGTTTGTCAATGGGTGCTTTTACTTTGAAGTTTTTTTTTTTTTTATAAAACTTATAATGCAGTTAGACATTTTTTGTGTTACGAGTACTACAAGAATGTTAATACAAACTTTTTCTTTCGGCGAGCTTTTTTTTTTAATTTTTGGAGATCGCTGGCAACAGTTAGTATGCACTTTTTTTAAAAAAACCTTTTGATTCACCTTAATTACATTAAAAGGCAACTATTTGCATTGGGGGAAGTGGAAAATATTTCATTCTAAATTTCGATTACGTAAAATTAAAAATTAGCTTTCGTCTTGTGAAATTGTACCTACGCCATTAGCTATTATATGTTGGTATTCCTGATACACTTGAATGTATAACGAACGGCTAGAAGATTTTGAAGGTACAGGGCACTTTCTTTTGAATCACAAACCATGTTACACAAACCTAGCGTAGCCGCTAAACTACTTGAAAACTGGGATGTTTTTCTTGCCTTGACGCGAGTAGGCGTTATAAAGGGGCACTTTCTTTTGTATCACAAACCATGTTACACAAACCTAGAATTCCCATGAAGACTGCTACGCTTTGCTCTAGCATCTTTTTGTACAGTAACAAGAATACCAACATAACAAAATGATATTTGAAAATAATGTTTGAAAATGGACGGTCTCGTTTCACAGTATGAAAGCTAATTTTTATTTTACGTAATCGAAATTTAGAATGAAATATTTTCCACTTCCCCCAATGCAAATAGTTGTCTTTTAATGTAATTAAGGTGAATCAAAAGATTTTTTCAAAAAAGTGCGTATTAACCATTGCCAGCGATCTCAAAAATTTACCACAATATGTACAATTTGATCGTCCATTCGATTAGTCAGACATCTCGAAATACTAAGTTTTGAGATAACGAGGAGAGTAATATTCTAATGTTCACCTTGAATCAAATATTATTTACACGTGTCTGTGTTTTACATATTAAATACCGGGAGGTATAACGGTCTGGTGCAGTAGTATGGCACTTGGAAATATACTAATAGTGACTCGGAAAACATCAACACATTGTTAATTTCTGCGTTACAATTGATTTGGTGGTGTTTGTGATCAATCTGAATATTGTACCAGAAAGAGGATATTTACATATAACTGCATACACAACTCAAATTCGATCTTTCGGATATCTGACTAATCAACTGTACGATCGATTTAAATGATATTTTTAAAAAATTAGAACTCTCCGCACCCAATTAATAAAAGTATTGTCCAAAATTATAGCCTACTTTTAATAGGACTCCATAACAGAAGTTTCAAGTCAGTTTTGGGCCATTTAGTGACATCGTAGGATGTGTAAAAAATGTATATATTTTATAACATTACAAAAAATATGGTTTTCACTTGGTAAAAATCATTCCAAAACCACAAAAACCCAATTAGCTCATTTCCAGTGCCAAAGTGTAAGTTTCTTTTGATAAAATATTTTTCAACATAAAAGACAAGGAGATAAGCTGTGGATTATATTAACCCTCGAACCGTCGCACGGGGTCTTTAAAAGCTTAGGTTTTACAGAAATGCTAATTATGTAAATTTTAAATGTTCCCACTGTTTCCTTAGTCTAGGTAGCTTCCTAAAAGGGACTATAATGGACGCCAGCACTGCTGACATTCAGACTGCGGCCTGCACATGTGCGCTGTGAGATACAGACGTATTTTTCAGCGTGAGGCTCTACAAAAATCAACAATTTACAATGAAAAACCAAGTTTAAATATTTTTTCATAGTATGTTGTTGATTTTTTTTTTGTAATAAGTCTGTATCAATATAAAATAGTTAGAAATTTTTTAGATTATTTTAGTTTACTATTAAAAAAAGTACGACTCAAAATTATAAAAATAATGTTCCTTGTTGATTTTTAGGTCTTTATATTGAAAAACTTTCTCTCTCACACGCATAGAGCCATTTCGCTCGGCGACTATCGCCTCGCTACGCGGCCGAAAAGACATCCCATTGGCCCGAGCTACCCCCACCCTCCGTCGCCAGCCGGCCACAGCAGGCCCTACCCTGCCCTAAGGGGTATATAATACAGTGCTGGCCGATATTAAATCAGAGTAGCCGGACTCCTGGTTAAACTATCCAACAGCATCCTAGTGGTCAGTTCTCAGTTAATAAAACTAAGTGTTTTGTGAGGACAATAGTGAACTTTGTTTAAACTCTCAGTGACTCTATTTTAGTGCTAAACTGAATTCCGTACTCTTTCTTTCTTTTAAAGTTGTGAACCCTATGTAAGATAAATAAACTGAACATTGCCTAAACGACTATTTTATTTTATATATACCCACCACAATCATATTTATTTTTGGGGTCCTTGGCGACCCCGCGTGACACCTCATGTTAAAAAAAAAGATGCGATGGGCGGAGGGTTAATTATTTATTTATTTATTACACGCCCTGATGGGCTTTTACATTATAATTTATAAGTTGAGTAACAAACAATGAAGAAAATATAATACAATGAGAAAAGAAAATACACAAAACAGTGTAACAACAAAACAAATAATAAAATAAAAATACGTATTATGTAAAAATGATAAGAAGTCTCATATTCAATGTAAACAAAAATTGAAGAAATTATGTAAATCTATTTGTGCCTAGAAGAATAAAAGTGATAAAATATACAACGTTTATACTGATAAGTTTTAAGATGAAATATATCACCTAGATTAGAATATTTATTTCCGAGACTGTGAAGTCTCGGAAATGGAGAATTTTGATAAGCTAGTGTCCTGGTGTTATTGAAGTAGAAGGGTAATAAATGTCGACATGATTTTTGGGGAACATGGATATTGATAAATTGAAGTAATTCAGAACAGTCAATTTTGTAATGCAGTATTTTATGTAATAATATTAAATCTGTGCTTATTCTTCTTTCTGAAAGTTTCAATAGTGACATTTTATCCAGGAGATAATTGTAATCAATGTTTAGTATAGGAATATGCAATTTATAGTTTATAAACCTCAGAAACTTCCGTTGAATCTTTTCAATGTTGTCTGAATGAATGTTGTAAAAGGGAGACCATAACGTCGAGTTATATTCAAGTTGGCATCTGACAAGGGTTTTATATAACATAATAAATGTGTCAAAATCATTGAAATCTTTTGCAGCTCTCAAAACAAAACCAAGAGTCTTTAGGGCTTTGTTGATAATATTATTAATATGACATACAAAGGTGAGTTTACTGTCGAACATAATGCCTAGATCCATAATTTCACTAACACAATTTAAATTTTCATCATTTAACGAATACTGAAAAATAATAGGATTATTTATTTTTGAAAAATGAATGAACTGACATTTATTTATATTTAATGCTAGTTTGTTGATAGAGCACCATTCCAAAAGCTATATCAAGTTAGTTTGAAGTATAATACAATCATTAATGTGGTTAATCTCTTTATATAGTTTCATGTCATCGGCAAACAGTAGCACATTTATGTCAGTAAATATATCAACAATATCATTTATAAATATAATAAACAAAATGGGCCCTAAATGGGAGCCTTGCGGCACTCCACTTGTTGCTATAAATTTGTAAGACTGTGTGCCATTTATTTTCACACTAAGAATTCTTTTGGACAAATAACTAACAAACTAATTTAATAAACTACCATAAACTCCAAGTTTCGCCAATTTATTGATTAGTATTTTGTGACACACCTTGTCAAAGGCCTTGCTAAAATCAGTGTATATTGAGTCAACCTGGCACCTGTTGGCTAAAGATTTAGATATGAAGTTTTCGTATATTAGTAAATTGGTCAGTGTAGATTTATTTGAACAAAAGCCATGTTGGTAGGGAGTTATGATTTTTTTAATGTTTGTGGATATTTTATGGAGGACAATTTTTTCAAAAAGCTTAGGTATCGATGATTGGGTACATATTGGTCTATAATTTGTAACGTCCGTTTTGTCCCCTTTTTTAAAAATGGGTGTAAGAAAACTGTGTTTCCATGTATCAGGGAAACTGCCTGTCTCTAGTGACTGGTTAAAAATTAGAAAAAGAGAAACAACTAAGCCGTTTAAACATTCTTTAATTAGCACAGGTGGAATATTATCAGGTCCTGCATTTTTTCTAGCATCTAACAAGTTTACATGGTTTTTGATATCTTTAATTTCTATGCGTACTTCAGATATATCCAGACTAAGATTCAATGAGAATTTTGGAATTTCGTTGCTAGGTATATCCTCTTTATACACAGATTTAAAATAATCGGCGAAAATATTTACAAGGTTTTTATCATTACACCTGATTTTTCCATTGAAATTCATAGAAGTTGGAATACCTAAGTTAGTATTTTTTTGAGAATTAGTGTAATTCCAAAACTGTTTTATATTTACACGAATTTCACTTTCAATTTTGTCAATGTAATTTTTATAGCACAATTTTGAGATTTTACAACACTCCCTTCTAAACAATTGAAATTTATTGTAATCACTCGTCAGTCTGGATCGCTTGTAATTTTTATGAGCTATTTTCTTACTATATGTTTAAGTGATCAAATAGGGACTAAACCAGTTTGGTAAATGAGAAATTCTATTATGTCGAAGGGGCACAAAATTTACTATAGCATCATATAGAATTTATTTACATTATCGTTTATATCTGCGTTTTCCAGAAAGGACCAGTCTGTTGTATTTAAGCAATCAGAAATTTTTTGAAAATTTGCTTTACGGAAGTTATAAGATGACTTGATATTTTTCGCCCAACCGCTGCACTTTTACGTGCAGATTATGGAAATTACACATCATTTCAACAATTACTACAAGAAATAACTATTTACATGCACAAAATAGGTTCTTAGTTTAGATAAACTAAGTAATTCATATGTATTTAGAATGGAACAGAGTGGAAGATACTCTCAGTATCGCCCTGAGAATTGAAAGGTTGCTTGGCTTTAGCCGTGTTTGGTGACCAGATCTGGTTGTCGGACTTCGAAACAATGTAAGCAGTCAAATTATTCGAATAATCACATTTACGCAAGTACGTAGTCACCTGATGTGTAACACTAATCCACGAAATGGCTCGAAAACGGTGAGCGCGTGCACGATGCGGCAACACTGCACAAACTAAGTAGGGATGCTACGCAACATCGATTGCCGATTGCGTCAAATCTGACAGTTGAATCGTTTATTAGGGAGAAAAATTAATCAGGAAAAAATACCGAACCGCCCATACTTCAGTATTTTTGTCATACCGAACACCGAACACGATGCTAGAATACCGAACGCCTGGCAACCCTGCTCACAACATACCCCAATTGGGTATGCCATAGTTTCACTGGCTCCAGACGGAAGCAGCTGGGACTCTTGTGAGGTATTCGTATAAAAAATAAATTTCACAAATGTCAAATTCATCTAAAAAAGTTTAAAATGGTGGTAAAGGGATCGTTTTATACAATTTGAACTTTGATTGAATAAAAATGGGAGTTTTTTCACAATTTGGGAGGCGGGAATGGGTACCGCCGGCCCGGGAACCTTTATTGGATAACCAACACCTCTGCTATAGGTCACCCCAAGTGGTTCGCTACGTTTGGTGATTTAGCAGGGGTGCCCGGGTTCATGAGGTGAGGTTTGTTTAGGTCTTGGAGGCGGATGACCAGGACACACTGAACCCCAGATTCCTACCCACCCCTTAAACCCTTTTCCTTCCTAGAACTTTCCTATCCTTCCTTTCCTTAAAAAAAAACCTCCACACAGCATCCCCAAAGATGACATAGAAGATATGGAAAATAATTTCCCCTAGGGCCTCCTGTGTGGAGCTCATTGAAACATAGTGTAATTTCAAAAATCTGCACCCATAAGTGTGGCGGCTTGTGGAATATTTACCTAGATTATATTTAGGCCGATAGGAAGTGGTTTTTAAAAGTAATTTGTAAGAATCATCTGAATATTTACCTAACATACTTACACATGATGTCTACTAAAAAGGAGACAATTGTGTGTATTAAAATGTTTTCAACAACAGCTTGATACCTTGTAAGGTAATTTTTTGGGATTGGTGTCCATGGCTATTACGAATAATTTTTAGAAAAAAACTTTAGATTCGCCTTAATCACTATAAAAGGAAACTTATTGCATCACGGCTGGCGGAAAATAATGCATTTTAATTTTCAATGTCGTTAAATAAAATTTCACTTCGCGAAACGATCTACGACAGCCCGCCCGCTGCCGCCCGCCATTCTGTCACTGTTATGTTGTTGGTATCCCTGACCTCACACAAACGAGAACTAGATACGATTGTAGGATTGTGGGATACATGATGGGCGCGTAATTAGGCTACGTCCGCACAGGCAGGTGGCTGGCTTAGCGCCCAGAGCCTAGTGGCAAAAAACCAACACGTTGGTTTACCTCGATACACGCTAAGCGGCTATAAGGTGACTCGCTAGGCTCTAGGCGCTAAGCAAGCCGCCTGCCTATGCGGACGTAGCCTTATGAAAAACAGAATTAATAATATCTGGAATGGAGACAGACCATTCAAATCCTGGGATGTTTTTTAAAATAAAGATAATATTCACAAGCCCGCTACACAAACCTTGCGTAGCCAAACAAACCATTAAAAAACGTAGGCTGTTTTTTAAAGTAAAGATAACATACACAAGCCCGCTACACAAACCCTGCGTAGCCAAACAAACCATTCAAAAACGTAGGCTGTTTTTTAAAGTAAAGATAACATACACAAGCCCGCTACACAAACCCTGCGTAGCAAAATAAACCATTCAAAAAAGTAGGCTGTTTTTTAAAGTAAAGATAACATACACAAGCCCGCTACACAAACCCTGCGTAGCCAAACAAACCATTCAAAACATAGGCTGTTTTTTAAAGCAAAGGTAACATACACAAGCATTATAAGGCACGTAATTATGAAAAACAGATTTATAATGTTAACAAACCTCTATTCGTATATATTTATTATTACCATAAAATAACGATTGGCTATAAGTTACGTAAAATTTTAAAAAAACATGCGTACTAAGCCAGCCGCCTGCCTTTGCGGACGTAGCCTAATTACGCGCCCATCATGTATCCCACGAAATCGGCTACAATCGGCGAATCTAAAGTTTTTTTCTAAAAATTATTCGTAATAGCCATGGACACCAATCCCAAAAATTTACCCCTTATAAAAATTTATCCTACACGTCCATTGCATATTATGTACCATAAGTACCTTTGCATAAACAAACATTTCTTATCTAATTTTGTATCAAATGATAATAAACACATAAAACATATTTCAGGTATAAATGCATATATCCTAGAAATTCATGGTTGCAGTTCCAAATACATACTTCATTGTACTTATATGAGGTCTACGTTAATTGTATTTTTACAACAATGGAGTTTCACTATATTGGTGTCAATTACAAATACATTGTCAGATCAGTTCCACAAAACTTGCGCAATGTGCATTGCAACTGTTGATAAACATATTTTTCGTCGAAATAAATTAAGCATTTTCTTTCACCGCTTAGGTAAAGAAAAATAAATATTTGGAATGTTTTGATTGGAGACAAAAACATTCAACAAAACATCAAAATAAAATATGCAAAACATTTTGGAAAGGAATTAATTTCGTGCAATATGGTTACTTGCAATATCTGAAAAAAAGCCGGATGAAAGTGTACTTCGGTGAAAAGAAAATTAAGTTTTCTATTTGGAAAATCTAGAATCAAATGGGGAAGGCAGTGAAACGTAACACAAATCTGAGTCATGAGTTCACATGATACGCCGTTGTTTTGCATCGACAAATCGGTGATCGATAAAGTGACATTTGAAAAATAATAATTACATACCGATTTTTTGTCCCACAACGGTGGCGAATGGATTTCCCGCGAGGGCACCCACATTGAAGAAAGACATTATTCTTTATTTACTTCTAAAAATGTCGCTTGTCACTACGTCTTTTCGACTTCTCTACTTGTCAAATATACAATAAATAAAGAGTGTTCGCAAATGCACTTCCCGAGATTCCCGAGCAACCATTACTGCGTTCGAGCCTGCGCATTATTACTTGTCACCGAGTTGCGCGATAATGTTTTGTTATTGTAATAATAATAATGATAATGATTCCATGTTGGATAATTTATATAGCGCCGTTTTTGTGGGAAAATCACCCCAAGAGCGCCTTGCAACATAATTTATATAGTTATCCGATCAATTAGACTTAGACGTACAACTTCTTAAAGTCAAGATTTATTCGATCATAGGCATTATTTATAGTCAATTACATCAAAGTTTTTAAGTATTCTTTTGAAAATATAATAATTTACTGTGGAATTAATAATATTGCAAAAAAAACTGGCTGCATCGATGAAAATAATTACTCATGTGATTAAATGGAGATATGTTTTTTTTTGTTATTGACAAATTGAAGTTATAAGCAATGTTAATATTTTATTCAGAATTTTAGAAAGTTTAATTTATTTTACTAATCAAAAAAACGTTAGTTGATTCAAATATTATATTAACACTTAACATATCAGAAAGAATTAATCCCAAAATTTGATTGTACCAACCTTCCTCGTCTTATATTATAGCATACAAACACTCTCACACACCCCTCTCCTTTAATAAGTTACTAACTTAATTTAGGTATATTGTATTATTTATCTCACAAAAATATAAGTAGATAACAGCGACATGTCATTGGTACCAATTATTGTATTAATTCTATAACTTTGTAACTATTTTCCATTATGTAATAATGTACTGTTTGTTTCTGCAAAAAAAAAAAAAAAAAATAAGATACGATTAAAGCATGAAATCTGGTTTTATGAAATGGAAAAGAAACAGATCCTCCTCCTAATGACGCTATATATCTTCTTGTAATATAAAACAAAGTGGTTACAGCATTTATAACTCAAGAACGACTGGACCCATTTTTATGATCTTTGATTTGTTGGATTTGTCTCCGCCCCGAATCAGTGGCGTAGAGAAGGGGGGGGGTCCGTCCGGGTGCCACCCAGCAGGGGGGTTACACTCGACCGTGGAAAAAAAATTACGAAGAATATTGTCACCAAAGTATTGTACACATGAACACGGTCTGTTATTTTCTTTCGTTTGTTCCCCGTGGAGTGCCTCGAATTTTGTGTCTAGGTCTTTTTATAGGCGAACATAGGAATCTGAATTTCTCTAGCCACCCCCCTCCCTAGCGTTTTGAATTTTATCTCAATTCAACTTTAATAGGTGGGGGGGGGGGTGACACCACGCTCCGGGGGGGTGACATCCGCCCCGGGTGCCACCCATGCTAGTAAAGTATAGTAAAGGCAAATAGTTACTACATTCGTTATTTTTTTCTGGCAACACTAGCCACATGCCATTTATCAAATTCATTCTCGTGTTTCACGCGGAATTGGACCAGTCTGAGTTTGTGTGAAAGTAAAATAAAAATGCCTAAGCCGTAAGTATTATTTTTTTTTTTTTATTGTATACAATAAATGAATAAATAAGCTAAAGTACAAATGTATTTTATGACAAAAATAATTTATAGAATGTTTGATACAACGTTGGAAATATGCCGTGTCACCTGTGGGTGCCACTGGGCATTGTAACTATTGAATTGGTATAATGACTCTATTGTTCGAAATTCATTCTAAGTAATAAATAACTAGACCGTTGTTTACATTTTGGCCTCATCGCTACGTTGTGATGGTGTTTTAGAATTTGTTTACATATTACAGGTTGACGTTAGACGAGATAGAGGAATTGCAGGCCGGGGTGGACCCAGGCGATATTATTTTATTTTCTCCTGATGGATGGTGTGTGATGGACGAAGATAGTGGAGATAAAAAGGGGCTAATATTTTTCATCTTCCCAGTCGCATGTTTCGATCTCTAGTAGAACTTCAAAATAGACGTACCATCTCTAGAGAAAATAGTGTACATGACTTGGAAGAAGGAGATGAAATCGACGTTCCTGCCCTGAAGATAAAAAAGAAAAGACAGTACTTTAAAAAATGGTAAAACGGTCTCAGCAATACTTTTATTTCTGGTGGTAAGGGAGACTGTGATGAAGAAGTATTTTCTAACTCTAAATAATTGCGAGAGCTGAAAGCTGGGGGCACAGGTACTATTCGGGAAAACCGTCTGGAGAACTGCAATTTGCCAAATTCAAATGACATGAAAAAAGAGCCAAGAGGTAAGAAAGTGTCGTGTCATAAAGTTTCCAAGAAAATCATTGCAGCTAAATGGCAAGAAAATAGTATTATCACCATCGTATCTAACTGCCATGGATTGAATCCTATCTCGAAAGTGGAACGAATTAGATTTGTGGATAAAAAACGAGCAAAAATTCAAGTAGATTGCCCAGCAATTATCAAGATGTACAATAAGTACCTACATGGGTGGGGTAGATCGTTTTGACGAAAGCGTTCACTCCATGAGGGTAGCTCTTCGCGGCAAATAGTGGTGGTTTCCTCTGTTTGCTTTTTGTTTAGATGCAGCTTGCCAAAATGCATGGCTGCTCAAAAGACAGTCAGAAAACAACTGGAACTATTGCGATTTCTGGCGAAATGTCACAACCAAATACTATAAATGTGGAAAGCCTCCGATCCTCAAATCCGATTGTGGCATACTTCTGCAGATAAGAGTGCCTACTGAGGTAGGAGTGCAGGAAGTGTTGACGATCACTCGCAAATCGTCTGCTCTCAACGAATATGTGGGTATTGTTACCAACGCACCAGAAAAATGTGTGCCAAGTGCAATATCGGTTTGCATCTAAAGTGTTGGTACAGCTTTCACAATAAATAAGTCGTCTGTTTTTTTTATATAAAAAAATATTATTATAAAACTTTATATAAACAAATATTATTGTAAAACTGTTATTTTATTCCTACCGTAAGAATGAGTAAAATGCTGTTTCCTCTTCAGAGCCTTCAAGCACAATGCCCATTGTCACCTGTAGGTGACACACCCATAAATAAGGGGGGGGGGGGGGGGTTATTTATTTTAATTTTTTATATTTTTTTGTCTTAACCATATATTTATAGAGAAAAGAAAAATCTTTATTAACTTTGACATGGGAATTGAAGAGTTAAAACATTGGATAAATTCACGAAAAAAATATATCAATAAAATTCTTTAGTTAATATATTTTGAATGGAACAAATTATCATATTTTGAATGAGCTGCACCAATATTGTGATAAGTATAATATTGAATAGTGAGTGAATTCTAAAAATTCAAAAACGTCAAATGTCAATGTGCTGATTGTTTTGCTTTTGTTTTTAAACATATTATGCTGCCCATCTTTCTTACACACTAAATGTCAACAGTCGAAAATGAGACAAACGATGAATGTATGTCGCACCCCTCCAAAGGAAAAATACAATAACTTTAATAAATCTCCCTCACACGTATAAAAAAAAATGAGACGCAATTACCGTAAGTAAGTGGAAAAGTAAGAAAATCACAAAAAATATAAATCCGTGTACACAACTTTATCTCTGATACTGACGAAAATAAAACACGTCGTGCATCGATAATTGCTTCGTTGTGTAATTTTTAACATAATAAAAAAAACTGAATTTAATTTAGCTAATAAGGTAAAACAACAGTTATTGATTCTGAGGTGGTACGAAGTTGTCCGGGTCAGCTAGTATGTATATATAATATAACGTCATTCCGTCATTACCCGCTCCTAGACTACTAGTACAGCATAACTAGAATAGCAATAATTGCAGTGCTGTCAGAACTATCTCAAAATAGACAAATCCCCCAAAATTAAATATTACTGAGAAATAAAACGATTTTTTTCAAGCCTTCGTTTGGTATTATAATTTGGATAATTCAATAAAAATGTTTGCACTTTTTGACAGCAGCTGTTCAACAAAAAAAAAACAAGTAACATTATCGAACACACCAACACAACGCGCCATTTTTGAATCGAAATAATGTTGTCATGGAAATAGTTTATTATAATCTCATTGATAATTGGGCTTATTTATCAAATTTTACTAGGTTTCACTTTGAAAATAAAAATACGCGGATTAGCTGTGTTTCATATCATAATTATCCAAAATGTCCAGTGTAATAATCCATCCAGCAGTAGAACCAGGTGTTATCGACAATAATATGCTAATCAAGTGTGTATTAGAGCAAGGACCGAAAGGAGAAGCTGGCCGCTTATTTGCAGAGGACGGTGTTCATCTTGATGAAGTGCAGATTCTACGTTTGGAGTTTCTTAATATAATAAGAATCGACCATCTCTGGATGCTGAAATCATTGACAAAGCTGGCAATAAATCACAACCTGATTGAAGAAATAGAAAACCTGGAAAAGCTCACAAATCTCAAAGAATTAGATTTATCATTTAATTCGATAAGTGTTATGGAGAATTTAAACGAGCTTGTTAATATTGAAGTCTTGATTCTGAGTTACAATAAGATATCAAAGATCGAAAATATTGAATGTTTGGAGAAACTTATTGTCATTGGACTTGCTGGAAACAAAATCACTAACTATAAGGAAGTACGTTTGAACAATTGGTACATCTATGTTTTACTCCTGTTCTCAAATAAATAAAAATATATTAGACAATATGATTGATATTTTAGGTAATCTACTTGCGACAATTCGATAACCTGCGTTCTGTGAGTTTCAAAGACAACCCGTGCTACAAGAATTCCGAAGCCCTTAAGTTTTTAAAGGCAGCTCTACCCAAAGTCTCCTACATTGACTACATCCTGGTGAGCGATGAAGAGAGGGAGGCCTGTGTTGATGAGTTCTCGTAAGTTTGCAAGACGAAATTGATTATTCATGAACAAAAATGGAAGGGCCAATCTCGTACTAGTTAAAATTCATGTTGTGAGGAACTGGAGGACAACAGTGGGAAAGATAGGCATAAGTGGTAAATTGAAGCTACCAATAATTGTAGCACCGATGATCATTAGTCATCAGTTCCCTAGCAAATAGCAGTCAAAATCCATCTTACCCGTCTCAGAACAGACATCGTCTAGTGAGGCGGGTAACATACTTGCATATACATATACCTATAATAAATAACAAAAAACATCCATATTGCTGGCAATGATTTAAACAAAAATTAAAGGACAAATAACATCAATAAAATATTGACTATAAACATAGACATCCAAATAAATAGACAAGAAGATACAGATGAGGGGTAAAACCAAACTATGGAAGGGCGAAGAGGGGAAAGATGACCGTGATTCGTTAAAAAATCAATCTGACAGTATATAAGCATCTCGCATTATAATATCACCATTTAGTTCTTAAAAGCAAAATCTGCTTTTGAATGAATAGACCTTTTTACATTGGAGCGCGAATTGCCCGCCACGTTTTTAACATATTTGCGTAGTCCAAAGGCGGGAAAGGAAAGTTCGTTACCTTTTTCACAGAGGAATATTTTGTTGCCGTATTTAGTTAAGACACTTTTACAAATGTTTCATAATTTATTTACCCCTGTAACCAGCGACGAGCTCACTGAAGAAACGCCCACATTCGCTATATTCACATATATTAGGGTATAATGTATAGCACAGGTTCTCATATTTGTTTGTAAAATGTATGATGCGTGCTTGGCGCTGGTCAGGAGAAGAATGATGACATCACATTTTTTAGATTCAAGCGAGGCTCTCATCAATCCGAGCTGGCTCCATGGAACCGTTATGGGGAGGGGGAAATAATACGCTTTTATCACTTAGGGCAGGTCCAGATATATTCATATGTCCATGACTATAATAGTGTGTTCGGACCAATCAATGTTCAAGTATTTATTTGCTAATCCGCTTTGTATGGACTGTAATCTAACTTTTTTTAAACATTATCTTTACACACTAGGAGGCCAATAAGACCAATGAAGAAAATGACTTCCTGCAAGACCTATGTCATCTTAGGGGATGCTGTGTAGAAGAAACTGAACTTTTCTTTTCATTTCTTGAAATCAGAACTTTTATTTTTGTCTTGAATGCTGCACTAGAGTCGAAGAAACAGGGGAACTACGACATCCCCAATGGGGCATATTGTAGATGTGAAAGAGAAAGGTGGGAAGTGGATAACTGGCTAAAGCAATTTCAAGCAGTGTTTTGAATGATTTCACTAGGACGATACTGAGAGTATTTCCCACTCAGTATATACTATATATAATCAACATTATTATCAGATAGTAGTCTGTAAGCAAATAACTTCTTTTTTTTTTTTTAAAAAGAAAGTCAAACATTTTCGGGTTACGAGTAACCTAACAATATTTGTAAATCTCCTACTACCACCACAGTAAATGGAAAATGTTTCTTGTGTCGTGATGGAGGAATTAGCTAACTGAGGAATTGACCATGCGATGCCAACGCAATGCCAACGCTGTCACTGAACGGACTAATAAATTAAAAGAGTTTCGTTGTTACAGTATTGATGTTTACATGTTTATGTTACAGCCTGGATTCTCATTGCCTCACAAACTCTGGTCCGCCATCAATAGAATAAGGTGTTCCCATAGCTGTTGTACCCACATGATGCATAGATGGGGCCTTAAAGAGTCGGCGATGTGTGAATGCAGTGCGGTGCAGACTACCGAACATGTGGTCAATGAATACCCGCTCCATTCATCATTCCCCGACGCGATTGATGAGGTCTAAAGGGCAACGCCTGACGCCCTAGACTGGCTCGCAGACCTAGATGTCCCCCTCTGACCCCCCACCATACAAAAGAAGAAGAAGAAGTATTGATTTATATTTCAGATCAATCATCAGCAAAGTGAACGAACAGGACGAGACGAGGGAGTTGGCTCGGCAGAAGAAGGCAGCGTACGATGCGCGCGTGACATACTACGCACTGTCCTTTGTGGAGTACCTGACGGGGCCGGAGCTATTCGACAACATGTACGAGCTGGACCCCACGGGGACGCTGCTCCTGCAAACAGACGAAGAGTTGCGCAGCGTATGGTCGGTGTATCCTTTCACCACATTTACAAGAATGGTATAAACTACTGCATACCACCATTGTTATTGTTAAAAAATGTACATTTTTCCGACTTTAATTCAATTTCGTATCTCATTCCAGGGCCGAGATATTGCGTAATAATGAAACAACAAATATTGTTTCATCGTTACCAACAAACACCGAGAAATATAATATGTTAAATATACATACAGTACATTTGAATTTACAGATCTGGCCTTTACCTTTCCCATCGTCTTCCCTTCAGCCTCGTTACCTAACCCAATCGGTGATGCCATAGTCCCTATGGTTTGGGTAGTTGGGAACATTTGGGAATCTTGTGCGGCATTCCCATTAGATAACAAAAATAAAGTATAAACATAGGTTTGGTAAAGAAAATATTCATGCAAAAAAGTTTGATTTATTTACTCACTTTGAAAAAAAATCTCATTTGGACCCATATTATGCTTGTGTCACGCACAGCTATAAAATATCATTTGGCTTGGCCTATTTCAGCGTATCACTCGCCATTTATTATCATTGGGAATGTACAGCGAGCGATATGCCGAAATACGTCAAGCCAAATGATCTTTTATAGCTGTGTGTGACACAGGTCTTATGTATAAGGTTTCTGGTCTTTGAATAACCTTTCAAGGGAGTTTTAATGTACATATTATATTATTTGCAATGAGTAAAGAGTGCCTTAGCAGTGTGTTGCACAATACAGCTAATGAAGTCAGTTTTGGGAGGCGGGTATGGGTACCGCCACTCCGAGAACCATTATTTGGTTAACCAGCATCTCTGCGTAGGTCATCCAAGTGGTTCGCTTCTTTTAACTTAGCAGGTGTGCCCGGGTTCATGGATTCGAGATTTGTTCAGGTCTTTTGCGGTCGCTACTGGACACACTGATATGTAGTTCCCATGAGCACTTAGGCCATAGGCCCATTGTGCTATCTCCCATTTTACCTCTTTCCTTTGACAGTAACCAAGTCCCTTTTATAAAGTTCACCAGTATTGTCATTGGAAATGAAGCTGCATCTTCTGGTTTGACAATGTGTCTTCCCAGATCTTATTTCTCCTCTTCACTCCTCCTTGATTCCCTGAAGGCCCTACGAGGGAAGAAGGCTTCATCTCTCCTCTCTACTCCTTAGTTTCCCGAAGGCTCCACGACGGAGAGTCCATCTCCCCTTGGTTCCCTAAAGGCACCACAAGGGAAGAGTCCACTCCACCTTGGTTTCCAGAGGGCTCCTCTTCACTCCTCCGTGGTTCCCTAAAGGCCCCACAGGGGAAGAGTTCACAGAGATTTTTAGGCCTCGTTTCTCCTCTTCACTCCTACATGGTTCCCTGAAGGCCCCCACATCATCTCTCCACTTCACTCCTCCTTGGTTCCTCAAAGGCCCCCTCTGGAAGAGTTCCCTTCCCCTTGGTTCCCCGAAGGCCCCACAAGGGAAGAGTTCATGGAGGTGGCCTCAGCTCTCCTCTCCACGACTTCTCTTCTTGGTTCGTCCTACAGGCCCCAGGAAGGAAGTCCACAGAGGTGACCTCAGCACTCCTAGGTTCCCAAAAGGCCCCTAGTTTTCGAATGGTCCAATTTTTTTTGTCGAGTTACCAGGGAAATAGACGGTCCACTCCAGCAGAGCCCCGAGTGCTGGAGTAAGTCTAAATACTCCGAGATGCGACCTTGTTTCTCGGAGGCACCGTTCGTGACAGTATTTCCCAGGACATTCAGCCTGAGCACGGTAGCTCACACCTTGGCTTGGGATGGCTATTGCAGGTTTGTATTCCATTAGATTCCTACCCATCCACCATGCCTTTTTCCTTCCAGAACCTCCTCTCCTTCATTTCCTTAAAAGGCCCCCCCCATCAAGCGTGGAGGGAAATTCCGTTCTCTCGGGGCCTGTGAATGGAGTTAATGATTAAAAAGGTTAGATACATAATATAATTCCCTCCAAACAGTTGATCGTCGCAATTTAGGGAATCATCAGCAGCTTAGGGAATAATATATGATGTATAAAAAATGTAACCCTTAACATATTTGAGCATCAGATATCGCCAGTTCTACTCGGACCTGATGATGGAGTTGGTGAACTTTGGACTGGCGCAGTACTCCGTGAGGAAGAAGGAGGTGGAGATATTCCATGAGGTGATGAACGAGGCCCAAGAAGCCTGCTCCAACAAGAGTAAAGAGTGAGTAGTTATTTTATTTATTCAACCTTATGCATGAATGTAGGCAGGTCTCAATGGTACTATTGGCAGCACCTTAAACTCGTCTATTGCAACAATTTCTGTATCAACTTCAAACCGATATTAAAGATTGGCGCATACTATAACTGACAATGAATTTATATTTTAAACCAAATGTTAAATTCAGCCATAAACAAATTCTTGATCTTGATGATTATACATTTTTGTAATAGATTTGACACTTAAATATCCACACAGCTGTGATTGTGTTCAATTTAACTTCACTTCAAACATAATTGTTATAGATGCCCAAACAAGTTTTCAGTTATGTATCTACTTGTGGAGGACATTTTCTCATTATTATAATTAAAAAATGATAATAAAGAGAAGAAAACGGCCATAATTGCCCATATTATAGTCATTCCCTCGGGGATACCTCAAGGCTCCCATCTAGACGATAATCTAATGTACAGACTTGCCAGTGTATTGTTTCGTGCCTTTATTGTGGCGTGTCGGGTAGTACTCAGAAATTAATATACTTAATTATGTACTGGCATTTATTCGGGAGCTGCTTGTAGCAAAAGAGGCACACAACATGCGTGCATTTCCTTTTATAGATCCGGCAAGCATATTATCTCGCTTGCTCTCATACACATTCACACATACACCACAGCTTCTATTATTTACTTTGTATATAAATGACATCAAGCACGTCGTCGGTGATTCTGATTTCCTATTTTATGCAAATTATATGAAACAGCATAAATTTGTTCCATAGATGATTGCAACAAGTCACAAGAAGATGTAAACAGAATTAAGGAATGAGCATTGAAATTAAAACACTTTTGCACTTTGTTCCACTTATTTATTTTCACCAGGACCGGTTTCATCCTGAATGCATCGAAATATATCAATAGTATCACCTCGAGGGCAAATGGTACATCATTACTTGACTTGTTATAGGCTTCACATTTTCTACTTGCGGTAATGTGTTGATTTAAGCATTTGCATGTTGAAATACGAAGGTGGGTGTCCAAGTACATCCTAGACAAGGAGGAGCAGTTTGAGATGATGACAGTGACAGTGGACTCTCTGGAGGCAGAGGCCGTGACCTTCGAGGAAGTGGAGAGCTCCCTGGAGGACCTGCTGGAACACTTCCCCTCCTTGGTCAAGGACCTCTGGGTCAACCTTATGAAGGAGGAGATGTCTCTGTATGAGCTGTGCGAGGTAGGTACTGCTAATTAGATTCGCTGCAGTTGAGATGATGACCCCATGGTCTAAGAAATTTGACTTTGCACTAAAACACAATTTCAACTCTCCAGGAGACGCGCATCCAGTTTTCGCAGAACGTCAAAGACCTGGGCAACAAGATGATAGAGAAGACGCGGGCCATTTTCAGTCAGTGGCGAGACCGCGAGGGCGAGTGGACCATGTCGCTGGGCGAGTTGCTTCCGCGCCTGGCTACGAGGGGCGTCCTGCTCTATGAGCATCTCCCCGAACTGGTCGCGGTGAGGACTTTATCTATTGAATCTCTTCAAATTTGTAGGAGTAGGTCAACCGAAGCAGACAAATTTAATTATACTTGTCCGGAAGGCTGCGCTGACAAACTCTAAGGTTGATATTATTCAAACTCCATCCAATTTGATAACTATCGATTTGACGACCAGCACCATTGTGAATTTTTATATTTAAACACTTTTAAACGCAGATTCTCTGCCCGTTAAAAGCTGAAAAGCTAACAAGTAAAATTATCCAAAGATTAATTAATTAGATTACATTCGGCAACTAGCATCAATTTTTTTTTCCGGTTTAGGCAAATATTCTAAGACATTCCGTTTTTATTTTTTTTTAAAATTGTATTTTTGAAACCCTGGCGATTTGTTGAAAAAACCGGAAAGACGGGACATAATTTTATGGGTGCGAAAAAACAATAATTACAAAAGCCGAAAATCATTTAAAAAAACTGACGTATTCCACACAAATGGCACAGGAGAATAACGAGGTAAACCAAAAATATTACATCTGATAAATATTTTTTTCCTTGATTCATCTTATTGATTATTAATCATTATAATGTTCAACTTCTATATATGACTAAATCCAATGTAATAAACCTGTACTTGTAAATAATAATTATTTATTTATTTATTAACGCCTTAGTGGGCTTTTACAAGGTTAGATAATAATAGTTGGGCAGGTACGTAGTACATAATTATAATGATTAAAATAATAATAAAAAAAAATTAATTAAAATCAAAATATTTCATTAAAGTAATTATAAAGACTTCTTTTTATAACTAATACAGAATCTGCAAACATGTCTACAATATTCCGAAATTTATTACCAAAATGATGTTTTTTATTCTTTATTTTATTTTATTTGTAAGAAACAAACAGCTTATATACATACAATAGACATAAAAATATAACACGTTAACTGCAGTGAAGCCAAAAGTTTCTTATGCTAATATTGTTTCTAGATGGAGTTTTAGACTTAGGAAGGGGTGAGGAAGGGGCGAGGAGGGGGGGGAGGGAGAATATAGGATAAGGATATGAGATGCTCTCGATACCTTGCACACCCCGTATCAATCCAATATCGCACGCGTTACTTCTATTCGATACTTCTGAAGGTTTAAATTAAAAATGTCTACGTTGTGAAACAATTCGTTGTATTGAGCACATATTCGAGGAATCGGGGAATTTTTTCTAAAGTTTGTTCTACAAGTGGGCAAATGAAGTAAATTCGATTGTCGGGTTAATCTTGAAGGAATATGGAGTTTTATTAAATTGGTAAGCTCTGGTGAGTCCAGGCCATTGTTTAAAATTTTAAATAATAAAATTTGATCAAAAATTAATCGTCGTGTATGAAGGGAGTTGAAGTGATGAAATTTAATAGAATCGGTGTAATTTAGAAAGTGTAGGTTAAGTTTATAATTTAAGTGTTTAAAAATTTTTTTTTGAATTCTTTCGATCCTAACAATGTGAGCTTGGTAGAAAGGAGTCCAGATCGGTGTGCAGTGTTCTAAGCGTGGGCGGATATATGCGGTGTAGAGGGAATATAGAGTATTTATGTTTCGAAAAGGTTTCGATATACGAATTATAAATCCCAGCATTTTGTTGGCTTTGTTGATGATATTATTAGTGTGTTGGATAAAGTTTAATTTAGAATCAAGCGTTACCCCAAGGTTCCTGATAGATTCAACTTCGTTGATAAGTGTCCCGTTTAGTGTATAATCAAATGAAATTTTATTTTTATTACGTGTAAATGATATTTTATTACATTTTGAGATATTTATGACTAGTTTATTTAATTCACAGTAGACAAAAAGACGATTGAGGTCCTCTTGAAGTTTAAAGCAGTCTTCGATTGATTTGACAACTAGGTATATTTTTTTATCATCTGCGTATGCTAGATAATTAGAGTGTAAAAAACATTTGTGAATATCATAAATATACACATTAAATAATAATGGGCCTAGATGAGAACCTTGAGGTACGCCGGAGGGCACGGAAAAGAAGTTGGACTTTGATCCCTCAACTGAGACGCATTGGAGTCTACTCGAAAGGTATGAAGTGAGCCATCGGAGTAAGTCACCGTGAATGCCTAATTGATTTAATTTTTTAATTAAAATTAAATGGTTTACCTTATCGAAGGCCTTCGAGTAGTCAGTATAGATCACATCTATTTGGTTTCTGTTGTCCATATTACTCGATAAATAATCGGTAAAATTTACCAAATTTGTTAAAACTGATCTTTTTTGTAAAAATCCGTGTTGTTGATTTTGAATGTTGCGAACAATTGTAATATAAATTTGATCGTAGATAATGCGCTCAAATAGTTTGCTAAATACCGTGAGTATTGATATTGGGCGGTAATTTTCAATGTTGCTTTTAGAACCTGTTTTATGAATAGGGATTATAATTAATTTAAATTTTGTGGGATATTTTCCTTCTTTTAGTGATATTAAAAATATGTTACTTAAAGGGTATGAGAGATTTTTGGCACATTTTGAGACAAAGTATGGTGAAATACCATCACTGCCAGCACTCTATTTATAGGTGTATGAGCCTCATAGTTTGTTTTAAAATTGTTACAGAAGAAGGTAGCACATTGCCTCGTATTTCTGGTCAGTACGTAAAATTTTATTTTGGCGAGAATTTCAGGGTTGTCAATGCAATTATTAATGATTTTATTTAATAGTACGAGATGATCCGCCTATCTGACAGCGTAATTAAGTTTAGTTGTTTCATCAAAAGGACATAGTAAATATTTTGAATTGGAATATTCAGCTTAAAGTTAACAAATCTTAAAAATTTGTGCTGTACCCTTTCAATATTGTCGGAATGTATATTATACAATGGGGACCAAATGGGCGAATTATTCTCTACCTGGCTTCTTACTAAAGAAGTGTACAATATTTTCAAACATTCTAGTGACTTAAAATCACTTGCTGTTCTGCATATAAAACCAAGAATTTTTATAGCTCTATTTGTTATTTCATTTACGTGCAAAGTAAATGTTAACTTTTCATCAAATATAACAC
The DNA here is from genome assembly GCA_929108145.2 of Limnephilus rhombicus. Taxonomy (NCBI): domain Eukaryota; kingdom Metazoa; phylum Arthropoda; class Insecta; order Trichoptera; family Limnephilidae; genus Limnephilus; species Limnephilus rhombicus. The sequence goes on from OV815279.1 coordinate 40,428,937, forward strand.
CTAAGTCCCTGATCTGAGTGACCGGTGTCAATATTACATTATTTAAAGAGTATACATAAGTTACGTGACTTTGGATTTTATAAAAACGAATAACTTGGCACTTTTGAATATTAAGAAATAGCGAGTTGATCACACATCAATGAAACAATTTATCTAAATTAGATTGTAAAATATAGCAATCCTCTATACTACGTATCATTTTATATATTTTTAAATCATCAGCGAAGAGTAAAACTTGTACATCTTTAAATATACTAACAATGTCATTTATAAATAATAAAAAAAGAATTGGTCTGAGGTGAGGTCCTTGTGGAACCCCACTTGTGGCTTCGAAGATATAGGATTCTACAGAATTTATTTTAACACAAAGCTTTCTTTTACTAAGATAATTATTAAACCAGTTCAATAAGGTTCCTTTAATGCCCAACATTTTTAGTTTATGTACAAGAATAGGTCGCCTAACTTTATCAAAAGCTTTGGAAAAATCAGTGTATATAGAATCCACCTGATGCTTAAGGATAAGGGAATCAGTTATATAATTTTCATAAATGATTAAGTTACTTAAAGTATTTCTACCTGTGATAAAACCGTGCTGATTGGGGACAATTATATTATTGATTTGTTTTTTAAAGACATCTAGGACTAATGATTCAAAGAGTTTGGGAATAGCGGACAATATACATATTGGTCTGTAGTTTGATACATCGCTTTTATCACCCTTTTTGTGAATAGGCGTTAAAAAGCTTTTTTTCCACTGATCTGGAAAACACCCTGATGCTAAAGACTTGTTAAATAATATGAATAATGGGAAAGTCAAACTGTTTATACAAGATTTTAAATATATTGGAGGAAAACCATCCGGTCCAGCAGATTTATTAGAATCTAATGCTTTTACACCTTTTTCTTTTGCGGATTTTTCAATGAAACAATGGCTTAAATTAAGCAATTCTTCAACAGATATATCTTTAGGGATCTCACTATCAAGAATATCCGTGTCATAAACACTTTTAAATGAATCTCCAAAAAGATTGACTATGCCTTCGGTACTGTCAGTACATTTGTTATTAAGATACATAGTATTTGGTAAACTACAATCATTCTTTCTCTGAGCATTAGAAAAATTCCATAATCTTTTTACGTTATGACGAACCTCCTTTTCCATTAAACTAACATAATCAATGTAACGTTTTCTGGATAAGTCTTTGCATTGCCTTCTTAAGTTGGTAAAATTTATATAATCATTAACGTTTCTAGATTGCTAATATAATTTGTGCAATTGTTTTTTTATTGCATATTAACTCTTTTAATTCATTTGAAAACCATATGGGATAATGAGAGGCCTTAAAATTAATTTTAGGAACATAAAGTTCTTTCGAAGTGTTCAAGAATGAATAAAATTGTTGTACTTGATCAGTTATATCATTACCAGCCTCTAAAAATGACCAATCTAAATGGTCAAGATAATCAACAATATTTGGGTAGTCAGCTTTAGTAAAATTGTATGATGAAGTTTTAAAGTTCTGCAAATTTCTAGACTCATTAGTAATAATAATGTCTAAAGCCGGGTGAAGGTGATCAAGAGCTAATAATAGTTCGTCCGATTGTTCCACTACTGTAATAATAAATACTGTAATATAATAAAATTATCAATTAAAATCAGCACCATTACCATTACGCTTCTAAGACAGCTACAGATAAGTCTGTCAAATAAGAATAGAAAATATAAAAAATGGAACTACAAAATTTATGGGCTGGCAACACCAACTTACCTGTCAAATATTCTTTTAAAGTGCAATGACACTGAAAATACAGAACACTGTGCACAGTACCGGATTATCCCTAAGGCAGAGTAGGCAACTGCCTAGGGGCCCTGCATCGGCTAGGGGCCCCACGTCCCGAGAAAAAATGACTTGCTTCAATTAGCGAGCAACGAAGTTTCATTACAGGTTAATAATATTAGGTACACGCATTAAAGAAAACAACAAATTATATTATAACCCAATAAATAACTAATGTTCACATCATGCACAAATAATAAATAAAAAGTCTATAATTAAAACAAATATATTAAACATAGGTAGTTGAATTTTTATTTTCTTTCCTTCTATTTGTTGCAACATTACTTAGTATCTGAAGTGATTGAAGGTGCCGTGTGTGGTTTATATTGGCATTTGCTTTGTTTTATTTCTAATTATATGTTTAAAATATAAATGTTGTACAAGAAGATGCACCATCTATCTGCTGGCTAAAATTCTTTGGGAAAGGTTGTCTGGAACCTTTGTAATTATGTCTTTATGTCCCTGATAATTTCATCAGAGCTAGACAGCACAGATTATTTATTTTTCCAAGGGGCAGGACCAACCTACCAATGATCATGCCTTTGGGGAGAATAACTACTTTGTTAAATCACATTTCTTCTGTGATTGACATTTTCAATTTGAACCAAAGAGAATTTAAGACAGCAATAAGCATACTATTTACCAAATCTGGCTAATCAGATAGTATTGATGTACTTACCCATGCAAATAAATGTATATACTTACTTATTATAAACTGTTATTTGTGAAATGTAAATGGATTATACTGTTTTTCACAATAAATCAATAAATAAATAAATAAATAAATAATGGCTCATTGTAATGTTTTTTTTTAATAATATATATTTTTGTTTCTATGTATGTGTCCTTTGATACGCATTAAAGGGTTATTGTATTGTATTCGTTTTTTTATTGAATGGGGTGATGGAATACCATTCGTAATGTAAAGGTAAAAGAACAGCTTAGTAATGAATAAAATTAAAATTAATTTTGGAAGTTAAAAAAGGGTAAAGTGCAGTGGCGGACTGAGCCCGTCAGAAGCCCGAGGCGGCAAAGTTGAATGAACCCCCCCCCCCCCCTTAGTGAAGTTGATGTAATTTTACAAGTTTTTTATTCTGTTCACACGGGCCTCTGACTCTGGGGGGCCTCCATGTTCCCTTGATCAAATCCTAAACAAGACAATTTTTTTTATGAACAATGAAAATTTTCCATAAAAAATCGAAAATAAAATTCGCTGGTCCTCCATTTTTTTAGATATCAAAATTCCCCTATGCCATAGACAGTAGATTTTCGAACAGATTAATACTTGGTGCATGCAAATCGAATGGATATTTTTTTAATATGTTGTCAACCAGGTTGAAAAACGTGTTAAAAAAGTTTCGAGAAAAACGCATTCAAAGTTTTGCTGAAGAATAATTCAACATACAAACTGTTTCAAATAGTTTCACATAAAGTGCTGAATCTCAGTAAATTTTTCTAATTTCTTTAAAACACTTGGTGAGAGCATTTTTAACAAAATGTATCTTTCAGAAAATGAAATAAATTAAAAAAACATTACAAAAGTAGTTTTTACAGTGTCCTGGTGCTTTAGGGGTTAAAGGCGAAATAAAGGCGTCGCGTGTTCGATTCCTCGGCTGGCTAAATCCTCCATCACAACACAAGCAACATTTTCGGCTTTCTGTGGTGGTAGTAGGAGATTTTCAAACATTGTTGGGTTATTCGTAACCCGGGAATGTTTGTCTTTCTTTTAAAAAAAAAAAAAAGTTATTGTCATGATTTTTTTTTGAGATATTATGAATAATGTTGGTTTTATTTATTTCATACATACTTTACAGTATAACATCTGGGGTATCTTTGAAAAAATTTCAATTAAAAATATGAGAGCGAATCTCCAGATCATTTGAAACAAAAAAATCGAAATGCGTTTAAAAGGTAATATGTTTTCCTAGGTAGTCAGGGGGAGTTTTTTTTCGATTTTTTTTATTTTTGGCAGCATTTTGAAGTGAAAAACGCGATGTTTGCTAAAAAATTTCAGTGAATTTGTTATTATAAAATGATAAAAAAACTCCCTCTGACCACCCGTTAATTTATGTGTAGAAGTAGAGTACAAAATTTCAAAAGCATCGGTCAAGTCAAGTCAAGATTTTGAGTTATGATGTTCACGAACTTCAGAAATATTGTTTGCGAGAAAACCGATTTAAAATTTTGTATACTCGAAATATACTTGAATCGAGCATGAGGGCCGGTCGCTTGAAACGCTGTACCTTCGTTAGTTTTGCTCCGATTTACTTGAAATTTTGACATTTTACATTCAGAATTTTTTTTTTTAAAGTTTTAAAACCTTACCCCCCCCCCCCCCCTCTTAAAGCCTTGTTAAGGATTTGATCAAGGGAACAAGGAGGCGTATGGAGGCCTCTTCAACCCCCCCCCCACGTTAGTCCGCCATTGGTAAAGGGGCCCCGAGACGTGCATTGCCTAGGGGCCCCGACATGGTTAATCCGGCCCTGACTGTACACATATTAAAAAAACATTTTTTTGTTCTTAAAATAAAAATCGAAGAAGCACTATTGTTAAGGTGCCTACATAAAGTCATAAATTTGATTAAATCGTGTTTTACAAAGTGATCAGCTTTCATTTAATTTAACATAAATTTGAATTTAACAGTAGGTAGAAAGGTAGAATCATTAATGGTGAGTTTAGTTAACTACTTTTAGATCCGAATGAGTTAAATATATTCAGATCTAAAATTAGAGACATGATTTAAGGCTCGGGACTTAAGGTAATGTTAAATAAATGTGAACAATTTCTAAAGTGTGCTTTATATTTTACTAGCAGACCCGGCCACACGTTGCTGTGGCTAACGAAACACAACGCCATTACCCAACCCTTATAAAATCCACACCACCCGCTTGCCAGCTGTCTGAATTGAATATTTGAATTTCTCGGCTTTTCTCTACTATAATAAGCGTGTATTATGAATATAAACCTTCTTCTTGAATCAACTATATTATTATTATTATTTTTTATTTATATAATAATATAGTTAGCAATCGCCACTAATTATACAATGCTTGCAATGCAACACTGGATATTTGAAAAGGGAAAATCAAATACCTACTTACTCTAGGACATCTATTTTCCTATTTCTTCCGTAGAACGAATTTCAAAAGTGACTATAGTACGGCCCGCCTGCCGTTTTAAATCCACAAAAATTTGTTTTCTTTGAATTTCTCGGCTTTTCTCTAATATAATTTACATGCATTATACATATAAACATTCCTCTTTAATCACTTTATCTATTGGTGAAAACCGTATGAAAATCCGTTGCGTGTTTTAAAAGATTAACGCGCACATACATTTTGAGCGACTTCATTTTATACTATGTAATGATTACAATATCACTATTCTTCATTATGTTAACACAAAATTGGAAATGTATAAAAATAATAATATACCTATATGCAATTCTAATTTTGAGATCAGTGGGATCAGTTTGATTTTATTTTTCACTTTAATGCCTTTTTAATTTTTAATAAAAATGTAGGTTACACAGCTTTAGATTACCACCATGGTAATGTTTTTAGTATTGCCATTTGAACAACAGTGGTGCTCTCCTATGTTTTTTACTCTTATTTTACAAACTGTATGTACGATGTTCACTTCATAGCATCTGTCAAAATGTCAAACCAAACAATTAGTTCGCGGAGTACAAAAAATAAAGCTAGTGAATTAAAAAATTAAATTACTAATTGTGTCAAATTAAAAAATTCTCCGGAAATCAAAGTTTTGCCATATAAAAAAAAAAATGTGAGGAATTTTACAAAAAATTATTTGAATATTATCAGAGATGGAATATTTTCATGTAGTGACATCACGAGCCCAAAAAATGGATTATTTATAAAAAAAAAAAAACTATAAATTTCAAAAAAATTTTGGTAATATTTTCGTAATCTTAGCAGAAAAATCTATCCGCACGATTTTTTAAAAGTCATTATGAAATCCATGCAAGTGGCCTATCGAGGAGCTAGATGCACTTATAATGAAAATTGTAGTTTTGAGTTTAAAGGTTTTTTAAAAGCCTAATATTAATTAACTTGTAACTTATAACTTGTGTGTGTAGATCCGTCTGTAAAACCTACAGAAGTTAATTTACACAGCAGATGAAGAAGGGATGGACCCAAAAAGGTGATGGCAGCAGAAACAGCTTGTGCATTCATTATTATTATTATTGCATCCAACTGTTCAATAATTATTAATACACATAGAAGTCATATTTGCAAGACTGCAAAAATCAAACAATAAAATGAACATTTTGACTTTATGCAGATAATGACAGACAAAGACCTGATGATGGACACCATAGCGCAGTCCACCGACTGTCACATGCGTTTCATAGACGACCGTGAGGATTACGTCATTCAGAGAGTTATCGCCTGGCAAGAGGAGCTGCTCCACCAGGCCACTTGGTAACTTATTGTTCATTTTGCTGACTAAAGTGATTGATTTTTGGTTTTCAACGATTCAGATAGCATTACAGTGTTCATTTAAGGGCAGATGTGTAATTTGTGGTAGTAATCCATATCCAAAGTATATATATGTATATACATTTCTCTGAATATAATTAGCTATTCTGGGGAAACTACGTAAAGGAATATGATATGCTATTTTCATAAATAAATTAACACATTATCAGGTAAGACGGCGCAATTTACAGAAACATAATTTTGCTAAAAACAAGTAAGTTATGATGAAAATAGAATCAGATGGCGCACGGTAAAAATTTTGCAGCGGCACAGAAAAAGTTAAATAATTCGATTTTACACAATTTTAGTGGAGGCAACTATGGTAATTATTTGTGGGTTAATGACAATTATTTGACGAAAATATTTTGCCCTTTACTAAGTAAATATGATACAAATAATATTTAAAAAAAGCATTAAAAAAGTGTATTCTTGGGTTGAAATTTTAATTTTACATATATGACATATTTGTATTGCAATAGGTCATTTTTAATAAAATGCCCAATTTAATAGCTCGTATCCGTACTTGATATTATATGCTATTAAACCCTCTTATTATTTTTTTTATTTTTTATTACGTTAGGTTGGATATTTTGGCTCTTAATTGCTTACTCTTATCAGTCCGGGCCTATACATTTTACCCATCACATTTCAAAGGATTTATTTTCCGTGTTAACGCTTGACAACTGGCATAAAATTTTATATTATGTACACATTATAATTGTTTGACTTTTGCGACGCAAATAGACAATATTGCATTTTTATTTTCAGGGAAGAGATAAAGAGAGATCGGAGCAGAGTCCTCGAGATAAACTACTTTGTGGATAGTCAGAAGGAGGAGTGGCAGCTACTGATAGACCGCATGCTGGTGTTCGATGGGCTCACCGAGGAACTGGAGGCTCTCATTAAAGGATCCACTTCGTGAACCGATAAACAATACATTCACTTTATAAATATACAATAAAAAAAATCAATCCACAAAAACAGGTTTATTTACTACAATAATCTTAAAATATATATATATATATATATATATATATATATATATATATATATATATATATACATCCCGCTACAGATTTGGCGTCCTTTCACTTCGCATCCTTTTGGCTACCACTGCTTACGGTAGGTTTTTAAATAAAATTGCGGTGAATGTTCACATGTTTTTAGGTTGACAAAAGAGTGATAGTAAAAGAATTATCCAGAAATTGTGTTTTGAGGGTATTCAAATTTTTGATAGGTACGTATACTTTAGAGTCTTTTGGGCGTCCTTTCATATTGCCGCCGTTTTGGCAACCGCGTATATCGTACGTATATCACACTTCATTCCATATTTAGGGCGTCCGTTCATTACGAACATTTGACGACCTCCGTATATTCCTGTATGCAGTACGTTTAAATTACGATGCTTTCAGAATCCTTTTAATTCGTTCTCGATTTGCCAACGGTCTATCTATCGTAGGTACATAATGATTGGTTACATAAATATTATTTTGAAGGAAACCAAAACAGAATCCCAAGAAGTCAAAACGGTAGACTGTTATTATATCATTTTATATTTGGGAGGAAAAACAACAATCAAATTAAAAATTTGGGAGGCAGGTGTGGGTACCGCCGCCCCGGGAACCATTTACAAGATAACTAACAGCCCTGCCATAGGTCACACCAAGTGGTTAGATATGTTTGGTGTCTTAGCGGGGGTGCCCGGGTTCACGGGGTGAGCTGTGTCTAGGTCTTGGCAACCTATGCATTTGCCCACCTACTACATGGCGGGCCGGATCAGGAGAGACTGGTTGAGGGAGACCTTTTCATCTCTCCAACCGGACTCTCGATCCACGCCTTATATCACAGTGGGAGGGATGGATTCATATGTCTGTCACTCCTGGACACATTGACCCCCAGATTCCTAACTACCATTCATACTTTTTTCTTTCCCAAAACTTCCTCTCCTTCCTTTCCCCAAAAATACCCTCCACACAACATCCCCAAAGATGACATAGGCCTTGAGGGAAATTGTTTTCCTCAGGGCCTGCAGTGTGGAGCTAATGAAAAAAAAATATATAGAGTGAACAGGAACTAGGTTATTTTAGTTACCAATAATTATTTGGGATGCATAAAATTGGCTCCTTATTGCGATAGGTAGCAATTGACAAGTGCAATAAAGGCACAATTTTTTTTTAAGAAAGACAATCATTATTGGGTTACAAATAATCAGTCACTAATTTAAAATCTCGTACTTTTTTTTTCTTTTTTTTTTACATGAGCTCCACACAGAAGATCCTGAGGGAAATTATTCATCTTATGGTATGTTGTGCGGAGAGCTTTTGAAGGAAAGGAAGGAGAGGAAAATTATTTTAAGGAAAGGGGTTTAAAAGGTGGGTAGGAATCTGGGGTTCAGTGTGTCCCGGTCATCCGCCTCCAAGACCTAGACAAACCTCACCCCCATTCTGAAAACGACCTTCGTTCGTCGTTTCCACAAAACTTTAACGTATTGACCAAATCCAAGAAGAAAATTGATAAAGAAATAACAAAAAAAAATACAGGGCGCAGTTCACACGCCGTAGAAATGAAACCTTCAGAAAACGAAAGTAGACAAGAGTGGATAGGCTACGAAGCACCGCACAAAGAGAAGCCCGATTATTATCTTATTCTCTTGTAGTCCTATAGATGTATGTTTTAGCCTCTTTTTAGTGTCGCTATTTTTAGTTTCATCGAGTTTCAAATCACAACGGTGCTACAAAAGTTTTCACTTCAAAAAAGGTCGAATGCCGGATTTTTGTTTTTATTTCGAAAAGGACTCGAGGCATATTTTCAGAAACCACGAGATAGAATGTGAAATTCAAAATATCCTGACAATAATGAATGGCAAGGAAAGAAAAGGTCTTCTGCTAAATTGCATAAAACGGGAGATTATGTACAAAATTATCAGGAATACAAAAAACCCATTACAAGAAAATACCATTCCTCATTTAATGATTATTTGCCATGCCCCAAATGCTTGGGATTTTTTTCGATTAAACAATATGAAAACATAGAAAACTATGCTTAGATATTTAATTTAAATGTACCTAGACAGATAATTTAATATGTATGAAGAATGAGTTAATGATGAATGTAAGTAAGTCTAAAATCGTGGTGTTTGATACAAAAACAATGTGAAACTTAGTTGTGAATGATGAATACTTGGAGCAGGTGGATAAGTTTTTGAAGTATGTATTGTGAAGTATATTTGGGAAGTGTGTTTACGGTAGATGGGAAGGCTGATAGAGATATGTGAAACAAGGTTAAATGTAGGTAACTCCATTAACGGAGGATAGAACGCTAGTGGCGCCAACAAAAAAACTGTCCAAAGAAGCGAAGCCAGCTATCCATAATAGAGTGCTGGAACCGACCCCCATGTATGGCTGTGAGGCATGGAACTGGTAGAGGAAGGAAGAGGAAGGAAGCAAAGGAAGGAAAGTAGGCTGAATGCTGTAGAATTGCGATTCCTGAGGCGTGAGTATGGTAAAACCATGTACGATCTTGGGAGAAACGTTGAGATCCGCGAAGAATGCAAGGCCAATGTAAACGTAATGAGTAAAATTACGAAAGGAACGCTCGGATGGATTGTAGAGCGAATGAACGAGAAGACGTGTGGCATTTCAATTTGGGAGGCGGGTATGAGTACCGCCGCCCCGGGAACCATTTATTGGATAACCAACACCTCTGCCATAGGTCACCCCCAAGTGGTTCACTACGTTTGGTACTTAGCAGGGGTGCCCGAACTCATTGGGTGAGGTCTTGGCAGCGGATGCGCCTGCCCACCTACTGCATGGCGGAGAGAGACTGGTTGAGGGAGGCCTTTCGACCTTTTCAGCAGGACTCTCTCGACCCATCGCTTTGCACAGCTATTGGAGGGATGGACTCATACGTCCGTCACTCCTGGATATACTAAACCTCTGATTCCTACCAGGCGCGGCCGGTGCCTCAAATTATAGGTGGTTCACCAAGCCATTCATAAAAAACGAAAGGTTGATATTATATTTAAAAAAAAATCTAGACATCATGCATAATTTTACATTACTTGCTAAGTATCTAAAAATATCATGTAACTGTAATAGTAAAAATATCGTGCGATGTAAAAACATGCTGATGTCTAGAGTTTAATATAGTCAATTGACCTGCCAGGTAAGTAGGTATGTTTTATGTATCTGTTTGTAAATTCAAATAATAAAAATACATATAGCCTAGGAACTCATAATAAATTGTACAACGCAACATAACTAAAACGGCGCTCTAGTAATTATCCAATTATTATAGAATTATTCTGGTATCAATATTTTTAGAAGCATTTTACACTCCATTACTATTGATATTACATCTATTGGAAGATTAGTGGAAAGGGTGGGTGTGATATCCATTTAAAAATACTCAACCTTCCAAAGATAATAATAATAACGCAATAATCCAATAATAATAATTAACACACAAGAAACACTCTGCGGCGTGGATCGCCAATATCGCCATTTACTGTCGTGACAACTTCGATCAATGGGTGACAAACAAATAATAATGTCAAAAAGGTACATCCCAAGGGCTCGAACAAGATAATGTCACACGAGACGCATAACTGACCCTTTGACTAATGGTTACATTTTAGAAGAGAAATGTTATTACTTAATATTATCTTGTTCAAACCTTACTACCGCTGGAACCAAAGCTTCGGAATATTTCCGAAGAATGCCGAAGCTCTTCGGGTCGGCCATGCGGCACGCGATCAGCCGATTTTTAGTGACATGCATGTTTCTGACGTTTTGGGATTTTTTACTACGAGCATCATTCAAATTACGGGGCGCTTAGCTCTGGCGCGCGGTTTGGCATTGTACCTACCTCGGTTCCTCGCTCCTAGCGGGTACCCGCCGTAACTGCCGGGTGGGAACAATGCGTTTATTTGGCCGTAATACATTGTTAATTGTTAGATTGATAATTAATTATAATTTAATTTAAAGATTGTGCTCAATTTTATCAATTTAATAAATAAACACATTACGTAGAAATACGATGAGTTGTAAAATGATGTTGAAAGACCCTCCTCACTGCATCCCCTAAGATGACATAGGGCCTGAGGGAAATTATTTTTCTCATGGCCTTCTGAGTGGAGCTAATATAAAAAATGGCAAGACCAAGTGAATCAGATACTTGATTCGGGCTGCATCAAGAGTCAAAATAATAGAAGAGGATGTGTGAGACGATGTATGAATGTGAACGAGGCAAGGAGTGTGTGCCAAGACCGAGTTGTTTGGCGGCCCGTCCTCTCTGCCTACCCCTGCGGAGAAACGGTGTTATGGTTAGTTAGTTAGTGAAGGATGATTTTATATATATTTTTGACGTCGAATTCTGGTGCAACTTTTGCTATACATTGGGTCATCATATTAATAATTATGGTTTCTTCTTGGTGTGGTTCATTTTCATTTTGTGTGGTTTGAAGATTGAATATTAATTTTGCAAAAATTAAAACGTTTTTTATTTTATTTTATAAGACTCGAACCCACGCGGTCTGAATTGTCTGGCCACTAAATTCGTGAGGCGCTTTACGCCGCTGGACTATGGGAGCCTTGAGTGAGAGCGAGGATTTACCGTACCTATTATATTAGAACTAATTAACTATTATATTAAAATAATAATAAATTTTCGTGACCCATTTCTGTTTCATTTGAATTTCAAGTCGCTAGTAAGTAAGTATCTAAAACTTAAAATAATTAAAAAAAAATTATTATTACACTATGAATGAAAAAATAAAAAAATGAAAAAAAGTACTTATTTACTTATCACTTCTGAGTGATAAGTATAAGAGATTAGATAGACTAATCGGTCTCCTCATTGTGCGGTGATTCGTAGCTATTCGATCTCCCCTTCGTGCGGTGCTTCGTAGCTTCTTCGCTCTTGTCTACTTTAGTTTTCTGAGGTTTCACTTCTACCGCGTGTGAACTGCACACTTGTACTTTGAAGTGTAAACTTCTAGCACCTGCAAATCGCCTAGTACCGTTGTGATTTGAAACTCGATGAAACTAAAAATAGCGACACTAAAAAGAGGCAAAAGCATACATCTACAGGACTGCGAGAGAATGAGATAATAATCGGGCTTCTCTTTGTGCGGTGCTTCGTAGCCAACCCACTCTTGCCTACTTTAGTTTTTTGAAGGTTTCATTTCTACGGCATGTGAACTACGCACTGTATTTATTTTTCGTTATTTCTATATTAAAGACGTGGTAATATCGTGATAAATTTTTATGTTTTCACCTACCGATATTTGTTTATTCATACTTTAAATCAGTAAAAACAATACAAAAAACATAAAAATCGTTTTAGAAATTTTATTCTCTACAAAACTGTACTGAAAAAGAGGTACGTACAGAAAACCAAACCAAGTCGTGCAATTTACTTGTTTTTATAAACTTATACACATTTTTACGGCTGTGTATCTCAATACTTATTAGAGGTAGAAGACATTTTTTTTAATAAAAATTGTAGATAATTTTATGTTCTACAAAACTTGTGAAGTTACCTTAGCCAAAATTTTCATTGAGAACGAAATATTTGAGAAAAACTAGATTTTGGCGCGATTTCGGCAGGTTTTTTCAAAACGGCGGCGAAAGCTCAAGTGACCGAAGGTCGAAAACTCAGATTTTTCATCAGGAGATGAGTGTATAAAACATATAAAAAAATTGGGGCTACCGAAATTATTCCGATCGCGACCCCCTTTTTTGCACTAATTGCACTGTCCTATAAGTCAGGCGAGATCAAAATGCTACAAAGAACAAATAATTATTTTGCGGATAGGCCACTTGCATCGCATTTAAAAAAAAAATCCGGTTTAGGTAAATATTCTAAGACATTCGGCATTTTTTTTAAATCGTATTTTTGAAACCCTGGCGATTTTTTGAAAATTTCAATCCGAAAAATCAGACCATTTTTTATAAACCGGAAAGACGGGACATAATTTTATGGGTGCGAAAAAACGATAATTACATAGCAGAAAATCATTTAAAAAAAAGATCATGTTCCACAAGAAAGGGCACAGGAGAATAGCGAGGCATTCCAAAAATATTATATCTCATAAATATTTTTTTTCCTTGATCCATCTTATTGATCATAAATCATTATAATGTTCAACGTCTATATTACTAAATCCAATGAAATATACTTGTACTTGTAAATTATAATAATAAGAAGAATATTATAAAATTTGATTTTGTTAAGATCAGCACCACTACCATTATACCTCTAAACACGTGCAGACATCGTAAAATGAACGGGGTTCTCTTCATAACATATGTCAAAAAGAAACCAAATGATAAGTTCGCAGAGAACAAACAATAATTCTACTGAATGTTAAATGTCAAATTCAAAAATTCGCCTGAAATCAAAGTGCTGCCATATAAAAAAAATAAATCAGTGTGGAATTTTATAAAATTAATAGGAACATTTTCGGCAATTATTATAAGCAATAATTATCAGCCTGAAACACTCATCAACATTGAAAAATCTTCCGAGAAAAGATACTTGCCGCCAACGGCGTTGGCGGCAAGTATCTTTTCTCGGAAGATTTTTCAATGTTGATGAGTGTTTAAGGCTGATAATTATTGCTTATAATAATTGTTACCCTTTGTGCTATGCATAAAAATCTTGTCTAAACGTTAGTTTATAAATTAAAAATAATAATTAACATTTTCGGCGATGGGACATTTTCATGTAGTGACGTCACGGGCCTAAATAATGGATTTATTTATTTAAAAATAAATTTAAAAAAACTGTACATTTCTAAAAATTTTTACTAACATTTTCGTAATCTTGGTAAAAATATCTATCCACACGATTTTTTCAAAGTCGTTATGAAATCCATGCAAGTGGCCTATTGCTTGGGTAGGTAGTAGGCAAATCAATAAAGAGTTTGAGGTACGCAAAAATTCCTCCGTCGATGAAACCTTTGCAGTCACGTGGAGTATCATTTAGGGATGACGAATGACAAAAGATCCAACAAAATATTTAACGGGAAGTTACCTAGTTATTTTTAGCAAAAACTGAAAAAAAAATTATAACTCCCGCTAGAAAAGTATTTCTTTCGAAAACTCTTCACATCTTGTTAGTATTAGGTAATTAATATCCACCTGATTAAATAGAAATTCAACAATATTATTGTTGGGAAAGTGTGTTTTTAAAAAGAGATTTGATTTTTTATTTCTATTCTTGCCGGGAAAATTCCTCCCTCCAATTTTTGATCACGAAGTGTCTTTATATTGGTGTTAGCTTTATTTAATCAAAAGATCCAACATTTTTTTTCTTTTGGTACATGCTTTTTTGATATCAGTCAAAAATATCGCTCCGGAAAAATCCTCCGTCCAATTTTTTTAAGTCAAATTGATAGGATAGCTATGTTAAAATAATTTCTGCAAAGATCCAACTAAATTTTCAACGACAACCTATTTTTTTAAATTGATTTCGATTGCACGCAGATTCCACGTGACTTTTGTATGAACAGGAGTCCGCGGGGTAAGGGAAGCGGTGGGGCTAGTCGCACGGGGGGCAAGCAAGCCGATGGGCGCGGGATAACAGCTGTGTGGGTGAGGTGAAGGGAATCTTGATAGGGAATTCGGCCGGCAACAGCTAAGTTTGTGTGCGCTTATTGTTTTGAATTTCGTTAGTGTGCGTGAGCTTGGTTTCAATGCGATAAAGTAGATATAATGAAATAACGCTGATGCGCAGGTTAAGCGAAACCGGTCGGTATAAAAAAGGTTAATGGATGAATCGTGGTTACAAACTAAGTGATTGTTTTATTTCAATTAATATCTTTGTCAAACCACAAAGTGACTGCTTTCTACCAAAGTAAAAAAAGGATTTAATTATCACTTATAATGAATGTTCATCTTCTTATGTACATGAAAAGATATAAAACGTTTAAAAAGAATTAAAAAAATATAATAAAAGGTAGCTAAATAGGTATCCGAAACAATTTTAAAAAATCCGAGTACGCAATTAAAAGTGAAACCTTCAGAAAATAAATTAGAATACAGTGGGAGTGGCTACGAAGCACCGCACAAAGAGGAGACCGATTATACTCTTATTCTCTCGTTGGCTAAATTCCATAGATGTACGAGCATTTTTTTATTATGTATATCATACTAATTTTAAAAATTTAAATATTTAGAGATGATGTAGGTACATAGATTAAACTCGAGTACGTGTAAACTTCTTTAGCACCGTTGTGATGTGAAATTCGATAAAACGAAAAATAGCAACATTAAAAAGAGATAAAGACATACATCCATAGGATTAAGCCTGCAAGAGAATGCGATAGACTAATCGGTCTCTTCTTTGTACGGTGCTTCGTAGCTATTCAGTCTCCTCTTCGCGCGGTGCTTCGTTGTCGTCTCCCCACCCTTGTCTAGAGTTTTCTGAGGTTTCACTTCTACTGCATGTGAACTGCACATTTGTATTTTGAAGTGAAAACTTCTTTAGCACCGTTTTGGATTTGAAACTCGATGAAACGAAAAATAGCGACAATAAAAGGAGTCAAACACATACACCTATAGAATTTAGCCTGCAAGAGAATGAGATAGTATAATCGGTCTCCTCTTTGTGCACTTCTTCGTAGCCTTCCCGCTCTTGTCTACTTTAGTTTTTCTGGAGGTTTCACTTCTACCGCGTGTGAATTGCACACTCTGAAATTTTTTACTGTAGAATGTTTACTCGCGACTGTCTGATAAGTATTTAAGAAACTTTTAAATGGTTGTGATGCATTTGATGTGGTGGGTTCTGGTTCATTTCAATATTTTCACCTACGACTTAGTCATCTAATGATTCATGGGGTGTGGTTTGTTCGGGTCTTGGTGGCGAATGCGTCTGCCAACCAGCAGCATGACAGGTCGGATCGGGTGAGAGTGGTTAAGGAAGTCCCTTTAACTTCTCCAGCCGCACTCTCTCGGAACATTGCCTTGCACCGCAGTGGGAGGGATGGATTCATACGTCCGTCACTCCTTGACAAACTGAACCCTAGATTCTTACCCACCCCTAAAATCCTTTTCCTTCCCATAGCTTCCTCCCCTTCCTTTCCTATACGCAGCGTCCACAAAGATGACATAGGCCCTGAGGTAATTATTTTCTTCAGGGCCTCCTGTGTGAAACTAAAGTAAAAAACAAAAACATTTATATTAAATTTAGTCGCATTGTTTTCGATGTTGTTTCCTCGAATACAATGTTTCTGAAAACACGCCTCGAACAATTAAATTATAATTAACGGGTTGTTAAAAAAAATGACAGATTCTTCAAATATTTGAAGTTAATTTTCACAATCTGTGCAAGTTGTATTCAAGTTCATTGTTATAACAACAGAACTTGAATAGAACTTACACAGAACGTGAAAATTAACTTAAAATTTTTAATTTTTGATGACTCCTACAAATTTTTAAAACCACCTGTCCTAAGTCCTTTTCGAAATAAAAACAAAAATCTGGCAGTACTATTTTGAAGTAAAAACATCTTTAACACCGTTGTGATTTGACACTCGATGAAACGAAAATTAGCGACACTAAAAAGAGGCAAACACATACATCTATAGGATTTAGACTGCGAGAGAATAAGGGGGCATACATTAATAACGTGAGCTGTTAATTTTCCAATTTAACCCCCCCCCCCCTTTGGTGAGATTTGGTGCCCCCCCCCCCCCTCTCCCCTCACGAGACATCAGTTGTGTATCTGGGGTCCCACCCTATCCCGTCCCGCCCAATGCTATCCCGTTACGCCCCCCCCCCCCCCCGTTGTGGTAAATATGATCGCGACAATATGCTGAAAAACTGTTCAAGATTTGGTGAGATTTTACTGGACCCCCACCCCCCATTTTGAGCTCAATTAATGTATGCCCCTAAGATAGAATAATCGGTCTCCTCTTTGTGTGGCGCTTCGTAGCCTACCCACTCTTGCCTACTTTAGTTTTCTGAAGGTTTCATTTCTACGGCATGTGATCTGCGCACTGAATTTATTTTTCGTTATTTCTATATCAATTTTCTTCTTCGATTTGGTCAACACGTTGAAGTTTTGTGGAAACAATGTTCGTGGGTCGTTTTGATTAGATGAATCATCCATGCAATATTTTTATTTTTTCGATTAAAATTAATTGGTGAGCTCGCCTTTTGTTTCACACATGGGATTTGGGTCGTATCCCACCATCACCGTCAGAGTAAGTGAACTCCTGTAAAATAAGAATCGGGAATTTTAAAGAAGTAAATTTGAGCGTATAAATGACCGAAAAGAAGAATTATTAATTGAAGGCAAGTACCTCAGATTATCCGAATTCTATGTCATAGGTAGGTATGACTCCAAAGAATCATCTTGATATTGCATTTCTGTTATTCTTGCAATTATTTTGTTCCGTTTCATTGAGTCAACCGTAATCAATAATGTATTGTAATTAAGACACTAAAATGGTCGGTCGCCAAATACCTACACTCCAAATCACATGTACGTTAATGCTCGGTATACGATAATACGATTGATCACGATAAAATTTTAAAAGGCAAAACATTCGAGGCAACCGAGGCTAAATAAGCGCGGCGGCAACGTCGCAAAACACGCCACCGCCACGTGCACCTCAACTCTTGTACGGGAGTTGGAATTAACCGGCAACGTTGTTTCCCAACACATTTGCCAACGCCTCGGTGGCGGGTAAATGCTAGGAATGAAAGGCGGCATGTTATGTCACACCGGTCGCCTAAATGTCGGTAGGATGAATGGTAGTATACATGGCCGTGTATATCACCTAGCGCCTAGCTGCGTAGCGACAGATGGCGGAACTTTAATATTCGAAATCATCCACTTCACGCCCAATTTGGCTACCAGGACAATTTTTGCCAAAATGCTTGTGACGACATGTACTATGAACTGTGTAAAAAATTTCGAAAAATAAAGTGGCGACCGTATATCGGTCGCCAAATGTCGGTGGTCGCCACTTTAGATGCATATTTGCCCATGCTGGTCGCCAAATAGACGGTGTTATGTATATATATATATATATATATATATATATATATTATTTTTGTCTGAGGATTGAACCTTCCTCCCCAGGGACTGACTCTAAACTTTTAAAATATGTTTTAACTAAACAAAAAAAAAATGGTTTGTTTGGGGATTAAATCTTCCCCCCCCCAAGGATTGGAGTCAACACCGCTAACAAGTGAGCCAAATTCCAATTGGATAGAACCGACATTTATTTAGTATATTCTGCTGTAATGTTATCCAATTTCAGTGATTGCCACCAAAAGTTGATAGAATGCATTGTCATTGACGAGTATATCTGCCGAGTTTCATCTCAATCGGATGTCGGTAAATGGGATAATTTCCACTTCCAAGATCCATAAATCATTCAATCAATATAACAAAATCGAATTCAAATATGTAGATACGTTAAAAATGAATGAACTAAAATTTCTCACATCCATACAAATAAAACACAATAATTAAAAATAAACATACTTATATTTTTATAAAACCGAATAACCTTTCATTTATTCTATAAATCTCAACATTACATTGACAGTAAAAAAAAAAATCATTGAATTGTTATGAGTATTTGTACATAATATAATTGTATTATTTTATAATACTCGTGCTGAAATATTGCAAGTATACTTACAGTAGGTATACATTCTTATTAAAAATTGTAAAAATAGTTTTAGAAAACTAAAACAAGACATTTGTATATGTTGTAATATTAAACGGTTCTAAACCGATTATTATCACAGTTGTACATAGCAATTTCTGATAAGGTTGGACTTTGGAATCTCTCAGTACAGAGGACGGTATTAATATATAATAAAAACAATCAAAAACTGATATTCTAAAATAAATTTACGACTCATATGATAGCAGTCACTTCAGTCTCACGTTTGAACTAATTTCTAGCATTTTGGAGTTATTATTTTAAGTGAAATAAAACAATAAGTTAGTTTGTAATCAGGATTTAATTATTTAATTTTTTTATATACCGACCGGTTTCACTTTACACAAGAATCTTCAGGGTGAAAAATTAAACTGTTTAATTTTATACCCTGAAGATGCTTGTGTAAAGTGAAACCGGTCAGTATATAAAAAAAATTAAATCGTGGTTACAAACTAAGTTATTGTTTTATTTCAATTAATATGTCAAACCACAAAGTGACTGCTTTCTATCAAAATATATTATTTTAGGAATATTTAATTGATTCTATTTGTTAGTTCTTTCTCACTTTGACTTGCTTTTCAGTGCTGCAATGTATATATCCAGTGATTTCTGCACCTTGGGATTGGTGACCGTGGAGGCGAACATCTCCAGGTCCATCTCTCGGTTCTCCTCCAGCTCTTGCACAATCTTCTTCCTGAACACCATCTTTGTCATGCTCCGCGCCAGAGGGTTGATCTTGGCAAACTTGGCAATGAATGCTTCAGACTTGGCGATGGCGTCGGCCTTATCAGTTGCAAGCTCATCAATCATACCAATCTGGAAAAATAATGTTATTTCGCAATTTTAAAGTCACAGAAGTAACATTAATAAGTCAGGTTCGCCTCCTATGTCATATGTGTGTATCGCACAATAAATTATCTTGAAAACAAGCTTATGGGTCCAAGTGGTTAAATTAATATATGTTAGTCTCTAAATGTTTCACATGTTAGATATTATTGTTGTATAATATTGTAAGTCAACATGTTGAATTGTCTGATTCCTTGTATAGGGAAAGAATTTACCATAAACATAATACAAGATTCAGCAAAATGAAGGCTTGGTGGTTACGATATGTACCAATAATTACGACGAAAGAACACTAAACTATATTGTACCCAAAATATTTAATAAACTACCGATGACAAATAAAAATAATACCATTTATATTGCTAAAGTCAAATAAAATCAAAAAAATGGCTATAAGATAAAGATGATTTCTAAAGATGCTCTTCTAAAGCTAAGTATTGCTAATTGGAATTCCTGTATGTAGATCTGTACTATTGATGTTGACTGTTCATTTATATCGGTTTGTTACATAACGCTTAAATTGCTATTTATATAAGCGTATTTATACAATTTTATTAATTTAACCACGTTATTACACAAATGTTGTCTACATGCAACTGCTGACAAACTACAGAAGTAGTTTAGCAATATGTAGTAAGTATGAATAAAATAATAGTATGAATAAAAATAATTAAAAAAAAAACTTAATAGTTCTGCCGCGGAGAGCTCTGTTTTAACCTCTTTCTTTTAACTTATTACATAAGTCGTTTATGAGAAAGAGGTAGTGGCGGATACAGAAAAAACTCAAGGGGGGGGGGGGGCGCTAAAGATTTCAGAAAACTAAAAAGTAGACAATCGTGGGGAGAATACGAAGCACCGCACAAAGAGGAGATCGACTATACTATCTCATTCTCTCGCAGGCTAAAACATATAGATGTATGTGTTTGTCAAATAACAACGGTGCTAAAGAAGTTTTCACTTCAATAAATACATAAAAGATTGGCGGACCACACATTTAAAACTTGGCTGGCCACAGGGAGCTACAGGAAGTAGTGCATTACACGATCAAGGGAATCAAATACTTGAGTGTAGGGAATATCAAGGGAATCAAATACTCAAATTTTAAGAGTACCTATACATGAAACGACGTATGAATGTGAATGAAGCAAAAGATTCAATTTAGGAGGCGAGTGTGGGTACTGCGGCCACGGGAATTATTTATTGGATAAACAACACCTCTGCTATAAGTCATCCCAAGTGGATCGCTAAGTTTGGTGACTTAGCAGGGATGCCTGAGTTCATGGGATGTGGTTTTTCAAGGTAGCGGCGGATGCGTTTGCCCACATGCTGAGTGGCGAGCTGGAAAAGGCTAGTTGAGGGAGACCATTTAATCGGGGTTCATCCGTCCATCTCTCCTGGACACACTAACCCAGAGAGTCCTAACCATCTATCATACCATTTTCCACTATTTCCTTTTCCTAAAATGACCCTTCACATAGTGTCTCAAAAGACAATTTATAATAGTTACCCAAAAATGACAGTGGATGAGTTTGTGTATTCGGGAATATGTTTACGAGAGATGGGAAGGCTGATAGAGATATTGAAAGAAGGGTAAATGCAGGTACTCATAACTCCACATTTGTGGAGGACTGAACGCCGTTGGCGCTAACAAAAAACTGTCGAAAGAAGCAAAGCTAGCAGTCCACAATGGAGTGCTGGTACCAACCCTGATGTATGGCAGTGAAGCATGAAACTGGCAGAGGAAGGACTAAATGCTACAGAAATGAGATCCCTGCGGGGTATGTGTGGTAAAGCCATGTATGACAGTGTGAGAAAAATATGAAAAGAATGCAAGACTGATGCAAGCATAATAAGTAGGATTAAGAAAGAGACACTTAGATGGTTTAGACACGTAGAGCAAATGATTGAAGAAAGATTTTCTTATATTTAGGGTGGAGCAAGGGGGGGGGGGGACACGCGCCCCCCGTGCCCTCCATATGTATCTGCCACTGGAAAGAGGGAAGGGCTTCAAAGGAGTTATGGATGAGAGAGACTAAGGCCTATTACGCTTGTGGCGACACATCATTATCAACTTCGCCATCAAAAGAAGACACGAGAAATATCTAAATGGCAAGCTACTCACCTACATATGTACCTATCTACCTATGCTGTCGCTATGATGAACTTCGGCCGCCTGCCGCCGATAAATAATAATTTCGCCACCGCCTAGAAAGGTCTGGAGTTTATAAGCCGCCTGAATATTCAGCACCGGGTATGTTCGAGTACCTTCTAGTGTACACATTGCCGGCGAATGGAAAATTACTCCACCGGTCGCGCTGGTATATAAAGCGACTCAACTCGGCGCTCGCTCAGTCAGTATCAGACCACCAGTCGGTCAACATCTCAGCATGTAACGATCTCCGCACAAGTGCATGGCATCTCTACACATCCAGGGCAGCTTCCGCGAGGACTCCTTCACGTCTCAGCTACAAGGCCCATCGTGTCTTCAGCTCCTGAGAACAGCTACATCCCGCGACTTATAAGGTTTGACGCCACCTTCAGCCAAGGGATCAGGTCACCATTTCATGGCACCCCGAAGCCCCACCGTGCTTTGCTGCCATGGAAACACGCTCTGCCTCGCCAGGACCTCCTGCTGGTGGCTCAGCTCACCGAGCCACTCACCGTTCATCTCCGCGACTCAAAGCGTCGAGCAACGGCCTGGAAGATAGGTCATCTCCACCGCCAAGGTGTTGAGCAACTCGCTGACCTTCACCACACCATCTCCATCACCTCCGAGCGCCTGCAGCATCTCATCTACGGCACTCCGCATTACATCATGTTACCGTTTTACCGACCTCGCTACGTAGCCCAATAAACGACTGACTCATACATCGACTGACGCCTTTTATTTCACGCCCCGTCTCTGCCGATACGGCCCGCTCCCTCACGCTCTATAATATTTTAAAATTAAGCAATAACTTATAAAAAGTGATTTTGCTTACAATTTTGATAATTTTTTTATTTTTAAATTTCTTGTGGCATACATCATTTATTTATAAATGAATATTATACACGGAGAGGCAACAAAAAACAAAATGTTACACATATTCACATGCGTATCTTAATAAATTCATATTTATTGTAAGTTTCACGTTTCTCTTAATTGTTGTATTTTAATGGCTCTTTGTGGCTAAGAAGTGGTATTTTTAATTTTTTATTCTTCTCAAAGCATAAAAATTGTCATAAAATAAAATAATATAACAATTTGTTAAATATGAAAAGTGAACTTTGGACTAGAAATGCCTTGCACATTGATTTGAATAGAAACCAATGTCTACATTGTCTTACCTTTTGGTTCTAACCAATTTAACATGCGCTCTGCCTCTCTTACTCTTGCCTAACATAATGTATCACCATCCCATTTGATCGAAATGTCAAACTCAAAATGAAACAGAAACTAAAATTTCATAATGATGATGAAACACAGTTCTGTATTTGAAATTTAA
Source organism: Limnephilus rhombicus (assembly GCA_929108145.2). Taxonomy (NCBI): domain Eukaryota; kingdom Metazoa; phylum Arthropoda; class Insecta; order Trichoptera; family Limnephilidae; genus Limnephilus; species Limnephilus rhombicus. The sequence goes on from OV815279.1 coordinate 40,452,296, forward strand.
AGTCCGATTGGACAAAATTTTGGAGCATGAAATACTCCCACATCTTTTTTTATTGTTGATACATTATTTTACAAAATTTCATAGTACAATCCAGTAATGTTGGCCTCACTGGGTTGTTTACCCGTGCTGAGGCCCCCATTTTATAATATAATAATTTATACATAATACAGTTTGAAAAAAAAAAAGAAATATACAATGTTGGTGACAAAACAAAAAAAATAACATTTAAAATAAAGATAAATTTAAACTAAAAATAGAGATCAAAAATTAAATTAAATTAACAAACTAAAAAAAATAAATAATTAAATGAAAATCGGCGTATATTATGTTTTGTGTGTTGCGTGTATATGTTTTATTCTTTTTGTTATAAAATTTTGGTAAAATTGTCTTTTTTGTTCTTTAATCCATTTTTTAATCTTATTTTATTTTTTATCTTATTTCCTGTGTTCTTCTATATTTTATGTTTTTCACCTTGGGACAACACAGTAAAAACAAAAAATTAAAATACTTCCTACAGCAGGATCTCGATTTTTCACGATATTTCAAAGACTTAAAAGAGGTTCCCAATGCAGTCTCTTTGAGCCCGAAGGTGTAGTTGCCCCTGACCTAAACCTGTATTAAGTGTGAGACCAACCTTCAGAGCCTCTTCCGAGGAAAAGAGTGTGCCAAGGGTGAGCGCCATCTCAGCGGTGCGCGGCGAGATGGTGTTGAGCATGGTGTCCTGGAACCACGGGGGCGCCACGATACCCAGCGCCGTCTCGTTGAGGCCGATGGTGTACTTGCCCCCGACCATCACCCGGTATTCGCAGGACATGGCGAGCAGACAGCCGCCGGCGGGTGAGTGTCCCTGGGGAATAGATGGTTCCCTTTAAAAGTCATTTGGAGAAGAGATGTAAGGCGTGCGACAATGGGAATCTATCAAATACAGATACTTTATCCCTTATGCACCCTGATGGAACAAATTTGTACTCGTCTATAAAACTCCGTGTATCTTCTAAACCAAAAACAATTTTCAACATATTATTCCTGTCAGTTAATTATTGGACATTATTTTTTACATTGGCTATGTTTTAAAACTTTTTTAAAACGGACACCAGGAGAAATTGTTTTACGTTTAGTGGTTATGTGGTTAGTTGAGTTATTTTTTGAGAAGTTAGAATTAGAAAAAAAAAACATTTTTTCATATTGTAAACCAATAATATCATTATCTATCAAAAATATTAACTATTTAGAAGTAAACAATTAACCACATTGAATTATAATTGAAATAAAATGAAAACAATTAAGATAAATTGTTATTTATTCCCTGATGGTATAAAAATATACCGGAGGAGTTTTCCCTATAAGGAGTTTTCGAAAATTTCCAAAATAAATTCAGAATTGTTTTCAAACTACAAATAATTCACAAAAATGTATGAAAGTCCTCTTAATCTATGTTCAAAGGGTTAAGAAATATAAGAAGTTGATTTTTTTTTTTTTAAATATCTGGTATAGAGTCACGATAATGAACATGATATATATGGAGAGGACCCCAGAAGAGGAAAATAAGTTATCATATAAAGTGAACTAGATACAATTCTTGATTTCAAAATTTCTCTTTATCTCTCCACACACTTTCTTCCTTTTTATTATTAAACACAGGTACATATACATTAATTAGTATTAGGAACCATTCTCATCACCGGCGAAATCACTAAAATATTGTATGGACACATGCAATAGTTATTTTAACTATGTATAATTTAATACACCTTATCACTCGTATCATAATATACTGTATATGTCTAAATAAATATACAGAAAGTCTATTTGTTTTTAATTTGCTCCTAAATCAAGAGCATCTGTTGTCACTGAGTTTTTACTGTTTTTGTGTGATTTATTGGTCAATGCAACTATGTATTTACATTGTGAACTGTTAAGCTTTGAAATATCTGTTATTTTGCCAACTCGTTTTACGGCATCTTAAATGGATACTTTGGCGTTGTTAGTATATATTTTGGCAATGATAGTGAATATCTGCAAGCATATTTTGCCATTATCTAATTATTACGTAAGTTTTATCGTTCATCAATCATTAAATAAGAGATTTAAGTTCATGATTAGTACAGAAATTTAACCTCTCAGGCTAATTTGTTTGCTTTTAGGAACAGCTCAAATAGGTCTCTTAGAAATCGATGTCTATTTTAATGCGGTGAGAAATACGATTTGCACTGGCAATTGGCAATAAGGAACTCCAGTGAAAAATATTATTGCTTTAAAAAAATATGTTCATATAGACCAATAAACCCTGATTCTGAATATCTAAGTTTTATTTAATAATATTAAACGCAGAGTTTTTCAAAAATTATTAAAAAGTCCATTTTTAATCAGTTCGTAAAAACACACCGTCAAGTTGGCATTATTAAAATTTTAGTGGTGACGTCACTGTTCAACGTGTCGTGACGTCACCGTAAAGTCATTGTATGAGAATGTATGACATGACACAAGCCATCGTATTAATTTATTCGTTTATTTACATACTGTTTATAGAGATTTAGTTGCAGTGTTTATGAAACATTATTTAGGCCTAAATAATGTTTCAAAAATAAAGGTATCTCTTATTAGTTTATCTCTATTATTGAAAATATTCAAAAACTACTGCAAAAAAAATAGTAATGCTATTTCTAGGGAGAATACTTCGAACAACGGAATTCAAAATGGCAGCAGTTGATCAGCTGTTTGCCCGATTCTATAGTAATTTTTCAAGAGTGATGACGTCACACGATTCACCATACATAAGGTGGTTTTCGGGGATCTTGAAAAATTAAAACTTTGACAATTATTTTAACTATTAAAACTAAAAATAAAAATAAATATACAGTTTTAGTTAGGTCATTATTCATAAAAAAAAAATTTGGACTGGAGTTCTCTATTGGCGGCCCGCAGGCCAGATGTGGCTGGCAAAGTGCTCTGAACTTATTCCTATCATTATTCATCACGGTATCATTTCGACCCTTTGGAATAACAAGGTTAGCACGTTAACGTCATTCTATAACCGCTACATTGGAGGGGACCCACCACTTTCCCAACGGCGTTATAAGGAAACATATGGTTTCCTCCTTCACCGCACACGTCAAGACTCTACTTTTTTTTTGAACGAAGCTACATTTATTTGAACGACTCTAGACCCTCCAATGTCCATGCATACGGGGTTAGTAAGCAGTATGCAAGTACTTACATTAACATTATACAAAAGATAAATAGAAGTAGCAGCCCGTGGAATAATTCTTCTGAAATAGGTAACATCAAAAAGAGATAATAGTGTTAGTAAAAGAAAAAGAAAAATAAAAATAACGGCTATGACCAGTCGAAGAAACCTTCTGTGAATAAAATAAGTAATGAGGAAAAAACAGTTATATGATTATGTTATAATGTAAGTAATTACTATAGTAGCGGAAATAAAATAAAATATATTAAAAAAAAAAAAAAGCCAGAGAAAGTATTCCATAGACCACCGGGCAGTCCCAATGAGAATGCGTATAGCTATCGGCCCAACCGCAGACGATGCTCGAAGTCCGCGTCCTTTAGCCGGTTCCCCGATTTTGCCTCGAAGAAATGTACTTGGGAGAGAAGGGGAAGTTTTTGAAGACCTTGAGGAAAGATGAGCGTCGGGTTACCGGAGGGGGGACGGAAGGACATCGAGACCGCACGGTTACGCCTCAGGCCAACGCATGTCGATGGGGGAGGCGCGGGCGGATCGCGGGAAGACCGCTCTGTTGTATGTTCGCCTGGCAATGTGCATGGACAGGGTCTATCCCACCCCCTTTCTATGGGGGAATGACGATACATAACATGCACAGTTCAGTTGCGCCACCAAAGAATGGAAACCAAAACTAATCAAGAAAAATAGAAAATAATAAGAGCATTTATACATGTAAAACATAATTTCAGAATCAGTACAGAGTGATAATGTATCAAGCGATACTGTCATCACTACCATCGCTCACCAAGATGACCTATCGAGGTAAAAACATAAATCATTGTTAGCAGAGACCAGAGAAGAAAAAAAAATAGTCAAACATAATCAGCAATTTATAGGTCACATAAGTTATATTAAAGATAGTTCAAATCATATTCACTAAATAAAGAGTAATAGAGGAGGACCGAAGAAGACGGGAGCAATACGTGTAGCACCTGAAACAAAGATGAATTTAGTCTAGGTCGGCGACTCTAAGTACAGGCCATCTCTCTACCCAGGACTTGACAAACTTTTTCAAGCATTCGAAATTCTCTTTGTTCGACACAAGGTCAGCATTCCACGCTGGTCTTGTTATTCCGCGCAAACCATCCAACATTTCCTCTCGTGCTTCCTTCATCAACTCGCAGTGCCACAGAATGTGCTTGGCGTCTTGGTTAGTATCACCACATGCGCAGTTTGGGTGAGGAGAGAGGGTCAAGCTATGAAGCCGACCCCTGAACTCCCCATGCCCAGAAAGCATCTGCGTCAAGTAGTGATCTAGTTTAATGTATGCCCCTTCCATTCTGAATTTAACTGAAGGAAAGAAGGAGAAAGTCCATCTGCCCTTCGTCGACCTATCCCATCGCTCTTGCCATACACTCAGCGTCCTCTCACGCATCGCTTTGAGCAAGCCAGGGAGGGCCACTACTCCTCCCGGTGTCAGCTCGACTCCCAGGTGGACAGCAGCCCTGCCTCTAATAAGTTCCTTTTTGGTCAATATTTCCCTAATTTCAAGGTCAATCGGCAGGACGCCGGCCAGAACCGGTAATGCATCTGAGGCCACAGTCCTATAAGCGCCCAAGAGCGCCAACAGAGGAGTCCGCTGACCCCGTTTAAGAGCCGAGTTTATCAAGACGTTATCCAAGCGATGCTCCCACACAGAGGCAGCATATGAGACTTGCGACACATATACCCCTCTGTACAGCAGGCGAATCGCCGGAGAACGCAATCCCCACTCGGCAGTTGAGAGTCTTCTCAGTTTCTGAAACAGGGCCTGGGCCCTGTCGGAGGCGTTCTTGACGTGGGCTAGGAACGAGGAAGATCTGTCCAAAATTACGCCTAAATACCTGGTGTTTTCTGCAAGCTATTATTTATAACCGCTACAGATGGAACCTTGTTATTAGCGTAGGGAGTGTGGCGAACCCATTGCTCAGGGAGTGGAAAACACAAACCTGCAATAGCCATCCCAAGCCAAGGTGTGAGCTACCGTGCTCAGGCTGAATGTCCTGGGGAACAGCGTCACGAACGGTGCCTCCGAGAAACAAGGTCGCATCTCGGAGTATTTAGACCTCACTCCAGCACTCAGGGCTCTGCTGGAGTGGACCTTCTATTTCCCTGGTAACTCGTGGGACAAAAAAAAATTGGACCATTCGAAAACTAGGGGCCTTTTGGGAACCTAGGAGTGCTGAGGCCATCTCCGTGGATTTCCTTCCTGGGGCCGTAGGAGGAACCAAGAGGAGAAACCGTGGAGAAGTGAGCTGAGGCCACCTCCATGAACTCTTCCCTTGTGGGGCCTTCGAGGAACCAAGGGGAAGGGCACCCTTCCAGCGCGGGGCCTTTGTGGAACCAAGGAGGAGTGAAGTGGAGAGATGATGTCCTCTTCCCATGTGGGGCCTTCGAGGAACCATGTAGGAGTGAAGAGGAGAAACGAAGCCATCTTGGTGAACTCTTCCTCTGTGGGGCCTTTAAGGAACCAAGGAGGAGAGATGAAGTTCTCTTCCCTCCTGGGGCCCTCAGGGAACCAAGGTGGAGTTGACTCTTCCCTTGTCCCTTTAGGGAACCAAGGGGAGGTGGACTCTCCGTCGTGGAGCCTTCGGGGAACTAAGGAGTGGAGAGGAGAGATGAAGCCCTCTTCCGTCGTGGGGCCTTCAGGGAACCAAGGAGGAGTGAAGAGGGGAAATGAGACCTGGAAAGACACATTGTCGGACCAGAAGATATAGCTTCATTTCGAATGACAATCCTGGTGAACTTTATTAAAGGGACTGGGTTACTGTCAAAGGAATGAGGTAAAATGGGAGATAGTACAATGGGTCTATGGCCTAAGTGCTCACGGGAACTATATACATATATGTAAACCGTCTCCGATTATTAAAAAAAAAAAAATATTCCAAACTGTTGACTTGTCCAATAAAATATGCATAAGTTCTTATTTTTTTTTCTTTATCAGTAATTTTAGTTAGAAAAAAGTAAGGTGACCCATTTTTAAAACTTCCAATATTTAAAAAATTATATGTTTATTTCTAATAATAAAATTTGAATCACATTTCATCACTGTTCAAAAATAGATTTTAGTTTTCAGATTAGTTCAGAAATATTCCATTTATTGGGATTTTGTTGCAAAGTGGAAATATTTTGATTTTCAGACAGAATACACCAGAGATCTGAGGGGTTAGCATATAAATATAAGATAAATATTAAGATTGCGCCGATATAAATATCCGATTAAACCATAAGATTTGAATCTTAAAGATTTATGACCAGGAAAAAAACTTGTAATTATAATATGAGTCATATAATTTCAATACCCGCTATATCTGATTTTTTGACAAAACGATCTGAGTATGACATCTTGTTCACATTTTGTGAGGAACAAGAATAGTCTAAAATTGAGTTTCAAAATCTCTTTTATCACGACTAAAAACCATGTTAAAACTGCGAGTGAGAAACAAAACCCGCTATATCATTCAAGAAGTTACTATCAAAACCCGCTATATTGGAATTCAACCAATCACGAGCAGTTATTTTGCCAAGATGGCGGGTGTAGAAACATGCCCTTCAAGTGGATTGAGTTTTAAAATCACGAAGAGAGTATCAAAATCCGCTATATCCATTTCATTTATCCAAATTACTTAAATATTTCTAGACATACATTGAAAAATGAATACTTTTCGAATGTATATTACTCGAATTCATTATATAAAAATATAAAAAGCAATTTTTTATTTACGCTAAAGACGTGACAGTTTTTTGCGGTTTTCTCCGAATCAGTGAAAGTTGATCTAGCGGATATAGAAATTGAACGACTCATATATAAGTAACTAGCAGGAAAAAAAACTATTTCGGTTTTACGCTGCTAGGCCCTGCAGGCGGCTTTTGTTGTGCTTTACTAATTTGAGTAAAGGTCCATTTTGTTTATGTAGAGTTTTGCTCCTTTGCACATACAACAGCAATAAGAAAGAATGCAAAAATTTACTTACAGTATGCAAAATATCATAAGATTTATTCATTTGGACAATTATTGAAGTGAAAACTTCTTTAGCACCGTTGTGATTTGAAACTTGATGAAACGAAAAGTAGCAACACTAAAAAGAGACAAATATATAAGTCTATAGGATTTAGCCTGCGAGAGAATGATAGTATAATCGGTCCCCTCTTTGTGCGGTGCTTCCTAGAGTTCCCACTCTTGTCTACTTTAGTTTTCTGAAGGTTTCACTTCTACCACATGTGAATTGCACTCTGTTTTTTCTTCTTCTTACAATCGGACAATACCAATGTGCAATTTATCATCTGATTAGTCCATTTGGACAATTCTTCAATCGGACAATTTATTATTTTTGGATAGATTATCTATTACCTCAGAATATTTTATTCATAAAATATTCTTGGATATCCATAAATTTTTATAAAAATCATAAACATCCATAAATATTATCAATTTTCTTCCATTTGGAGAATTCAATCTGAAAATTCCGATGTGTGGAATATCGTAAAATTTGACCATTTGGACAATTCCAAAAATACTATCATATTTGCCCACCTGGACAATTCCAATGTGCACAATATCATCAAAGTTGTTCTATCCTTATTCAATTGGACAATTCCAATTTGCGAAAAATCATATAATTTGTCCATTTGGAAAATTCTTTGCCTAATCGAACTATTCCAATTTAAATAAAGTTGGTCTAATTGGACTATTCTTGTCGGACAATTCCAATCTGCGAAATATTGTAAAATTTGTCTGTTTGGATAATTTTTGTACCTACTCTCTTTGATACATTGTTGTTCCGAAGAAGCTTTTTTTATTTAAAAAGTCAGCCAAACATTGCCAGGCTCAGAATAAGCTGAAAATATCAGAATTTATCCTGCTTCCAAAATGATGTTATAATATATAACTTGTGCAATCATAGCGGACTAAGCAAAAGATAGAAACCAGAGATTTGGAGCACTCAGCCACCAACCAGGGACTCAATCTATAACTTACATTGATGGCTGCAGCAGTGGGGTAAGGGGAACTGAATAACTTCATCCAGCAATCCTGCAGGGCTGACCAGAAGTCCCGCACCCTCTTGGGGTCAGGTTTGTACATCTCCATGATGTCCAGTCCTCCAGAGAAGATCGTAGGCAGGGACTGTGGGCAGAATTAGCACATTAATAATTTTTCATACCTAATCAAATAAATGTTATCACAATTATGCCAATTTTCATCGATTCAGTTTAGCCAAGCTGACATTCAAAATTATCTACTAATACGCTCTTTCCAAAGCAATTCTCCAACCAAGCTAGACGAACCAAACAACTGGATCTTCTGGTTCAGTAAAAGAGATAGTTATTAAAAGTGTCAACAGATTGAAAAATGACAGCGTAAAACCAAACCTTTTCAATTTACAAATTTTGAAAAAATTTCATAATGTTCAGTGATCAAATACGAGTAGCCAATTTATAGCAAACATATTTAATCCTTCCAACTTTCGGATGCGTTAACACATTTTCCAGTTAAAAAATTGTTTGATCAGTTTTGTTACTCGTGCCTTTGTTAAATTTGCTGAAATTGTTAACTGAAAAAAATAATCTCCAAGCCTGCATTACTAGTGTTAGCTTAATTGAATGGAATTGTTAAAACTTGCTGATACATAAATTCTGCAGTAAGCATATTAATTGCAAAATATATATAGAGTGTTTCTCTGTGTTGATTGATTATTCAGAGTGGAAGATACTCTAGTATCACCCTGGTGTAAGACCACCATTCAGAATTGAAAAGGCTTTAATTTGAATTTGAATTGAAAGGGCTTTAGCCGTGTTTGGTGACCAGATCTGAATAGCCAGGTACTTCCCTACCTTCCTCTTCCCCATCTCCTTCCCCTCCCCAATACCTTCAACCTCATAACATACCCCAATTGGGGATGCAAAGACTCACTGGCTCAGGGCGGGAGCAGCTGGGACTCTTATGAGGTATTCATATAAAAAAAAAGTAATTAACTTATTTCCGCGTTTCTGTGGTCTAGATGTGGGAACTTTATACTTTTTTATTGTCCCTTTCTAAACAAATATCCTCCAAGCCTTATCTAAAATTGCCTCCCTGCCATTCAACACCTCATCTCTTCTAAGTCTGAATCCAAGACTGTTTTCGGGAGGCCAAAAGAAATATTATTATCAGGTAGGATTTGATCTTTCGTTAACAATGCGTGTTAGAACCTGTGTAGGTTTACATAATACTAAAAAAAAACATATGTTTGTGCCTCCTCACTTTTCAACCGCACAAACCACCAATGGGACATTGCACATTCATAAAATAATTAACGCATTACTTACTGAAGTCAAAACCATTCCTTTGGATCTATTGCTGGACAGGTCATCGAATGTTTTGCCCAACTCGGTGAGAAGTTCAAGATTAAGGCCGTTGACGGGGGCACGCTGCATGGTGACAGTTGCCACCCCGGTTTTGTCGTTGACTTTCACATCCACCAATGGACCCGCAGAGCTCATGGCTCTGGCGCTAACGGAAGATGGAATCTTCGCCTCCCTCACTACTAACCTGCCCAGCTGGCGGAACGACATCATGCTTACTGAAAAATAAAAATAAATCAACTTTAAAATTTCATGCGTAAATACAGACTCAGTTTTAAGTGAGGAAAATTAATAAAACATTCTTGCATAAAATAAAAAAAAAAAACAGATTTATAAGAGTTAACTTTGTAGTATTTTCTGAAATGAACGATTACCTCGATTCAATATTTTTTAACAAAATAAGTGCCAGCCGAGAGACTCGCAGATAATTCGTAATGAATAAATTATTCGACAAACTTACTTACCTAATAAACCTGTGCTAAAATCGTAAAAATTAAAAACTCCAAAGTCCAAAGTTTTGACAAGCGCAAAAACACCATAGACAAATAATTTGAATTGGAACCACAAGGTAAACAGATAACAAATTTTGTGACGGATCAACTAATCACAAGAAAAATAATGGATACCCGACTAAACTTAATGCAAAATGGTAAAGATAATTTAGTTTACTGCCCATTTATACACAAAACATGCCAATTTCGTCGTAGAAAAAACATTATTATAATTATATGGAATACAAGTATCTTGTTTGTATGAAACATCTATAAAATTATAAAATGGTCGGTAAAGAAGACGGCTCGTAATCCTAATTCCTAATCTTCTTTACCGACACTGCTTGTTTTTGACGGCGAAAATTTAACAAATCGTTGCTGTCAGATTATAGATGCTTTTTTTGTGATTTGACTTTTTGTAGCTAATTATTTTAATATCGGTTTGATTGACTAACGTGAATACTTAATATTCAAGATGTCTCTCGAACAGACTGCATGCGATGGTATGTAGCATCCCGTAGCTTAAAAAACTCGTATATTCTTCGCGATTCTTTACTAACCTTGCTATCTTTTTTAGATTTAAAAGCTTTTGAGCGGCGGCTTACTGAAGTGATATCTTGTCTTCACCCGGCTACTATGAGATGGAGAAGTAAGTAATTGTAAATCAATACCTTATCTTATTCTTGTTAGTAAACCTGTGCGTAACAATTCAAACTCAAAATTGTTCAATTTAAACTTGTTATTTAATTTATACAAAAAACAGCAATACTGTAAATTTAATTTTGGTTTGAGTTAATTTATTTATTTGTATTTTAGTTCTCCTGGGGGTAATATCGGTGTGCACGGCTATTGGGGCCTGGTATTGGCTGACTGACCCTCTCACGCCGATGGTTTCTCTTTCTCAGTCTCTGTTCAATCATCCTTGCTTCACCATCACTTCCATTCTTCTTGGTAAGTTCATAAATGGAAGACAAACCAAATTATAATTGAAGTACGAGGGCTATCTGTCAAATAAGGTCTCCAAGGTGCTGCGGTCGCGAGGAACATTTTTACACGCAATCCGGCAACACTGGCGTGTAGGCTGGTTCAAATGCCCACCACGCTACACACTCTGTGGCACTTAGTCTCGGCATGGCAGCCGTTCGCGATGGAGCTTCCGCTCGCTGCACCAGCCAGGTGTGAACAACGCTCTGTAGTTTTTTCAGAGCTCTGTGGTATGGTCGTGTCAGAAAGACCGCTATTGTCAAGATTTTGACAGAAAATTTGGGATACCACAAGGTCTGTGCAATGTGAGTCCCGAAAATGCTCACCAAAGATCATAAACAACAATGGGTTGAAGAAGCCTGAATTCCTTGAGTGCTACGACATCGATTGCGAGGAATTTTTCAACTCGATTGCGACTCGGGGCGAGACCTTCTAAACCAACCTTTCGCGCTCATACACTTTATGCAGCTGAGAATGAATGTCTACCAGGGTATTATTGTTTGTACACAAAAAAACGAATTACAGAGCATAACTCATCCCTTGCGGCGAGTGGTAGCTCCATCGCGAACGTCTGCCACGCCGAGACTATGCGTAACAGAGAGTGCAGCATGGTGGGCATTTGGCGTGGGGGAACCGGGCTACATGCCAGTGTTGCCGGATCGCGCGTAAAATCATTCCTCACGACCGCAGCATCTTGGACACCTTATTTTACGGACAGCCCTCGCATAATAATTTTCACACATATTAATGTTGAATGTTGTCATAATGTATGGATTTAGGGCAGCAAAACTTTTGAAATCACTCGACAAGCAATAAGAATATTTTTTAGAAAAAACTTTTGATTCACCTTACTATAAAATACGACTTTTTGTATTCGAAAATACCGCATTCAAAATTTCAATTATGTAAAATGTCAATCTTATGAGATCACGGCCATTAATGCGCGAATGGAAGAGGTAGTCAGTGTCCACATTAGATTTCAAAAAACTCTGCGTAAAGGTCGGGCAACCCTGGGGGCTTCAGCTATTGAATTATAAATCTAACGATTTTGTTGAAATTCTTTTATAAAACCTAAACATACGGGATAAATGGTGCAATCTAAGTGGATTAATAGGCTTTAAAGCGCAGCAAGCAGTTCATATATTTCCATATTATTATTTGGAGGTACGATTTTTGTAATGAGCACTGCCGAATCGAAAACCGAACATTTGAAAATCTCTATCGCCTGAGTGGTTATGCAGTTTTTGCGCTAAAAGTTGATTATTGCCATTAATAATTTCAGTGTTGCTGTTTCTCTGCGGCATCCACAAGCGGGTGATAGCTCCAAGCATTATAACCGCCAGGACAAGGACCTGCCTCGCTGACTTCAACATGTCCTGTGACGACACGGGGAAGCTGATCCTCAAACCACGGCCCGCCTCCAACACATAGCTGACTATGTGGAACTAATAGCTATTTATTTTATTCTTAAGCGCCTTGTTTCTGATGTATGTTATTTTCACTTGTTATTAAGCAATAATACAAAATATGAAAACTGGACAAATGCTTTTTTTCATTCAAATTAACAAACTTCAGGCTGGCGAAAACAAGAAATTCTTTGGAGAAAATGGAATTTGTGTTTAAATCGATATATCTTCGAAAATAATATGTACAATTGAGTGAATTTTTTTCTATAGTACTCGCCACATCCAAACTATACAAGTTTTATCCAAAATTATAGCCTACTTTGTAAATAGGACTCCATGAACAGAAGTTACAGTCAGTGTTGGGCTATTTAGTGACTTTGTGTGTGTAAAAAATGTACATATTTTATTACATTACAAAAAATTGATTTTCACTTCGGTACAAATCTTTACAAAAAATAGAACAATTTGCGCATCTCCAGTGCCACGGGCGTAGCCAGGGGTTTGGGGGTTCAAACCCCCCCCGAAAAGTTAAGATATCAACATCAATAATATTAAAATAAGGAGAGTTAAGAAAATGTGTTTAATAAACGTATAACAGGATAAATGTTACACTCAGGTGAATACGTACTTGCATAAATGTGATTATTTGAATAATTTGACTGCTTAAAATGTTATAACATGTACAACTGACGTTCATTATGTATTTTGTTTTATTTTCTATATACATTTGTTACTTTAATTTTATTGAAAAAATTAAGTAACCAATGTAGATACATAGAAAATAAAAGTTTTCAACACAAATTGTTATAGTTAATGCCCAAGAATTACAAAGTCCGACAATACCCCCCCCCCCCCGACACAACCTGGCTTCGCCCGTGTCCAGTGCCTCCATCTCCAGTGTAAGTTTGCTTTTGATAAATATTATTGGTAAAAATGTATAAGCCCACCTCACATATAATACAGAATGTGTTGTTCGATACAGGAATAATACAGAATATTCCTTTTTTAATTTTAATAATTCATAGAAATCAAATTTGGAATTTGTCAGAAGTACCAACCTTATAAAATAAATTCTCATCAAAATAAAAACGAAAAAGTACCAACTTTGAATTATTACTTGTACTATACCCACCCTTTTCCTTCCCAGAACTCTCCTCTCCTTCCTTTCCCCAAAAAAACCCTCCACACAGCATCCCCAATGATGACATAGGCCCTGAGGGAAATTATTTTCCTCAGGGCCTCCTATGTGGAGCTCATGTAAAAAAAAATATGAGTTGAGGTTCAAGCTATGAAAGCTGCATGTCATCATAATTTAGATATGTATACATCCCAGGTTTTGAATGGTTTGTTTAGCAAGCAGGGTTTGCCTTTCCATGTTCTTCTATTATAAACACAGGTACAAACTTGTCAATAATGCATTCACTTCATAACATGAATAAATTATTGTTTTACAAGGCAATACATAATATCCTTCCTGTGTTCACTCCCAAGAGAGGGAGGAAACACAAGAGGCCGGCAAATCGTTACACAGCCAAGCCGTTGAACTCAAGAACGAGTCATAGAAACATCATAGAGTCATTCAACCGTGGGGCGCACTTGCGATTTGTACAGGGTTAGCAGTTGTGAACTATTAAAGTATCTGCGGGCCCTGTAAAGTACGCCCAGTTTCTGAGAGGCTAACTTAACTCTGGTTTCGATGGAGCCCCCATACCTGAGCTGGTCACTTAGAGTTACACCAAGCATATTGGGTCTTTGAAACATTAAATTCGACGAGATTATTCTTACCCCAAGAGAAAACACTTTCGAGGTAACCGTCCATTCTTTGCTTCAAAACCCTCCGAGCTATTGAAGTTTGTGTGCCCTTTGGGGGCTTGTTGGGCTTGGATCATGGACTGTACTGTCATCCGCGTAACAATGAATCAGTGCACATGACAAGAGGTCATTATGTGCAACAGAAACAAAGTCGGTGCCAGAACTGATCCCTGTGGGATGCCAGCATTTATCAAATGCGAGGAAGAGGTGAAACCGTCAGCAACCGCCTGAATCGACCTCTCCCTCAAAAAGTCGGCAATCCACGTACACAAGGATGCAGGAAGTCCGTAAGAAGGCAGTTTGTTGACAAGCCCTCGGTGCCAAACCCGGTCAAAGGCCTTGGAAATATTCAGTGCAACCGTTTGGGTCTCATCGAAACGTTCCAGGCACTGCCCCCAAACATGCGTCACATACAAGAGAAAATCACCGCACGAGCGGTTCCGCCGGAATTCGTATCGACGGTCGTTAATAATGTTGTTCTTCTCGAGGTATGTGAGCAGTTTGTCGTTGATCACACGTTCCATCACCTTAGACAGAAGTGATGTGATCGCTATGGTAGTTGGCTTGGTTGGAGCGGTCACCCTTCTTTGGAATAGGGTGAATGATCGTTTTTTTCCAACCAGAGGGCACAGAGCCAGACTTCAGGGACATTTTGAAAAGCTTTGTCAAAATTGGAGCTATTTCTGCAGCACACCTCTGCAATACCAGGGCAGGTATTCCGTCAGGCCCACTAGCTTTATTAATATCAAGCCCTGGTAAGAGTACATCCCGATGCCGGATCCTCAGCTTTTTCATATGAAAACCGCAATGAGGAACCGATGGCGGGGTAGCACCTTGATCATCGGGGGTCGAGTTTTTCGCGAACATTTTGCCTAATAAGTTAGCCTTTTCGGCGGCGGTATTTGCTATTTGAGAGCCGTCAGTTCTGGTAAGAGGTGGCAGACTGGGTTTGCGAATTTGCATACTATTTAGCTCGCAAGTGACCAGAACGCTCTGCTGCCATGCGGGCAGGCAGCCAGCTTTCTGCTGATCTGCAGGTGGTGCTCGAATTTTGACCTATTTATGATCCTCTTGCTTTCCTTTGCCATTTTGTTACATACTATTCTGTTTTCGGACATTCGAGATGTGTTGTAGGCTCGGCAAGCCGCGTTTTTTCGTTGCACTGCTTCAGAGCATTGTCGACTGAACTACGGTTTTGAGCCCACACCAGTTTCTTTAACAGTGGATTGGATGAAGCCATCCATCGTGGATGTGATGACTTCACCAATTTCCTGGGCACATCTTGAAGGATCCGAGGTCTGAAAACAGACAGCTTACCACGGGAAAGCATTAAAATGTGCCCGCAGACCAAACCAATCTGCTGATCTATAGTGCCACACTTTTCTCTTCAGCCGCTCGTTTGGCGGTCTGAAGGTTACGGGGATTGATGTCGTCACCAGGCAGTGGTCGGACAATCCTAAAGGCGCTGTGACTTTCAATCTTGTAACCGTGTGGCACAGTGGTTAAAAACAGACCTTTGCTCCAGTCCGTGGCAGAGGGCAAAGGATTCCGCCTCTTGTCCAGCCGAGTCCGTTAGTCCTGAGAACATTAACCAAGGTTCGTTATGAACATTGAAGTCCCCCAGGACCACAAACTCTGCCGTAGGGAAGCGGGGCAAGAGGTCATCAACAGTATTACTTAGATGTTTGAAGAGTTCGGACGTATCTGAAACGCTAAGGTTCGGTGAGCGGTATAAACACGCATAAAATCTTACCGTACTGGCAAGATTGGCACGCACCCACATTCAACATCTGGAGTTCTCCAGATTCAACAGTCGCACACAGTTGACGTCAGCCCGGCTGAAGAGACAGACACATCCTTTGGGTCTGAATTTGCCTGCGAGGGTGAAGCCCGGGCAATTTAGATAGGAGGCGTCCGTAGGCTTGGCTATCTGCGTTTCAGAAAGGAAGAGAAGGTTAGGACGTTGGGGAGAAGGTGGTGGTGGACGAAGTTTAAATTTTTGTGCAGGCCGCGAATGTTGGTGAAATTCACCAACAGTTTTGGCCTGCACGGGGACTCCTGCTTCTCGCCGTTGTAATAATGATATTATTAATTATTATTTTTATTTGATAAACTAACGTTTAAGACAAGATTTTTATGCATAGCACAAAGGGTAACAATTATTATAAGCAATAATTATCAGCTTGAAACACTCATCTACATTGAAAAAAAATTTGGCGGCAAGTATCTTTTCTCGGAAGATTTTTTCAATGTAGATGAGTGTTTCAAGCTGATAATTATTGCTTATAATAATTGTTACCCTTTGTGCTATGCATAAAAATCTTGTCTTAAACGTTAGTTTATCAAATAAAAATAATAATTAATATTTGGCAAGTTAAAGTATTTCCCCAAAAAATGTAGACATAATTTGTCTCGACGCCACCTAGCGAGAGATTTAACACTAGCAATGTCTTTCTCACAAAAATAAAGTTGGTTGTTTTCAGGTGGAAAAAATATAATAAACAGTACCTAATTGTTCAATGAAACACTAGTATATATTGAATTATTTGGCGGGTATTAGATAAGCTGCCATAGCTCAGTGGTCAAGAGCAGCTGACCGGCAATCAGAAGGACACGGGCTCAAGTCCCGTTGGCGGCAAGTATCTTTTCTCAGAAGATTTTTTCAATGTAGATGAGTGTTTCAAGCTGATAATTATTGCTTATAATAATTTAATGATATTATTGTTATTTGTGTTTTGTGAATTCATGATTTTATAGGTGGTTTTTTTTTTTTTTTTTGGGTTATGAGGACAAAGGAAGGTCCGGGAAGGAAAAGGTAAAGGGGTGGGTAGGAAGCTGGGGATCAGTGTCCAAGAGTTACGGACGTATGAATTCAACCCACCCACTGCGGTGCAAGGCGATGGGCTAGAAGAGTCCGGCTGGAGAGGTCGCCTAATGCGTCCCAAACGCTACTGCTGGGTCCCCTCCGGTCACCGGTCTCCGGAACCGGCACAACAGCAGCGGCGGGGTTTTTGCACTCGTTGATGGAGCAGCCTAAAGGGTCTCCCTCAACCAGCATCTCCCAATCTGGCCCGCCACACATAAGGTGGGCCGACACACCCACCATCAAGACCCAGACAAACATTGATTGTCTAGGAAATGTAGTATAAAAATAAAAATGTCGTAGCGATGTTCGTACACCGCGTAAGTGAATAATTTTAACAAAATTAAAATGTAACATGCATATTTTGTCTCCCCCGACATAAATATGTACTCACTTTTCGTGATAATAATGTTAAATTTAACTGTTTGAATAAGAAATATTCCGTATTAACCGATAGGCGGATTAAGACATAAATAATATATTATTCCACACAAAATACAAGGAGATAAGAAGATTTCCCCATCTTGTATCACATATACATATATATTTATACTTTTTTGACTTTTGATATACTGGCATACAGAGCTCCGGGCCAAAAAGGCCCCTTTCTCTTTCATCATGAAGTTATAATTAAAAATTATGTTTGTAGAAAAAAGTGGAAATTAGGTGTTTGTGAAAAAATTATTTGCAAGGGGGAGACATGGCTGCAATAGGGGGGGAGGATTTTTACGGAGGATTTGTTTGGGTTTTTTGTGCTTGGAGATTTCATTTACGTCGTATCGGGTGAGGCAGTTGATAGACGGGTTTACATGGGTGGGAATTCCCGCGTAGAAAGATTCCGCGAGACTTACGATGTGGTTTTTTAGTAACGGGACTTCTGAGTCCTTGTGGAGTTGGGACACTCTCAACCACTTGGGTATATATTTATATGTTTTATACATATAGCTGGAACCCTTACAAAGAGATTTTTTTAAAGTTAACCCAACACCCCGTCCTAAATGACTTAGCTATTTGTCAGATTTGAACAACCCTTGATGAGCATTCTCTTCCACCGTCATCTGCCCCTCCTATAATAAGGAACTCCAGTGAAAAATATTATGGCTTTAAAAATATACGTTCATATAGACCATAGGTTCTCAACGTGGGCGATAACGCCCCCTTGGGGGGCGTTTCAGCCCTTCCGGGGATGGTACAAGACCAAGAGAACATTGGGGGGCGTTTCAGACATTCAGGGGGGCGGTAGGAGACCCAGAGAAACCCATCTCACCCCATCAGTGCTCCAGATTGCTCCAGATAGTTCGCCGGAAAGACGTACACGAGGAAACGAGTATGCTTCGTTTGCTAGGCGGTGGTGGTCACAAGTACCCAAAGTGGTTTTCGAGAGAAGTCATCTCGAATATAGAGATCAAACACGCCCGTCATAAGCGCTGAAAAGCTGGAGGCCTTCAGAGTGAATACGATTTGTTCAGTTTTTACCGAGCGTTAGTTAGGCGCAAGGTTCGAGTGGCCTGTCAAGCCTACGTGTCTAAATCGAGGAAAATATCATGCATGATCCCAAGATGTTTTGGCACTATATAAAATCCCTTCTGAAGGATGGTGGTCTTGAACACACCATGATAAAATGTAATCAGGAATGTCGTGGCTTAAGTGTGGCTAATGCATTTGCTGATCATTTTCAATCGGTCCACAATAAAGACCCTCCACTTCTAGACAATAATAATGCGGCCACATTTAATACAAGAGGAGCTTCAAACGTCGATTTATATATATTTACGAAATCTGACATTGTGAGTGCCATAAGTCTCATGAAGAACTCACACTCCATCGGACCAGACTTCGTTCCTGTTATTTTTATTAAAGGTTGCGCCGAGTTCCTAAAAACATCATTATGTCTTATCTTTAGTACTTCCACTTTTCCTGAAGTATGAAAAACTTCCACTACATGTCCTATTTGTAAGAAAGGTTCGAAAAAGTTAATCGAAAATTATAGACCAGTTTGACCAGCCCCTGCTTAAGCATTTGAAAAAATTCATAAATTCCTTATGCCTCAGACAGACGCATACATCATAATTTCAGGAAAGGAAGATCCACTGAAACCAATCTGATGGTTTTTCCTGACTATGTTGCTAGGTCCCTAGATAGTGGATATACCAGTGTTCGAATAACGACTTCTCCAAAACCTTTGACACGGTGAATCACGATATCTTACTCACAAAACTTGCCCAGACTGGTTTTTCCCTTCGGATGTTAAAGTTTTTTAAAAGTTACCTCCAGATCAGAAAGTAATTTGTGACATACGGAATCTTCTAACCTGGTAAATTTCTTGTTTTTTCTGGAGTTCCCCAAGGACCGATCCTAGGGCCTCTTCTCTTTTCCATATTCGTTAATGACATTGCTGGAGTCATCCGTTTTTCTCGCTTTTTGCTGTTCTTTTTTTTTACATTAACTCCACGCAGGAGGTCCTGAGGAAAATAATTTTCCTCAGGGCCTACGTCATCTGAGATGCTGTGTGGAGGGTATTTTTAGGAGAGGAAGGAATGAACATTGGTCTTGAAGAGATCCATGTTGTAGGAAGGAGGAAACACAGAGGCAGGCAAATCATTCCACAGCCGAGCTGTTAAACAAAAGAACGAGTCAAAGAAGCGACTCGTTCTCATGTGACAAATGTCAACCGTGTACATATGTTGGGCACGCGTTTGGCGTGTTTCCCGACTATGCACCGGTGCCGAAGGGATCAATGACGCTAGTTCCTGGGAGCATCTTCCATTGAAATACTGGTGGAACAAGGATAGGATTCCTAACCGACGCCTGTGCTCTAAAGATTGCAATCCGTCCGTTAAGATGAGAGAATCTACCAAACGTACCACCCATTTCTGTACAGAGTCGAGGGTATTTTTCAGGTATTTTGGAGCTCCAGACCAGAGGTGTTCACTGACGATCTAAAATTATTTCTTCTAATAAGAAATATTGAGGACTGCCTGCGCCTTCAAGCTGATGTTGATAAGCTTTCAGAATGGAGTCAACGAAACCAGCTTCGTTTCAATGTCTTGAAATACGTAGTTCTGACTTTTACTAGAGCATTTAGTCTCACCTACCACAGGTACACTATGCTCGGTCATAATCTCAAACGAGTATCAAATATAAAGGATCTTGAGATTATGTATGAAAGTAACTTGACATTTCGTTCTCATATCGAAGGAGTGTGCCAGTCGGCCTTAAAAATGTTAGTGTTTGCTCTCCGAACCGTCAGAGGTTTTCGGGATACCCGTGCTCTAAAGATTTTATAATTTTCCCTGGTCCGCAGTAGGCTGGAGAGTGGTTCGCTTATCTGGGATCCTCATGAAATGGGGTGCTCCCTCGTGTTGGAGGGGGTTCAAAAAAAGTTTCTAAGATTTTAAATCCCCCCCCCCCTCGTTGTGGTAAATATAATTGTGACTGACCACGGTTACTGTTTCAGATTCACGAGTTATAAACGCTGATTCTGAATATATAAGTTTTATTCAATAATATTAAACGCAGAGTTTTTAAAAATTATTAAAAAGTCCATTTTTCATCGGGTCGTAAAAACACGCCGTCAAGTTGGCGTTATTGAAATTTTAGTGGTGACGTCACTGTTCGATGTGTCGTGACGTCACCGTAAAGTCATTGTATGGGAATGTATGATATGACACAGGCCATTGTATTAATTTATTCGTTTATTTACATACTGTTTATATCGATTTAGTTGTTGTATTTATTGAAACATTATTTAGGCCTAAATAATGTTTCAAAAATAAAGGTATCTCTTATTAGTTTATTTCTATTATTGAAAATATTAAAAAACTACTGCACAAAAAAAATAGTAATGCTACTTTTAGGGAGAATACTTCGAACAACGGAATACGGTGGTTTTCGGGGGGTCTTGAAAAATTAAAACTTTGACAATTATTTTAACTATTAAAACTAACTCTAAAAATAAAAATGCAGTTATTTAAGTTAGAAGGTCATTATTCATTAAAAAAAATAAAACAATTGGACTGGAGTTCTCTATTCTTTCAGCTTCTCAACAACATTTTGGGTTGCCATAGTTTCATTGAGCCATGCAATTAGAATTCTTGTAGATCTGAATAGCCAGGTACTTCCCAACCTTCCTCTACCTCACCTCCTTCCCCTCCCCACTACCCTTAGCCTCACAACATACCCCAATTGGGGATGCCATAGTCTCACTGGCTCCAGACGGGAGCAGTTGAGATTCTTATGCGGTATTCACTGTAAAAAAAAAAAAAAAAGTATCATAAAAAAGATGACCACCAAGATGAAACTCATGCGGGCGTTTATTTTTCCCATATTTCTATCAGTGTGGAAACATAGAGAATTAGAACCAGCGAAAGAAAGCTGATAGATGACCCTGAAGGAGAGAAAAATGCTCAGGATTCCATGGACAGCCAGACGCACAAATGTATCCGTTCCGAAAGGACTAGGCATCCACAATAGGCTCCCAACAATCTACCAACAACGCATTCTATAAGATACTGACAACTTCAACTTGGAGAAACTCCTAGTCATTGGCAAAGTGGAAGGCAGAAGAAAAAGAGGAAGATTCAAGGACCAATTATGACTGGCATCCGGTACTACGGTATCCTCAGCTCTCCATGCAGCGCAGAACCGCGAGGAGTAGAGGAGACTTTTTTTTTTTAGATTAACTCCAAACATGAGGAGAAAATAATTTCCTTCAGGGCCTATGTCATCTGAGATGCTGTGTGGAGGGTTTTTTGAGGAGAGGAAGGAATGAGCATTGGTCTTGTTGTAGGAAGAAGGAAACACAGAGGCCGGCAAATCGTTCCATAGCCGAGCTGTTAATTCAAGAACGAGTCGAAGGAGCGACCCATTCTCTTGTGACAAAAATCAACCATGTACATACGTTGGGCATGCGTATGGGTTAAAAATTAAAATAAAAAACACAACTTGTATATTTTGAATAACTTTGGTGTATTTGAATAAAATTAATGATACATTGATGTCATAGAACACAGATACATAATAAAAAAGTTGCTAACACATATTATAGAATAATAAGAGCTATCTTGTTTTCAGTAAACCAGGCAATGTAATTCCATATTAACATTTACAAGTTTGTATAAAAATGTTTCTGATAAAAAGAGTGTAAAAATACTCTTGATGTATTTATCAAGTTGATACACAGTTAAAATTGTAATATCAAATACATATATTGACTTGTGGTTAAATTGTTCTAAGTGTAGTATGTAATGTTACTGGGTCTTAATAATATGCATTTGTTTATTTGATATTATAATAAAATAGAGTACAAGCAGAAGTTCTCAACCATTTCTAATCTTATTTTTGCAATTCCTTTTAAATTATGTCATGTGCAGCTACAAGACTCAAAAAGACAAATCTCAAATTGAAATCCATAGAAAAGCTGTTTCAGTTACATAATATTTATACTTTGGAATAGCAACGTTCCGTGTGTTGTGGTAACGTCATGCGATAACGGGATCTATAGTAAGCTACTGTAGAGTTCATTATCGCATGATATTACTGCGACAGATGAAACCTTGTTATTACCAAGGGTCGAGATTATGAATAAACATTCATAAAAGCTAAAAATAACCAATGTTTCTGTTTATTTACTTTATATTTTATCAGCATGATTAAAATAATCCACACATTTTTATTAGGCATTGCATTAAAACGGAAACAACGATAGGTCTGTGCTCATTGGCCGCTTTGTTTTTTTACGGATCGTCGGAATATAATGTGTAAATTCGCACCTTGCCGAGCGCGTCCCACAGCGGAGCGGTTTAGTGCTTCGCAGCCAGAGTTGATATGGACAAAGTACTCACAAAGATGCATTTCTTGCATACAGCATGTTTAAAACTTGTTATTTGACTTCAGAAAATAAATTACAATAAGGAACTCCAGTGAAAAATATTATGGCTTTAAATTTATATGTTCTTATAGACCAATAAACGCTGATTCTGAATATACAAGTTTTATTTAATAATATTAAACGCAGAGTTTCTAAAAAATTATTCAAAAGTCCATTTTTTATTTTATTTTTTACATCGGGTCGTAAAAACACGCCGTCAAGTTGGCATTATTGAAATTTTAGTGGTGATGTCACTGTTCGACTTGTCATGACGTCACCGTAAAGTCATTGTATGGGAATGTATGATATGACACAAGCCATCGTATTAATTTATTCGTTTATTCACATACTGTTTATAGAGATTTAGTTGTTGTTTATTGAAACATTATTTAGGCCTAAATAATGTTTCAAAAATAAAGGTATCTCTTATTAGTTTATCTCTATTATAAAAAATATTCAAAAACTACTGCACAAAAAAAATAGTAATGCTAATTCTAGGGAAAATACTTCGAACAACGGAATTGAAAATGGCGGCAGTTGATCAGCTGATTGCCCGATCCTATAGTAATTTTTTGGGAGTGATGACGTCACACGATTCATCAGACATACGGTGGTTTTTGGGGATCTTGAAAAATTAAAACTTTAACAATTATTTTAACTATTAAAACTAACTCTAAAAATAAAAATAAAAATGCAATTATTTAAGTTAGAAGGTCATTATTCATTAAAAAAATTGGACTGGAGTTCTCTATTGTACAGTTGAAAAATTGTTAATTTTTATAATATACATAATAAAGCACCCCTGAGGTGATTTTTCACAAAAACGGCGCTATATAAATTAGCCAAATATTATTATTGAAGGCTGTTGTTGCTCAGTGACATTTCGTAAATAGATGTTATTTACACCGATACACACAATCCTAAACTTATTAGGTCATTCGGTTCAATTCTAATTGAGCAACCTGTACTTTCTTGTAATATTTTTCATTCAATCTTAAATTTGTTCAATTTTTTAAATGTGCTCAACAAAAGCAAAGAAGGACTTTGACAGATTGATTATATTGGCGGGAAAATATGTAGAAAAAAACAGCAACCTTACGGAAAGTTTCGAGATTGATAGGAACTACTAGTAATTCGATTTTTAAATGCTGGCAATGTTTATTGAATTGCCACACTGCAGCACATGTGCGTCGGACAAAGCATTTCTATGACGGAACGGTCTAAAAAACCAACAGCCATTCTGTTTCCAATGTCGCTTGCAATAACTTCAGTTTTCGAAATATTATTTTAACCTCCGTATTCCTAGCCTTGTCTGATAACTTCGCGTTTGTGAATTTATGTGATTAATAAATTTAATCTGTTTTAAACATTAAATGTCTTTATTTTAATTAATAAACCCTAACATAATTCCATCTTGCGTTGGTGCTGTGAAAAGCCTTCCCTCGTCCCCCCTCTCTCGAACCCCCCCTCCTGCATTTCCCTCCCCCCTCCCTGCCGTTAAACTATATGAAATACACACACTCAAATAACTCCCGCGACACCTATTGTAAATTTAGTACACACTTTTCAGAATGCCAGAGCTCATCATTATTTTTATATGTAAAAAGGAAAGTGTCTTTATGTGTCCTATATGCATTCTTACACCATTCATCCGATTGCCAACCAAGTGAAAACAGTATTTGTATGGAATTCTATTTGAGACCTTCAGCCTAATTGCGTCTACCCTTATCAATATAAATACTTTTATCAAACTATGTACACTATTTAGAATGATAATTTATTGTTTTGCCAAAGAACCGTTAATATTTGGATAGCGAGAATAGTGTGGTTTGATTGCTTCCGATCACAGGTAAATATGAAAATACAGAGAATTTTTTTAATAATATTAGTGAAATGAATCACCATGAAAAATATGTATTCTTATTGAGGTAAGTATGCCAATAGACTTACAGGTTAAATGGTTGAGAACGTTCAGAATCAATTAACCTAGAAATTATGATAAGTATTGAGATGCAGTGTGTAAAGTGTACAATTATTATTGAATCATAATATGATTATCAGGCGTACAACATATATGTACTTCATATTTAAACACCTGGTAGTCCAATAACAGAGAAAACACTGTTCCAACTTATTAGTCATGTATCCCACTAAAGCGATTGCTTCAAAGATATTCAAACACAAAAGAGATATGCTATGATGTCCGCGCGACTGTCGGCGGACTACTACCTAATCAGAGTAGCTTGCATACGAAAAGAATTTGTTCTTTTGGTTGATTTTTGAAGGTGTGCTTTAGTATTGGTTAACAATATAGTTTGAATACGGAAAGAATTCGTTCATTTAGTTTAACGTTTGTTTAGTTTACTCGTTAATTTAGTTTATTCGTTAATTGGTAAACAATATCAGCGACACCCGGAAGCGCAGTCCCACCTAGTAAAAACTGCAGATAGCACATTTCTTAATATTTCAATATCTTTGGATTGCTAATAGCTTCGTCCAGTCAAAAGGGCAAAATAAATTGAATGAAATCAATTGCAACTAAATAATATATTCAGACCTTTCCGTAAATTTTCAACAATCTCTTGAAACTTTGTCTAGCTATGACACACACCCCAAGTGGTTTGCTACGTTTGGTGACTTAGCAGGGGTGCCCAGGTTAATGGGTAAGGTTTGTCCAGGTCATGGAGGCCGATGCGTCTGCCCACCTGCTGCGTGGCAGGAGAGAGACTGGTTGAGGGAGATCGGTTGACCTTTCCAGCCAGAATCCTCAGACCCATCGACTTGACCGCAGTTTTAGGGATGGATTCGTACGTCCGTCACTCCTGGACACACTGACCCCAGATTCTTACCCACCCCTCATATGTATTTCCTTCCCAGAACTTCCTTTCATTAAAAAAAAAACCCTCCACACATGACATCGACCCTGATAGAAATTATTTTCCTTAGGGCCTCCTGTGTGGGGCTAATGAAAAAAAAACATGATTCATACCGTTTGGACGAAGCTAATGAAACAGGGTAGGTGTAATAAAACAGTGTTCATTCCAGAACTGAAGCTAAGGCATACAATAATTAGTGTCATTTAAATAAGTTACTTGTTCGGAGTGTACCATTTATACAGCTTAATTGTTTATTCCATTTTGTTGTGGATCTAACCCAGCAGACGAGTTTCCTATATTCTTTTTTCTGTTTTGTTTAATTTAAGATTCAGATTAACAAAAGTCTTCCTTCAGTCACTCACTTGACAATGTTACACATTGGTTAACAATTATGTAGTTATATTTTCTACAGCTTTATTATAGGTGTCGCACAAAAAATAAAATCTATTGTAATCGTTTCTAAACAATTTATTAATAAAAGGATAATACTTAGTAATTCAGGACTGTAGTCTGGTGGAATTTTATACATAGACAATATTATCAGTATTAACAAAAATACCCTACGCAATGCTTTCATGTCAAACATATCAATAATGATTATAATAAATTGGTTATGATTTCCTACGACGTAATACTAACGGTTATACATTGGTTAATAAAAGGTAATACATAATTACTGAAAGCAACATGTGGTATCAATAAACAATCTTAAAAACATACAGTATAACAAGACAATCTAATAATTCATTCACTTAATATATAATATGATTAATATTATGTCATAACAAAGTCTTCTCAAAGAATTGAATCGGAAACAGGGAAAAGAATTATTTGCTAGAATATTTATTTTTCTACAATGTGGAGTTAAAATTTCACTATAAATATATGAAAAGCCTTGAGCGTACATTTTATAATAATAATTCTAGGACTGTTTAATGGACGCCGGGTCGATAAATATAATAAAATGAATTTACAACAATGGTAGATTTATTCACTAGAAACTTTATGAACACAGGGTATGTTAAATATTTATGAAATGAAACAGGGTAAAGTTTGTAGAAATCTTTACAAAATCTAGGAATGGATGATTTAATGCTGACAATTCCAAAATTAATTAAAATTTGTACAACTTATAACAAGAAAACGTGTAAACTTATAGCGTAGAAGATTTTTAGAGACGTGGGCACACTGTAATTCAGGCTGTGGCACACTGGGTTTTGCACTGGTTGTCAAATATCTACATTAGCAATGCCCCTGCACAGGTGAGAGTATTCATCTACACTAATATTTTTGAAATCAAAGTTTTTTTCAGTGTTAAAAAATATAACTTGAGGATAATAATTTCCAAGCCATTCCAAATGAAAATCTTGCATTTTAAAGTTTTCATATTCAGTCTTAAGCATTCGACTGACAAGGAAGGAATTAACAGTGCAAATACATACATCAATCATTTAAAGAAACGCTAGAAAAAAACATTAAAATAAAAGAAAATACATATTAAAAAAAATTATAAATAGAGGTTTAATCATAAAGGTAACAGTTGGGAAACTTTGGTTTGTGATCAGTTTAATACTAGACATGGATGAAAGGACAAAAGACCAAATGAATTCAGTACAGCGATGCAAACAAATCGATTCTAAATTTTATACTGAATCAATTCGGTGCATCCCTAAAACCAGTCATCACAATCAGTGTGACACAATATGGAAAAAAACGTTATATCACATCTTTTTTCTCATTTTCCAGATACATATTGACATTTTAATCGTCCAGTTGATTAGTCACACATCTCCGAATAGCAAGTTTTGAGATATTGAGGAAACCAATACTCGAATGCTCGCCAAAAATCAAACATTATTTAGACGTGTCTGTGTTTTATATCTCTACATATTATAAATTAAAGTCCTCCGCCGCGTCTGTCTGTTTGCGATAAACTCAAAAACTACTGAACGGATTTCCATGCGGTTTTCATCAATAGATGGAGTGACTCATGAGGAAGGTTTTGGTATATAATTTGTCAAGGTTTTGTGTAAATCGGTTGAAATACAAAATATACAAAGGAGAATGTCAGTATGTGGTGGACGAGCGGGCTGGCAAGCGGGCGGTGTGGATTTGATTTGTATGCTAAGGAAGGTTTCCGTCTACTTTTGATTTTGAAAACTCTGTGTAAAGCCCGAGAAAATCGCCAGGGACTTCAGCTAGTAATAAATACGGTACAAAATAACATTTTGAAATATCCTACTAGTGATCCAGAAAACATTACATTTAGCTAAATTCACTAAAAGTCTGCATTATAATTGATTTGG
Source organism: Limnephilus rhombicus (assembly GCA_929108145.2). NCBI lineage: Eukaryota > Metazoa > Arthropoda > Insecta > Trichoptera > Limnephilidae > Limnephilus > Limnephilus rhombicus. The sequence continues at coordinate 40,480,465 of OV815279.1, forward strand.
TGGTGTTTATGATTAATCTGAGAATTGTACCAGATAGAAGCTACACTTTTACGTATAACTGCACACTCAACTCAAATTTTTCGGAGATGTCTGACTAATCAACTGGACGATTGATTTGAGTGTATAAAAGGGGTTGGCTGAATTCACATGCTTTTAGAGTATTTTTGTACTTTCAAAACGAAATACAGAATCAATGAATTAAACAAAGATCGAATTAGTTTGATGTAGTGAATCAATTTCAATCGATTCACTAAGCAGTAAGGATTTACTTTTATTATGGAAAGTTAATTTTGAAACAGTTAAATGAAATGATTCGTTGACACATCAAACCAATTTTAAATACATGCTTTTTTATAAAGGCTTTATTGCTAAAAAAATTATGTCATTACATTTAAATTAAAGTTTTGAGCAAATTGATACCAATCACACTTGTTGTCTATAAATATAACATGTAAACACTATTTATTTAAAATGAACTTTGGATAATGAAATAAGTCAATTGACATAAGACTAGTAATAAAATAATAAAACGAGTGTGTTAAATAAATGTATTATTAAAAATACAATTACACCCAAATCCAATTGATATTATTTATAATTTATTATTGATCTTTGTCAAAATATCTCCGAGACTAGGAATGGTACCAAATGTTTACAATGGTAGAAAAAAACTAAAATATACTTTATATAAGAAATGTTAGTGCAGTCTTTAAGTTGATCTAATTATCTGCAATAATAATAATATTAACAGTTTACTCTCTGGAGAATGTAAATAAATATGTACATAAACGCATATTATGAAAAAATTCTTGTAATTATGTTTTTTTGCAATTTTTTTTTTTAAACTAAGAGAATCAATAATTATAATCTAGAAGTGTAATACAAATATAATACATCCCAATACAAATATAAAGACACAGAGTATTTTTAAAGAACTTTGTCTGATTTGTCGGAATTTAAGTAGTTTTCCATCGAATAATGTTGGTATGTAATTTATAAAACATTGAACAAATTATAATTTTTGTTTATTATTAAAAAGACAAAAGATTAGACTCTACTTTAGCTTCATTAATTTATGGTATATTGTCTTTTAGGAATAATAATAATATTAATACCTTTGCTAAATACATATTCAATAATAATTAATTTATATCGTAATAATTAACTAGAATTTATTGAAAATAATAATATAAACTGTTATGACTGTGTTGCTTAAAATATAAATCATTTTATAGAATCTTCGGCAGAGTAAAGATAAAAATTGTACTATAAAAATGATAAGTGCTTCATTTAGAGTTGTGATAAATAATCTAGACACATCCAGCAAAGTCATGGTTATAAATTACCATTAAAATATAATAATAAGTTTATCAAATATACATTCATACATAAAAATCTTTTAAAGTTGGGAAACCTCTTTAAATAGGTATAAAAAACATTCTTCATTGCGTACTTGTTTTAAAACTTTAAATAAATTTAAACTATGTCAGTTATAATCGTAACTAGAACTTAAACCGTTGCGAACTGCAGCCAACTGGGAAAAAAATCGAATTTGATGAGAATTTATTATTTTACTTGACTCGGGGCATATAAATATATTTTATAAAGGTATACCCACGAGTTCAAAGCTAACAATTATTGATGATGCATGTTTATAAATATAGTCACAGCAAATTGGTAGCTTTTATGTCTTCAACTGCCTGAAGTAGCCAATTGAAGACATACGTTACAACTGGTAACTACTGGAGCTTTTTCGGCCACATATTAACCAAATTGCTAACACCCTCAAGAGCGTTCAATGGCCAAAATGTGGCCAATTTGAAGAGAGATATTTTAAAATATTTATTGGAATTATTTCATAAGTTCCCGCATGTTGTGTACTTTGATTAATCATAAAGATAACATAATATTTTCAATTTTTTAACAAGAGATGTCTAGCATCTCTACTGAATTATTTGTTATCGACAATTATTTTTTCTTACAAATCATGTCTTTAATTACTAAAAAATGCATGTTCGAATATAAATTTGCATCTATGACTATCAACTAGGCTCAAGGCATCATGTGGAAGCCATTATATTTAATATTCTCCCAAACAGGCATTATGTATGCCAATTTTAAAGTAAATAATATGCAGAAATCAATTTTTTATGAATCCTGAGATAAATATATATGTGATAAACGATACCGGGGGATATAGTAGCTCTCTAACACTACAATCAGTTATATGTCTCCATTTCAAATTCGGAATTATGATTTTTTCAATGAAGGCGGGAAATTTTCGAAATCGAACCCTCAGAAATCCCGGACGCTGGACGCGTATTTCATTATTAATGCGATCGCTCTAGTGGTTATCAAATTGATTTGTTTGGTGAAATATCAATTGAAAAAGGTGAACCTTCGCAGTTGATGTTACTAATTATTTAATAACTGAGTAGATTTCTAATCCAAAATATCAATCTTCACTCTTTTTACATTTTGCTGAATAACACCATCTATTCAGAATATTCTTGGTTTGCCTCCCAAGAGAAATAAATAACACCTAAAACCAAAAACGAATAGACTTAAGAAATATTGCGGTCAAAGGTTTCTTACACTATTTTGTAATCCGAATACGACTAGCCTTATTCATTTACTTTATTGAATCCAAATCTGGACGTTAAGACACTGACGTCTTATCATATCTTAAAAGGTAGGAAGAGAACAATAATTTGACCGCAAACACACAAATTAATAATACTTGGTACCGTAACATGAAAAATAAAAAACAAGAGCGAGTTTGATAATTTGGCGTCCGACTCGAACGAAATAAAAATTGATTTATTTATATTTTTTTACAAATATAAATTTGGCGGTAGTTAAGAGCTGGCTGCGGTTCGCGTTAACATCTAACTAGTTGGATACGACTAAAGATAGTTGGGAATAACCTCTAACCCTGGGTGCTGCTGGCAAGCCGTCAATCCATGCAGCAGCAAGCAAGGCTGGAGCTGTGTCCTCACGCAGACAGGAGGGTCTTGATGTTCTTGGGGGTGGAGTGGTGGTTCAGGTGTCGGGTGGTGTAGCGCAGGGCGTTGAGCAGGGGCTCTGCCTTGGCGGGTGGCTGCTGCTGCAGGAAGCGCACGCAGCCCTTCACGTCCACCGATGAGGAGCGGCAGAAGGCCCCCGACGGGTGCACCCAGTCATACAGGATCACCAGCCCCACCATCACGCGCAGCACCAGTAAAGATGTCTCCTCGCGGCTGAATTGAGCCACTAGTTTACTGAAAAAGAAAAAAAAACAATTTATAGATATTGCAATCTCAACTTTGCTCAACCAGGTTGTGATATAGTCTGTCTGTACTGTATATAACCAGAAGTCTTAAATTTAAAAAAAAAATGGTTTGTAATGACGTTGCAACAACACTAGCCAGATGATCACAAGAGTCAATTAACATTATTAAAAGTTAATTATCATTATTAGATAGCTGGATTTTGGCGCAGATGTTACAACAATGAGCACTATATATACTTTGTTTAAGGAGCTCAACGTCGCAAAATTTATAAAACTGGGAAGACTTCGGCGGCTGGGTCATGTGGAGAGAATGACCGAGCATCAAGCACCAAAGTCCTTGCTGAACTCAAGACCAATAGGGCGAAGGAGCCTGGGAAGACCAAGATTAAGATGGAGTGACAACATACTCAAAGACATCTATCTTGGAGCTTCTAAACTGGAGAGAACTGGCACAAAACCGAGATGAGTGGAGGAAGACTCTTGAGGAGGCCAAGACCCACCAGGGGTTGTAGAGCCAATAGACATGATGATGAGTGCTGGAGAAACAAGGGCAATAATTTCACACCGAGTATTAATTTAAAACAACATACTTAAGTGTATGTAATACAGCACCTTTGTGATTTTTTACACAAATGACGCTATTCAAATCATCCAAATATTACTACATATTATTTTTGCGACAGATAGAGTGGTAGATACTTTCAGTATCGCTCTGGTAAAATACCACCATTCAGAATCGAAACGTTACTCAAAATGGCCTTCTCCATTTGGGAGGCGGGTATGGGTACCACCACTCCAGGAACCATTTACTGGATAACCAACACCTCTGCCATAAGACACCCCAAGTGGTTTGCTTCGTTTGGTGATTTAGAGGGGTGCCCGGATTCATGAGGTGACGTTTGTCCGGGTCTTGGTGGCGGATGTGTCTGCTTACTAAACTGGACGGCAGGTTGGAGCAGGAGAGACTTTTGAGGGAGACTTTTTGACCTCTCCAGCAGGACTCTCTCGGAACATAGCCTTGTGCCACAATGGAAGGGATAGTTTCATACAACCGTCAGTCCTGGACATACTGACCCCCAAATTCTCCCCAAAAATACCCTTCACAGAGCATCCCCATAGGCCCTGATGGAAATTATTTTTCTAAGGACCTCCTGCGTGGAGCTAATATAAAAAACAAAAAGCTACATATCGTCGCATTAATTCGTAGACTGCGTTTTTAATGCCATCTGGTGTTAAAATTAGTCCCACATCGACTAGTAAAACTCGCAAATTTAAAAAAAAAATCTTTTTAGATAAACACAAATTAGGAAACTGCGTGCCATTTTTACTCGCGAATACTTCGAAACTTCTAACTCCACATACTTTATTTTATTTACTATTTCAGGTCTTATTATTTAACTTCAAAATTATTCGTAGTATTAGTATTGTGCTGTTATGCTTTGTGTACTAAGTACTATTATATTTATCCTGTTATTCTCACATACTGAGACTATATATAAAAGTCAATTAGGATGTTACCGAGTAATTCATAAAATAAATATCGCATTTCTGTATTGTGGTGTTTTATTTTTTTAATGTAAAATTCCTATCTCCCAAGTCTTCAGCTAGTTGTTCATAAAACGGTTCGCAGAAAAGTATGTATCTATCTTTGTAAAATACGTAACTCCATTCTCGGTTTTTATGTAAACTTCCTAACTCCGATTTGAAATAGAAAGCCTTAACCCCTCCGAATTTTCGAGAATATTAGCTTTTGGTGTCTTAAACGAAATGACACTTTACGAAAACTTTGTATTATTACCGCTTTACAATTAAAGCTCTATAAATGAAACATTTCTGAACGTAGCCGAATAGTAAAAACTGTTTTAGACAGGTTACAAAATAAGCTTTCGAATTATTATATTACAAATAAATATTAACATTTGTAAATATTAAAATTTAGAATGCAAACATTATAAAAATGTGAAAATGACTCACGTGATGTTTTTATGTGAAAACGGTACTAAAATCACAGATTATGTTAACAACAATACTTATTCTATTGTATAAATGTGTAATAAACACTTTTGTCACCTCACTTTTTTATCATTTCATATAAAAATATTTAATAGAAATTAACAATGTCGGCCGCCCGTAGGAAATTTGGCGGCATAAATTATGTGTCAGACTGCGCGTCTGACAGAATGTTCTTTTTATGTATTTCTATGGACAACTTGAATAGAGATGTGCAGCATGATTCACTATCGACCTTTCACTTTTTATTTTACGGATGTAACTAAAACAATAACGGAATTATAACGGTTTCTATGGAGACACACGCGCTGACGTGTAAACACGCTTATTGTACTTGACTGCTGTCGTATTTTTAACGCATATATCTGCTTACGTTGCGGAGGGGTTAACTTACAAAATTTTAAATTATTGAAAATAAATTTCGAAATATATTATATGTTCGGAACATAAATAAAAACAATGACCTGTCTTTAATTTTTTTTCACTACAAGGTTTTTTGTGCCTCCTGTAAAATTTGACATTTGGTGGTTAAGCATTCTACGAATTAATGTGACGATATGGTGACCAGATCTCAATAGCCAGGTACTTCCTGCTCCCCATCTTCTTCTGAATACCTCCAGCCTCACAACATACCCCAATTGGGGATGCGGTGGTTTCACCGTCTCCAGACAATTTGGGAGGCGGGTATGGGTACCGCCACCCTGGGAACCATTTATTGGATAACCAACACCTCTGCCTTAGGTCACCCCAAGTGGTTCGCTACGTTTGGTGACTTAGCAGGGGTACCCGGGATCATGAGGTGCGGTTTGTCCGGGTCTTGGTGGCGAATGTGTCCAAGGGCGGATCCAGATTTTTTTTCTGGGGGGGTCACAAGGGGCGGACGGGCAAAAAAATCAACATTTACTGTTAGAAATAAACTTGAAGTATCTTACTCCAAGTTTATTTCTACAAGTTCAAGTATGTATATGGAGGTTTATGAAAGAGTCAAAAACAATAGAAAAAATAAATGTTTAATAAAGACAGTTTTCTGTACTGTGATGGAACCTCCACAGTGCACAAAAATACCATCTGGGGGGGGGGCACGTGCCCCCGAAATCCGACCTTGGATGTGTCTGCCCACCAGAGAGAAAATGGTTGAGGGAATCCCTTTGACTTCTCCAGCCGTACTCTCTTGGAATATCGCCTTGCACCGCAGTGGGAGGGATGGATTCATACATCCGTCACTCCTGGACACACGTGACCCCCCGATTCCTACCCACCCCTCATACCCTTTTCCTTCCCAGAACTTCCTGTCCTAAAAAGAATCTCCACACAGCATCCCCAAAGATGACATAGGCCCTGAGGGGAATTATTTTCCCCAGGACTTCCCGTGTGGAGCTAATGTAAAAAAAAAAAGACAGTAGGGAGAAGTTGAGACTCTCACGCGGTACTCGCATAAAGAAAAATAACATCTGACCGGTCAGTGGCAGAGTTGGCTTCACGTCTGGTTCCCACCCAGGAATTGTGAGTTTCATTATTACTCCTTACAAGAAAAAAATTCCTCTTACTACGATGGTAGTAGGAGATTTTCAAATAATGTCGGGTTATTCGTAACCTGGAAATGTTTATCTTATGCCACCTCTCTGTTGTGATATTTCTTACCCGTAGATTGAAAAACAAGACACGAAATAGCATAATATTATGTTCTACGACTCGGTGGAAGAAACTTTGCTTTAGTGTTTTAGAAGCTTATGTTACAAACAATTGTAGTAACCTTGCATCCATAATTATTACAAGAACTGGTCTGTGTGAATATTGCATAAGAAATAGCAATACAACGCCCACTAACCGATGGCTCAATCAACTAGATACCATTACCTTACTTACAAGGACTTTCAAGCAAGGAGTGTTAGTCAAATTCTCTTTGTTATAAAAGGATTTGCAATATTATTTATTTTTATAAATATGAGCAAAGAAATCATTACATCCATATAAAAAAATAATTTAAATCATGTTCCAACTACACAGAGCTGGTGGAAATATGTCACCCTAAATATGGGAATGTTATTGATTAGGTCGCCAGTGATAGTTAAAACCATTTCTTAAATACTGGCTTGGGTTGTCAAATAAAATATTAAAAAAAATTACATTAGGTGGATCATCCAAATTTATTTTTTGAACAAATGAACAAATTTCTTAAAAATATATTATTTACCATTTAAAAAAAAAAAATCCCATTTCTCAAAAAACGTTTTTTCTTAATTCCCCATAGGTTCGCTCCACACAGGAGGTCCAGAGGAAAAGAAATTCCCTAAGGGCCTACGCCATCTTTGGGGATGCTGTGTGGAGGGGTTTTTTTTATGGAAAGGAAGGAGAGGAAGTTCTGGGAAGGAAAAAGGTATGAGGAGTCGGTAGGAATCTGGGGGTCTGAAAATCAATTTGTCAATGAGAGACGGACGTATGGATCCATCCCTTCCACTGCAATGCGAGGCGATGGGTCGAGAGAGTCCAGCTGGGGAGGTCTAGGTTAGGTCTCCCTCAACCAATCTCTCCCAATCCGGTCTGGCATGCGGTAGGTGGGCAAACACATTTGTCGCCAAAATCTAGACAATCCTCATTTCATGAACCCGTGCACCAGTGGCGATCCGTGAGTTTTCAGTGAGCTAGAGCGCTAAGATTGAAAAATATGACGTTATTGACGTTAATGTAGCTGAAAATTAATTTAATTTTTTTCCAAATTTTCTACTTTTTGTATGAAGATCTTTCAGTCAAGGGATGCGCTGCATCAAAGATCTTCATACAAAAAGTTGAAATTTAAAAATAAAAATAAAATTAATTTTCAGCAACAACATCAGTAATGTCATATTTTTAAATCTTAGCACTCTAATTCACTGAAAACTCACAGACTGCCACTGCCGGGCACCCCTGCTAAGTCACCAAACGTAGCGAACCACTTGGAGTGACCTATGGCAAAGGTGTTTATTATCAAATAAATGATTCCGATGGTACCCATACATGCCTCCCAAATAATCCTATTTAATCTCATTTTGTGACTAAAATTATGATGTACGACTAAAATATGCATTAATGATAGGAAAGGCTCAAAAATCTGAAAATTCTTGAAATTCAAAAGGTTGAAATCTGCAAATTCTTGTAATCCAATATCTTATGATAAGATTAGCTACTGTGGAGGAGCAGTAGCGAAGCAATCCGCTCTAAATTTCTGATGAAGGATAAATTCTTGACGATTGAAAATAAACAATGCTTACGGGTTCTCCAACATCCTGAGGCAAACCTTGGCCATGGTGCCCAGCGTCTCGGTGGTGTTTTCCAGATCCTGCTGGTTGTCAGCCACAAACTGCGAGGTGGCCTCCGACAGCACCTTTAGCATGGGCGTTGCGTGCGCGTAGAACAGAGTGATGCGGTTGGCCAGCTCCACGCCCAGCTGCTGGGCGGGCGGGGGCGCGGGCGAGCCAGGCCCGCCCCCCTCCGTCCCCGCGCTCACCAGCAGTGGGGGCGGCACCGAGATTGCGCCCCGCGACACGATGCGGCGGTAGTAGCTGAAGTCGTTCTGGATGGCCGGAGTCTTCATCTGAAATTATCGCAACATTTAAATTACTTGGAAATAATTATAAAGGTGGCCGGCTAGTAACAAGAAGAATGAGGGTTTGTCGAGGGTTTTCCCACTTAAAAACAATACAAACTGGTTGATTAACAATAACAATATCGATTTAAAAAATATATAGCTGTACTATTTGTTCGGTTTTCGGAACACCTTATACAGGTCTCATAGAAATCGTTGTGTGTCTCACTTACCATCATAATGAGAATGTGATATAAACGGTGTTAGAAAGAGAAAACACCTAGCTTTATATTCCAATATAAAAGTTAACCACAAAAGAAATAAGATGCAGCCTTTTATGAAAACAAAGTTTCGGATCGCAATTTGAAATAATTTTATGAAACTTTGGGAATATTTTATTAAATATTTTTACATCCAACGACAAAAAACTGGGGTGACAATAACGTTTGAAATACATTTTGTCTAATAAAACATGTACTTATGTGTTTTAAAAAAAAAAAAAAATTATTAATTATTTTGGATAGAAAAAATGTTAGGTGAGCAATTTTTAAAACTTTTTTTATGTTTGCATTCAAAATTTTAACATTTGATAAATTATATGTTTATTTCGATTTATAAAATTTTAAAGCGTATTTTATCACCTTCCAAAAACAGTTTATATTACATTTATTTGGATTTAATTGTGAAGCGGAAATATTTGACCCTCTGATAAAATATCGATGAGGCCTGAGGGGTTAAATAAATTAAATATTTTGTGAATAGTTTTTTTAGAATAGTTACACATTTTCAGCTCTTATAGATTTCGAGTTCGAGTTATGAATCAACACTTCACACATTTAGCCATATTTATTTGCAATCAACCTCGAAAATGAAAACATCTGCTTTTTCGGGTAATGTGCAACTCCTTAAACTTTTTTTTATATATGTATCCATTTTTTAATATTAAAATAATCATGAAAATATTGTAACAGACAACCCTTTGATCAACTATTTGAATGTGGGTATTTTATATAGGGCATTGTGAAATATTATTCTCCGCCGATCAAGGCTAACCAGTAATCCAATACTCAAATAAAATTACTGATAAAAGGATTTGTATTCATCTAAACACAAAATAACATGAAATTTTTCACATATCTATCTAAGGGGCCGGATGAAATCAATCAAATAAACATTATTTGCATGCGAATTGTGAAATCTAAACCAACATTGCAGGGGTGTCCACAGTATCACGTTGCGAATTGAATGCATTAGTATTCAGATCATATTTCATCAATAATAATATAATGTACATTTGGTTGCAGGCAGTGGCGATGATTATTGACGTGATTGGGAACATCCGACTAATGATATTATTAATGCAGGATTTGACAGTTGACTGCAAAATTAATTCAATTGTAAGTTCACATTGTTTTAGTGAAAGGGAACGCAGAGAGGATGGAATTTCCCAGCCTCTTTTCTGGCTCACACTCCTTGCTCCATTCCCATTCATGCTTTTAAATCAGGAATTTATAAGTTTCATGTCAAGCGCGTGTTGTGTATGGGGTAACACTGTGTATGATCATCGAGTGGTGTTACCCAAATTTGGATAGCTAATGCCCTTGAGCGATAACGACCCAAATTTGTTTTTTTTTTTTTTCCACACAGGAGGCCCTGAGGAAAATAATTTCCCTCAGGGCCTATGTCATCTTTAGGGATGATGTGTGGAGGGTTTTTAAGGAAAGGAAGGAGAGGAGAGTTCTGAGAAGGAAAAGGGTTTAAGGGGTGGAAGGAATCTGGGGTTCAGTGTGGTCATCTGCCTGGTTAACTGTAGATAGGTGATTTTTATGAACTATATTATTAGTGAGTACCTGGCATGCATTGCAATGCCACATAAAGAAATTGTTTATCCCTCCGTGTCCTTTCCCTGTTCCTGTTCCCGCCCCCTTTGCATCGTCCCATCCCGCAAACCCCCCTCCTCCCCACGTTTTTCTGCCGCTTTCTTCTTCCACCTTCCCTGCCTTTCCCCCTCCCTTGTCCCCATCCCGCGAACCCCCCTACTTCATCCAACTCCCGGATTTTCCACCCCCTCCCTCCTTGCCGCTAAATTATATGAATCACACACATTTTTATGCAAATTTCACAAGGCCAAAGCTCACCGGTATATATAAAAACCTTCACGGGCGTGCGCACTACAACTCATCAAAGTTTCATCGCAATCGGAAATAATTTCATTGCACCAGAACTTACCACTACATATAGAAACCTTTGCGGACATGCGTACAACAAATCACCAGAGTTTCATTGCAATCGGTAAATGGTTAAGGAATGCGTAAGGGACAAACAAAGAAACATTAATTTTTATGTATGAAAATTAATTTAATGTGAACTACCAATCAGCTAATGTGTTGTCACTAGCTTGATGAAGCTTCTATTGAATACTAAAAGATGTCACTAACGTTAAACCTAAAAATATGAAACAAATGTTGAAATATCGGTGGATTCATTGGTTTTAAACTACAGTAAACAGTTTAAATTATGTTCCTGTATTAAATTCGGAGGCACGATTTTTGGAATGAACTTGGTCGAATCCAAAACCCAACGCCCAGAAATCTGTATTCTCAAGGCTATTTTTTTTAAAATATGCTATCGCTCGAGCTGTTTGAAGTTTTTATATGAAGTAAGCATGAAGCAAATAAATGATTTCAAAACATACAACATTTTAATGAATCTTAGGTACCGTGGTACTCCTGCACTTATAAAATAATAGTTATTTTATTGACAGTCAAAATAACAACAAAAAAGTTTGCAGCAGTTATCTGAAAAGTTTATCAATCGTGTGCAGCCTAATTTAGGCATTAGGCAGTTTTTCACAAGTAAAATTTTGAGGAGAAAGAAAAAATATTTAACACAAAACTTTATAATTATTATTGCTAATTTTATCATGTTGTATTGATCAAAGTCAAATTGAAATGTCTTACTTGAAAGCCTTAAAATTTGAAATAAACCACAGAATGCATATTTTTATTGATGTTTAACAGGATTTAGATTTCGGATTAATGGTTTTAAACCTCCGTCAGGCCTATGGACGATCCGAAATCAGGTGCACCCGGCCTGAGAGGCCACCCTCCCTCCACCCCCACTATATTAATTCTAAAACAAAATTCTTATCGGGTAGTCTTTACTAGGATTTATAGAAAGGAATTATACCAAATTTAACACAAAAGAACAAGTTTATTTAACATTACCAACCATAAAGTAAAATAAACAATCTTTCTAAATCTTCAACCAAAGCTGGATCTTCAGAAGCATCATCGTAGAGGATAAGCTTCAGCATATCATCAACATCATTCGGTTGATAGAGAGCATATTTTTTAGCCATTTAAAAAAAAATCATATAAAATATTTTCATATAAATCTGCATATAAAATGCCTGAAAAGAGAGCGGAATCCAATCGGGCGCAGGCGGCCTGTGAAGCCAGGGAGGTTGTACATGAGTTGTGTAAAGGCCGACACCGGACTTGAGGCGGGCGCCGTGCGAGGTCCCTAAAGTTAGGCGAGTAAAAGGAGGGAAGGGGCGGTGGGCCGCCTTTGAGAAGTGGAGAGGGAAACAATGTCTTTTGTTGGCCTCTGAGGCCGGCTGCGCCCGACGGAGGGTTAAAAACAATGCAAATAATTTAAAAAAATAAAATGAATAAATTATTTTTACGTAAGTGAAATTTGTACAAGAATCTTAACTGGCCAGAGCCAGTGGGACTATGGCATATTACTAAAGTTATTCAATTATTGTCATAGGTGTAGTTTCAAGGTACATAATATGTAATGTTGTTGACCCCACTCTTATCATTAGAACCAAATCTGTATTGTGAATGATTCAACTGATGAAACTAACTGGTAACAATGAAACTTTGAATGCCAAAATTAAATTTAAACAATATATATTATCATACATAACACTGTTATATGAATTATTTCAAGGAAGTGAAGACATGAAAATAAATAATGTATGATTCAATTTGGGGGTTCAATGAAACCAGATGCTTGATTGATTAATTGGACCTTGATGGCTTCAATTACAAATTCTCCCAATTAACGAATTGCCTCTTTGTGTTTCAAGCAAATGAAAGGAAATGATATATATTTTTTAAATTGCTAATAAACACAAATTACTTCACAATATTCCATATTTTACACACCATAAATAACGCTATCAAAACATCTTCCCTAAAAACATTTTCCCTCCTTTTTATTCTTTATTTATCAAATTAAAAATTAGAACTGAATAATATTGCCATTAGGTAGGTCACCTAAATCAGCGATAGGTACCTACCAGTGTTTTTTTTTTTAAATGATGTTGTTTAGAAAAGTTGTGCATTTTCATAATGTTGGTAAGTTACATTGTCGACGGATGTGATGTTCAGGCAGGAGATTGGGCCACGATTATGTAATTACATTCAATTGTAACACCCTCTGTATATGAAAGACACCTCATAAAAATAGCATTTTAAATTAATCATACTAAAAATTGCTTTAACTGGTTGGAAAATTCTGAGAAGCTTAGTTATTTTGTTGTTCAATAAAAGAAACACGGCGATATTTTGTCCCTCGAGATACGAACGTAATTTTATTCTGTTATCAATTAACCCTTATTTTTTAATCTCCATACTAAATAAATTAAAAAATATATCACACTCAAAATCATTGATTAGAAATACAAAAACAAATGTATTAGAAACACAAAATCAAAGTAGGTACTTCCCCATTCCTTGTAAAAATGTATCCATAGAATTATTTACGTTTCATAAATTTTTCTCAAATTGCATTCAGAAACTTTGGTTTCATTGAGGTGCACATTTTCATTTTTCTATAATTAACTTCTAGATTAGAATATAAAGTGGGGTGTTATCTCTTTCTAACAATGTTTAGAACATATTTCTCACCACGAGAGTAAGACGATTTCTATGAGACCTTGTTATGTTCGCACATACGTCAAAACAGTTGAAGAAGCGGCGTCTCTCCCACAGGTTGACAATCGAGTGTTTCTGTCCATGGATTCGCAAATTGTCGCAATGGCGCTACGATCGCTTAACAATAGCAGAGAAAGGAAGCTATATAAGGACAAACGCACTTAGATTCGTCCTCTCTTTTCTGCGGGTAGATCTCATACTACAAACATCGTGTAGTTCTCGCCCGGGGCGGTGGCCCTGTGGGCGCCCCTTTTGGGTACCTCAGACCCTGGCGTTGGCCGTAGTTTCTGAATATCAAGTGACTGTGAACCTGGAGCCCTGATCTTGGAAGTGGAGCATCATGTCCACCTTCGCTCTGGTTGAATGCTGGCCCGCAATGTCCAGCGACTGATTCCTGCCCTCCGGCTAAAGACTCTGCCAGTCCGGCATGAGCTCTGCCGGCCCCTTTCACCCCACAATCCCTCAAGATGACCAAGGTAGTCTTCTAATTATAACTGTAGATATTCGAGCCATTAACTTCCAGTTTAGTATCATTTCAAAGTACCTAACTTCCGATCTTAAAGCTATCATTCAGGTCTTAAAACGTAACGTTTTATTGTATCACTTAAACCCTTTACTGTAATAAATATGCTTTGTTAAATCGACTTTCAATTACATTCATTCATCTTGTCAAGAGTGCGCGAACCTAGCCCTGAGAGAGTCCATGTGTAGGTACGTAGTGAGGCATTCTATCCGCTCACTGTACTTCCAAGAGTAAACATAACAACCTATGTGACATGTTTCCAAAAGTGAACAAATGAGGGGTTAAAACAAGAGGTAGATTTAGAGGAAGATCACTGTCCACATGAGATTTCTAAAAACCATTCCCATCCATTTTTTCCATCCCTTTTTAATACTTCTTAAGACCATTGTTTGCCGGCGACCGAAGTAGATCTTCAATAATCTCATGTCTTTCGTTTGTCCCTTTCTAACGAAATATTGTATTTACGGTGTGTAGCGGGGAGGCGGGAAGGGAAGATTTCTATGTAGTGGTATTTAGTTGCAGCGCTAGCGAGCAAAATATGGTGTTATAGAGTTTTAAAGAAAAGGGCGCGTAATTATTATGTAACATCATTTTATCGGAGAATACGAGAAATGATCTTTTTGTGTAGTGCCTTGAAATTAACGGAGATATTATATTGTTATAGGAGATACGGGAATCGGATGCATGACGTAAAATTGTAAATTAGTAAAATAGAGTTAAACAAAATAAGGCATTTATTTCCATGCCCGAATACTTGCACGAAGACGGTGCAATGCCCCTTTTGTTGATAATATCTATAGCGACACGTCCTATAATATGGGAGACTCCCGACATATTTCGTAATGGTGTTAGTGTGTCCGGTGTCACGCGTTTCGACGTGTACACAGTAAAAACACGAGAAACCACCGAAACAAAATTTTAATTTTATATGTCAATATATTTTCGTCAAGACGAGAAATCACCCTTTTGCTTAGTTCATTCAATATTAGCTGAGACATGTATTGTTAGAAGAGCTCCGGAAAAAATAATGATGATAATATATAATATTATACAATTCTGCAAAGAACTCTAGGAAACATCTAAGTATAAAAATCAATGTATGTTTGTTTGTATGTATGTTTGTTCCATACGCGTTGCTAAACCAATCATCCTATTGCGATGCAATTCTGGGGATTTGATGTGCGCATGCCCGCGATGGTTAATATATATAGTGGTGAGATTTTTTTTTTATGAATATTAAGAGAATTTTAGAATTTTAGAAATATTATTAGAATTTTAAGAGTCCCAACTGCTCCCATTTGAAGCCAGTGAGATGCCTCACGGCATCCCCAATTGGGGTATGCTGTGAGGCTGAAGGTAGTGGGGAGGGGAAAGAGATCGGGAAGAGGAAGGTGGGGAAGTACCTGGCTATTCAGATCTGGTCACCAAATACGGCTAATGCCATTTCAAGCAACGTTTCAATTCTGAATGGTGGTCTTACATCAGGGCGATACTGAGAGTATCTTCCACTCTGGTATATATGCTTTAAGTGGCACGCGAGCTGTTTGAAAGCTGAATGTATCGGGACTGAATTTATGGAATGCGGGAGGAGGGAGGGGAGTTAGCAGGACGGAAGAAGCGGAAGATGGGAGTGGAGAGAGGGAAGACAGAGTGGGAAAACGTGAGGAGAAGGGTACGAGAGAGAGGAAAGGGAACGGGACGAATGGGAAAGGACACGCAGGGAGAAACAATGTCTTTATTAAGTGACATTGCAACGCATGCCGGGAACTCGCCAGTAAGAAATAAAATATTGTACCTTTAGAAAACTTAAATTCAAAATAATAACAATTTAAATTCTCAGCGAGTTAATTCCAAGGAAAAGTTTATCAATATAATGTCGTAGAAGACGTAGAATATTTTTGGAATAAAAAAAAAACAGCAATAAAAACGCCTATAAAAGTTTGAGTGTTAATACTCATTTTGGGAGACAGGTATGGGTGCCGCAGCCCAGGGAACCATTTATTGGATAACAAACACCTCTGCTACAGCTCACACCAAGTGGTTCGCTACGTTTAGTGACTTAGCAGGGGTGCCCGAGCTCATGGGGTGAGGTTTGTTCGGGCCAGATTGGGAGAGACTGGTTGAGGGATACCTTTTGATTTCTCCAGTAGGGCTCTCTCGGAACATCGCCTTTCACCGCACGGGGAGGGATAGAATCATTCGTCCGTCACTCCTGGACACACTGACCCCAGATTCCAACCCACCCCTTCTACCTTTTTATTTCCCAGAACATCATCTCCTTCCTTTCCTAAAAATACCCTTCACTCAGCATCCTCGAAGATGACATAGGCCCTGAGGAGAATTATTTTCTTCCTGGGCATGTGTGGAGCTATTGTATAAAAACATAATCTTGTCCTTTGTTAATATGTCAGATTTGAAAGTCAAATAATATGTGTAACTTCACATTCAATTATTCTGTAAAGTTCCAAAATCGGCGTCTCGGAATTTACTATGTATAAATATTTGTTTTCTATACATACGCCTCAGGGATCTCTTTTTACAGCTTTTTTTAACATTAGCTCCACACAGGAGGCCGTGAGGAAAATAAGGGGTCTTTTTAGGAAAGGAAGAAGAGGAAGTTCTGAAAAATAAAAGGGTAAGTATTGCGGATGATTAGGAATCTGTGGGTCAGTGCATCTAGGAGTGACGGATGCAAGAATCCATCCCTCCCACTGCGATGCAAGGCGATGTTCAGAGAGAGTACTTACGGCTGGAGACCTCAAAGAGTTTCCCTCAACCATTCTCTCCCGATCCGGCCTGCCATGCAGCTGGTGGGCAGACGCATCCGCCACCAAGACTCAGACAAACCTCACCCCATGAACCCGGGCAACCCTGCTAAGTCACCAAACGTAGCGAACCATTTGGGATGACCTATGGCAGAAGTGTTGGTTATCCAATAAATGGTTTCCGGGGCAGTGGTACGCATACCCGCCTCGCATTCAGTCTAGGTACCTACTTTCATTCTCCTCTGCCAGTTCCCATGCCTCACTGCCATAAATACCTAGGTAGGTAGGTACCCCGATATCGTAGAAAATATTTAAAAAATAAAAGCTGAACTGCAAAAAATGATAATCTTACTACCTACCAAGAAACACCAATTGTTGAATATGGTTCTCGATTTTTTCGTAAAAATTAAGAGTTCTAAAACAACGAACACCTGCATATTGTCAACAAACAAAGACATAGATACACCCATTGTTAATGTATGGCGATTGAGTTATGTATGTATTAGTTTGTCTGGCGCGATTTTACTCCTCCCCCCGGCCCGCGCAAGTTCCCCCGTACAAGCTGCCCCGTCCGGCTGGCAAATGAGTGGATGAGACAACAACAAAAAACCTAAGTAATTTTACTACAAATCTGCGCGTATCTAAATTCGGTTTTTTACACGAATACAACTGTTTTCAGTGCAGAATAAAATTTTGTCGTATACTTCATCATATTCCTGACTCAGGATGTGAGGAGTTTTTTTTTAAAATTGCGTCCATATGCCCAGAAAAAAATTCCAAAGTTGCCTCCTAAATTTATGGATAAATCGTCATCTTTTGGGGCCTATATTTTATAATTTAAAGCAAAAATCGAAAATCGGATTCACATCCTAACTGTATACATGCCTAATTTATCATTTAAAAAAAAGAAAAAAACAATTAATTTGATATTTTAGCCGTAAATCCAAAACAAAATTTTGTATGAAACAGGCCACGCATGCGTTCCTCTTAAAGCAGAATTTTAGTTCTTGAAGAAATTTTGTACACTCAACTTTTAAAATAAAGAGGAAAATTACTGTCTACATCTTCACACAAAGCCCAAGCAACGTCGCGGATTTTGGCTAGTCAGCTTATAAAGCAGAAAAAAATATGCCAATGATGAGCTCTGGTATCATGAAATTTGCAAAGCTATTACGAATTTCTACGCCAACAATTTTCAACCAGCAACATGATTTCCATCATGACATATAGAGTTTTGAAGTATTCATTCATAATATACATAAAAAAAAATAAAAAAAATTATTTAGTACAAACCTTGCACTCATCGAATTTGAGGACGAACTCCAAAATCTCGGCGAACTGCTTCACCAAAGCCTGCTGCTGCTCCAGGTGCTGCGTGGGGCTCATGGGGCCCCCCACCAGCGACCCCAGCAGACGGGGCACCACCTGGAATCAGAAAACACAACTTTACTTTTATGTACACAATCATTTTATTACTAAATTCAATAATGGGTATTGCGGATTAATCTTTATCTGGTGTCATTCCATTTACCTACCAATTTGTTATCTATTTTTCCATTAGCTTAACTTGAAAAAGTCAAAATATTACATCAAAATAATCGAATTACATAATATCATCAAACACACTCAATTGTTGGTTGTCTGTGCTGTGCTTTAGTTATGCATGAATTCTGGTTCAATGAATTAAAATTTGATTTTGTAACAAATATAATTATTTTGAGCGTATTTGAGAAGTGTTCACTCTCGAATACTTTCTCTGTCTAGCATTTGCTGTCCCTTACCCCCGCCGCCCCTAGGGTAGAAGAATTATTTGAAAAATTTAACTACATATTTTCATTCATCATGATAAATTCTTGGGTTATTATGCCGAGTTGCGCTTTTAGCTAAAGTTTCGGACAGCGCTACAGTGTCCATCACCAAACAATTATTGTATAACCAACACCTATGAGATATTCACCCTCAGTGATTCGCTATGTTTGGTGACTTAGCAGGGGTGCCCCAGTTCATGGGGTGAGGTTTGTCTAAGTTTTGGCAGCGGATGCATCTGCCCACTTACTGCGTAGCGGGCTGGATCGGGAGAGACTGATTGAGGGAGACCATTTGGCCTCTCCAGCAGGACTCTCTCGACCTATCGCCTTGCACCGTAGTGGGAGAGATGGATTCATACGTCGGTCACTCCTGGATACATTGACCCCCAGATACCTACCCACCCTTCATATTGTTTACCTTTCCGGAACTTCCTCTCCATCCTTTCCCTAAAAAGACCCTTCACACAACATCAACAGATGACGTAGGCCCTGAGGTAATTTTTTCAATTAGAACGATTCATAAATAAACAACGGTTGTAAAAAGGACAGAAAAAACATTTTCAACAATTCAAAAAAAAAACATTGAAAAAAAAGAAAATTGAGATTGATACGAGCATGAAGAGTGACCCAAAACCCCGTCACTAAAAAATAAACGCAAAAGGGAATCAGTCACGGCTCGAATCGAGCTACCCAGTGTAGTCTAGGTACTTTCGTACGGTGGTTACACAAATCCATTTTTTTTAAACGCACCAGAATTCGAATTGAATTGTTTTGTTTCATTTTTCTTTTTTTGACAGATAGGAGTTTTTTTAAGAAGCGTCATGTGAGACTATAAAAAAAACACATTAACTTATATTCTGTGAACTTGTAAAATAAACTATCGTACCGAGATACTTGTATTTTGTTTCTGAGCCCACTAAGTTGATACTCGACCCTATCAATTGGCGCCCAACGTGTTTGTCAGATCAATGAGTTTTAACGAATAAATTCAAAGACAAGAGAGGCAACAAACCGAACAAAAGTGGGCTCAAAACACTGAAAATGCCACAAACACGTAGCACAACAGCGGGCAACGCTACCACAGTGGAGAATGAGGATAAGAGTCCTCTAGCTCAATCCTCAGCGGATGTAACAAATGGAGAAACCTTTACGAGAGACACCCAGACGACACGAATCCTTGAAATGTTAGCAACAAAACTCGCTAACATAGCCGTGTGTCAAAGGGAGCCTCGCCTGGAGGCAATATTTTCTGGGAGACTGGAAGAATTTCCACGACTTTTCCTGGAACGGTGCGAAGAGTATTTCCAAATAGCTAACACCTACGAGGAAAACAAAACGAGGGTGGCAACGGCCCAGCTCCGGGACAAAGCGAAGGACTGGGCGAATACTTATAAACACCCAGAATGGTCGATTTTTAAAAGATTTTTCCTTCGGGAATACGAGGGACCAGAAGTGGAACTCCGACTTCAAAACCAGATCTACCATAAAACACAAGAGAACACGGAATCCTTGGCAGAGTTTATTGCTAATAAACAAAAAATGTTTGCACGACTCCACCCGGCAAAACAATTATCGGAGTTAGATGTATTCGTGCCTGCGTTTTGTAATAGCCAAATGTTACCCCAGTACATACACATATATGCCACCACCATGGAAGAGTGGATGAACCAGGCCATGAGGTTTGAAAATTCTAAAGGCAGATATAAGATCCTAGGCCAACGCCAAACAAGAAGCAATTTATCTCCTCGCCGGTCAGCTCAACAATATTCTCCGCGTCACCGTTCACCTCAGCGCAGTTCACCTCAGCGTCAATCACCGCCACGCCGTTCACCGAATCGCCAATCGCCATACCGCCATCCGGCCCAGCGATCCCCAGCTCAACAAAATAGAAGAGATAGAAACTCGGGAAACCGGTACCGCCCGGGAGCTCGTTACTAAAACGGCAACCCGGGCAAAGAAGGAAGAAACCGAAACAAACCGCAGAGTGCCACACGGCAATAGCAGGTTCCTTCCTTCCAAGGGTGAGAGTCACCATAGAGGGGCAAACCTATCAGGCATTGGTAGACTCTGCATCTTCACACTCTATAATAAGAATGGGCATCGCCCAAAGTACCAAATTACAACAATCCTCGATTCC
The DNA here is from genome assembly GCA_929108145.2 of Limnephilus rhombicus. Lineage (NCBI taxonomy): Eukaryota > Metazoa > Arthropoda > Insecta > Trichoptera > Limnephilidae > Limnephilus > Limnephilus rhombicus. The sequence goes on from OV815279.1 coordinate 40,501,487, forward strand.
ATGCCTCAAGTTGGCGAACAAAAGAAACGTGATGCGAATAAAGGGTATGATATCGATAAAATTCGACATCCAGAATACAACACGGGAATGGAACTTCCTCGTGGGAGAGAACCTAAGGGAGGAAATCATCTTAGGACGCGATTGGCTGTCCAAAGAGGAAGCTTCAATAGACTTCATGCGGAACTGTTTAAATTTCGGAAGCTCAATCAGGACATCCACCCACTTTGTGCCCGTTCGCCAGGGACAAAATAGTAACGATGTCCACGGGCCACTATTAGATCGAGTCCCAGAACAGGAGAAAAAAGGATTCACGGATCTATTATCCGAATATAGTGAAGTATTTTCCCCCTTGACAGGCACAGCGAAAGTACCACCGCACAGAATCCACCTGAACACCGACAGACCAATCTGCGTTCCACCACATCGCCTTTCGGACGAGAAGAAAAAGGATTTATACAAACAACTGGAAGGGATGCTAGCGGATGGAGTAGTAGAATCCAGCAGATCCCCATACAGTTTCCCAGTAGTAATGGTGGCCAAAAAGGGAAAAGAAGGGCGACGATTCTGCATAGACTACAGAAGGTTGAATCAAGCAACAATAACTGAACCCTCCCCACTGCCAATCATCCACGAAACACTTAAAGACCTGAGCACAGCCAAGGTATTCACAGTACTGGACCTTAAAAGCGGGTACTGGCAAGTGCCGATGGCACCAGAAGACAGAGAAAAGACTGCCTTTACCACACCAGATGGGGGCAGTTACCAGTTCCGAGTAATGCCATTCGGGTTAAAAGGTGCACCCAAGACATTTCAAAGAACCATGAGCCAGCAAGTATTAGCCGGATTCCTTAGAAAATTTGCCATGGCCTATCTGGATGATATCGTCGTATATTCCGAAAACTTAAAAGACCACTTACGACACCTCCGCCTCATCCTAGAACGATTGGCAGAGTTTGGGTTAAAATGTTCTCCAGAAAAATGTATCATCGCCACAGATGAAATCACATACTTGGGACACACAGTCAGTGCCACGGGCAACACTCCCCAGAGGCCACACGAAGAAGCCATTAAAAATACACCATCACCTCAAACAAGAAAAGAACTTCGCAGTTTTCTAGGAGTGTGCAACTGGTTGAGGGAATACATACCAAACTTTGCTGAAATGTCAGCACCCTTAACAAATCTTACCAGAAATAAGATAAAATTCCAATGGACCGGAGAAGCCGAAGAAGCCATGCAGCAAATAAAAAATGCAATGGCGGGGCCGCTGGAACTCAAGAGACCTGATTTTAGTAGGGAATTCGTGCTACAAACGGACGCAAGTAAATTAGGAGCCGCAGCAGTACTCTTCCATAAAAATGAAGATGGTTCACGAGATGTGATATCATACTCGAGCACCCGGTTCTCACCAGCTGAAGAAAGGTACCATAGCAATGAACAGGAAGCACTGGCAGCAATATGGGCTATTAAGAAATACCGGCCTTACCTAGAAGGGAGGCACTTTAAGCTCATCACAGACAACCGAGCTCTAACATGGCTAAACGAGGCAAAGAACGAAAGAGCCAAACTCACAAGATGGGCCCTACTCCTACAAGACCACGACTTTACTGTAGAGCACTGTCCGGGGAAAGCTAATGAGCTCGCCGACGCGCTGTCTAGAAACCCAGGACCAACGCAAATGATACTCGAAACGGTTACCGGAAACACCCGAGAAAGCTATCCGGAAGTCGGCGGAGATAACGGCATAAACCAAATAGACTCAGAAGAGGAGGAAGAGCAACAAACCCTAGCAAGTGCGGTAAAATCAGGACAACCGACAGATCGGGAAACACGGAAAAGAATAGATCGATGGAACACTCTAAACGACAGAGAAATCCTAAACAATGCCGTCGATATAAATCACTACACAAGGTATAACGTCCACCAAGGAATACTTTGGAAAAGAGACGAAGGAAAGATGGACCGGCTGTTCGTCCCTCGAAGCACAATTCCAAGAGTTCTGGAAGAATACCACAACTCGGACACTGCAAACCACCCGGGAGCAGCAGAAACAACGAGAGCAATATCAGCACATTACTTCTGGCCAGGAATGAACGAAGAGATCCGCAGACTGGTACGCCAGTGCATGACATGTGCCACATCAAAACGTGGCCCAAATAGACCCGCGGCTCCTCAAGGAGGCACGAAACCAAATAGACCATTTGAAGTGGTCGCCGCCGACGTCATGGGACCGTACCCAAGAACCCTGCAAGGAAACAAATTTATTCTTGTAGTAACAGACTTATTCACAAGATGGGTGGAAGCATTTCCGATTAAGTCTAGTATAGCAAAGACCATAATCCACCAGTTAGAAACTGAAGTATTTCCAAGGTACGGCTACCCGAAACGCATTCTCACGGATAACGGACGACAGTTCATCCACCGCCAATGGTTAGCCGCAATGGAAAGATGGCAATGTAATCATTGGACAACAGCTATATACCACCCACGCTCAAACCCCACGGAAAGGAGAAACCAGGAAATCAAAAAAGGCTTGAGAATTCTCCTCAGAGATTCACCTCACAACAAATGGGATGAGAAACTGCCGGGAGTAATAATGACGACCCGAAACAGAAAGAACGAAGCGACAGGCGTATCACCCAGTCAAGCACTACTGGGATACGATATACCGCGACCAGGAGAGTGGCAAGCTTTCCCAGAAAACGCGAACGAGGCAATCGTTTTACCCCATCAGCGAGAACCAGCAGATGAGGAAATAAGAAGGAATCAAGCAGCGTACCAAGAGAGGTACGCCCCAGCGGTGGAAGCCTTACTTAGATACCAACAAGGAGAAGAGGTCTTAGTAAAGGAACACCAATTATCTGGGTCTCCAGAAGGAAATTTCGCAGGGTTTGCACCTAAATGGAGTGGACCTTACAAAATCCTCATGAAAAGTGGAAGAGGTAATATATACTGGGTAGACAAAAGAGGTAAACCCACTAAAATCCACGCAGATGAGTTAAAAAGGGTACCAACAATCCAAGAAGTCCGGGTGGAGGATCAAGATAACGAAGTTTTGACTCAAGAAGACCGGGTGGATTGATACGAGCATGAAGAGTGACCCAAAACCCCGTCACTAAAAAATAAACGCAAAAGGGAATCAGTCACGGCTCGAATCGAGCTACCCAGTGTAGTCTAGGTACTTTCGTACGGTGGTTACACAAATCCATTTTTTTTAAACGCACCAGAATTCGAATTGAATTGTTTTGTTTCATTTTTCTTTTTTTGACAGATAGGAGTTTTTTTAAGAAGCGTCATGTGAGACTATAAAAAAAAACACATTAACTTATATTCTGTGAACTTGTAAAATAAACTATCGTACCGAGATACTTGTATTTTGTTTCTGAGCCCACTAAGTTGATACTCGACCCTATCAAGATATATTAAACTTTTATCAATAAGTCTATGCTTGCTATCCTAATGGTTAGAAATAGATAAAAAGGAACACTTGCTAATGACGTACTGATATTTATTTATTAATGACGTCTTAAAATAAGATTAGACGGACGTAGGATGTGGTGTACCCAATTTTACCCTGTAAAATGTTAAATATTCATTTTATACAATTACATCTCCGGTTGCAATTATTTATGATTTAAATTATTAATTAACTTTTTTATTTTTTATTTTTAACTTTATGAGTAAAACCTCAAATTGTAATATTTAAATAAATGAAGACAATATAATCTGGGTTCGAGTCCCAATATGTTTTTCTGATTTTTCTGTTTCCAGATTTTCGATTGAGTTTCGCTTATATTGTCTTCATTTATTTAAATATTAATTAACTTTTCAATTGGAGACTCAAACTGACCACAATGCTTTAATTTAATATTTAAAAACAATGATGCAGGTGACTGTGATTTAACAGGCTCGCGAGGATGTGCTTTGGAAATTATTGACAAATTGAATAATTTTAAGGCATGTTGGTAAGAATGATGAATGTCCAGAGGACATGAATTCAAATGAACTAAAATGACTATTTGACATCTTGACAAATCAGCAAGAGGCCACTTGCATCACATTTAAAAAAAAAAATTCCGGTAAGGCAAATATTCTAAGACATTCTGAATTTTTTTTTTTTAATTCTATTTTTGAAACCCTGGCGATTTCATATAAACATCAGACCATTTTTATAAACCGGAAAGACGGGACATAATTTTATGGGTGTGAAAAAACGATAATTACATAGCCGAAAATCATTTAAAAAAAAAAAAAAACGTTTTCCATACGAATGGCACAGGAGAATGACGAGCCATTAAAAATATTACATCTCATAAATATTTTTTTCCTTGATCCATCTTATTGATCATAAATCATTATAATATTCAACGTCTATATTACTAAATCCAATGTAATATACTTGTACTTGTAAATTATAATAATAATAATATTATAAAACTTGATTATGTTAAAATCAGCACCATTACTATTATACCTCTAAAACAGGTACGGACAGCATAAAATGTACGGGGTTCTCTTCATAACATCTGTCAAAAAGTCAAACCAAATGATAAGTTCGCAGAGAACAAACAATAAATCTAGTGAACGTTAAATGTCAAATTCAAAAATTTGCCTGAAATCAAAGTGTTTTTTTTTTTTTTTTTTTCAATTATTTCTGGCTTTCACCCTTCAAGGGTGTTCTAGGCCATCATTTATAATTACAGAGAAAGGAAAGGTGAATTTATATATTAATTTTATTTAAATGTGCAAATTTCAGAATTTTATGGAAGATTGGAGTAGAGTTCAGACTTAGAAGAGATGAGATGTTGAATGGAGGAGAGGCAATTTTTGATAACGCTTGATAGAAGAGAGGATATTTATTTAGAGAGGGACAATCAAAAAATATGTGATCTAAAGTTCCCACATCTAGACCACAGAACGTACAATCTGGGGAGTCAAGCACATGAATTTTATAAAGGTGAGAAGGAACGGAACAATGTCCGATTCTCATACGAATAAGTAAGGAAATTTCTTTTTTGGAAAAATGGGGGAATTTTTGAAACCACGGTTTTGATGGGATAGTCCTTTGTATTGAGGCGTAACGGGCACCCTTGGATTGACTAGCAATGTTCCAATACTCTGTCCAAACATTGCGGGATCTATCTTTGATGATGGAAAAAATATCAGACAGGGGAATATGGTTTACGAGGGTAACGGTAGGGTTAGACGCTCCTTGTTTTGCCAAGGAATCAGCAATATCGTTACCCACTATGCCAACATGTCCAGGAATCCAAATCAGAGTGACAGTTTTTCCAGAGCTTTGAATGGAGGTTATCAATACTCGAATAAGACATACAAAGTGATCATCAGGATGAAGAAGAGGACTGGTTTTAATTTTTTGGAGGGAACTGAGAGAGTCAGAGAGAACAAGAGAATGTTCAAAATTATTTTTTATTACATATTTGAGAGATTCAATAATCGCAATGCACTCTGCAGAAAATATTGAAAATTGGTTTGAAATTGAATAAAATATTCTTTCATTAGAATTATTGTGGTAAACGTTAATACCAATACCACAGTTAGGAGAGTCCGGAGATTTGGAGCCATCAGTAAATAAAAGAGAAGAGTTGGGCCATTTAGAAGAAATAATGTCATTGAACATATTATTGACAGTACGGGCTGGGAGATTGGAATGACTTTTAAGGATGCCGATCCCTTCTAAAATCGTTGGGGATAGGGTGACGTGACTATATTTTAATTTGTACAAAGGAAGAAGATCATTTTTGATAATTTGAAGCTCTGAGAGAGAGCGAAAATTTTTACAGATGGAAGGGAGAGGTTTAGTTCGAGCTCTGATTGTAGATGAATGTGAATGTGTTGAGTCGTTGAACAACGAGACTCTGGGAATAACCTGATGACTTTTAGAATTTAAACATTTAAGAACAAATTTGTCAGCAAATAGTTGACGCCTTAAATAAAGAGGAGGATCAGAACATTCTACTTGAAGGGAATTGATGGGCGACGATTGCATCGCGCCAGTTATTATTCGCAATGACTTAGATTGAATTTTGTCTAATTTACCGAGTGCATTTTTGGATGCAGTACTAAAAAGTGGGCAGGCATAGTCGAGATGGCTTCGAATAAGAGCATTGTAGAGCAACTTAATGCAGATAGGATGTGCACCCCACCAAACGCCAGTCAATGATCTGATAATATTTAAATTTTTTTCACATTTAGTAACTATATTATTAATGTGGGAAGACCATTTAAGTTTCCTATCAAATGTTACTCCCAAAAATTTTACTTCGGAAGCATTGGGGATTGGAGAGTTTTTAAATAAAATTTGAACAGGGGGGTTATTATGACGATTTGAGAAGGTGACACACTGACTCTTTTGTACTGAAAGTTCAAGACCATTTAAAGTGAGCCATGTGCAAAGGGCATCCATGGCTTCATTAAGATATTTGACGGCGGATGGAATGATTTTGGATGATAAGAAGAAAGCTATGTCATCTGCGAACTCAACAACTTTTACTTGAGGGGGAATGGTGACATGCATATCGTGTGTGTATATATTATACAGTAAGGGGGATAATACATCGCCTTGGGGTAAACCCTTCCAAATTGACCTACTCTGAGGAGTAACATCTGGTAGCTCAATGAAAATTTTCCTATCGAGAAAAAGATTAATAATAGATTGAACAAACATGAGGGGTAAGCCAAGGCCTAAAAGTTTTTTTTTAAGAATTGGGATGGAAACATTGTCAAAGGCGCCTTCTATGTCTATAAAGACTGCAAGACATACTTCTTTGTTAGAAATGGATAAATTAATATCAGTGCTGATGATGGCAAGGTTATCTTGTGTAGATTTCTTTTTCCTAAATCCAAATTGGGATGGAGAGAGAAGATGATTACTCTCGACAAAAAATTCTAACCGGTTTTTAATTAATTTTTCATAAATTTTACTAAGGGTGGATGAAAGAGCAATTGGCCTATAGTTGGATCCAGAATTTGGTGATTTGTTTAATTTTAGAATTGGGATGATTATTTGAGAACTCCAGTCATCAGGTATTATGCCAGTCTGGAAGATTTTATTTAAGATGCTCAAAAAGTGATTTAGAACATTATCATTACTATTTTTGATAATGCTATAAGGTATACCATCTCTACCTGGAGATGAGTCCTTGACTGTTGATAAACAATTTTTTAATTCAATTAAAGTGAATGGAGAGTCTAGCCAATGATCAGACATAGGAGTGTTGTGGATTGGAGTTATTTCATCTAAGTTAGGTACAGAAGGGGGGGCAATTTTGTCCAAGAACTCGTCTATCCATTTAGAATGAGAAGCTCGAGGAGATGTTGGACTGAAGGAGGATCGAAATCTTCGAATCATAGACCAAACTTCCGAAATTGGAGTGTTCGGAGATACTGAACTGCAGAAGTTGTACCACCCGGATCTTTTTTTTGACCTCAATACCCTTTTGGCATTGGCTTCGGCATTTTTGTATATGAGATAGTTCTCCATAGTCATATTGTGACGATAGGAAAGAGATTTAGCTTTCCGAATTCTCACTACTTTGGAACATTCCTCATCCCACCAGGGAGTCGGAGGGAGTTTTTTGAGAGATTTGGTTTTAGGGGGAGGAGTTGATTTATTGATTGCAGTTACGAGCATTGATTTGAAGTTATCGTAGTCATCTTTGACAGATAATGTATCGGTATAGGATAAATTTTGTATAAACTTATCCATATGTGAGTTAAATTCGTCCCATTTGGTGAGTTTTGTTTTAATCTTTGTCGAAATATGGGACTTGTCTGAATGGAAAGAAGTTTGATAAGTGATGGTGATCGGGAAATGATCACTGGAGCAAGGGTCGGGGGACACCACCCACGAGGAGAGAGGTGCCAGATTAGTAGAGCATATGGAGAGATCCACTGCACTGGGGTTTGTGTTGGGGCGAGAGATTCTAGTAGGAGATCCGTCATTCAAAAGAAAAAGGTTGGATTCATCTAGGAAATCCATCACACTTCGACCATCTCGATCACAGAAAGCAGAACCCCAGACGGGGGAATGGGCATTAAAATCACCCAATAAAAAGAAAGGAGGGCTTAGTTGACGGACAATTTGCAACCACGCTTGTTTATTGAAGTGCGATGTTGGGGGAAGATAGATAGAAACAAAGGAAGTGTCCTTTATTTTAGCTGCAACCATTTGAAAGTCAGCATTGGGGGGTTTGATATTATTTATTGGGAAAAACGGAAGGGATTTTTTAATAAAAAGGGCAGCACCACCGCCCGTACCTTCCGGGCGATCATCGCGGAGACAGGAGTACCCTCCCACATTAAAGTGGGTGGATGGAGTAAACCATGTCTCCGAGATAGCAGCCACAGAAACAAGGTTTGAATTTAATAGGTTAAGAAGGTTCGATTTGTTAGAAATAGCACTGCGGCTATTCCACTGAAGAATTCTGACATCTTGAAGAGCCATTTTGAATAAATGATTTTAATGTGGAAATAATAGAAGCAGCGTTGGACGGTAGATTAGTTTGAGAAGAAATTAGGTCAATTAGAAGCATAATAAGAGTTTGAATAAATGAAGAATTATCTTGGGAGAATTGTTCAGAAAGCTTTTGATGGTTTGTTGAGGATGAATTATAATTGTTTGCGCACCCATTTGTGGCATTTGAAAGAGGTGAACCATTGGGATTTAAGAGAAGTGAGTTGTGTTGTTGCTGATCGTATCCAGGAGCCGGTTTAGAGATAGGGTTTTTGTATGTGAATTTAGTTGAACGAGAAGATGTTGAGGAGGAGGCGAGTGGGTTGGATGAAGAGTTACTGGATAAAACCTCAGCAAATGATTTTTTGACAGGCGGGAATAGTTTAGAAGCCTGCAGAAAAGACAAGTTCTCAGAGGCCATAGAAATTTTTATATTTTTTTGGCGAGATTGTTCCGGACAAGAAGAGTTAATGGCGGAATGAGCACCTGAGCAGTTAAAACATTTAGGTGAAGAGAGAGAAGAACATTTGTCAGCCGTGTGGTTTTCTCCACATTTGAAACATCTGGGAGGGGATCTGCATGCAGCTTTGGTATGACCAAAACGACAGCAATTGTAACATTGAGTGGTGGGATAAGTATACATTTCAACTGGTAAGGAGTTGAAAAATAAATAAATATGGGAAGGAAGAGATTGTCCTTCAAATGTGATGACGACAGATTGGGAGGGCTTCCAGGAAACGATGCCCTCAGAAGAGTCCTTATAATTTAGCCTCCTGGCTTTTATGGGATTGCCGATATGTTGGGGGGTTGAAAGTGAAGACAGGATTTCTGGAATGGACAGATCGGTCGAGATACCTCTGACGAGGCCCATACGAGTGACATTGAAAGTTGGGATGTATGCCTTGAATTTAGAATTTGATGAAATAAATATGTTTTTGATAAAGTTGTTGGCGGCTGAACCTGAGAGGAATTCAACAGAGATTCGGAAGCGACCCTCAGCTTTTACACCTCCAGGCTTAATCGAAAGATTCTTGCTATTTGATAGAAATTTACCAAATTCAAGAGGGTGGATAGTTTTACCTTGCTCAGTTTTTTGAGCGTACACAATGAACGGGCCACAGGAATGAGGAGAATAAAAGTTTGTAGGAGGAGGTTGAGGAAGAGCAGGTGAAGACTGAGAAGAAGAAGGAGAGTCATGTTTTATTGAGGAAGAGGGACTAAACTTCCTTTTTTTTTTTGTGGTAGTCAGAATGACAGATTCACTGTCTGAAATTACTACATTTTCACCATCTGGGAGGTCAGGGGGAGGATCTGGGGGCTTTTTAGGGTGTCCAGGGGGGTCCTCCTCCATTGTTCACAAAATTACAAAAGAAAAAATGTATGGAAAGTGACAGAAATAAAAAAGGTTATAAATATCTGGAAATCAGCGACGAAAAGTGACTCCTGGAAGATCAGAGGGGAGAAGAATCCTCAAGGAACAACACACTACACTTTTATTGACCAGAAAACATAAAAATATTAGTTAAAATAATAAAAAAAGATTATTTTTCAAAATCAAAGTGTTGCCATATAAAAAAAAAAATAAATCAGTGTGAAATTTTTCAAAATTAATAGGAACATTTTTTGTATTTCTTGGGCATTAACTATGTAACAATTTCTAGACATTTTGTTTTTTTGAAGAGTTTTATTAAATGTACATTTGTTACTTAAATTAAATTTTTCCGCGACCGGTTTCGATACAACCGTATCATTCACGAGCAGAATTAAAACTAACTTAAAAAATAAATGCAAGTACCAAAGATTAATTAGGTGGGAGTAGTGGGAGGGATGATTTTGGGGGGAGGGGGAAAGCGGTGGGAGGAGTCAATATTATACGGAAACATGGTTAGTAAAGGAGATTTGCAAGGCGCTATTATTTTATTCACTAAATTAATTTTAGATTTAATTTTTTGGTTTATTTCGAGCGTTTCTAAAGCGCAAAGATTAAAGTATGAATTTATATTGCAATGTTTAAATTTTGTTTTTTCTTTATTAAAGCTATGGCCTGACTCTATTAAATGATTCGCAAATTCAGAATAATTATTATTTCTTAAACAAAGTTCATGTTCCCTGATTCTAGTTTTGAAATTTCTAGTTGTCATACCTACATACTGTGCGTCACAATCGTTACATTCTAAAGTGTATATCCCGTTTTTTTCAAATTTATTAGAAACATCCTTATTATTTATCAAATTTTTTATTTTAGAATTAGTATAGAAAGCTGGAGAAATATGATCTGGTAATAAACGGGATATTTTTAAGGATAAATCGCCTGTAAAAAGGAGTTTTTTATATATTGGGTAGTTACCAGGTTTGCTCATATTATTACCACTGTAAATGTACTTTTTTGTTAAAAAATTTGCTTGTTTCTTATTAACTAAGCGGTCAATTATTCAGACCTTTTGTTCCTGCTTATTCTAGCCCCAATTTTAATATATGTTCTAAATTTGTATCTTTGTTCAAATCCAATAACTTATTCACACCACATCGCTCGATTAAAAACAGTTTTGGAGTTAATCAATAAAATCAAAGATTTAGACATACCTAGCAACAGTAAATTAGTTTCGTTTGACGTTGTTAATCTTTTTCCTAGTATTCCCGCTATAGAATGTAAAAACCTAATTTTAAATATTTTAAATAATTCCCATTTAGATCGAACCATTGTAAAGGAAATGTCCACTCTCTTAGAAATTTGCATGAATCAAAACTATTTTACCTTTAATGATAACTTATACAAACAACATAATGGCCTTCCAATGGGGAATCCCGCCTCTCCTTTGTTCGCTGAGATATTTATGAACTCCTTTGAAAACAAATTATTTGATTGTGGACTTTCCCTATTATCTAATGTTTTTGTATGGTTTAGGTATGTTGATGACGTTTTTGTAATTTGGTCAGGTAGTAACAGACAATTAGACAACTTTCTCACTTTTATTAATAACCTTCACCAAAATATAAAATTTACACTGGAACATAATGATAACAACAATTTAAATTTCTTAGACTTAAATATCAATTTAGATAATAATAAGTGTGTATTTAATATATACAGAAAACCTACGCACACTGATTGTGTTATACCGTCTACTTCACTTCACCCTTTATCACATAAACTCGCCTCCTTCAACTCAATGATACATCGCGCTATTAATGTCCCTTTAAACAATGATAATTATAATAATGAAATTAACATTATAAAACAGATAGCCATGAACAATGGATATAAACCTGAAATAATTGACCGCTTAGTTAATAAGAAACAAGCAAATTTTTTAACAAAAAAGTACATTTACAGTGGTAATAATATGAGTAAACCTGGTAACTACCCAATATATAAAAAACTCCTTTTTACAGGCGATTTATCCTTAAAAATATCCCGTTTATTACCAGATCATATTTCTCCAGCTTTCTATACTAATTCTAAAATAAAAAATTTGATAAATAATAAGGATGTTTCTAATAAATTTGAAAAAAACGGGATATACACTTTAGAATTTAACGATTGTGACGCACAGTATGTAGGTATGACAACTAGAAATTTCAAAACTAGAATCAGGGAACATGAACTTTGTTTAAGAAATAATAATTATTCTGAATTTGCGAATCATTTAATAGAGTCAGGCCATAGCTTTAATAAAGAAAAAACAAAATTTAAACATTGCAATATAAATTCATACTTTAATCTTTGCGCTTTAGAAACGCTCGAAATAAACCAAAAAATTAAATCTAAAATTAATTTAGTGAATAAAATAATAGCGCCTTGCAAATCTCCTTTACTAACCATGTTTCCGTATAATATTGACTCCTCCCGCCGCTTTCCCCCTCCCCCCAAAATCATCCCTCCCACTACTCCCACCTAATTAATCTTTGGTACTTGCATTTATTTTTTAAGTTAGTTTTAATTCTGCTCGTGAATGATACGGTTGTATCGAAACCGGTCGCGGAAAAATTTAATTTAAGTAACAAATGTACATTTAATAAAGCTCTTCAAAAAAACAAAATAATAGGAACATTTTCGGAGACAGGACATTTTCAAGTAGTGACGTCGTGAGCCTAAATAATGGATTTATTTATTAAAAAAAAAAACTGTTCATTTCTAAAATTTTTTAATAACATTTTTTTAATCTTAGTAAAAAAATTTATCCACATCATTTTTTCTAAGTCGTTATGAAATCCATGCAAGTGGCCTTTTGCACTTTTTTATTTTTTTACATGAGCTCCACACAGGAGGCTCTGAGGAAAATAATTTCCCTCATCTTTGGGGATGCTGTGTGGAGGATTTTTAAAGGAAAGGAAGGAGAGGAGAATTCTGGGAAGGAAAAGGGTTTAAGGGGTGGGTAGAAATCTGGGGTTCAGTGTGTCCTGGTCATCCACTTCCAAGATCTAGACAAACCTTACCCCATGAACCCGGGCACCCCTGCTAAATCACCAAACGTAGCGAACCACTTAATTGAAACCGGCCATTACTTTGGATTTGTTTTATGTTCCGGAAAGACCCAAAACGCATCGAGCACAGAGAATTGAAAATTAATCACGGTAAAAATGGACCAGGTGTTCATCAATTTGGCGGGTATTTATTGGATAACCAACAATACTGCCACAGGTCACACCAAGTGGTTCTCTACGTTTGGTGACTTAGCGTGGGGTGAGGTTTATCAGGATCTTGGCAGCAGATGTCTGCCCACCAACTGCGTGGCAGGTTGGATCGGGAGAGACAGGTTAAGGGAGTCCTTTTGACCTCTACAGCAGGACTCTCTCAGAACATCACCTTGCACAGCAGTGGGAAAGATAGATTCATATGCCCTACACTGACCCCCCGATTCCTACCGACCTCTTATACCTTTTCTTTCCTAGAATTTTCTCTCCTTCCTTTCCTAAAAAGACCCATCCAGCATCACCAAAGATGAAATAGGCCTTGAAGGGAGTTATTTCTCTCAGGGCCTCATGTCTGCAGCTAATGTAAAAAAAAAACAAATCTCATTTCGATATGAAAGTGAATTAATTCCAAAGGACTTCCTTTTACTTATAATATTGCAATATATCGTGACTGTCCAGAGTTATGGAAGAAAAATCAAAAGATTATTGAGGTCTATTGAAGTTTCATCGCACTTCAATGCACATTATCAATGACATAAGCACATCATTACATAGTATAAAATGAAGTCGCTCAAAATGTATGTGCGCATAATAGATATTTTAAACTAGGCAACGGATTTTCATGCGGTTTTCACCAATAGATAGAGTGATTCAAGGGGAAGGTTTATATGTTTAAAACATGCTTATTATAGTAGAGAAAAGCCGAGAAATTCAAATATTCAATTCAGGTAGCGGGCAGCTGGCAAGCGGGTAGTGTGGATTTTATAAAGGTTGGGTAATGGCATTGTGTTTCGTTAGCCACAGCAACGTGTGGCCGGGTCTGCTAGTTGATATTAATTGTCTCCATTAGACCCCTTTATTTATTTTACGTATAATTATTTATTTATTTGAGTAATTTTATTTTTGTTAGGTAATTACTTTAGTTGGCTTCCTTACACAAAAGTTTTTTTTAAAAATTTTTATTGAAGTTTTATGTTTATCGAAGGTCAATCCTGTGGTTTTTTTATCAGCATTTTAGCGCTGCCAATCGAGGAAAATTATTGTTCCTTTTGCTTCCTATCGGCTTATATTTGGCATCTTTATGACCACAATACGTTGTTTATAATTTGTATTTCACAACACTCTGCCCTTGAGCAAACCGTTGGTCCAACCTTCAGTAACTATCACAGATACAGAGCTACTAAAACTCAAAGAATGGAAATAATATTAAGTAAGGAGAGATTTATAACGTAATATTAGATTAGTCAAACTCAAAGTCTCTTCAGTTTTGTAATAGTTACTCGGTATTGCCATCTTAAAAATTTATATCTGTTCAGTTTACAGAAAATAAATAAATTGAAAGGTTTTGCAAAATAAAAAATAAGGGTCCGAATTATATCTACATATATTATGTAATGTTTGAGAGATGGATGATTTTCGCAAATAGAAATGTTACTTACTATAAAAAAAAACTTGAGTATAGTTTACATCCAGTCATATATATACATATATATACACATCTAATAAGTATAAAGGACGTGCTGATAGTCGGACCATGTCCGCATGTGTGACATAGTCGAGTCAAAGACACGGTTGAATGCAACCACGGAATATTAAAAAATGTAAAACTGTTGTATTTTTTTTTACATTAACTCCACACAGGAGGCCTTGAGGAAAATAATTTCCCTCAGGGCCCATGTCATCTGGGATGCTGTGTGGAGGGTCTTTTTGAGGAGAGGAAGGAATGAACATTGGTCTTGAAGAGACCCATGTTGTAGGAAGGAGGAAACACAGAGGCCGGTAAATCATTCCACAGCCGAGCTGTTGAACATAAGAACGAGTCGAAGAAACGACCCGTTCTCATGTGACTAATGTCAACTGTGTACAAATGTTGGGCACGCGTTTGGCGTGTTTCCCGACTATGCACCGGTGCCGAAGGGATCAATGATGCTAGTTCCTCGGAGCATCTTCCATTGTAATACCGGTAGAACAAGGATAGCATTCCCACCCGACGCCTGTGCTCTAAAGATTGCAATCCGTCTGTTAAGTTGGGAGAATCTATCAAACGGACCGCCCGTTTCTGCACAGAGTCGAGGGTATTTTTCAGGTATTTTGGAGCTCCAGACCAGAGGTGGCTGCCAAATTCAACCGTGGGGCGCACTTGCGATTTGTACAGGGTTAGCAGTTGTGTACTTTTAAAGTATCTGCGGGCCCTGTACAGTACGCCCAGTTTTTGGGAGGCTAACTTTACTCTGGCTTCGATGGAGCCCCCATACCTGAGCTGGTCACTTAGGGTTACACCAAGCAAATCAATGGAGGGCCTGTTCGGAAGATTGCTTCCGTTGAAAGAGACTAGATTTTCATTGCGATCCCTTTTAGACGTAATCAGACAAGATTGGGTCTTTGAAACATTAAATTCAACGAGATTATTTTTACCCCAAGAGAAAACACTCTCGAGGTAACCGTCCATTCTTTGCTTCAAAGCCTTACGAGCTGTTGGAGTTTGTGAGCCCTTTGGGGGCTTGTCAAACAAAAAGCTATCATGAACTGTACTGTCATCCGCGTAGCAGTGAATTGGTGCACATGACAAAAGGTCGTTGATGTGCAACAAAAACAGAGTTGGAGACAGAACCGATCCCTGCGGGACGCCAGCATTTATCGAGTGAGAGGAAGAGGTGAAACCATCGACTACCGTCTGAATCGACCTCTCCCTCAAGAAGTCGGCAATCCACGTACACAAGGATGCGGGAAGTCCGTAAGAATGCAGTTTGTTGACAAGTCCTCGGTGCCAAACCCGGTCAAAGGCCTTGGATATGTCCAGTGCAACCGTTTGGGTCTCACCGAAACGTTCCAGGCATCGCCCCCAAACATGCGTCACATACGCGAGAAGATCACCGCACGAGCGGTTCCGCCGGAATCCGTATTGACGGTCGTTAATAATTTTGTTCTTCTCGAGGTATGTGAGCAGTTTGTCGTTGATCACACGTTCCATCACCTTAGACAGAACTGATGTGATCGCTATGGGGCGGTAGTTGGCCGGGTTGGAGCGGTCACCCTTCTTTGGAATAGGAATGTTAAATAAATAAAAGTTAGAGTGGGGGAAGGAACAAGCAGGCCGAGAGAGTTTGACAAAGAGAAAGCGCCATCATGGGGCGCTTTCACTCGATTCCAGGAATCATGCCGGGGGGGGCCATGGCAACAGTATCACCGTTGTCAAACCCCCTATAAGGGAACGCACCCATACTATGTGACCCGTTCAGGGGGGGGGGGGAAGGGGGATCTTCAAAATACCGCGCTTGGTCACAATGAGGGGCGGGGGGCTTTGGTTTTTATCACGTACTCAATCTAGAAATCTAGCATTTTTTTCGAGTTATATTCAAATATGACGCGCGTATTATCTTCAAATAATTAAGTGTGCCGATGATTCCTGCCGTGCTCCTTGCCGAAGTGCACTGAAGAATATTCTGTACCAAGGCTTTTTGCCGGCACCTTTTCCGATGTCACAAAACCCTTTCGGTATACCAAACCCAGATGAAGTCAGATCGGAAATTTTTCCATCATTGCTTGTGTGGCAATGTAAACAATACGCCCGGATCTTTCACAGGGTAGAGAAATACCCTACGATGCATACTGCCCATCTATTAAAAATGACATCATCGGAAGGACGTGCTCAATTTGTGGATTTTATTTTGCCTAAAATATTTCTATACACAAACAACGAAAAAACGTGCATGGCGGTGCGGTGGATGAAGCGTCTTGCGTGCGACCTCTCCGGATTCTCTCCAGGAGACCACAGGAGGCCTTGTGTGTCATGAAGGAAAGCGTGGAGTGGATAGATGTCGAGGCTGTCAATGAAGAGATAATAATCACGTCTCAGGAAACTCCCGATGTTACCGCCCCCGTGATCTACGATGTATCCGAGTGGATTGATGCTGAGAACGTGTTTGTTGAAGATGATTGAGATGGAAAATAAATGTTAATAAAAATAACAGGACTTTTGATTCTATAAACTAAGTTCTGGTTACAAATATTTTGACATAAGTTTTATCTTGATAATATTTTTCAATTGTAATTATAGGTATGCATGCACACAGTAAGTGCCGTTCTAATAAAGACAAATATAAGCCAAATAATTTTTTTAAACTTTATGTCAGCAGGAAATGTTTCAAAACCATTTTTATGAATTACTACGTGAAAACTGCAGGGGGAGGGGGGGGGGGGGGGTCTTGGAGTATACTACACATGGTCACCGAGGGGGGAGGGGGGGTTAAAAATTGCAAAAAGTGGGTCACATAGTATGAGTACGTTCCCTAAATACAGGCTAAAGCTAACTAAATACAATAAGCCCTTTTAAAATCATTTTCATCAATTTTCATTATCTAAATCAGGGATGCTCAAACGGTCGATCGCGAGTGCTTTTTGAGTCGATCTCGAGAAAAAATTGCCGATGTAAATAGATGTATTCACAATTTTTGTTTTAGTTGATTCTAAATTAATGAGACCGCCCATTTTTCACGCGTTTTCGTTTAAAATTTATTTGCAACTTATATTGTCAATGGTCGCGCATTTTGGTTGTTGTATACTCTATCCTCATTTGTGGTGTGTGACGTCACAAGTCCCCATAAAAAAAATCGTAAAATCATTGCATATTCATGGTGAAATATTGTTGAAAATTGCCCCCCGAAGATATCGATCTAATTTATAGTGCGTGGTTTGGTTTATTTATGAATCAGTCAGTTTGAGTTGTAACTTGAAGGCGATACAAAGTTTATTAACAAATAATTCAAAATGAGGGCGGTGAATAGATTCACTCTTAATTCAAAACCAGTTATGTGATCAGAATGTAAAATTCCAGTTCTGGATTCATCTGCTGACATATTTCGAAGGAAAACATTCTCTTATTCAACGTATAAAATTCTAGTTGCAGACTCTGCATGTGCTGCCAGAATAAAGAAAAATCATTTTCATCTGAGTGTAGTTTTAATTCGCCGCACACAGATTTAGTTTAATCCAGTTCATAATGTAAAATTTCTGTTGTAATATTTCGAATTCAAACATTCAACAAGTGCAGTCATAAAATTCAAGTTGCAGATGTATGTGCTGCCAGAATCAAAGAGAAGCCATTTTCATGTTCTGAGTGTAGTTTTAATTTGCCGAACACAGATTTAATTTAAACCAGTAACGAAAAAATTATCTTATTCGAAGTGCAGTAATATAATTTTTGTTGCTGACTACGCATGTGATGCCAGAATAAAAAAAAAACATTTTCTTGTTCTGAGTGTAGTTTTAATTTGCCGCAAAGATTTAATTTAAACCAGTTTTGTGTTCACAATGTAAAATATGAGTTGTGGATTCATCTGCTGACACATTTCTAAGGAAAACCTTCTCTAATTCGAAGTGCTGTTATAAAATTCTAGTTTTGCGGACTATTTATGTACTGAATCAAAGAAAAACCATTTTCATATTCTGAGTTGAGTTTTAATTCACCGCATACAGATTTAATGTAAACCAGTTTTGTGTTCAGAATGTAAAATTCCAGCTGTGGATTCATCTGCTGACACATTTCGAAAGAAAAACATTTTCTTATTTGAAGTCCAGTCATAAAATTCTCATTGCAGACTATTTATGTACTGCCAGAATCAAAAAAAACCATTTTTATGTTCCGAGTCTAGTTTTAATTAACCCCACACAGAATTTTATTTTAAACCAGTTTTGTGTTCAGAATGTATAATTCCAATTGTGAATTCATCTGCTGACACATTTTGGTGGAAAATATTTTCTTATTCGAAGTGCAGTTATAAAATTCTAGTGGCAGACTATTTACAGTGGGTTGCCATATTAATAGGGACACCTATGAAAAATACGTTTTTCTCACTTTGTACTCGCAATACAAAGATATTTATGACTTTAGGTACAGTTTTTATTATTTATTAATAAGAACAATTCATTTGGATAATTTATAGACCATATTTGTTGTAAATTTGCATTTATTTTTTTTTGTTTTGTTATTTTAAAACATTATCGCACAGAAAGCTAATATTTTGTAATACCGCCTTTGGCCGCAATTACAGCTTGTACACGCCGTGGCATACTCTCAATGCACAGTTTTGCATTTCGCTTTAGCTCAGGAGAGTGATGCCATACCCGGATGAGGTTTTCGATGAGCTGCTGCTTGGTAGTGATCACTTCCTTGGCAATCTCCCTCTTCGTGAGCTCCCACAGGTTTTCAATGGGGTTCATGTCAGGGGAATTCCCAGGCCAAGGTAAAACCTGCACGTTTTTTTCAGCTAGGAATGCAGTGACAGACCTGGCTTTATGGCAGGGTGCGGAGTCATGCATAAAAACAAAATCCTGGCCACCAGGGAACCATTCTTCGACTTGAGGTATCAACCGATTTTCCAGTACTTGTCTGTACTGATCCTGCCTCATAGTCCCTTGCACGATGTGGAGGCGCCCCATCCCCATGGAAGAGATGACAGACCACACCATGATACTGGTAGGGTGTTTAATCGTCTCCACAAGGCAGTCCGGGTGGAATTTCTCTCCCTTGCGTCGTCGGACGAACGATGATTTGTCCACCAAAATTTGGAAAATGGACTCATCAGAGAAGCACACCTAGAAAAGTCTATAATCACACCACTGGAATTTTTTAAAAGCTTGTAAACCACAATAATGTTACATAATTACCTTATTCCAGTCCTCAATAGTCATGTGTTGGTGTGCTTTGGCCCATTCCAGTCGTTTCTTCGTCATGGCTGCTGTGAGGCGAGGTTTTTTAGCTGGCCGATAACCAACAAGGCCCTCCTCCGCCAATCTCCTCTGCACTGTCCTTTGAGAGACCTTGATACCTCCTTCATTGATCAACAGGGTCAGAAAAGAAACACTTTTCTTGCGATTTTGTAGACACACGTCTCTGATTTTGCGGTCAGTACGAGGTGTGGTAATTCTTTTTCGGCCACATTTCCCATTACTATCCGCTTCAAGGGGTACATTTTCATAGATTTTTTTCTTTATCCTATTAACAACAGACTTTGAAACACCTGCAAGGGCTGCTATTACCCTCTGGGAATGTTTAGTGTTTAGTAAAAGTGTTTTTATTTCCGCAAATTTCCTTGGGGACGTATCTGAAGACCTGGCCATCCTGAAAAAACACAATATTGGGGTCAATATGGCAAAACTATTCATTGAAATAAAAAAAATGAACTAAAACTACACAAAATTAATAGATAATTAATTATTACTTACTTATTTGTACAGCTGAACTTATAAAACTCCTTAAAATAATTATTTTCAATATTTATTTACGAGACGCTCGATCACGCGTTTTCACAAAAATGCTGGCCACTTAGAAATAACCTTAAATTTTTGACAGATGTGAAGCTTTGCCAGTGTTGCCACTTCTTAAAAGTGTCAGTGGTGATACCAGCAGCAAAAATAATAAGGGGATGGCCACCATATCCAAGTAATTTAGAAGTAGAGACAACGTTAACATCAAAAAACCAAAAAAATGTTACTGTCCCTATTAATATGGCAACCCACTGTATGTACTGAGTGTAGTTTTAATTCACCCCACACAGATGTAATTTGAATGAGTTTTGTTTTCACAATATAACGATAAATTAAATAACAAGTTGTCGATTCACCGTGCACCGAGTGAAGCTTTGCATTTGAGTTGCATGCCACATGCCGCATATTCTGAGAAATCGACTGTTCCGTGTGTAAGTGTTGCTTTGGGACTCTTACGCAGAAGCGATTTTAAATTAAAACCTGCCCTGGGTACCATTCCTGATTTCCGAGAGCAGTTATAAATTGTAGAATTTATGAACATGATTTTCATTGGAAGTCACATGTGATATAAAAATCGGCATTAAATGAGGTCGCAATAAAAAAAAAAATTCTACCCCCACCCCCCCTTCCCACCGGCGCTACATCATGTCAGAGTCGATCGATCGGAGTCTAATAATATTGAGGCAGATGGCCAGCAGTTCGAGTATGAGCACCCCTGATCTAAATGTTATATTATTTTTAGTTAGGTATTGAAATAACCAAGCATATTTCAAAATTCGAAACATGCAAGCAAATACTCACTTTCTTAACGCATTATTACATTATTAAACTTGGGACAAAAAACTTAAAAGATCAAACAAAGGAAATCAGTAAGCAGCAGCAAGATATAAATTTGATGCGTCCATGCAATTAACGAGAAGTAAGCACCATCCAAATGTCATAAAGAAGATTTAGCATATTCCACTCTTTAATTTCATTGTTCTGTGGTCACAGATAATAAATAATAAGAGTCTAGATTAATGACAATTCCTAGGAACGACAGGATACGCCACAGTTAACCCAAATACTAAAATGTTTACGTGTGGGTGTGCTTACAATACATATTACGCCACACGCACACTGTTGTAGGAAGCAGTTTGTGATCTGAATTTTAATCTGCCAAAGGACCCATTTGCTTTGTACATAATATGAAATTGATGATGCGTGTTCAAATCTATATTTAAAGACTTCCTTTTTGTTTCTGGATAGAGTAGGTTAATTGCCGTAGAGTGTAACTGAAGTTTTGTGTGTGGGAGAAAGTTTGGTTGTTAGATGAATGTTATGACTGTAACATTAAATTAGGAACTTGATCAACATACTTGCTAGGTAAGAGTCACTCGAAATGAATCATTAAAAAACCCAATATGATGGAAAAATAAGATGGTCCAACTCTACCATGATTCACATCAAAAGTTCATTGCAGAATTGGATATAAAATGAGATAGATAAGTGAATTTAAAATAACTTTGTCCTAAAGTAATGGATATGATTGTAACATAAAATATACATGTATAAAATACAGCTTAGATATGGAAAACAGTAGGTTTCAACAACCTCTGTGGTTGAGTGGTCACAATCCTTGGCTACGAATCCTGAGGTCGCAGGTTCAGATTGAGGCGAGTGCAAGTAAATTTTATTTGATTAATTTGGGTTATTTCACAATTAATACATTAAAAATAATGTATTTACATACATTATATTTTCAGCATGTTAGATTAGAGTTAGATACTCTGAGTATCGCCCTGGAGAAAGACAACCATTCAGAATCGCAACCATCCTTGACATACCGTGTTCAGTGACCAGATCTGAAGTACTTCCCTGTTTTCCTTTTACCTTCTCTTTTTCCTTTCCCTCTTCCATTCCATCCGCCTCAGAATAAACCTCAATTGGGTTACCATAGCCTTACTGGCTACAGACGGTTGGGAGCAGTTAGGACTCTTGTGCATAGACACACAAATAAATAGTAACATTTTGTACTTGTTTAGTGATAAATTGAAGATGTCCACTGACTTGGTATAATTATTTCCCTCCATTAGAATTCTGGGCAAAGAGGAATACATATGGTAGTTAGTCCCAGAATTTCAGCACTGAAATAAATCCCGACTTCTAGTATTACGTGGTGGAATCCGAAAGCTTATCAATGCAATCATTTCTGGACTATTATCAGCTACATAATAATTTTTTTAATATGGAAATACCAAGTCAGTGAAAATCCTTCTATCTGACAATTTAAGCGCATTGATATCATTTAAAAGTGTCTTAGTTCAAAATAACTGCTAGAATACTCATTTTAAGATTTGGAAAATGTAGGAATTTATTTTGTAGTTTTTCAATAGCTTGTACATGAATATTATGATTTGGGTTCCAGATGGAAATTTATACAAAAATTTGATAATATTGATTATATGTTTGTACAAAGTTATTTGTTCGCATTTAATTTATATGTAAAACACTACATTATTTCTATATTATATACTTAGTACCCTTTTCAATTTGGGAGGCAAGTATGGGTACCGCTGCCTAGGCGGTAAAAAAAAACCCATAGTAAAGTTTTTAATATATATGTAGGATCAGTGGCGGCCGCTGCCCCGAGAATGTGGTGGTTCACTGACAATCTGTACCTACTTATGACAAAAAATTATTAATTAGGAATTTTTAATTATTAATTTATTTTCAAACAAACTGTTATTTCCTCTTATATATTCAACACTGGTTGCACTCATTAATAAATTAGGTTATTGATATTTAATACAATCAATACCAAAAAAACAAAATAATAACAATTATCATGTCACGGGTCAATATAACTTGACGCAAACTGATCTTATGATCTTGGCTGAAATTCGATTGTATTCGTGTCACCTCGGGTCATGGTTCATGGTCAATAGGTAAACTTCGGCAAGAATCGGATTATGTTGGGAGTGTGGCACACGGATTCAAGCCAAATTCTGGTACAAATAGCGAAATCGACGCGCTTACGATGTTTTAAATATCCCATACAAAAACATGATTTTGTTCATTTGCAAAGCAAATGCACACGGCCGATACGAGGGCGCTCGGTGGCCGCGCTACGGGAGATTAAAGCGTTCTCCCTGATAACATTCGTAGCATTATATTGGTAACTAATATTTTGAAATGATTAAATTAGAGAATTTAATTTTGAGATTCTATAGATTTAAATTAGAGATTTTATAATCTTTAGTAAGTAAATAAAGTAAATTTTGACATTATAATTTGCCAGTGCTGCACACAAACACACTGTGCGACCAGCCGCCCTTGTGTAGGATGTAGGGACAAGTCAAACCTGCAGGCTGTAATGCAATAAAATAATTATTTGTGCTATAAAAGTAGTGAACCACAAACCACAAAGTGATTACTGATTGCTTTCTTCGATTTTAAAAAAAAAACAAAGATCAAAAGAATCATTATTCACAAAGCATACCTAATATGGAAATTGTATTTAATTGTCCAATTTTAAAGCATACATTATATTGCACGCATAATGTTACACTCTGTTAAGTATTCAGATGAAATTATTGTTCTTAAGCGGATAAAATTCTGCAATACATCTTCAAGCAACGTTACACATGTTATAAGGAGTCGGTGCAAATATCTTGATTCAAGTATGTAAAATAATATTATATGTTTGCTTAGATCATTAGATATGTGACGGCTCTAATGAAGTAAGCACTTGTAATTGCATTAAATGGCTGCAATTATAAATTCGCATACTCGGCATATGGCAGCAAAGTGGAAGATTCTAATCGGGGTTGCCCGGGTGAAAGATCACTATTCAGCATTAACCCTTCGAATAATAAGAAAATAATTTTTTGTCAACTTTTGCCTGTCAAGGTTTGCGCGCGAAATTCCTGTTTCTTCCCGTGCATTTTAAATGTTCCTATTTATTGGTTTTTTTTAACGCTTTTGCAAAAATAAAAATTGTTCTAAAATTTAGATAAAATAATCTTTCCGATACGTTTATTAGAAATCAATATTTTTGTTTCTAAATATTTAAATTTTAATATTGGAAATGTAAATTGGCTAAAAAATGCATACCTGTGAATATTTGAATTAAAGTAATTAAAATAGAATAAACTTCAAATTTTAAATTCAGATTCCTTTTCTAAACAAAATTTGTAATAAAACTGTCACCTCACTTTTTATCACTTTCATACAATTTTATTTTAAAATTAAATGTGGGTTACGTCACAAATAGGCGCAAAATTTACCCGTCGCTTTTGATCAGGTTTGTAAAATATCTGAACAACCTAGCTCAAATAATTCTAAGACAATGAGAAGCATTATTTCTTTCCGTTTCTAACATAAAAAAAATCACAAATATTCGCATTACAGAAAGAGAGATATCTAACTTTTAATAATGCACGGTCGCTCTGGGACAATCTGGGTCTCCTGTTATTATAACGGCATATGATGTTTTGGGACAACTTGGGTCTCCTGTGATTAAACGGGTTAAATTAATGTTCCTTCAAATGGTTTTAGCTATCTCCTTCGTACTAGATTTAAATAACAATATTATCTCATCTGGGGGCGCTTTAAATATTCGCACAGTGATGGCACAAAAAAAACATAAAATTTACATTCTTTATCACAATAATACTTTTACACTGCACCTCTTTCTTACGCTAAATGTATGTATGTAGGAGAAATGTAATCATTATCACATATCTCCATCAATCGTAAAAAAGAAATGAGATGTCGCATGCCATTGCCGTGGGAATTTTAAAAGTACCTCACAATTTACTCCAATATTGGTTGTGCAAGCCTTTGCAATCATCACATAAAAAAATATGTTGGTTTAGTAAGTCTAATGTTTATGATATTGCAGAATGCCTTTCAGTCAAGTTTCAAGTTTGGAGACCAGCCGAGCGATTCTATATCTTTTGTGGAATCGAGATCTGCTGACGGACGAGATCTCCTGTCAGATTTGGTTGATTTTCTTCGGGTATCATTTTATTTGCTTTTTCTGTGGGTATCAGGCCAGCTTCGTCGATTTAAAACGATCTAAACTAAAATATGTGACAGCTCACAGTTGAAATCTGACATCGGCCTGTAGAAAAAGCAAATAACAGCCATAGAAAATCACACAAATCTGACAGGAGATCTCGTCCGTCAGGAGATCTCGATCCCACAAAAGACATAGAATCGCTCGGCAGATCTGAATAGCAGAGTACTTCCCCACCTTCCTCTCCCCATCTCCTTCCCCTCCCCACTACATTCAGCTCCACAACATACGCCAATTGGCGAAACCATAGTCTCAATGGCTCCAGACTCTCAGAGAGAGACGAGAGCAGCTGGGAGTCTTTAGACTCATGAAAAAAACAAATGAGTTAGTAAGTTTAAGTTCATGATATTGCAGAATTCCTTTCAGTCAACTGCGTTTCGTGACCAGATCTGAATAGCCGAGTACTTTCCAAACTTCCTCTCCTCATCTCTTTCCCCTTCCCACTAATCAGCCTCACGACATATCCCAATTGGAGATACATCGTCTCATTAATCAATCGACCGTAATCAAAGTTGGGAGCCGTTGGGACTCTCGTACGTTATGTCTGTGCCTGGACCCAGGGAGCTTACCACTACGCTAATGAGGTTGCCTGCTATTAATAGCAACATATTTAATTATGTGCAAAAATTAAGAAAATAATTAGTAGTGTAAACATTGTTATAAATTAATTAATGAATCATTAATTGCACAACCCAGTCAAGTACTATTGTAGGTAGACATAATATCATGAATCACGCTCAATACATTTCCTGTTGCCAGTTGGCATTATTTCCTTTTCATCTGATTAGTACCAACATCAGAATAGTAAAGTTCTTTATTCTATGTTGAGTACCTATCTGAAATGCAAGCTGAATCCATTATGAAACAGGCCTTATAAATACCAGATTACTCCTTATAGGTCATGAAATTAGAGTTGACTTCAACAACACAATCTTAGAATTGTGTGTATTGTGTACATATAGGCTGTGTGTATTGTGCACAGGCAAATACTCGGGACCAGGTGGATGAGTTTGTATTTTTTATTTGGGAAGAATGTGTTTACGAGAGATGAAAAAGCTAAAATATTCGAGATAATGAAAGTAGGGTAAATGCAAGAAAATCTGCCAATAGAGGAATGAACGTAGTTAGAAAGCAAAATATTTATATTTCTTTAAGTATGATGAATAATTTAAAAAATGCTTGAGTTGGGCCGTGCCGAGAGTCAGAATAACAGAAGAGTATGTATGTGACGATGCACGAATGTGAATCAAGAAAGAAGTGTGTATCAAGACTGAAATGTTTGGCAGTCCATCCTAACCATGAAGGTATACACTTCTGACAGTGATGTCTTTGCGAAACGTCACTGAGAAACAGCCTTTTGTCATACATATGCCTGCTTATTGCTAATATAATTCATGAATGTGGCGAGAAAGGATTCAACAGAAAAAATTTAAAGGGCAGAAAGGAGTGAATATAGGATCATTGGTAATGAATAATCGGAAAGTTTTAATGTTATTAAAGTTCTGAAAGTATTTTAGTTTTTTTATTAATTTTAACTTTCAAAGAGTAAGAAAACGGTCTTGTAAGAAAAAAAAACATCTGTCACAATAATAAAAAATTAAAATAATTGCAGAACTTAATAATAATGAAAATTTAATTTAACCTTTTAACCGCTAAAAAAATATACCTAAGCAGTCGTCCCCACGCGGCACTTTCTTTTTCGAATGTCATTTTTACATAGACCCTTTTAGAAAACAAAATCATTGTCTGGATTAATCCTAAAAACATTAATAAATCTTGATAACATCATCCTCCAATATCGAAGTATCAATAAACATTAATTTGAGATCAACTGAAATGAAGATAACGTTATAATTGCGTTAATATAAACACGCCGTGAATATCAACAAACAAAGCAATCTCTAACATGGCCGCTTCTAGCAACGTATGACGTAACATATAGCTACCTACTTGCTCGTGTAGTGAAATACGAGACGCGTCAAGAAGGGCCACTGCGCCGATGCTCTATTTTTATTAATTGTTTTTGTGTTTAATTCGTAGAACTCCATTTAATTTTTTGTTCTTTTTTTTATTTAATTAAAATTTAATTTGATAATGTTATAATGTTTGCAAAACCATTTTCAAACTGTAAACTGAAACAGCTGTAACAAAAATACACCCTAAACTACTTGCAGAGCTTGATAATAACGTTATCAATTTTAATTTTATCGAATTTTAAAAGATGCTATGGTTTTAGTTTATAGATACTTCTATAGTTAACATTTTATTGATATTTATGTTGTGAAATTATTTTATATTGTTTTCACTGATAAATTTGCATTAATAAGATCGACATTTTACGGCAGTAAATCGCCGTAAAACGTTAATTTATGCGGTTGATATCGACCTAATTCGTATTATTATTTTATAAATCTAAATTGGTTTACACCGGAATGCCGTATTTTTACGAATTTACTTCGATTATATGGATTTAAAGAGCCGGCTGCGGCGGAAATCGGCTGCAAATTTCTATTTTCGAGGAAATTTACCGTATTTTTACAAATTTATTCGAAATATCTGAATTCACAGGGCCGGCCTCTATGGAAACGGCCACAAATGTTTGATTTAAACAGAAATGGTGGGTATTTTTACGAATACTATGAACATCTTAATTAGAATGGACGCCTGCAACGGAAATCTGCTGCGAAATTTCGATTTACGTGGAAATATCGTATTTTCTGTGAATCAAACGGGTATCTAAATTTAGAGGGCCAGCCACGACGTGATTCGGCTGCGAAATTTCGATTTACGCAGAAATATTTTGTATTTTTACGAATTTACTTCTAATTCCCGAATTAGAATGGCCGCCTGCAAAGGAAATCCGGTGCGATATTTCGATTTTCGCGGAAATATGGTATTTTTGTGAATTTATTTCAAATAGGTATCTAAATTTGGCGGGGCGGCCGAGATGGGATTCGGTTTCGGAAATTTCGATTTACGTGGAAATATATTGTATTTTTACAAATTTACTACGAATATCTAAGTTTTAAGAACCGGTCACGGCGGCAATCAACCGCAAATATTTGGTTTACGCAGAAAATATTCGGTATTTTTGCGAATTTATTACGAATAGGTTTCTGAATTTAGAGGGCCGGCTAGGTTGAGATGGGAAAGTCAAAGGTTCAGCAGAAGAAGTTGTTGGCTGAACTGACGGGATTGAGACATAACTTTCATAATGCCCAACAAAAACAATATCTGTATCGTCATCAGTCATCACTTATATCAAAAACACTTTCCGAATCTAACATTGCTTCAATATCAATTTCAGATAAGCCATGTGTCGACAATTTGAGTGTTGTTAAAAAAAAAAAGTTTTAAAATTCATACGTAAACACACAAAACAAGATGTTTTTAAAATTGAATTAGTCAATTTTTAAATAATACTACAATTAAATAATTATGTACACAAAAATAAAGTAGATTTCAAAGTGGATATCGACGCACAAGTATTATTAGATTATTACTAATACGCTACGGGGTCCGCTCGAAAGAGACAATCAGATTCGCGCGCATTTTCAAAACTGTGACTGGCGGCTGGGGCCGCGCTCTCGGTTTTATTCATTTACCAAGATAAACAATGAAGTAGTTGATAAACATTCTCAGAGAGGTCGCACCACAAATGAATATTCTTATTTTTAATATAAATTTCGATCGTATACGGCATACATGTGCTTAGAAAACGAAGTCGAAACTTGAAAATGACTGAAGTCAGCCGCCGCGCGGTGTGTGCCACTTGATGAAATGACTTTAGTCAGCCGCCGCGGTAAAATTTGAAAAAAAAATTAAATGCAGTTATACGAAGTATAACTACATTTAAACAATTAATAATGAAGAGCTTTACTCTAGCTCCACACTACTCGCGAAGTCGAACGAGGTTAGCCGAATACGATAGTGCGGAGAGGCACTTCGTCTTACTTCGTCCAACCTTGGCTCGCCTCGGGCGACCTCCATTTTTTGTCGGTTTTTGCGCCTGAGTCAAAGGACTCGAAGTTGCACGAAGTGCCTACACGAAGTGCCTCTCTACACTACTCGGACTTCAGTTCGCTTCAATACGTCGTCGCGAGCGCACGTCCGTGCTAGTAATTATTTTTTAGCTGTAAAAAATACAATAAATTAAAAAAACACAATCCTTTTGTACCAATTTATTTATTTATTCCCGGTAGTTCTATTTTCATAGTTTAATTGTCTAAACTAACCTAATTCTGTTCCGGTGCATTGCAACTGCAATCATCCATCATCTTCTTTTCCTCCTTTTTTTATAAATATGCACATAGTTATTTATTTATTTATTAATTTGTTATAAGAATATTGTACATTGTTTAGTTTTTTGTGTTATTTCATCCGTCATGCTAGGGATGTCCCTGTGTTATGCGGGTGAAGTTTACAGATTGGAAATTATACATTTGTAATGGTTGATAAATTAAATTATAAGTTGTACAAATTAAATTGAATTGCAAAATTTTATAATAAATATAATTAATTATAATAATAGCATATTTATATTTTTAGCATATATTTTAGGAGCTAGGTATATGAAATGTCTTCGAGTTGACGTGGTATGCAGAGTAGGTAAATTATAATCGCGAGTGTGCACATTGCAACGGCAGCAGACTTGAACGTCCATGACGTGCGAGTCGTGACGGCACCACCGCGCGAATGAGTTTCTCGCGAAGTTGAACGAGTGTGTAGTGACGTACTTCGAACTTCGGTCAACTTTCCCAAATATTTCGTCTAGGAACTTCACGAGCAGTGTGGAGCTAGGGTTACAGTTTTTTTTTAATACTTATTTAAAAATGGAACTTTTTTCATTTCCACTGCAATTTTATTTTCTGAAAGTTTAATAACATGTTTGAAGCATACTGGTAACTAAAGTCGAGAGGAATTTTAAATTTAGAAATAAGTAAGAATTTTTGTGAACATGAGTAAGAATCTTTTTCTGGGATGTTTATTCAGGAATAATGTCAGGCTGACAAAATGATGAGTGTGTGCATTTTGGAATTAGATTTCCTGCAAAATTCTGGAGAAAAAACTTAGCTAATATTGAAATGAAATATTTTTTGGTGACTGGTTGGTTAAAATAATGATAATGGGGAAAAAATTTAGAGAATTGCAAATTGCAATTCAGAGATTTTAATTTGAGATGCTATTTTTTCCAGAAAATAGATTTGGTCTAACTGAAATTTTCAGAACATTGATTGATTAACAAAGATTGTGA
Organism: Limnephilus rhombicus; assembly: GCA_929108145.2. Lineage (NCBI taxonomy): Eukaryota > Metazoa > Arthropoda > Insecta > Trichoptera > Limnephilidae > Limnephilus > Limnephilus rhombicus. The sequence goes on from OV815279.1 coordinate 40,532,180, forward strand.
AATTTGTTCTGTATTAGATCAAATCCATAATTTTTTTGGGGCATTGAAAAAAAGATATCTCCAGAGACCAAAATGCCATCTACATTTTTTTTCTCATTTTAGATTTCCATTTATATATAAGTGTATAAATGGAAATCTAAACATAACTCTATTGATAGACCTTCTTCTTGGCTTGCTTATTACGCGTGCCTGAAAACTTCAGCTATAGTCATCACCCTGACATGTTCAAGATTCACGGCAGAACAGATATTCTAGCACAACATACCAATAGTGTTATTGAATGAAATAATAATAATAATAGAATAAAGCAGTACATACAGGCTGTAACTTGCATTTTGGAGTAAAATAAGTAGAGGTCATTTTGTCAGATGATATTTAAAAAAAAATTAAAAACAATAAAAATATTTTTCCATCACACGTCGCAACTGAATAGTCGGGTATAGCCTAGCGAAGCGGTCGTCACACTCTTTCGGTCAAGGGCCACATAGGACAATGTGAGATATCACCACAGGCCACACACTTATGAATTATGGGGGGGGAGGAAGGGGGGAGACTGTCACGAAATCAATAATACGATTAAAAATTATTTGTTATAAGTTCCTTATTGTTTATACAGGGTGTCCGGGGGTGAAGTGCATTAACTACGGGAGGTGATTCTACACAATATTACAAGTTAAAAAGATAAATGACATTCCAACTTTTAGGGGTAGTTTAGTGGTAAAAAGATAAAATTAGACCGGCGTGTGCGGCCAGCTTTATTATTTTCCGCTGTTACGATACGGACCAATCACAACCATGAAATGTTGCCACAATCGTGCCCGGCAGGCTCTCAGCAAGTAAGATCGTACCTTACACTAAGGATTTTTAGTAGGTACGTCTTTTTGTATGGGAAAAAAATGTTGGAAGTTCGGAAAAAGTTGTTAATCTTTTTTACTCTTTCCTTCATGTAGAATCACCTCCCGAAGTTAATGCACTTTACCCCCGGACACCCTGTATAATAAAAAAAATCATAAATTTTTGGGGATCGCTGGCAACGGTTAATACGCACTTTTTTTTGAAAAAACCTTTTGATTCACCTTAATTACACTAAAAGGCAACTATTTGCATTGGGGGAAGTGGAAAATATTTCATTCTATATTTCATTACGTAAAATTAAAATTAGCTTTCGTCTTGTGAGATTGTACGCCAGAATCACAAACCATGTTACACAAACCTAGCGTAGCCGCTAAACTACTTGAAAACTGGGATGTTTTTCTTGCCTTGACGCGAGTAGGCGTTATAAAGGGGCACTTTCTTTTGTTTCACAAACCATGTTACACAAAAATATTTTCCACTTCCCCCAATGCAAATAGTTGTCTTTTAATATAATTAAGGTGAATCAAAAGATTTTTTCAAAAAAAAGTGCGTATTTTAACCGTTGCCAGCGATCCCCAAAATTTACCAAAAAATCAAATCATCCGATTTAATGTAGATATGAATGTAATGGAATCTGTCGGTTCAATTTTCATCCACTTCCCAAACTACCGAAATGTGTAAATTTTATGTGGTAAAAATGTTTACAATGTTAAAGTTTACTTTGCTTTATTACTGTTTTTTGTCTTTTTTAGACCATATTTTTTTACCTGCCCACTCCCTCACTGTACCATCTCAATGTCCCTAATTTTCTCTGGGTCTTTTACTGCCCCCTGAAAGTCTCAAACGCCCACTAGGGGGCGTTATCGCCCACGCTGAGAACCTATGACGTACACTATGCGAGCATTCAAAATCGACTTAGGGTGTGTTCAAAAACCAACTGGGCGTTTTAAAATCAAATTACAATCAATTAACATCAACGTTTTAAAATCATAAGGGCATACATACACAAAATATTTGAAAAAAAAGAAAAAGCAGAATGAAAAAAAATTCAGCATAGCAAAATTATATTTACTTTTGGTGTTCCAAATATTCTCACAAATTTACACTTTTACACCCTGTATATTTAAGTACCCTTTTAAACCTTAAAACTTTTTTTTATACCTCCTTCCCAAATGTTAAAATAAGAAATCTTGACATTAAATAAATAATTTATATGTCATACATACTAATTTCGGGTGTCTGCTGTGCATTAGTTAGTTATGCTTGAAATCTGGTTAACACATTTGCTTTGAATTTAAGTGTCATTTTCAAAATTGGAATCAGTTGTGTGAAGAATTTAGACAAGTGATTAAGTACCTACCTATTAATACGTTATTTAAAAATTTAAAATGAAACTGATTTGTCAAGAATCAAGAATTCAGACTATCCCGTAATTTTTCATGGGTCTGTGCTACTAATAATAATAATGGTCATAGAATGTTCAGAGGCTTGGTGAACACATTATTACTAATGTCCTATTATTACTAATACTTTACAGGCACTGACTTGCCAATAAACAGGTTTGTGATACAATGCTCAGATATGTGTTAATAGCTCAATGACCTCATAAACAAACTATCAACAACTATGGTCACTGATCTTGATTGTTTATGAATGAATATAATCAAATAAAAGATTATATTCATTTATTTGAGATTAGCTTTCGATAAAAACATTGATTCGCCTATTTATTTGCATTTAATTAATAAAGGACAATAATAATATATTTTCATTGTAGGGGTAGGCAGAGAGGATGGACTGCCACACAAATCTGTCTTGGCACACACTCCTTGCTTCATTAATTTTCATACATTGCTCTTGACAAATAAATGAATACAAGTGATAGGATTTATTTTTTTTATTTTTATTTTTTTTTTATTTTAGTTTATTTAGGAAACAAACAGTTATACATATTTTAATAAGAAAGTAACATATTACATGATTGCATTAACCAGCGAAGTTTCCGCTACAATTTATAATATATAAACATGGATTAAAACATTAAAGAAAACATAAAGTGGTAGAAAAAAAAGAAAAAAATATATATACAACAGAAATGAAAGAAAAAAAACATTTATTAACTCCTCAAGCTAATTTGTTCGCTTTTGGGAACACCTCGTATAGGTCTCGTAGAAATCGTTGTGTCTCCCTTACTGTCATGGTGAGAAATGTACTAAACAGTGTTAGAAATAGAAAACTCCACTTTTTATTCAAATCTAAAAAATAATAACAGAAAAATTAAAATTTGCACCTCTGTGAAACAAAAGTTTCCGACCGCAATTTGAAAAAAAAAATGATGAAACTCTGTGGATTTTTTATTAATTATGTTTGCATGAAATGACAAAAAGTGAGGCGACAATAACGTTTATTTGACTAATAAAATTTATACCTATGTAACACCCATTTATATATATGTGGCCAGCAATGGGATGGAATTAGAAGCCTAGCAGAAATAGAAGAAGAGGAAGGATTTCTGGTTGCGATGGGAAGAGAGTTCCGGTTTATGGAGGGAGAGGAAAACAGAACTGAACCGCCAGTTATGTCAAATTGTGTTGAAATCATCAATAAACCGTGATCTACAGATAACAGACTATTATTTGACATTTTCCTGCAGACCAAGTTATTTAATGTTACACCTATGTTTTTATTTTTTCATTATCAGTAATTTTAGTCAGAAAAAATGTGAGGTGAGCCATTTTTAAAAATGTTTTATGTTTGCATTCAATTTTTTTTAAAATTATGTTTATTTCTAATTATACAATTTGAAAGCATTTATCACCTTTCAAAAACAGTTTTTAGTTTTCAGGTACATTCAGAAATATTCCATTTATTTGGATTTTATTGCAAAGCGGAAATAATCTGACCTTCTGACAGATGGATCACCGATCCTGATGATTAAAAGAGGCCCGAGACCTGATGGGTTAAAAGGGAATAATGTTATTTTTGTTGTGTGTTATAATGTTCTTACTTTAGTAAATGTTGGCTACGATGTACCTAAGATGTGAGGAAGAGGAAGGATAAGGTTGGGGAGAACCTGGATATTCAGATCTGGTAACTAAACAAAACTAAAACCGTTTGAAAATATTTCTACTTGCAGGTCTCTCACCATGGCGATACTGAGAGTATCTTCCATATAAATTGTTGATGAAATGCTGTGATTTGCGTGATTAAAGAGCGAGGGTAAAGTTTTTTCTTTCTCGATCTTTCCGATAACAACAATATTTAACAAACAAATTTTATCTATTAAAAGAATTCTTAAAATCTACACTAGCAAAGCTACAAATTGCAAAGTTAAGCGTGTCTAGCTGTAGGCTTTGTCGATCCATCCGTGTTATACAAAAACTGTTGATGTATGAACAATTAATATTGCTAGCAGATGAATAAATTAGAAATACAAACATCAATAATAGTACTAAGTACTTGCAGCAGGGTAATTAGAAATATATTATTTAATGTAGGAGAACTTTTCATAATATGAAAGTAGTTGTAATGCTTCGTGGTCAAAAAACACACTTATTCAGGTCGACCATAATTTATGATATTTTACTGTTTTGTTATATTTTAGTGCTGAAACGAACCCTGATGTGTGGCAGTGAGAGGTGGAACTGGCAGATGAAGTATGAAAGTAGACTGTCTGAATGTAGTAAATGAGCCCTGAGACATGTGATAAAACTTTGTACGATCTTTTTGCATCCAAAACTACTTACGAATTACAGCTTCAGATGCCCTTTTAAAAGTACTGGACTGTAAATACTAAAACTGAAACGAAACGGTGTTTGCTGCAATTGGGTGATAATATGTGTAGGAAAAATAAGGTATGCAAGGAAAAGGGATAACTAATTGCTTACCACTATCTCTGCGAAGGAGCAAACGACAACCACAATATGGTTACAGAGGTAATTATCGCCACAAAAAAGGATAGTACTTATGTACTTCCGAGATGGTCAAATTCCTTAATTTTACTTGAAAACGAGATTGTGTACATGAAAACCACCCATATAGTTCGAAATTCTTGTTTGAGGTAGGAACTGGATTAACGACGTCCCGGTAGGAACTAAGCATATTCTCATTTCAAAACCAAACAACTGTGGTAAAATTGTGTCCTAAACAATGAATATCAAAATGGTTAATATTGATAAGTCGCTTGGATAGTTTAGGCATGAGAGAGAATGAATGAAGAAAGGAGTGAATGATAGAAAAAGCCGGGACACAGGAAGGCACGATCAAGTGAATCAAATACTTGAGTCGGCTCACGTCAAGAGTCGGAATAACATACGATTATGTATGAGAAACAGCGTGATGAATAGTTAGTTCATAATATTTTTCTTATAGTTTGCTGTATTAACTTCTTGATCACCGATACAAAATTTTGAATAAAATTTGTAAAAACGTATATGCTTTCAGAAAAATTATTTAAATTGTAAATTGTACTCAAAGATATTCAAATACAAAAGAGATACGATGTGGCGGACTACTACCTAATCGGAGTAGTTTGCAAACAAAAAGAATTTGTTCATTTCGTTGATTTTTTTAAGGTGTACATTAGTATTGGTTAAAAATATAGTTTGAATACGGAAAGAATTCGTTCATTTAGTTAAACGTTCATTTAGTTAAACGTTCGTTTAGTTTATTCTTTAATTATTAGTTCATTTAGTTTATTCGTTAATTGGTAAACAATATCGGCGACACCCGGAAGCGCAGTCCCACCTAGTAAAAACTGCGGATAGCACATCTCTTATATTTCAATATCTTTGATTGTACTTGTCTTACCAGAAATATCACCAGGGGGGGGGGGTTAAAAAGTTGCTAAAAAACATCACGTCATTAATGGACGACCCCCTAGCAATGCTACAATTTGCAAAGTTAAAGCGTGTCAAGCAGTAGGCGATAATAAGAGATTAAAAACACAGCTTTTATTGTTCAACGAGGTATCTTAAATTAAATGAATTGGTAAATTTAGAGGGCAACGAAGCTTTAATAAAAAAATAAGGGATCTGTATCAACACTAGATAGTGTTAGGAATAAATAATGTTCATATAAAGTATAATGATATTATTATCTATTGGCAGTGTATACAATTTTATCATCACACAAAAGAAAGATAATATCGCTCTAGTTCCATTCACATGCACTTTCATAATATTATTGCACTAAAAACCAAACATAAGATCTTATCATTGAATAAATATGGTAAGAACTCTTTGAAGAGTACAGCTACATAATGTTGAGGATAATTTTGGACATGGAGATACCATGACACATCAGGACAAAGAATGTATTGTGCGTTGTGCCCACCCATTTTTTGGCAAATTTACAGTTGCAAGATTCAGATATGATTGAAGATAAACTGTAGAAAAAAATTGATAGGTATTTAATATCAGAACTCTTGTCATTTTGATTCAGTCAACTATTTATAATTGTAAATACAGCTGTGCTTTTTCAAAATATGCATGTCAATTTTATGATTTTTTTATAAAATTTGATGGTGTCCGACGACTTTGAAAATGGAACATAGGTACTTGACTTAAATATGGCAAATAATTAATGTGTGAAGACAATAGTAATAACTGGCTGTCAATTGATCAATTTACCCGTTGTATCTTCAGGGAATGTTCATAGCAGCGGACCAGCTTGGTGACCAGGGGAGAAACGGCCCTCCAGGCCCTCTCTAGACAAACTGGGGAAGGATCCGCTATGGCCTCTCTAATCTCCTTCCCAGCTCCCTTGTAGCATTGAATCTCATCCAGCACATTCTCAGAATCGATCAAAACCCTCTGCACTTCTTCGAACACTTCTTTCTCGGTTTCCGTTGGCGCGGCATTCTCAAAATCAAGGAACACTTCATAACGTTGTGATGAGCAACATGTAGAGTCGTCGCGCGCCAAGAGACTCAACAATTTTCCCATCTTTTAGAATGCAGACACTATTTTATAAACGGAAGTCGCACCACCACATTCTAAATCGAATCAACGATTTATCTAAATACCCGACACAAAAGTGAAATAAGATTATTGAAACAAGAATAATGCTGCACTTTTTATTATTAAATGGAATAAACCACTTATATGCGTCAGGAAAACAAATCTGCACAAATCTTTCTCAGCAATTCTGACAGATATACTTCGCGAGTCGAGATTTCGAGATTTCCAGCTACTGCAATCTGCAATGACAAACGAGAGGGCGTTTCTGTGGTAGAAAGAGATGAAAGAGAGTTTTACTTCCGTCGTTAAAGAATCAGATACGACAACCAATCATAAACTTGCGTGATATATGGCTACTAAATCACGTTAGAAAAGTATCTACCTACAACTCATTTTATATACCGGGGCTAGTTTTTAACTTTTTTCGCATTTTTTGAAACTTCTCAAAATTTTTCTCGTGGTGATTTTAAACTCGATGAAACAGAAACGAGCGACACCAAAAAGAGACAAACACATACATCTATAAGATTTAGCCTGCGAGAGAATGAGATAGCAATAAAATATTTATTTAATTAACGGGTACTCGGTTCCAAAATAACACTTATAAATCCACAGTCCCACGCAAGTCTTCTTTGGTGTGGTAGTATAAACCGCCTGACGAACTTTTGCAGACATCTGGATCAAGGATCGAATCCTAAAACATAAAAAGTAAAATCAATAACAATCTTCAAACCACTCCAAAATGAACAGGCAAAAGAAAACCCAAAGAGAGCGACATCAAGGTGAAAACACAAAGGTGCACTGGAATCCGATGACAAAAATATAGAAAAAAATCATCTTTCTCATTGATAAAAAAAGTGGTTCATAGTTTGCCAAATCTTGTCAACTTTAGTTTTCTGAAGGTTTCACTTCTACCGCGTGTGCATTGCACTCCAGTTTTTTTATTCTTACGTAAGCTGGTAAGCTCCACGCAGGAGGCCCTGAGGAAAATAAATTTCCTCAGGGGATCTTGGGGGATGCCGTGTGGAGGGTTTTTTTAAGAAAAGAACAAGAGGAAGTTATGGGAAGGAAATAGATATGAGGGGTGGGCAGGAATCTGGGGGTCAGAGTCTTCAGGAGTGATGGACGTACGAATCCATCCTTTCAAATGCGGTGCACGGCGATCGGTCGAGGGATTCTAGCTGGAGAGGTCAAAATACCTCCTCAACCACTCATTCTCTCGATTCGGCCTGCCACGCAGCAGATGGGCACACACATTGGTCGCCAAGACCTTGACAAACCTCACCCCATGAACCCGGCCACCTCTGCTAAGTCACCAAACGTAGCGAACCACTTGGGGTTACCTATGGTAGAGGTGTTGATTATCCAACAAATCGTTCCCGGGGTGGCGGTACCCATATCCGCCTCTTAAATAAAATATCAATAAAATTTTGCATTAGTCTTTCAACAAAATGTCTCCGGCCAACTATTGCAGCTTTTAAAAATGCATTACAGAAAGTGCTCTTTTTACGGTGAATTCCCTATACATACAAAGAAAAAGCATTATTTTGCTTTTTCGGCTTCTGAAATAGGTATCCCTCATTGTCAAGTAACATTGCAGTGTTTTTAAAATAATTTACCATGTCCAGTGATTATTTTAGATATTTATCGAAGTTGGACTTCAAGTAATGAATCTTTATATAATCTTTTATATTATTATTACAAGATGCGTGGGCTTTTTCAGATGCCTTAGAAAATTTCTTTGCTGGTTCACGAATTTCAGGAGTGTGATTTGATTATCTAGGTACGAAGTTTTCACAAATCTCAATTGTTCGTTGGTAAATTTTTAAAATTTATTTGGTTTGTTGTACGTCCACCTGTACTTGTAACATTTGTATTATATCAACTTAAGGATATTTAAGAACTGAGCAGAAAAGTACAGTATGTCAAAAAATTCTATAAGTTGAATAAAGTAGTTTTTTTCTTCATAACTACGGCTACACCGAGTTCCTACTATAAAGAAATCACCAAAGATATTTGAACAACGTATTACCTCCAACTTCGACACTTAGCACCTCTTAGCGGTTCAAGTTGTGAGGTTTGGTTTTCTTTTATATGTTATAGTCAAAGGCCGATATGCAGTGTCTTCGCGGAATGACTGTTTATACTAGGTTTGACCAAAGCTAAGTTAACTAAGACTTCAAGTCAGACCTGAGGATTGACTAGTCAAACCTAGGAGCGCCGGAGCCTCGAGGATTGACTATAACACATGTAGCAACCAGCCTTTGCTACAGCACGCTTTGGATTGCCCCCGAACCGTATCGATGTTTCCAGAAGCGGCGCCTGTGTTCAAACATATGCAAGCAAAATTACTAGAGCTCCCGTCAGCCATCTGGCATGGACGGTACGCGACTGAACAGTAGGTACCTAGTTCATCGAAACAGAGCCGCGGACCTACCTACCTCTCACGCATTCCAGAAAAGGTACGAACCATTGTACGCTTGCAATGCACAGTTCTAGTGCTTTCGAGTAACTAGCCGAGTGATGATTTACTACCAATACTCCACTCGTCTGGCCATATAAAACGCGCCCAACAACAGCGAAAGGACCAGTGTTCGTTCAACTTACCGAGCAGTCGTCTCTTCTATCCGCAATCAACCTTGACCCAGTGTGTAACTTCGTTAGTACTATTTAATATCGTAAGACTGTTACGCTGACCGTGTTTGTGTGATTACAAATTATAATTATTGTGGGAACTCATTAAATGTTTTTTTATCACGCAACCTCGCTGTTCTTCATTAAACCACCAGCCTACACTGAGTACCCACATTGGTGACCTCCGACGTGCACGGACAATTCTACAGTGAGCATGACGCGTGCAAATACGTCTACCGCGAGCACGTCGCGCACGAAATAAACTCTTCGGTGATAAATTTCACACAGCAATCATCATCATCATGTCTCTTATGAGCGGAACATCTGAGGGCAACCAGCAACCAATAACCAGCAACCAGCAACCAATGACCAGCAACCAGCAACCCAACATCAAGTACCCACCGCCTGAGGTCAACCGAGTGGCAGTACGCATTCCGCCTTTTTGCCCTACTGACCCAGAATTATGGTTCGCTATGGTGGAGCGCAGCTTCGAGGCAGCAGGAGTGACTGTGGATGCCACAAAATTTGGTTTCATTCTCGGAGCCTTGGATCCCGCCCACGCCCAAGAAGTCCGAGACATCATTGTGAAGCCCCCTGAGGTCGGTGCATATGCTCTATTAAAATATGAACTAACCAGACGCCTCAGCTCCACCCAGGAGCAGAAGACAAGGAGACTCCTGGAACATGAAGAAATCGGAGACCGCAAACCCTCCCAATTCTTGAGACACCTGCGCACCCTCGCCGGCAGCGCTGTGCCCGATGAGGTTTTGAGAACCCTATGGATGGGCCGTCTTCCTAGAAGCATGCAGGTGGTTCTGGCTGCGCAGCAGGATACCCCGCTTGACAAGGTGGCCAGCTTGGCAGACGCCATAGCAGACTACGCTGGTAGACCGGCAGTTAACACAGTGGCTGTTCCATCGTCCGAAGACTCATTAGTTACACAGATGGAGCGGTTGATGCAGCTTCTCCAACAAGAGCTCGCTACTTTGAGGTGCGAAGTTTCGACACTACGCTCTGGCCAGCATAGGAGGAGCGCCACCCGGCATCGTTGGAGCAATCGTTCCCGCAGTCAGTCCAGAGGTCGTCAGCCCGAGGGCACATGCTGGTACCACTGGAAGCATGGGACGAAGGCAAGCAAGTGCACCAAACCCTGCAACTTCCAACAGGGAAACGCTCGGGGCTCAAACTGATGGCGACCAGCGCCAGCCCCAACCAAGTCAGTCGTCTTTTTGTTACAGACAGGGTAACCCGTACCCAATTCCTTATAGACACCGGCGCAGATCTCTGCGTTTTCCCACGACGCCTTGTCCAGGGACGTCCCACTAAAGCGACATACGAACTGGCAGTAGCAAATGGCAGCACAATCGCTACCTATGGCAGCCTAACGCTCAACCTGGATCTGGGATTGCGACGCGACTTTACTTGGAGCTTCGTCATTGCAGACGTCTCCAAGCCCATCATCGGGGCAGACTTTCTCGCCAAATACGAGCTACTGGTAGATGTCCGAAATAAACGGCTGCTGGACCAGGTGACGAATTTAACCATCACGGGAAAACGAAGCGACAACAAGATCGCTTCCATTAAGACGGTCACAGGAACGTCCCCGTATCACAAGCTACTTCAACAGTTTCCTGACGTCACTCGCCCTGACGGTGCCAGGAAGGAAGTTCGTCACGCAACACTGCACCATATTAACACTACGCCAGGACCTCCAACAGTCGATCGCCCACGACGCCTTGCTCCTGACAAATTAAAACGCGCCAAGAACTAGTTCGAGGCCATGGTCCGTCTCGGAATCGCTCGACCTTCCGAGAGCTCTTGGGCATCTCCCTTGCACATGGTACCCAAGAAGGACGACCAGTGGAGACCATGTGGCGATTATAGAAGACTGAACGCCAGAACTATTCCGGACAGATACCCCGTACACCACATCCAAGATTTTGCACAGGCACTAAGCGGCACCAAGATCTTCTCAACGATAGATCTGGTGCGGGCATATAATCAAATCCCTGTGGCTCCTGAGGACATTCCGAAGACAGCAATCACTACGCCATTCGGACTCTTCGAATTTCCGGTGATGTCTTTCGGCCTCCGCAACGCAGCCCAGACCTTCCAACGCTTCATAGACGAGGTTACCAGAGGCTTGGATTTCTACATAGACGACATCCTTATTGCCTCAACGTCAGAGGAAGAGCACCTAGCCCACCTCAAGATATTATTCCAGCGCCTACAGGAATATGATGTTGTCATCAACGCCGCCAAATGCCATTTCGGCCTGACTAAGGTCAAATTCCTAGGATACCTGGTGTCTGACGCTGGCACTTCACCCCTCCCAGATAAAGTGGAAGTCATCAACAACTACAGCCAACCAGCTTCCATCAAGGATCTTCGCCGTTTCCTGGGAGCTATAAATTTTTACAGGAGATTCATTCCCAACGCCGCGAGGACACAAGCTCCACTCAATGACCTCCTAAAAGGGAACCAAAAAGGCAAACAACTCGTGTCTTGGACTGCCGAAATAGTAAAAGCCTTCAGCAAGTGCAAGGAAGCTCTGGCCCAGGCAACCCTGCTCGTTCACCCGAAGTGTGACGCCCCACTCTCTATCGTCAGCGACGCGTCCGATACTACAGCTGGTGCCGCACTCCATCAATTCGTCGCAGGTCACTGGGAGCCTCTGGCATTCTTCTCGAAGAAGTTTTCGGCAGCTGAAAAGAAATATGGCGCATACGACAGAGAGCTACTAGCCATCTATCTCGCTGTGAAATACTTCCGCCACATGGTGGAAGGCAGGTCGTTCACCATATTTACCGACCATAAGACTATCACGTTCGCCTTTCAACAAAAAGCAGACAAAAGCTCACCAAGGCAATCCCGCCATCTGGACTATATCAGCCAGTTCACAACTGACATCCGACACGTCTCCGGAAAATACAACATCGTCGCGGATGCTCTCTGCAGGGTCGAGACGATAGATACTCCTCTGGACTACGCAGCGCTGGCAGCTGACCAGATGTGCGACCCTGAACTGGAACAACACTTGCAGGGAAGTTCTAGCCTACAACCTAAGAAGATCAATATTCCAGGTACTGACGCGCATCTCTACTGTGACGTCTCAACTACCATAGCCAGACCCTTCGTCACGAAGAAGTACAGACCTGCGGCATTCAATGTGGTCCATCAGCTGGCTCACCCTGGAATCAACGCCACGGTTAAGCTTATAACTCAACGTTATGTCTGGCCGGCCATCAAAGCCGAGACTATTAAGCTCGCACGCAATTGCCTCCAATGCCAACAAAGCAAGGTTACACGGCACGTGTCAGCACCCCTGGGAGCCTTTCCCAGACCCTCCGCTAGATTCGAGCATGTCCACATCGACATAATCGTCATGCCTTCTTCAGAAGGATGCCGATACTGCCTCACGTGTGTGGACAGATTCACGAGATGGCCAGAGGCATTCCCGATCCCAGACCAAGAGGCTGAAACAGTGGCGCGTGCTTTCTACAAGTGCTGGATTACAAGATTCGGCACTCCGCATTACTACGGACCAAGGGAGACAATTTGAGTCAAGGCTGTTCAGGCAGTTGAGTTTCCTGGCAGGCACGACACAAATCCATACAACTGCATACCACCCCGCAGCAAATGGCATGGTGGAACGATTTCATCGTCAACTAAAGGCAGCGATCAAGTGCCATCAAAATAACCGTTGGACGGAAACACTTCCCACCATACTCATGGGAATCAGAGCAGCTTGGAGAGATGATCTCGCTACAACCTCAGCCGAGCTAGTATACGGCGAGCCGCTCCGCTTACCCGGCGAATTCCTATGTACAGCACGACCTAACGTCAACGACGACACCGGAAGCTTCCTCAAGGAACTACGGAAACATTTCAACGAGCTGAGACCAGTTGAAGGTACCCGCCATGGTGATGGACATCATTTCGTCTTCCAAAATCTTCCCACAGCTTCTCACGTCTTTCTGAGGGACGAAACAGTCAAGAGCCCGCTTCAACAACCCTACAGCGGCCCTCATAAAGTCGTTCGTCGGCACAAACGAGCATATACCATACTGGTAAAAGGGAAGGAAATCACCGTGAGCATCGACCGCCTCAAACCAGCATACATTGCTCAAGATCTTGAGAGATTCGCATCACACTCGCAAACCGCATCAGAGCCACCAGCCGCCACATCACAACCAATCCTTCCGTAGTTCGATGGCAGTCATGATCAGACACACATAACCACTTGTTCTGGAAGGCGGGTTCGATTTCCCGATCACCTCGGTTTCCGACCATTCCTCCTTCCACCGCAGCCATGTCTGCGTTGTCTGGGGAGGGAGTCCTGTAGCCAGCAGCCTTTGCTACGTCACGCTTTGGATTGCCCCCGAACCGTATCGATGTTTCCAGAAGCGGCGCCTGTGTTCAAACATATGCAAGCAAAATTACTAGAGCTCCCGTCAGCCGTCTGGCATGGACGGTACGCGACTGAACAGTAGGTACCTAGTTCATCGAAACAGAGCCGCGGACCTACCTACCTCTCACGCATTCCAGAAAAGGTACGAACCATTGTACGCTTGCAATGCACAGTTCTAGCGCTTTCGAGTAACTAGCCGAGTGATGATTTACTACCAATACTCCACTCGTCTGGCCATATAAAACGCGCCCAACAACAGCGAAAGGACCAGTGTTCGTTCAACTTACCGAGCAGTCGCCTCTTCTATCCGCAATCAACCTTGACCCAGTGTGTAACTTCGTTAGTACTATTTAATATCGTAAGACTGTTACGCTGACCGTGTTTGTGTGATTACAAATTATAATTATTGTGGGAACTCATTAAAGGTTTTTTTATCACGCAACCTCGTTGTTCTTCATTTAACCACCAGCCTACACTGAGTACCCACACACATATATTTGAATGAACTTAAAATTGTTCATCGACTGCTCATTCATAGATGATGCTAATTTAATTATTTTTGGAAAAACAATTTTATTTAAATTTTAATGAATTGTTCATTTGTGGAAGTACATATGGAATTACGAATTGTGAATATGAATAAATAGTTTAGTCTGTACATAAACTCAATGGGTTCATGGGGTGAGGTTTGTCTTGCAGGCGGATGACCAGGACACACTGAACCCCAGATTCCTACCCACCCCTTAAACCTTTTTCCTTCCCAGAACCTTTCTCTTCTTTCTTTCCTTAAGAAAAAACCTCCTCACAGCATCCCCAAAGATGTCATAGGCCCTGTGGGAAATTATTTTCCTCAGGGCCTCCTGTGAAAAAAAAAGCTCATGTAAAAAAAAAAAAATCTTTACAAATTAACACAACATAGTACCTATCTAAATAATTTTTGTGCAAACTTTCCCCTGACTCAACAATTTTTGATTTCTAAAATTCTAAAATATTTCATTTCATGTTTATTTGAAACTATAAGTTTCTAAGCATAATCTACCTTTTAAGTAGTAAGTTTGTGAACTCGTCAAAAGGATTAGGAAATTTATTAGACTTAGAAATATTCTTAGCTTAGAAAACCTAAAAAGAGTGTACTATGCAACTGTTCAATCTATATTGCAATATGGTATTATTGGCTGGGGAGGAACATATGACAATATTTTAAATCCCCTCAAAATTGTTCAAAGGTTGATAATTAAGGTAATCTTAAAAAAACCGTCTAAATTTCCTACTGAAATTCTTTTTTCAATATTCAATGTGCCTATAATAGACAAAATCTATAAAAAATATTCAATTCTTCAAATTTACAAAGAAATACAGTTAAATACTCGTAACTTCCAATTCAATACATCAGCAAGATACCAGAAAACTATTAAAATTCCTAAATTTAATACTAAGCACATCCAAAATTCCTATCTTTATCTGGGCATAATCTAATATAACAACCTCCCATTAAAATTAAAAACCTTCGAAAATATGCAGGAATTTAAGCCCAAATTAAAAAATTACCTGAAACTGCTATAAAAGTCCCAAATATGTTTACTTTGTATCTTAAAGTCTGCTATTTTATAAATCATTTATTCCTTCTTTTTTCTTTCATTTCTTAGTTTCTAAATCTCTGAGTCTACTATTGTATAAATCTTGCGTTCTTTCTTACGTATCCTTTACTTACTTATTACAATAATTTTTGTTACTAACTTACATGATTCTTCCATTTATAATGATTTTTTAATTTATATTATGATTTTTTTAAACTCTTCAGGATTTTTATTTTTAAATTATACAAGATTTTTTAACCTTCTTATTATTTACAATAGCCTTTATTACTAACTTACACGATCATTAATTTACTAATTGAGCTAGAACTCCCTCACCAAACACAAGAGCATTGTCTCTTTATGGTGAGGAAAGGCAATTATTTTTATTTTTTGTTAACCTTACGTAACTATGTAACTGTTGTAACTTCATATGTATTTTTAATAAACATTGCCAATAAAAAAAAAAATAAAAAAAAAAAAAAGTAATAAAAGGGCGTATTTCACACATTGATTGAACTTATAATAAATGGCTTATTTGATAAATTATATTATGTAGGTATATTTTAGAAATACAAAAAAAAATACTTTCGGTAATGTTAATTACTTCTACGGGCCGGTATAAATATCAGTAGTTGCTCTTTACGGTTGCTAAGAAAGATATTTACGTCTGTTAAGTTGCTCGATACTACAAATTCGGACAATATAAACCGAATGATGCCATTACTAAAAATTGCTGATATACCGGGACCAAGTCTTGTTTCACACATACAGGATAAAGCTGCCCGGGACTGGGTAGCCGGTAAAAACAAATCTGTCACACGTCACGGTACCTGGTTTGTATGTTTGTACCCAGCCTCGGCAAGTTAGCAAACCAGTGATAGTATGTTTAAGGAAATTTTCCTAGATCTAGAGATTTTTTTAAATTTTTTTATTATAGTGACTATAGTGACTATATAAAAAATTTTTACATACAAAATGCAATGTGAAATTAAGTACAAAATATTGTATTTCTTAGTCCTCCTCACTAGGGGGTCCTGTGCCGAGGCGGACTAAAGTTATTTAAATATAGTTCATTTGTCTTCTATGTCGTTTTTAGCGTCTTCGCTAGGGTTTTCTCATTGACCTCTTTAAGCCATAGATGGCTAATGATGGCAACTGGACGGTTTTGTCTGGCACATTTTTTTTTTTTTTACATGAGCTCCACACAGGAGGCCCTGAGGAAAATAATTTCCCTCGGGGCCTATGTCATCTTTGGGGATGCTGTGTGGAGGGTTTTTTTAAGGAAAAGAAAGGAGAGGAGAGTTCTGGGAAGGAAAAGGGTTTAAGGGGTGGGTAGGAATCTGGGGTTCAGTGTCTTGGTCATCCGCCTCCAAGACCTAGACAAACCTCGCCCTATGAACCCGGGCATCCCTGCTAAATCACCAAACGTAGCGAACCACTTGGGGTGACCTATGGCAGAGGTGTTGGTTATCCAATAAAGGTTCCCGGGGCGGCGGGAGTGGGTACCCAAATTGTAAAATAAAACCAAGCGTTAACAAAACAATTTTGAAAATTAAATATCCTTATAAAAATATGATGTAGAACAGCCTCTTTCACTATTTGATGTTGATGTGAAAAATATTCACTTGGACTAATAGTGCTTTTTTTAAATTACAACCCTTTTCCTAACATCTTGTTACTATTTAAAAGCACTTAAATGCCCTCCATTTTTTCCTATAAATTATTATTACTTTTTAAATTAGCTCCATACAGTAGGCCCTGAGGAAAAAAAATCCCTCAGGGTCTATGTCATCTTTGGGGATGGTGTGTGAAGGGTATTTTTAGGAAAGGAAGGAGAGGAAGTTCTGAGGACTTAAAAGATATTAAGGGTGGGTAGGAATCTGGGGGTAAGTAGGATAAGGTTGGTAACTGATAGGATTCCAAGTATATTTTTCATTTATAATACATGCTTATAATATAGGGGGGGTAAAATTAAAACCACAGTGGAATTTTACAAATTTATTTTAAATAGTTGGATGTACAAAAGAAACCAAGCTATTGAATTTCTAACTGAATATAAATAGAAATAAAAATGCACATCCATCCACATAATATAGATATTAATTATATATGAGCAATTTGTGAGGTATTTTATATATACTTTTATATACATACCTGACAATTTATTACTTTACAAGGATCAATGGACAGAATTTGGGTTATATAGTTTTCTAGTGACAGTTTAACGATTATCAGTCACGCAAGACGCTCCATACAGTTGACTATTCTGGAATCGAGACTAAGTTTTAAGATGAAAATCAGTCTAAGTTTCGATATAGCACATTCACATTAAGTATATTACTTCAGCCATTCTAATATTTGACTGCATGACAACCATATTTTGCACAAGGGCTGCCAAAAATGCTTAAAAAATACTGGCCTGGCGAAACTAACATAGGTATTATAAATATTTTATTAAATACTAGGCCAGCAGAAAAGTAGGCTAGCAGTTGTCTATGGTAAGAAAGATGAGCCATATTATTTTTTTTTGATTTTCCATATTTTTGGTTGGTGTTTTTACAATTGAAAAGAATGTTCTATTTTCAAATTAAAACTTCTTGCATGGATAAAACTGTTCTGAGATATACGGGGTGTCCGGGGGTAAAGTGCATTAACTTCGGGAGGTGATTCTACATGATGGTAAAAAAGATAGGAGTAAAAAAGATTAAAAACTTTTTCCAAAATTCCAACTTTTTTTTTCCCATACAAAAAGACATACCTACCTACTAAAAATCCGGTACGATCTTACTTGCTGAGAGCCTGCCGGGCGCCCGACTCGATTGTGGTTGGCCTGTATCGTAACCGCGGAAAATAATAAATCTGGCCGCACTTCATCTTCTTATCTCATTTAATTTGATCTTTTTACCTCAAAACTACCCTTAAAAGTTGGAATTTCGAAAAAAGTTATTTATCTTTTTTACTTGTACTATCATGTAGAATCACCTCCCGAAGTTAATGCACTTTACCCCCGGACACCCTGTATAACTCTCTCAGAAAGGTAGTAAACTATCGTAAAATACCTTTTATCACTCAAAATGTTGAAATGTAAAAAAACCCATTCAGTTGCAAAATTCTTTAGTTCATATCAGTTTCACTTCTGACAAAATTTAGACCATGAGCTTAGATATTGTTATTCAGCTTCACAGACAACTTCTGACAATCTTACATTGTTTTGATGTGTGTAGGTTTTAAAATTATAATTTTGAAATTTTTTACACTTCTCACATAAATTTGAAATGTTAACTGCTTGCTTATTGGCATGGGAACTCCAATCTGTTGTTGTACATTACAATCCAATGACTTAGCAGTCTTGAAACTAAAGAGGTCTGATTTGGGATACACATTAGTCCATGTGGGAGACGTGAAACTAATAAGACACTTTTGTGTTCAACATATTGATTAAAATCAGTAAAAGTCATGTACCAGTAATAATAAATTTACAGTTGGCAGCCCTATTTCGTATGCATTTATAAATGAATTATATCCGAAACAGTGTTTTCTAGTAAGATTATTCTTGTATCTTATGCAATTGCATACATTTTATAATGCTAAAGGAGTTTTTCCGTAAATCGTGTAACTGTCGCTTTACAATATTTAATCAAGAAAGAAAAGTTTTCTCTAACAAAAACTTTTAATTAATTGACATATTCTTTAAAATTCTATTATTATGTATGCAATTATATCAAAAGAAATACGTTCAGAAAATTATTATTACTATGTTGTTTGATGTATATTGTATATTATTTCAATAAAATATTCTAAAAATTGCAAACTGCCAAACAAAAAGACTGATTTTATCTATAAATAAGATGTTTGTAAAATTTAAATAAAACAGCAATAATCTATCATAAGATATCTTATAAAGTAAAAAAAAAACACAAATAGTTTTGACCTTTCGACAAAACGATTTTAAAAATTATATTTGCGAATACCAAAGACAATATTATATTACAAAATACACTAAGCAATCTATAATTTATTCTCGAAGCGCCGATTAAAAAATAAATAATTTGTAAACGGGAAAATACACTTTATGTATATAAATATAATATTATATTTGATAAGCTTCGTGGCAGAGCAGTCAAAGCTTGACTTTGGGCCCAGAGTTTGCTTCAAAATCCGGAAAAGTGGGTAAAAAAAATATTTTTTTTCACAAACTTCAAGAAGAGAAGATACTCTCAGTATCGTTCAAAGTTTCTTCCAACCCACGTCTTCCCCGTTGAGAGTGCCATAGAACCCTAGGCTACAGGAAGCAGAGTTCCCGCATAGTATACACATAATTTTAAAAGGAATATTTTATAACAGAAACAAGTAAGCATCAGCAAAATAAACTCATATTTCTTACTTAACACGGCGTCTAGTCTTCCTACTTACGAGTAGGTATTATAAATTTGTTTTATAAATGCACCAGAATATAATATTTAAAAAATGTTGATTTCTTTATTTAAGCACATAAAACACAAAGTATTAAATAACAACAGTTAACCCTTTCAATACCGGAACTCTTCCTGAGGAACATGAAGAAAAAAATAAATTTCTCTTGATTTTGTAAAACAAATAACCCCATATTTTGTAAAGCACTTGTGAAGGATATTCATCTTGGCCTCTTTTTTTTCTGCTTGGTTGCATCTCTATTTCAGTGAACAATACATATCCCGTTTTAGCTGTTTTGCTTTTGCTGGGATCCATTATTATTTTAACATATTATATGTTGGTTATATTATTTTAACATATTTTATATTATTTTAACATTGTTATATTATTTTAACATATTTTATTTTATGTTGGTATCTTTATATTTATGCGTGTAACACTGAAAATTAATATGTTTTTAAATTAAACAATTGTTTGTGTGATAGATTTTTCCTTCCTAAAAAAAATAGCCCTTTGAGGCCTAAAAACAACAAAAATCAAATCGAAAAAAAATCTAAATTGGTACTTAACCAAAAAAAATTAAACAACAGAAATTTTTAAATTATTATTATTTAAGGTTAAATGAAAACAAATAACTTTGTAAAAACACCACTGTATATAAAAAAATATATAGTGGTGTTTTTACAAAGTTATTTGTTTTCATTTAATTAAAAATAATATGCAAGGTGTCCGAAAACTTGCAAAACTTGCTTCCGAGTTTGCACATAATGTACAGTATATTTCCAACACGTTCCAGAGTGGAAGATACTTTCAGTATCGTCCTGGTGCAAGACTACCATTCAGAATTGAAACGTTGCTTGAAATGGCTTTAACCGTGTTTGGTGACCAGATCTGAATACTAGGTACTTCCTTACCTTCCTCTCCCCCATCTCCTTCCCCTAGCCACTACCTTCAGCCTCACAACATACCCAATTGGGGATACCATAGTCTCACTGGGTCCAGACGGGACAGCTGGGACTCTTGTAAGGTATTCACATAAAAAAACATAAAATATAGTCTGTAGGTATGTGGAAATAAAGTGTGGTGTTGAAAGGGTTAAATGATCAGAGATTTCAGAATAAAATAATTTAACGTGTCCTTAAAGGATTAAATAATACGTTGCTATAACTAGGCCATACTTAATACATGTGTCTACTTTATCTATTATTATATTATCACATTAATATTAATTTACATATCGGCTTGTTAAGTTTGTGATGCGTTGAAAGGGCTCGGCACGAGGCTAACAAGGGTTAAGTTTTTAATGGTAAAAAATGTCCCAATCAAATTTATGGGAACTCAAAAGTGTACTAGTTATTTGTCACCCATTGAATTTTCTAGAAACCTCTGCTCATACAGAGTGACTTGACGTGAAATATTGAAGGATGTAACAGAGGAAAAAATACCTCAAATATATTGCATTAATACTTTCAGTAGATTTGGATTGAG
Source organism: Limnephilus rhombicus (assembly GCA_929108145.2). Lineage (NCBI taxonomy): Eukaryota > Metazoa > Arthropoda > Insecta > Trichoptera > Limnephilidae > Limnephilus > Limnephilus rhombicus. The sequence continues at coordinate 40,553,518 of OV815279.1, forward strand.
AACTTGATAATTATTGTGAATGAAAACACTGTAAGATTATAACCACTCGAGCGATGGGGATTTCTGGACATTCGGTTTACAATTCGGCCAATCAATTTAATAAAAATATCACACCTCCAAATATTAATATGGAAACATATGAACTGTTCATTGCGGTTTAAAGCCGATGAAATTAGGTTGATTTTACCATTTATCCCATATTTTTAGGTTGTATAAAAAAAGTAAAATTTTTAAATTAAAATTTTTAAAAATCACTTTTCTAAATTTGGGTAGCCATCACCCGAGTGGTTAAATGCTCTGGTAAATGAGCAATTTTTTAAGACAATTTCTTGTCGGCAAGATGTCTTGTCAGTCAAGATGAAGCAAGATTGTCTATTCTTGTCGGGGTATTGCCCTATCTTGACGGTGAGTTCAATGGACTACCAATATTGCTGGGCAAAGTCTATTTCCTTCTCACTGTTACTCCAAAACTGTCATAGTCTATCATGAGATGGTTTTTTGTTGTGAATTTGTCTTATACATTACTGCAATCTTGATGGGACACAACAATGTTAAAGGTTAACACCGTGCCCAGCAAGATTATCGTTTGGCAATCGGCAATTTATCTTGCTCTTTTATCAGCACATTTATACCCCAAAGATTGTAATGGACAAAAAATATACAGATGACACAGGACACCTAAAATTATGTCTCAATAACAGTGGAACAAGAATAATGTCTAGTCTAGTACATTTTTGAAAATTTCATATCAACCAATAACCGTGATTATTAATGCTTGATTAATAAATAGAGATTTTACGTTGTTCCTCAATCTGCCCGCAATGCATCACAAGTCAACAAAAATAAAACCGTTTTAACGAAATAAGACATTTTGTCGTTACAATGACTAGCTACAAAAGTGACACATATTACCCTTTTTCTGAGATTCGACGAGAGATGACATTTTTTGACAATAAATATTGTTATTTCATATCGTTATACATAAATACACAGCACCGCTATATATTAAATCTTCCACACATTAACATTTATACATATTGACTTTATTTTTATCACTAGATTGTATTTATTTAGACTAGAGTTTTCTCAGCTCCTTTACATTTCTATGATTGAAGAACATAACCTATTCGGTTATCATATTCACATTAAAATAGTTAAAAGAGGACAGCATACTTCATAATAGCGTACGCGGCCAATCTCAGAGCAGTTTGTAAAGCTTAATAATAAGTTTATCTCATTTCCTCATAAGATGGAGTCATAGTACATTATGGTCGGAGATTCTTTATCAATCAACACGCTTCCCATCCAAACGTTTCGGTTAATTAAGTAAATACATTTTTCATTTGATGAACTTCATCCTTTATCGATTAAAGATTTACAAATATCTATACATAGTTGTATTCAAGGACAATGGTAAATGCTGTACACAAAAAATATAGGCACCCAACATAAAATAATAAAAAAAAATTATTGAACGCTCCCAGTTGAAAATTGCCAATATATTGATCACTAAGCTTGTGATTTGATCTGCTAACTAACTCTGTGTGTTAAAGGAAAAGGGAGACGAATTGAGTTAAGTATGCAAATTCACCCCTTAGATTCGTACTTACCCTCCAAGTAAGATTTAGACGAGTTAAAGTAACAAGGAACTTTATTGATGCAAAGGATATCATGACGTGATACAATTTAGAATGTAGAACGTTGAATTTACTCATTTCGTTGGAACTTTTTTGACTCATCCCCTTCTTCCTTTCAAAGTTCCTTTCACACAGAAATAATCATCATCTTAACTAATCTTATTCCCCTTATCCTATTCGGGTCGGGGACCCACGGCATCGACAAGGCGCCTCCATTCGTCCCTGTCTTGCGCTGATTGTGCGGTCTGCATCCATGGCAGTCCCACCTCTCCTCACACAGTTTCTGGAGTTGTCTCGCGCAAATGTGTCTGGGGCGGCCCACTAGATGTCTACCCTCTGGAATCCACTCAGTATTTTCCTAGGAATTCGGTCCTCAGACATTCTTAGTATGTGTTCAAGCCACCTCAATTGCGATTTTTCTACGAAGAGTAACAGTGGTTGAATGTTTAGATCGTCTCGTATTGTCGAGTTTCTTATTTGATCCCATTTCGTAACCCCTGCCACTCCTCTCAAGTACCTCATTTCGGCAGCTTGGATTCTAGAGCGTGTTCGTTCGTTAAGCATCCATATCTGGTGACCATAAGAAATAATCTAATAATCACATTGAAAACACTTCTACAGCAAAATAAAATAGCATTATTTAACAATAAATTAATTACATTTGCGCAAAACTCAATCAGCTCTCGTGAAAATTTTACTAATATGAGTTATACATAGTTCAATATGGAGCAGATGAAATAATTTTCACAAAAATAATGCATTTAATAAATTACAAATAGATTTATTTGCCGAGTAGAGATACTTCCGATCTTGCTAGAATTAAATTTTTGCATATTCTGCTTCTAGCAAAAATCAATATTATGTAGTGCCGTTCCTCATCCAGAACATATTTATATATGTGAGAGACGACACGTCTATTCTTGTCTTAGTGGTATAATTTGACTTCCTTTTCCTTGTTCTGGCGTCATCAATACGTTCTATGATTGGTTGTTTGTTCTGTCACTGCAGTTGGCGTCTTGCGTCATTTCCCTTTGTTTTCAATTGACATCGAATTCTTTCGAATGTGGTAGCTATCTCGCGCTTTATCGAAGTTTTATTCAATGTAAAAGTGCTCGAGATAACAAAAAAACTTATAAAAGTGCTTCCTTTGGTGTAAAAAATATTTAACAAGTGAAGTTTACGTAAATTTTACGGATCGCATTGCGCATTTTGTGAAAACGCGGAACGCATTATTGTTGTTATTATTTCGCGCAATGTCGAACGTAGAATCCAGGAAATCGACGCAAAAACGCCGTATTGATGATACAAACTCATCAGACTCTTCTTCTTCGAGTTCTAATTGTTCTCGGCCTAAGAACAGAAGGCACAAGAAGAGATCGCAGAAAAAAATGCTGAAGAAATTGTCGCGGCAGTTAAGCGATTTGCAAAGCTTCGTTTTCAGGCGAGATGCCGCCGGTGATTCCGACGCGAGCGAATTTGAGGGCCCAGAAAATTTAGAGACCCAAATTGAGCCTACTTGTGGCACATCCGCTGCTCCGGTTTTCCATATGCCGGATCCCACCGTGTCGCTAAAGGAACCGCAAATGAATGCGCCGACGGACGCCATGCTGAAGACGGTGGAGCGCTTGCAGAATTTTAATTCTCCCGGTTGGTGTGACGTTCGCTACGCCAAAACATTGAAAGAATACGTAGCAGACCCGGGGTTCAAGGAATTAGAGGTGAACTGCGAACTCAATTCCTTCACACCCGCATGTGCCCAACTCATGGGAATGGAGAGAGCCTTTGCAGCAATTTCCCACGTAGCATTACAACAAAGGCAGGTCATCCAGGACTCTGTACAGAGCGTCCTAACCTGGAGCTGTCAGCCTGATGCTGAACTCTCACCGGAGACCTTACGAGAGAAATTTCAGGAGGTTTTCGGGGGAAGTATTTCGAAGAACGACGCCATTCTTCAGATTGCTTGTGGGAAGCGGGCTGAAGTTATCGAGCATCGGCGTGATCGCATCCTGGAAATGTGTAAAACTCCATTTGATAGATCAGCTCTGGGGAAAATTCCTCCAACTGTGACCCATTTATTTAATGAAGACAAGCTCATCTCCCAGTTGCAGAGACTTGGTGGGGCGAGCAAAGTCTTCAGGGCTCCGTTTTCGCAAGCAAGAAGTAGCGAAATTTTGTCAAGGCCGAAAAGCGGAACACGAGCAGTCATACCAACTCAGTGTGCTCCCGCAGGGAATCTGGGTTCCACCCAATTTCCGTCTCAGTACCGGCGGGCAGACCCCGGTCATCATTCTGGCCCTTCCTCCTCTGCCAGCAGAGGACGGAAATTTCGGAGGCCGACGGGGCGAGGGCAGACCTCGCACCGTCGCCGCCGAAACAATTGACAACCAGCCCGGGCGATTTCAGGGAGGGCAATTGCGAAGTTTTTTACAAATATGGCGTACCGCAGAAGCCCCCGACTTCGCCCTAAAAATCCTCAATGGCTATCGGATCCCATTTTGGTTGAGACCACCATTGACCAGACCCACTCAGGTGAGACTGCACAATTTCTCAACAAGGCACACACCCGATATGGACATGCAAATAAAGGAGTTGCTGAAGATGGGAGTACTGGAAGCAGCACCCGTGAATCGAGGCTTTCTCTCCCAGATGTTTCTGGTGCAGAAGAACGACGGGACCCATCGTCCTGTCATCAATCTGAAAGCGCTGAACGATTTTGTGCGAGTGAAAAAGTTTTCCCTAATCTCCCACTTCAAAGTGCCCGATTTCTTGCAACCCGGAGACTATATGACAAAAGTAGATCTGGCACACGCCTATTTTCATATACCAGTTGCAAAGACCCATCGCCGTTTCCTGCGTGTCGTGTACAGAGGTCAATGTCTGCAGATGACATGTTTGCCCCAGGGTTTGAGCAGTTCCCCTCAAATTTTTGCAGCAATAACCAATTGGATCGCAGAGATCCTTCGGAAAAAGGGCATACGAGTCATTGTTTATTTGGACGACTTTCTCCTGGCTCATCAAGACCAAGAAACTCTCCGACTGCAGACACTAGTAACATTGGATTTATTACAGTCCCTCGGTTGGACCATCAACCTAAAGAAATGTGTTCACCTACCGACACAGGCGATAGAATATCTGGGAGTGTCATGGAACACTTGCCTCAATCAGAAGACGCTAACTGGGAACAAGTGCCGCGCAATATGGAAGTCATTGCAAAACCTCATGACAAGAAAGAGATGGTCCCTGAGGGATGCGCAGAGCATCCTAGGACAGCTGAACTTCGCAGCGTTTGTGGTTCCCAGGGGTCGCTTGCACTGCAGGCAGATGCAGCTCCAGTCAATTGCCATGGCAAAGCTTCCACCCCGGAAGAAGGTACCCGTAAACCTTGCAGTATTGAACGATTTAGAGTGGTGGAGGCACAAGGTGAGTACACATTCCCTTATTCATTTCCCCAAAGCATGCCACTTCATTGCGACAGACGCAGCAGACAGCGGGTGGGGGGCACAGGTGGACGACACTCCACTCTCAGGCTGTTGGACACAACAACAAACCAAATGGCACAGCAACCTAAAAGAAATGTTTGCTATTCTCCATGCATTGAAGTGTCGGAAAGCCAATTTGAGCAATTCTACTTGTCTCATTCAATCGGACAACAGAACAGTATTAGCATACCTACGCAACGAAGGAGGTACGAAATCAGTGAGCCTCCTTCAGTTGACATATCAGATTCTGGAAGTAGCGGATGCGAACAATATAAGGATGGAAGTGTATTACCTACCGGGACGATACAACGGACTCGCCGATCATCTTTCCCGAGGGACCCTGTTACCCGAATGGCACCTTCTACCTCCAGCGATCGAACAGATATTCCGCTCATGGGGCAGACCCATGGTGGACTTATTTGCGTCCAAAACAGCTCATGTTGTAGAGAGTTACGTATCCATAGACCCCACAGACACGGCAGCCCTATATCACAATGCTTTCAGCAGGATCTGGTGCTTCCCACTGGCATGGGTGTTTCCACCGCCCTGTTTGATACCCAGAGTCCTGGAACATCTAAACAAGTGTGTCGGTATGTACCTGCTGGTAGTACCGAGGTGGCCCAAAGTGTTTTGGTTGCCAGATCTTCAGTCGAGAGCGCTAGCCCCACCTCGGCAAATAACCAACCTTCTATACAACCTGGTGGACACATCGACAGGTCTTCATCCTCCTCAGATCCAAAAACTGGAGATGGAAGTATGGAAGATTGGGGCTGGAGAGGAGCGCTATATGGATGGACAGAGCATGAAAGAGGTCTCCTCAATGCCGGATGGCGATCTTCAACAATCACGGCATATAAACTAGCATGGAAAAGGTGGGGTCAGTGGTGTGTCAAAAATAAGGTTGATATAACTAATCCATCAGGTTCCCAATTGGCAAGATTCTTAGCCAATTTAAAGCTTAACGAAGGCTTGGCTCCAAGTACCATTGGACTTCATAAATCAGCCATTTCAACATTAACTAACCCAGAGTGTGAATCGCTAAGCAACCATATCTTGGTGAAACAAGTAATGAAGGGTATAGTTAATACTACCAGAAAGAAGAAAATGTTGCCTATCTGGGACCCGAGACAAGTTAGTTTTTGGTTAAAAGAAAACCTTCCAGAAACAGTTACTCTGTTTGAGGCCTCTCGAAGATGCGCTGTTATTCTTCTGCTCGCATCTGGACGAAGAGTGCATGATCTTACTCTGTTACGATACACACCAGACAGTTTTGTGGACAATGGGGACCATATTATACTTTGGCCAGCTTTTGGATCTAAAACTGATTCCGCAACTCACCATCAGTCAGGATGGAAGCTTAATGCTTCCTCAGACCAAGCTACGGATCCGGTATATTGGCTCCGTAAAGTATGCTCTTTATCTAAAGTAAGAAGACATGAAGCAAATTCAATACCAGATTTATTTATTTCAACAACGGGCTTGCCAAAACCTGCTACAAGAACAATAATTGGAGGATGGGTAAAAACAGTTCTAAGAAGCGCTGGCATCGACAAATCAGCAGGAAGTACAAGGTCTGCCGTAGCATCATTGAGCTGGTTAGAAAATTGCCCCATTGAAAAGATCCTCGAAAGAGGAAATTGGAAGAGTGAGAACACATTTGCGAGACATTACAGAAAAGAGGTATTGGAAGGAGGTAACTCCCTAACATCGCTATCCCTCACAAATCTGTTTGAACCTATACAAGATTAATCAACGACCTCTCACAATTGACATCAGTTCTGTCACCAAGGCGATAACAAACACTTCTCACATATATAAATATGTTCTGGATGAGGAACGGCACTACATAATGATGGAGTTTTACCTACCATTAAAACTCTTATTATGTTGCCTTCCTCATCCAGAACATATTTAATCCACTGCTTGGTGAGATTACAATTGAAAACAAAGGGAAATGACGCAAGACGCCAACTGCAGTGACAGAACAAACAACCAATCATAGAACGTATTGATGACGCCAGAACAAGGAAAAGGAAGTCAAATTATACCACTAAGACAAGAATAGACGTTTCGTCTCTCACATATATAAATATGTTCTGGATGAGGAAGGCAACATAATAAGAGTTTTAATGGTAGGTAAAACTCCATCATTGTTTTATTTTCATTAGTGGATTTGGTGGACAAATAATTATAATAATTTGGGATTTTCACAGCCAAAAGTATTACATATCATGATTAATTTTTAGGTTTACTGTGCTGTGTTGCTTCCTTCTTTTTCAGCCAATGTTTCGGACAGCGTTACAGTGTCCATCATTGTAGTTTGTGGTAAAGTGTGTGTTTAAGTTTGTAAAGATGATACCGTATCGTGCGTGACACATGGACCATATCCAAAAAGATCTCTGAACGCTTCTGAGCGTGCAAACTTGGCCATCGCGAAAAATTGGCCATTAATTTGAATTTGTTCCCCAAGTCCTAGGAAGACCCAAAAAGCATCGAGCACTCCTAATTACGGATGCGATTGGAATAAACAAAAACCCCTTTAATATTATTAGAGACGACAGGGCTAAGCTTAATGGTCCTAGGTATCAAAACTAAATGCTGAAAACCACATTAATTTAACAAATTATTATACTGAAATAACTGCCCTAAGGGGATTAACGTGCATATCACCTTTTATTAATTTATGGATAAGCCGCCGCATTTTTATGCACAGATTACGGAAATTATACTTTATTTCAACAATTATTACAAGAAACAACTATTTACGAAGACAAAATAGGTTATTAGGTTCTTAGTTTAGGTAAATTAAGTAATTCATGCGTTTTTAGTTTGAAACGAAACTTCGCAAATGTCAAATCCATACAAAAAAACATGGCCGTAATGGAGATGGTGATTTTTAAACTTATGAAAATCGAATTTTAATGCATATTTTTCCGTCTATCTCGACTGAAACCGGTGGTTCTTGTTCTTGTGGTAATAAATTTTATGCCTATTTAAAGTGTAGCGGCATGCGGCGGCTTGTCCATACTTTACCCACCTTTTCTTTAGATAAACAAACACTTCACAACAATCAACAATCTGAAATTAATCACAATAAAATTACATATAATAACTGTTTTGATAAAACATTGCCACTTTTAACAATTAACCATAAAAAATAGATGGAGACTTTAACAAATGCTCTTATATTTTAAAATGCTGAAATATGTTTTCCTTTGTTATCACAAAAAAGATATCAACATTTAACCTGCTCAGAGATCAGGATGTATAATAATTAAAGAGTAAAATAATTGCAAATTAATCTAAATTAATAATTGCAATACTAGCAGTAAAAAAAACAACAAAGATCTAAATAATAAAAGTTACATTGAAATGCAAGTAACAATATTTTATGCTTCTGTGTACTGAATTGTAAAAGAAATATACAAAAAAAAACATTGACAACACCATGACGTACAATTAAAATTAATAATAATTGATGACTATCGAATGATTTCATGATAAATAATATTGTTTTCCCAAAAGCAAATGGACGCTTATGCCACTAAAAACAATACACCACAGCGTTTTTTTTTATAAAATACGCCAATGGCTTTATGTCTATTATAGTGAATTGCTTTTCAAATTTTCCAAATAGCAAATGTTTATTCAATTTATTGGAATAACTTTTGAAGGTTATGTACATCAATGTAATATTTAATCATCGAAGAAGACAATATTAATAAATTTAAACAAAACATGAAACAGAACGAGAACGGTCGCAACTGGGGATCGAACCCAGGACCTCTGTCTTACCGGAACAATGCTCTAACCAGTAAGCTATTGAGACCTGATTATTTTCTGTCATTTCTGTCAATCTCCTATTATCTCAATTTAAGAATTACCAATATTATCCTCAATTAATTCTTTTTTTTTTTGGCTGATATCTTTCAAAATATATGAGAAATTATAATCCTCAAACAAATTTAAATTTGTTATTATTATTACAAATTTAAATCATTGTTTTATCCCCTCTAACGACAGCTACCCAAATATAAATTCAAGGATTTAATATATATTTTTTAATAAAATCTAAAAATATGGGATAAATGGTGAAATCTGGATGAATTAACTGGCTTTAAACCGCAGTAAGCAGTTTATATGTTTATGTATTAATATTTGGAGGCATGTTATTAATTAAATCAAATGGCCGAATCAAAAACCAAACACCCGGATGTCTCCATCACTCGAGGGGTTATACACCTTATTTAGCCCCTTTAGACGCTCAATTTCTTATTTGCTAGTTGGAAATGTTTCACATTTGTTATGCAGAGTATCTGGACGAAGCTAATTGCGTATGCATCTAATCACTTTGCCAAATCCACATCTTTCGAAAGAATGTAACCTGAATAATATGCAAAATATGTTCTCAAAACTTCACTCAATTTTTTGCACGTTCCAAAGCATCCTTCTATTTTTGGGTGACAATATTACATTAAAAGGATACAATTATGCTATTAGAGTGTGTATTACATTATTTCGAATAGTCTTATGTTATGACAATATAAGTTCGATACGACTTAGATAATAATAATTCTACTTGTAATAAAATGTTACATTTATCAAAATGACATTTCGAATAGTCGTTCAGTTGCAGAAAACATTTGTATACATCGTAGTAACTATCACTGATTTTTATTGGACTTAATAAAGAAATAGAATAAATGCAATCCAGTAATAAATACAAATATCTGTTGTTTCAAAACAACTTATTAAGATGGGGGTATTTCAAAGAATTTCAATCATTTCAAACATTTTCATCAAATATCCAAATCACGTTATTATGTTTTCAGCTGATTGCATTTTGATATAAAACTGAAACAGATCTAGGAATCGGTGATCAAGAGGAATGGCTGCCTCTTTCATTCAAAACTTAAATTTTAAAGGATTTGAGGCAAAATATTCAACCAAACAGAATTGATTATTTTTTTTGATAAAAAGGGACTGCAAATATCTAGTACAGATATAAATATTCTATTTATTTGTGTTTTAAATTATTATATTTAGGCCATTAGAGAATTCGGTTTAGGGTGATTTTAGAGGCAAGTTTGGCTTTTTTGTGAGTTATTTGTTATTATAAAAATAATAATCTTGCCTCATCTAACGTTGTCGTAACATCGTAAGAAAAACATTTTTGTGGGTAGAAATTTTAATTACATATAATTACGTATACAATTTGGGAGGCGGGTGTGGGTACCACCGTCCCGAGAACCATTTATTAGATAACCAACACCTTTGTCATAGGTAACCCCAAGTGGTTCGCTACATTTGGTGACTTAAAAAGGTTGCCTGGGTTCATGGGGTGAGGTTAGGTCTTGGCGGCGGATGCGTCTGCCCACCTGCTGCGTGGCGGGCCGGAACGCGAGAGACTGGTTGAAGGAAGTCTTTTGAACTTTCCAGCTGGACTCTCTTGATCCATCACCTTGCACCACATTTGGAGGGATGGATTAATACGTCCGTCACTCCTGGACACACTGACTCCCAGATTCCTACCTACCCCTCATACCTTTTTCCTTCCCAGAACTTCCTATCCTTCCCTTCCTTAAAAAACCCTCCACCACAGCATCCCATAAGAAGACATAGGCCCCTAATGTAAAAAAAATATATAATTTAAACTTGAAATGCTTTTTAAATCATTTTTATTTTATTTTATATTTCGTTGTATTTACATAGAAAATTGACCAAAATCATTTAATTTTTTTTTTATCATTTGCTCCCTAATAATTGGCAAAACTATCTCTAAAATCATGAAAAAACCGAACTCTTTAATGGCCTGTATATCATATATTTGAAACAAAAATAAATAAAGTTGCACATATTCACACTAGATATTTGTTATACCTTTTGATTGAAAAACAAAAATTATTCAATTTATTTTGACCTCAAATCCAAATTTATGTTTTGTATAAAATATGCCGCAGCCGTTCCTCATAATGTCACATTTCCTCAACTTCAGCATTGCGTCGCCTTAGTTCTTAATTGTCCAAACGACCATTTGAAAATTTGACAGGAGGTGAAGGTTTTCTTTCATTATTTCAATGAAACATTATGAAAGGTGTTTAAGATAAAGCTATTTCCGTAAAGGCAAAGGTCTGATTAGTTTAAATAATTCTTAATTAAGTGATTAACTATCCCTTTTTATACTTTATTTTTAGTTTTAAAGTGGAGATTGAACAAAAACTAAAATGGTCGTTTGGACAATTAAGAACTGAGGCGACGATTGAACATTCTGTATTCATTGGAGATGTAGAAGTAGGGCAAAAAAGTGCAGCCATTCCACATAACGGGAACCTTTGAAATATTACCATAAACAATGTATTGGTCTTGATTGGCCATTTGAATCTTCACGAAACCCACTACCTAAGAACATTACAAATTGTTGAATGAATTCGTTGACCGGTTAATTACCGAAAGTATTTGAGTGCAGAGACAAGCAGGAATTTTTCGATGAAGAGGTCGGAGTCAAGGGCGGCAATGTGAGCGGCGCGGCCGATGAGGGCGTTTGCCGTGTGCGGGAGGGCATGCTGGGCATCGTATCGTGCCACCGTCAAAGTGCCCCGAGCTACGAGGGGAGACACCATGTTGTGGACCTGAAATGAAAAAGATTTGTAAATATTTCAATTATTTATAATAATAAAAAAAAATAACTAACTTTGTTTATTTAATTTTTTTTATTTTTTATTTTTTTATTTATTTTTTATTTTTTTTATTTTTAACTTTATGAGTAAAACCTCAAATTGTAATATTTAAATTAATGAAGACAATTAATGAAGACAAGTTCTTAGTCGAAGTATGGTACAGTTAAACATGACCGAATTTCATATCGACACCGTGGCGCAGTGGTTAGCGCGTTTGCCCGGAAAGCAAGAGGTCCTGGGTTCGAGTCCCAGAGGTGTCAATATGTTTTTCTGATTTTTCTGTTTCCAGATTTTCGATTGAGTTTCGCTTATATTGTCTTCATTAATTTAAATATTACAATTTGAGGTTTTACTCATAAAGTTAAAAATAAAAAATTAAATATTCATCCTAGACTTGCAGAAAAGTCGATAGATGTCGCATATTAAATAAAATGGATAAAGATTTATCCAGACACTATCTAGAGAGCATTTAGTTCGGGTTTGAATCTTGCAATCATACATAAAGATAGTTGCCAATAATATATGCGTTAAAGAAAATGAAGATAATGTAGGTGGTTCTTAGTCGAAGTATGGTACAGTTAAACATGACCGAATTTCATATCGACACCGTGGCGCAGTGGTTAGCGCGTTTGCCCGGAAAGCAAGAGGTCCTGGGTTCGAGTCCCAGAGGTGTCAATATGTTTTTCTGATTTTTCTGTTTCCAGATTTTCGATTGAGTTTCGCTTATATTGTCTTCATTAATTTAAAAAATAACTTTGTTTAATTCTATTTTATTATATTTTTTAAAACCAACCGGTTTCAGTTCGACCTGAACCTTCCTCAGGGCGAATAAAAATATATTAACTACAATACAGAATTACAGAGTATTTAAATGAAAAGCAGAAGAGGGAGAGAGAACATCGACTGTGGGAGAAGAGGAGAGGTACCCAAGAAGGAGGGGATAAAAGTAGGCGTGGGGAGGGAAATGTGTTAAAAATGGGGCTGTTTGACAAATCTAACTGTTTATTTAGTAAATCGGTTTTATTAATTTTGAATGATTTTTATTTTATATTAAAAACTTCTAGATTATTAAGGCGTAGACCTATCCCATTTCTATGTAGTACATCTACTCCCATAGATTTATTAAAGGAGTGATCTTTATCTATTAGTGCGAATTCTGAAAAAACCTACCCTATTTAGGCATCTCAAGTTTTCCGCAACCCTTGTTTGATCATTTCTAGCCGATTTACCTATGTAAAATGATGTGCAATCATTACATTTAAGCTTATTTAATTATTTTCTTTATCCTTAGAATTTATCAAAAGTGTACCAAAAGGTTATTATTAGTGAAGAAAGCAGTACCTCATAGGTACCCTCCTCCCCTCGCCCCCCATCAAAGTTGATGTTCTCTCTCTCCCTCTTCTGCTTTTAATTTAATTTATTTACTCTGTAATCCTGCATTTTATTTAATATATTTATCACCCTGAGAAGGTTCAGGTTGAGCCGAAACCGGTTGTTTTAAAAAATATAATTAGTGAAATTTTATTGTCATTATTATAATTATGTATACCCACAAAGTGTTTGCTACATGTGAAAATTTATTTTTTAATGTACGACAGATTGTTTGACAGATTATCTACAACTTGTTCCCTTTATTTTGTTTGATCTGTATTCAATGTCTGTAAGTCAGGTTAGTTTACCATCTCCCTGTAGGCCTGCCCCAGGTTGCTCTGATCGCGGATGGCAGCCTTGCACAGCTCCAGGCGTGCCGAGTGCAGCGGCACGTAGCGGTCCTGCCCCGAGCCCACCAGCAGCACGTGGCGGAAGCGATGCAGGGCAGATCGGCGCGCCAGGCGGCACAGGAAGGACTGGCGCGGGTCAGCCGTGTCGCGCAGGGACAGCTGCAGGAGCGATCCACTTCGCTTCCACTTCTGCATGAACCACATGCCTGGAATAAGAAAATTATAATATTATCAATCTGCTCTTATGCATTACTCTTCTTACACTGTCTTTGGAACCACAACAAAAATACAAGACCTTCCGAGGCCTGCAAAAACCAAAAAACCTCTTGAGACAGATGGAGTTTATGAACTCAGCTATACCGAATGTGACAAAGTGTATTTAGGCCAGATAGAACGGACCATATCCAAAAGGATATCAGAACACTTTTGAGCGTGCAAACTCGGCCATTCAGACAAATCGGCAATTGCCAAGTATTTAATTGAAATCGGCCATTACTTTGGATTTGTTTCTGAAGTGCTGGGAAGATCCAAAAAGCATCGACCAAGCCTAATTATGGAGGCAATTGAAATCCACAAAAATCCCATTGATATTAATAAAAACGACGGGGATAAGTTCAATAGTTATTAGTACCTGGTAATTGACTCCTACACCAAAACTATGCTAAATTAACCAATTATACTGTAATACCAGCCCTTCGAGGATTGGAGTGCGCAACATGGTATCGCATCTACATACACAACCACTGAAGCGATTATGGTCGAAAAATGAACCACTTTTATTTTTCTACAATTTTTTTTTTGCTCCACACGATTGATAGCGTTCCAAAATTGGATCACCTTTTCCTACCATTCGTAAAACATTTATTGTAATTATTTAAAACATTTCCTTGGCTAGCCATTTATTTTAAAACGAAGCTATTAAAATGCTTTATCTATTATGACCATAGATGTCGCAAATCCGAACTTCGTGGACTATTTTAGAATGATGTTAAAAATTATTTTTTTTAATATTTTTTTTCCAGCCGAAATTTTGGTCAGCTGTTTACCATTTAAATTAAGTCCTTTTTCCATAGATATGTACCTTTCATTATCAAGTATACCACAGACAACATACAGAAATCGAAAATATTCTATGGTGACTCGAATAAGTACCCCTTACGGCAGTTTCAAGGTAAAAACCATGCAGAATTCGTTTACAAACTTAATGAATTTTTAATATTTTTTTTATGAATCTTACAAATATGAGACAAACGGTAAAATACAGGTTAATTCATTGACTATATAGCACTATAATACGTTTTTATGCCTCCATGTTAAAATTCGAAGGTATGATGTTGGTGAAAAATTAAAAAAATGATATTCGGGGAAATCTCGAGCAATCGATGCAAATTTATTTATTTCGCGTGATCTCTCTAGTGGATAAGCACACACTTCATCATAATTGTTGAATAACCCATCTATCCTGACGATGGATACCGTAACGCTCTCTGAAACGTTGGCTACAGAAGGAGGTAGCACAACACCTAAAAATACATCACGAAATTCTCTTCTTGTTCATGTTATCCTATTTTACAAAAAAAACTTTTTTATAAAATAATTCATTTTTATAAAACAAGTGAGGGTAGTAAAATCAGTATTTTATAAATGAATTCTTGATGATCCCTTGGTTACAACGTTCATAGATCTGCTATCAAAATCTAGTTACCAAATATCTGATAAAAAAAGTTAACTTTTAAATGAGAATATATCTCACGCCAGAAGCATCTTGCTCTAAATCCATCATTTCCCTTTGGATATTTGTGAGAAAGTCAATAAACAATCAAATCAATGACTCGCCCTACATGAGACACCATACTGAACTCAAGAAGCCTGTGTTCACTAATATGCTGATTTACAGAAATCATTGGGTTGACGACCGACAGATGGTGATGGTACTTGGAATAAATTCTATTTCTGCTGACACCAGAATTGGAGTTTGGAGCTCAACTGAGGCCCACTGCACTAGGTGTAGGAGTGGGACAATGTATTCAAATTTGTAGAAAAAAGGTGTAATTTTTATTTTTATATTTTTCAATTATTTCTGGCTTTTACCCTTCAAGGGTGTTGTAGGCCATCATTTAAAATTATAGAGAAAGGAAAGGTGAATTAGCAAATTTCAGAATTATATGGAAGATTGGAGTCGAGTTCAGACTTAGAAGAAATGAAATATTGAATGGAGGAGAGGCAATTTTAGATAACGCTTGATAGAAGAGAGGATATTTATGTAGAGAGGGACAACCAAAAAATATGTGATCTAAAGTTTCCACATCTAGACCACAGAATGTACAATCTGGGGAGTCAAGTATAGTTGGATCTTTTTTTTGACCTCAATATCCTTTTGGCATTGGCTTCGGCATTTTTGTATATAAGATAGTTCTCCATACTCGTATTGTGACGATAGGAAAGAGATTTAGCTTTCCGAATTCTCACTAACTTGGAACATTCCTCATCCCACCAGGGAGTCGGAGGGAGTTTTTTTGAGAGATTTAGTTTTAGGGGGAGGATTTGATTAATTTATTGCAGTTATGAGCATATGGGTGGATGGAGTAAACCATGTCTCCGACTCAGCAGCCACAGAAATAAGGTGTGAATTTAAAAGGTTAAGGAGGTTCAATTTGTTAGAAATAGCACTGCGGCTATTCCACTGAAGTATTCTGACATCTTGAAGAGTCATTTTGAATAAATGATTTTAATGTGGAAATAATAGAAGCAGCGTCGGACGGTAGAATAGTTTGAGAAGAAATTAGGTCAATTAGAGGCATAACAAGAGTTTGAATAAATGAAGAATTATCTTGGGAGATATTAATTGTTTTTGTGTTTAATTCGTAAAAGGAAAGGGAAAGATTCTGAATCCCACATAATCACTCTCTCAATTAGTGTCTCTGAAAATTGGATTAACACCTTCAAAAATTCACTTTTAAAATATAATAAATAAGTCGTCCGTAAGTGGCTTCACCACAGTTTGAAAATGACCTTACAAGTCGAAACAGATGTAACTAAAATACATTCTAAAATACTTGCAGAACTCAATAATAACATTATCAAATTGAATTTTAATTAAATTTCTAAAAATTATCTTGGGAGAGTTTTTCAGAAAGAGTTTGAGAGTTCATTGAGGACGGATTATAATTGTTACAATTGTGAACCATTGGGATTTAAGAGTAGTGAGTTGTGTTGTTGCTGATCGTATCCAGAAGTCAGTTTAGAGATAGGGTTTTTGTATGTGAATTTAGTTGAACGAGAAGAAGTTATTGTAGAGGAGGAGGGAAGAGATTGAAGAATTGCTAGAAAAAGCCTCGGCAAATGATTTTTTGACAGGCGGAAATAGTTTAGAAAAAGACAAGTTCTGAGAGGCCATAGAAATTTTAATATTTTTTTGGCGAAATTGTTCTGGGCAAGAAGAGTTGATGGCGGAATGAGCGCCTGAGTAGTTAAAACATTTAGGCGAGGAAAGAGAAGAAAATTGGTCAGCCGTGTGGTTATCTCCACATTTGAAAAATCTGGGAGGGGATCTGCATGCAGCTTTGGTACGACCAAAACGGCAGCAATTGTGACATTGAATGGTGGGATAAGTATATAATTCAACCGGTAAGGAGTTGAAGAATAAATATATAAGGGAGGGAAAAGATTGACCTTCGAAGGTGATGACGACAGATTGGGAGGGCTTCCAGGAAACGATACCTTCAGAGGAGTCCTTGTAATTTAGCCTCCTGGCTTTTACGGGATTACCAATATTTTGGGGGTTGAAAGTGAAGACAGTATTTCTGCAATGGGCTGATCGGTCGAGATTCCTCTGACGAGGCCCATTCGATTGACATTGAATGTTGGGATATACGCCTTGAATTTAGAATTTGAAGAAATGATTATGTTTTGGATGAAGTTGTTGGTGGCTGAACTTGTGAGGAATTCGACAGAGATTCGGAAGCGACCCTCGGCTTTTACACCTCCTTAATCGAAAGGTTCTTGCTATTTGATAGGAATTTACCAAATTCAACATGGTGGATGATTTTACCCTGCTCAGTTTTTTTGAGCGTACACAATAAATGGGCCACAGGAATGAGGAGAATAAAAGTTTGAGGAAGAGTTGGTGGAGACTGAGAAGTAGAAAGAGAGTCATGCTTTATTGGGGAAGAGGGACAAAACTTCCTTTATTTGTGAAGTCAGAATGACAGTTCACTGTCCGAAATTACAATATTTTCACCATCTGGGGGGTCAGGAGGAGGATCTGGGGGATTTTTAGGGAGTTTTAGGGTAATCCTCCTCCATTGTTCTCAAAACACAAACAAAAATATGTATGGATAGTGACAGAAATAAAAAAGGTTATAAATATCTGGAAATCGGCGATGAAAAGTGACTCCTGGAAGATCAGAGGGGAGAAGAATCCTCAAGGAACAACACACTACACTTTTTTTGACCAGAAAACTAAGGTGTAATTTTAGTTTATGTAATTTAGTTGATATTATTTTGTCTATAAACACACTCTACGAAACGTACATTCTCTGTCTACAATTTATTATCGATAAGAATAATCTCAATTCTTGCTTTATTTAGTTCAATTAATCGTTTTACACAGACAACCTATTTCACAATGTAAAAGTCTACATATGTAATTTTGAAATAGTGCAACTTGTACCTGCGTTGACCAGCCCACTGGAGTTGTAGAGCGTGCCCAGGTGAGGGCCGCTCAGCGACAGGAAGGTGTGCAGGCGGGGCAGCAGGGCACGCAGGGCGGGGCGAGACAGCGCCGAGCGCACCAGGATGGCGCCCAGAGAGTGGCCCACAAATGAGATGCGCGCCGGCTCCACGCGCAGGTTCTCCACGTGATTGAGGATTTCTTGGACCAGTCTGGAACAAGGGAATCATTAAAGTAAACAATAAAACCTTACTGAACTGATTCCGGACTTCTGCAAAGGAGGGACAATGCATTTGTCTTAACCCATTCCGTACAAGCTGTCATAATTCAGGGAGGCTATCTTTGAAGGTCTTCTCTCGGAGTCGCCATAGTTTAGGGCTCCCGAAAGCATGTTTATTTTTACATAAAAAATAGTACGCATTCATTTGACTTCTTACGGTTGTTTTGAGTAGGGTACAAGCATTAATCAATAAACCAGGATAAGTTAGCATCAAAATTATTAATTCAGTTGCTTTGGTCAGTTTCAGTCAAAACAATTTCGGATGGAATAGGTCTAACAAACCTTGACATTGATGGTCTCCGTGATTGAGGGGTAAGACTCTTGATTAGCAATCCATAGGTCGCGGGTTCAAATCTCGTCGTGCGCAAGTAAATTTTATTTAATTAATTTGTATTGTTTTACAATTAACTAATTAAGAATAATACATAGATTATTTGCAGTATGTTCCAGAGACGAATATATTCTCAATATTGCCCTAGTGAAAGACCACTATTCAGAATTGAAAATTTCCCTGAAATTGTTCAAGCCGGGTTTGGTGACCAGATCTGGATTGCCAGTCATATGCTTCCCCTTCAAACTCTCTTCAGCCTCACAACATACCCCGATAGTCTCACTGGCTTCGGGAAGCAGTCGGGACTCATGTGCGGTATTCACATATAAAAAAAATTACTGGTGTGTAATTTTACACTTAACCGTTATTAAGATATTCAAAAGGTCTTACCTGTCTGTCATAGTGTCGAAATCGGAGAAGGTGTCACCCTGATTTCGCTCCGACATGAGGAAGTCCAGGTGCGCCCCCGGTAGCCCCAGCTCCAAATAGGTCTTCACTAGTCGCAAGTCCGCAGAGTTTCCATCCAGTCCATGGACACAGACTATCAAGTGACAACCTGGAAAATACGTGGTTTGAAAACATGTTGTGTTTTGATCAAATCATCAATTGTAACTAAGTTTAACTAAATAACTTCTACAGGACAGTGTATTTTGCTAAATCGTAAATATACACAACTATTTTGTAGTCATTCGGAAAAGTTTGTACTGTTCACAACGATTCTTTTTCATACCAAACTTTGGATTTAAATTTGCCACATTATGGCAAGTGATCGCTCAAATCGTTTTGCAAAATTGCCATTACATACCAAAAATCGCTTGAGTGATTAATGGTCCATGTTCAATAATTTAAAACACAAATAAAAAAAAATAGATGCATATTCATACTAGATATTTGCTATATCTTTTGATTAAAAAAAAAATTATTCAGTTTGATTGGGTATTTTGGCCTCAATTCCAAATTTAAGTTCTGTATGAAATAGGTAGCGCAGCCGTTCCTCTTAATGTCACATTTCCTCACCTTCAGGATTGAACATTCTGTATTCATCGGAGATGTGGAAGTAGGGCAGAGAAGCCTCGCTGGGCGGGAAGTCTGAGTAAAGGGATCCGGGATACTTCACCGTCCGCTTGAACTCCTCACGACACTTGATGAACAGCTGCTCTGATTCGGCCAGACCCACAACGGAAGCTAGACTATTGTCTCTCTCTGGAAATATCACAACACATTGAACAAATTATAAACAAAATTTTCTTTTCCTTCTATACAAGATTTTACCACCATATTTTCCATATCATCAGATCCGGTGATAATCCTGTAGGAAGTAGGAAGGAAGGTTGGCTAGCGGTTAGAAGGCTAGTTCAAACAGATGCAGTTCAAGTTGGAATGCCGGCGAGTCCATAGCAGATTTGGGAAGAACTCACCTCGATTTTATGGAATTTTGAACCTTAAGAAATGCTCCTACCATACTAAAGTAAATTTTATTCGCTATTATTCTAGCTTGTAGTTTCGTCACTTGCAAACCGAGATTTTTATCTGTGAAATATGTCATAATTTTTCATTTTCAAAAGTAATTATTTACGGAAAGTCTCATATGATTAATTTTTATCATGAAGAACGCTTTTTTAGTTGGAAAATATAATAAAACTCAAGAATGTTTTTTTATTTCTTCATGGGATGGTCCGATGTTCTGTAGGGAACCCACTTACATAGCACGGGTGTAAACTGTGCACCCTAAAGTTTAAGTTTAGACTTATGGAATTCGATACTTGATTTGTGTGAAAGCAATATGAAACAATTATATATTTTTATAACAATATGGTGAAAAAAAAACAATTATCTGAATATAAGTAGTATTCTGGGGAAACTATAGAAGATATAAATATAAGTACATTATAAATATATAAACACATTATCGTAAGATGTATAACATGGTATACTTAAAAAAAAATCATTTTGCAAAAAATAGGTAAGTTATTACAACAATAGTGTCAGCCGGTGCATGGCGGGCCGCTCTGAAATTTAGCGGGCACACAATCCCCTTTTAAGACAAGGTAAGATTAGTGAAAAGGTGTTCTGTGAATTTGTAATAATTTGAAAACAATTCGGGCATACCATTATCCTGGTTGTGCTTGGCTAGCTCCCCCGTGCTCTGTGACTTGGTCATATTGGCGCTGATGGAGCCAGCCCGCTTCTGACGGCGCTCCAGGGCACCCTCGTACACGTGGTACAACGGGTTGTCCAGCTGCAGGGTGGGGGCTGAGTGGGGAGGGTCCTGCAATATTATTATAATAAAAATTATTGGCTGCTTGATGTCACTGACTAGCATGAGCAAATCTTAAGATTAGCAAATAAAGTGTAAATAAAATCGTACCTTAAATTCGTCTGGTGGAGGTGGCACATCCCTGAATTGCTGGGGAGGAGGAAGTCTCAAGTCATCGTACGGAATACTGAGCGCAATGTGAGACAGATCAACTTCCGATCTACACTTCTGTCCCTTCTCTCTCTGAGACAGGTTCAGTTCATTGGTGTTCTTCCTCGACTGCTTTGTCTCCTTGCAAATTCTATCCATCGTCAAACTCCTAATCTCTGCAGCCAGTAACTTATCGGTGTATTCAATTCTTTCCTTCAATGTGAAATTCTGCGGTACATTTTGAGGATTTTGTCCTTTCATTATAACCTTTTGTGGGAGTTCTTTTCTTATGTAGGGATGCAGTCCATCATTATCAACCAAAGTTTTAACAATTGGGGTATCTTTTATGATACCGTTAATGAATACTCCATTCTTTGTGTTCACCAAATCTACGGCATTAAATGAATTGTGACGTACGCCTAGCATGGGTTTCTGTGAAGAATGTTGGTATTGTTGACCGTTTGATCTGCTCGGTGGGGCGGCGTTCTGATTGTTGGGGCTTTTGACTGGAAATTGTGGGATTCCATTTGAAGCTTGGCAGCTGGTTAAAGGCGGAGGGTTGCAGCATGAGCACAAATCGTACGTAGGTAACGGAGCACGATCGCAGCAGCATTCTAAGCTATCTCTTTGGCTCTTGGCTACCTTGATGGCCAACTTCAGAAGTCTTTCTCTCAGTTGTTCTCCGTTGAGAACAGTCCTCTTCACTTCACTGGGAGTTTTTTCTTGAGGAGGGGGTTTGGTTTGAAGAGTATTTGTATGCAGATTATCGGTATTTTGTTTAGGTTGGGGAGGCTTTGATTGATTCACAGGCACAGTGGGTTTGATGACGCTAGCTACGGCATCAGGACTGGAGCGTTCGGAACTTCGTCCGCTGGAAACCCAGCCACTTTGTTCACTGAGACTCGATGTTGAACCACTTCCCGACCTTTTTTTGAGATCTTCCAAGTTCTTAAATGTATCAGGTGGGAGAATTTTAAAGTCTTGGTCGGCTATGTCTAAAGGGGGAGAATCGAATGCGGGTGGTGGAGCGAGATTGGGTAAAGATTCGGAGAATATATTACTGTTGGTGTTGGATTCGTCTAGCACGGAGGCGGCGCTTCTGCAATGTCTCAAGCCCTCTTGGGTCTGGTCGAGCTTGAAGGGCACACTGGAGGATGACTCTAACCTCTTTAAGGCGTGAGGAATGCTCTCATTGCTAGAGCTGGTGCTGGCCTCGGAGATCTGCTGGTTCATCTTCTCCGAGGGGCGGTGTCGCCCGCAGCTCGCTGATCTCTTGTCCGAGCGCGACGCGGAGCGGTCAGTCTTACTTTCTCGGGACCTGCTGGACTGGTGACTGCTAAGAGAATCCTTACTGGAAGTCACGCGAGTCAAGTCTTTGGCACTCTGATGAAGTTTGGTTGAATCTTTGGTTTTGGTCTTCTTTTGTTTTTGGGGAGGAGCTCCCTGCGACGAAGACGGAGGCGATTTGCCCGAGTAATTGGTGGAAGACACGGGAGACTTTTCTCTGAAGTTAATCACTATTCCCGAATCCACGTTGTTGGATGAAGAGTACTTGGATCCGCTCTGGCAGCTCGCCCCACAATCGTTGTAACTGTGGTTGTATGGGATATTGGAATGGTAACTATCCGCGCTGGTCAGCTCTCTGCCGTTCCTGGAGCCACTGGCGCTTATGTCGGGGCCGCCTTTCTGATAGAAGACCTGTGTGGAGTTGGAGCGGTGGATGTTCTTGTTGGAGGGCAGCGTTGCGGGCTCGCAGGGCTGCATCTTACTGCTAACGGGAGGGTAAGAGTTGCGCGGAGGCAGCATGGGGCGGGGCAGGGAGACGGCATGGTACCCCCGCTGAAAGTCCAAAGGATTATATACAAAATTTTCTAAATGCTGACTAGAATTACCCTGATTATTGTAAACGTAATACGAGGGGTAGGTGTGATTATTCGCGGCACCATTGTTCATCACTAAATTATTGGCTTTATTATATTCTACATTTCTGCAAACATTATTGTTAAAGTTCATATCCCTCGTGCAAGGGTTTTTGTATTTTTCTCTGAATTCGTTAATATTTTTCCTGTACTCTTCGCCTTTATGGGCATGTGCGTTATAATTAATAGGTGCAGTTTGGCTCCCGGATCTCTGCTGTAGGGCAGTATTAAAGACGGGTATAAATTCCCCACTCCTGGTGTTGTTGAGATTTGATATTGTCAAATTCCTGGGTAGAGTGGTGGGCTTCTGGGGAATGTAAGAAGCCGGGCACTGGTTGGGTCCTTTACTCAGCCGGGGCTGCGTGTAGGAGAATCCCATCTGTCCGGGCCCCACGGAGGTTTGAGGAGACACCTTCAGCTGGTCCAGAGACTTACTGTGTCTCGCTGGGAGAGTGCTCGTCCCTGTCACATTATTTTTAAATCCATTTGAGAAATCACTGTCTTGTTTGATCACTTGTTTCTTTTTGTTCAATTTTTGCGCCGCTTCAATTCCGATGTCCAGCAAAGTGCTAGCGGAATATCTAGACAAAACCTTACTGTCCTGTATACTGCCGGCTGAGAAAGATTCAGCTTTTTTAACCGGGTTCGCTATTTGTATTTCACTGATTTGATTATTGTGCACGATGAATCTACTGTTTCCTGTGACTTTGATCTCTTCTTTAGTTTTTTTAGCTTCTTTGACCGTTTGCTTGATTGTAGTTCTCTTGGGTGAGCCGGCTGCCGACTTCTTGGGTGCCAGGGTCAGGGTGGCCTGAAGGATGTTCTGCTGGCTGCCGTGGGGATCCGTGATGGACTTGGGGAGAGACAGTGACACCTTGGAGGCTTCTGACGAGGGTCTACGGGAGTCTAATAAGGCCACCACACCGCAGGAGCAGTCATCGGATACCATATCGGTACACAGCAGGGGTTCTGAAACAAAAAAACAGAAGTACATAATAAAAACAGATCATTGATAAATACTTCTTCATAAATTATTCTTACTATATGCATATTGATAATAAAACAATTAAAAACTTAGTTTTATTCCAAAGTAACAGATACGCAGATAAACTAGAGTTTCCCAGAACATGTGGGAATCTCTAGAAAACTTGATTTGATGAACACAAACACCAAAAATATAGCTTATTGTGTAGGTTCATCTTTAATGTAACAACTGTATGGCGCTTCAGCCATTTTTCCTTTCCAGCATCGATATAATATAGGAGTCATCGAGATATTTGACATATTTAATAATGATGAAGAATAGTTACCGCTGCCAGACTTTGTTGCCCCAGTAACTAAAATGCCAGATCTTCGTCGTGCAAACTCTGCCGTGTCTTGATATCTGAAATAAAGTAAGTATATTTTATTGAATTTCCTTACGATTAGACTAATACAGACTGTACACATCTGAACTGTGGACGCAATACCCAGCAGCGCAATGGGACAAATTAAGGGTGTGCTACAACAATGCATACAGGCAACTTATGCAACTACCGAGGTTCTGCAGCGCCTCCACGATGTTCACCGAAGGGAGGGTGCACTCATTCCCAGCATTACTTCGCCACCGGCTAGCCAGCTTCTGGAGCAGGACACGGAATTCAACCAACATCATTGTCGTGGCTGCATCCGAGTGGCTCAGTTTCCCACTAAATGAGTGATGGATGCAAATGATGAGGCAACCTCCCTGATGGACGATAAAAACAAGAAATATTTATTTTTTTAATTTTAATTTTTGTTTAATTTTATTTTGTTTTTAATTTTATGGTTAATTTTTTATTATTTATGTTCGAATTTTATTTTCATTTTTTGTTTTCGTTAGGTACCTAACCTAATACGTCATCATATTTTATTTGCTCTGTAAAATATAATGTACCATAGTTTATCTAATATGGCAGACTGGGATTTCACTACCCTCCCAGCCCTGCTGAAATAAAAATAAATAAAATAAATAATAAAAACTAGCTTAGATTCTGTCAAGAACCCAAAGGATAATAATTGATCATGGTAATATACATTGCACTCGTAAATTAATAAACTATTTGAAGTATATTTAATTGAGAACCCTAACCTACAAATCACTGAATCAAATCAAACACGGCACTCTAGGAATTGCACTTGACAGTTGTCTGCCTTCCCAAAGGTCGGTCGAGGTTCTGTGGGGAGACTTCCATGGTCGGACAGTCCGTAGTAAGTTTGGCAGCTAACTGCTGGTAACAGCTGGAGTTTGCAGCTCTGGGAGTGGACTCGTTGCTCCCAAAGCCCGCCTTTTTGATGGGGCTGAAA
Organism: Limnephilus rhombicus; assembly: GCA_929108145.2. Classification (NCBI taxonomy): domain Eukaryota; kingdom Metazoa; phylum Arthropoda; class Insecta; order Trichoptera; family Limnephilidae; genus Limnephilus; species Limnephilus rhombicus. Next base: position 40,578,966 of record OV815279.1, read on the forward strand.
TACTATTACGTGTATGTTGGGCCGCTTAAGTCAGCGGACCGTGGCAGGTTATCTACTTCTGAATGGCTAGACGTTGCGACCGAGCCAATCGGTTATGGTGCTGTGCCGGAGGCCTGGTTGCTGTTTGTTTTCCGGTGACGGAGTTTTGGTCATAATTGTCAATGAAAATTTCACATATTTTTATTAAAATTAAGGTTGATTTAGTGGATATTGGCAGATAATCTATTTTAACTTTACCTGAGTTTAGTTGACTCTTGTATATTTTTATTATTATTTTTATTCAAATTTCTCAAAAAAAGTACTTACTACATAGTAAATTATGTAAAACACCCCCTGGGTATTTAAAATAAAATACATTAATATAAATACATTATGGCCTATGGTAACCGGATAAAACAGAACATGATAAAGAATAGGTTAGTTTAAGTGAGGTCAGTTTAGGTTAGGTTAAGAGTTTGTTGTTATTTTTCTTCACTTTTCTTAATTTTTCTACACTGTTCTGTTTTGTCTTAAAACCGGCATATTATATTTATTTAGAATTGGATGGTGCTGGAGAAAACTGCCCAGGATTCCATGGACAGCCAGATGCTCAAAAGTGCCCATTCCGGAAGAACCGACTTAAGAAGGAGGATGGTCACATCAGGAATCTTCAAATATTATAAGGCATATTACCTGTCTTCAAATATGATGGGCATGATGTGGGGGTCCCCGTCCAGGGCGATGCAGTGCACCGGAAGGGGGGGCAGAGCGGCGAGATAGCGAGAGCGGCGTGCCAGCTCGCTGACGGCCTGGTACGACTGGTAATTGGCATCGTAGCACCCGGCCAGCGAGTGCCGCGGGTTGTCCAGCACGAAGAAACACTCCGAAAAACGCTTCACCCTGAAAATGAAAACATGGCATTTTAATTTTTTTTTTTGTATTTCGTTTTCACTGGCATCAATTTAAAGTGCAGATTTTTTTCACAGGAGTCCCAACTGCTGCCAACTGTCTGGAGCCAATAAGATTAACCATATCACCGCGTTCATGTTTTTTATAGGATAACAGTTGTATGCCTCACTTTGTATGACATTCATACATTTTCTATGAAAATTAATGCACAAGGGTACGGTTTGATCATATATATATAAGTCCTTAGCGACGAAAAAGTTAATGGTATCCCCAATGGGAGTAATTTTGAGGCTGAAAGTGTTGGTAACGGAAGAAGAAGAGAGGAGGGAAAGTGGAGAAGTATCTAGATATTCAGATCTAGTCACTAAACCTGGCTAAAGCCATTTCAAGCAACGTATAGATTCTGAATGATGGTTTTTCACCATACTGAGTTCACATCATTCACGATACCGAGAGTCCACTTCGATAAAAAAATTATGTTTTAAATATTTTATAAGTTAAAATGACAAACCTTAGTGCATGATGAATAGCGGCTAAAGCATGATGTGCATGAGGCCTTCCTGAGACTGCCCTTAATAAACCTGCCCATTGCAGAGTTACCTGAAATATTGAAACACTCAATTAATTATAGAAGTATGCTTTTGTCAGGAGACTTCAGTTAAACATTAGGGAACGTACCCCGGGGGGGGGGGGGTTAAAAATTGCAAAAAGTTGGTCACGTAGTATGGGTACGTTCCCTTATTGTAAAATGCCAAAGATAAACCGCTTGAAAGTGATGGTTACCTCGGCACAGAGCCTGGCGATATCCTGGGCGGCACTGCATGCAAAGTCTTCTTCGCTGTCACCACACTGAAATGAAAAAACAAGCTTATTAACCTCTGGATTGCCAAGCCCTCGCCAAATACAAACTCCCCTTGTTTGCCAGCAATAAAATGGCCGTAAACTAACTGACATTATTTACGAAATTATTCATTTTCATTTCGTAGCTCACACAAAGTGATGCTTAATTTCACATATTAATAGGAAACCGAGTGGGGTCTGTTCAAAACAAACGTAGTCCCCAATTTCCTCTCTATATTCTGACACAATTGCAAATATTTTTTAATATAATATAGTTATCGACCACTAACTAGCGTATCGGCATGTTTTACTTATTTTTGATAAGTTATTTCTTAACCACTGGAGCGACAGTGCAATTTAAAACATTTTTCTGCGATTGCTCAAGATTTTATTGGTACTCATTTTGAATATTTTCCACCCACATTCCGAATTTAAATATGGAGACATCTGGGTGTCTAGCATGGTCGATCGATATAGGTTTTATCGATAATGTCCGTAACTTGCAATCGCTCCCGAGCATGACTGCACGCCGCTAAAGAACAAATAACAGTTCACAGCGTCTAAGGGTTCCTAATTTATTTGACCTGAACTGTTATTTCTTCGTTAGCTGCCTGCAGTCGTGCTCGGGAGCGATGACAGGTTACCGACATTTTCGATAAAACCTATGTCGATCGACCATGCTAGATACCCTGATTATAGTTCTATATAGCCAATGAATTCACTTATCTTTTGTCGATTATCACATATTCATAGGATTTACAAAAAAATATTGTATATAAAATCGTAAACTTCTTCCTAATTACTTACAAATAAGGGAAAATTTGCCAAAATTGGCAGCAAAGCAATCCGAGGTATTTTAAATAGTGCCTTTGTGGCAAAAAGCGCTCCAGTGGTTAGAGGAGTTAGGACTCTCCAAAAATCATTAAAATTGCCTGGTTTGAAAGTTATCAATAGATGTTCAGTATAAAAACTAAACATTGTATTCTTAAAAAAAGGAAAACATACAGACTTAGAATATTTTCTTATAATACAGATGGTAAAAAAAATCTTAAAAATCGGTCCAGTTTTTGAGTAGAAAAATGGGGAATATGAAACCTCATTTTTGATGATTTCATTTAGGTATTATCAGCCTGAGATGCAGTTACCACTTTCACTCAGTATTCGGGAGGTTATAACAGTGATAGCAACAGTTTGGTAAAATACCTATTACAGTGAAACCCTGTAAACTATAAACCTATAAACCCTATAAACTCTTAAGAAGTTCTCTCTTAAGACATTTCGTGACAGAAGTTTATTTTTCCCGGTCCCTCGGAAAATTTCTTGAGAGGGTTTCACTGTATTCTCTGGGTGACCGTGTTTCCTCTTAAAGGTCATGTTAGGCTTAACAAAAACTGATACTTACCAACTAGCAGAAAATTATAAAAACGATTTCTTTCTTTGAGGAAAGTGTATTGTAGTGTAGGTGTAGTGTGTAACAAAAATTGATGCTTACCAACTAGCAGAAAATTTAAAAAATGATTTCTTTCTTTGTGAAAAGTGTAGTGTACTTCTGACGATTTTATATCGATATCCCTAACTTGGTTGTGATAATAAGAAATTGTTTTACGATGGCAACACTGGCGGATCTGTCTGTATCTGTACTTCTGTATACATTTCTAAACGTTTCTAAATGCCAAACGTCAATGGCTACGTAAAAAAATGACTAAGTCGTATTGAAACACTAACTTTAATACAAGGGCGGATCCAGCTTTGGCGCCAGGGGGGGTCATAGCGCCAGGGGGGGGTCACATAGTCGTGATCAAGTCACAAGAAGTTATAATTTAATTTTGATAATAATAGATACAAGTAAAAAGTAGGTCCATCTAGGTCCTGTACCCGGCCCAGGGGGGGGGGGGTCATGACCCCCATGACCCCCCCCCCCCCCCCTGGATCCGCCCTTGCTTTAATATACATTGGCAGTCCACATACATTTTTTGACACCTTTTAGATAACCTTAACTTGTGATATTCGAACATTTTTCGTTTCTCTAAGCTCGATTGGATTCAATTGATCGCGTATACCACTTCTTTCAATTCTAAGAGTTTTTTAGATCACCTCCGTTCATTAAGAAGCTAGTAACTTTACAAAATGAACGACATTATTCAAAATGTTGTTCATATTCACAGTTAACCGAAGCTTATCTGACACTTTGGAGGCTGCAGAAAAATCGACGGCTTTGTCAGAATCAAATGCTTGCTGTGCTCACAAATATCGCCAACTGACCATAGATGGCGGATTTAGTCAATATTGTATTGATGTAGGGTTTTATCGATCGACTATGTTAGATACCCAGATGGCTTCAAGAGAGACGTCAAGAAGAAACATAGTCTCCTCACCTTGGCCAAATCGCTGAGCTGTGCCATCCTTTGGGCCACATCTCCAATGAGGGAGTTGGAGGATTCGGGGTTGCTGGTGAGGGTGGAGCCAGCGGAGCCGCACAGAACCAGCGCATTCTGCAGGCCCTCCAGGGAGCCCAGAAGGGTGCCACAAACTTCCGCGTGGACTTGTCTGGAATAGAAAGGTCTTGATTGTAATTTTAAGGTGAAATATAATATTGACTAGAAGAAAAGAAGATTTATTCACACTATTGTATTATTAAATTCAAATTCCTTCAACATTCTTTCAACTAATAGCCAAACTGTAATTGAGAGTGGTAGATACTTTCAGTATTACCTTGGTTCACCGTTCAGAATCGAAACGCTGCTTGAAATGGTTTTAGTCATGTTTGATGACCATATCTGAACATCTGAGCTGACACCTAACCTTCCTCTGTCCAAATCCTTTCCCTCACTTCTCTCTTCAGCCTCACAACATACTGAACATACCTTGAATGGGAATACCGTTGGCTCTGATTAGTCTTTCTTTGATCAATTTTCAATCATTGTTAGCTTTTTAACTATGTTTGTATTTTGCATTTTTCCGAAAAAAACATTAATATTATGATTATGAAGATAATTTTTTTAATATTACCTTGCATGAGCGATGCGATTAGAAGAATTCCCCCCGCCACACTTAGCGGACGATCCACCAAACAGAACATTCTCCATATTGGTGCCATTGTTGGTGTGGTTACGCACCAGCTTGCCCCACTGCTTACTCGAGCGGGGAGTGCTGCAAGAGGTACAAATTCATCAAATAATATACCCAAGGCAGGTAAAAATAGAGCTACATTATGTTTAATACATATCTTCATTTTATTAGTAATATAAGAAATTCCTTATTCCAGCCCTGACGCTTGGAATAATCTTCTCATGGAATTGAGATGCCTAACAGAATTTAGATCCAAACTAAAAACTCAACTTTTCAGACACTCATTTCTGTAAATTCGCCATTCTATTCAAACATTGCTATTTTTTATTAGAGTTTCGTTTGTGGTTTATTTTTTTATTTAATTTTTTTTCAATTTATAAAAGACAACCCTGGCAAAATTCAAAACGTGTATTTTTAACTGTTAATTATATTAGTTGTAAATCTCTAACTACAAGTTACAGTTGTAAATATGTATGTCATTAAGCCACAAGTTTTAAGTCCGTAGTATTTAGACTTATAGCTAGTAAGTTACTAGCTAAAAGTCTTAAATGTAAGTCACTAGTTACAATTATAAATCCGAGTTGTAAGACAGTTATATTAATTTTATTATGTATTTATTTGTAGAGCGTCCTTGAGGGGATTTTTCACTAAAATAGCAATGTAAATCAGCCAATTATTTTTATTCTTATTCCAATACAGAGATAATGCGTTAAGTCTTCCTCGGATGACCCCGACTTTTTCTACCACTCACTACTGTATACCACATTGTTACTATTACATAAACAACATTTTATGGACTTTAATTGGACTCATGTACAAACAGAATGAGAAAATTAACTTAGGTTTACCAAAACATAATATTATATAGGTACCTAGTAAAAGGTGAAAGAGATTATTCCTTTCGGACTCCAACTGGACTTCGAGCTATGCCACGAGTTTATGAGCAGCTCAAAGCGTTCATTTCCTAGTTAATATAAATTTTCCACCAATCTTGCCCCATGACCAAATAAACAGGTGTAAACAATAAGTTTGAGGAGGCCTACTTTCAGTGCAAGAACAACAGTCATAAAATGAACAAACGGAATAATTTAATAATGGTACTTACCAGCTTTGTACGTAATGCAAAATGCTTTTCCTTGTTGGCGATGAAAACAAGAGATGGAGGATAATATAAAGATTAGCAATGAAAACAATAAATATTGTGATTTTAATTAAAAGCGTGCTTTATGAAAATAGTGATGTTTTGCAAGAGTATTGAATAACAAAGAATCAGATGTTTTATTTCAAACTCAAAACTGTCTTGACAGCTGATTTGGTGCATACTTGTGATGTAGTGATGCAAAGAATGTCACAAAATTAGATATGCATTCTCACATCATTTTAGGGTACACTGACTTGTGGGGCTAAATTAGGGCAGAGGATTGATTTCAATGACCTATTTCTGGACACTTCCCATATTTAGTGCATACATTACGGCATTTGGCCATATTCTATCACCATTAGTGCAAATATAACATTGCGATATTTAGCCATATTTATCTGGCCATAGTCAGTGGCGTAGCTAGCATGGGTGGCACCCGGGGCGGATGTCACCCCGGCGTAGTGCCACCCCCCCCCCCCTATTAAAGTTGACTTGAGAAATTAGAAAAAAAGGGAGGGTGGCTAGAATTTCAGTATATAGGCTATTCCGCCTATAAAAGACCGACCGACACAAAATTCGGGGCACTCCATGGGGAGCCATAGAGTTACGAAAATATAAATAATAGACCGTGTTCATGTGTGTGCAATATCTTGGTCGAGTGGCACCCCCCTTCAGGTGGCACCCGGGGCGGTCCGCCCCCCCCTCGCTACGCCACTGGCCATAGTATCCATAGTGCAAATTTAATGGTAAATACATAGCTACATATATGGTCTAACATAATAAATTAGTGCCAATGATAATCTATATTTTGAATTGTGTCAACCAATATAATGTCTATTGGTGTATTTCTCTAATATTAGTAGGTAGATATGTACCAATTTAATGGTTTTAAGGCCATATATTCTAACATTATTAATGTCAACATAATGATATATGGTCATATTAAAACATAATGATATGCGGTCATATTCTAACATTTATTGATGCTCATACACCATGTTTAATGCTCATATCGTGAAAATTCAGTTGGGGATTTATATAAAACTAAAGTAAGTATATGCATATATATTGTATACTTACTTAAGTATGAAAAAGGTATTTTGTTTAACACATCCCATCAGAAATTATTTTTACTGAAACTGACCACAGCAGCTGAATTAATTTTGGTGCTAACTTTTCCTGGTTTATTAATTAATTTTACCCTACTCAAAAAAAAATCGTAAGATGTCTATGCATTCTACTTTTAAATGTAAAAATAAAATATGTACTTTCAGGCTCGGAGGGAAGGTCTTCCAATATTGAGAAGGCTTTAAATTATGGCAGCTCGGACGGAATGGGTTAAAACCACTTATTTGGTTCATACACGTCGACCGGTTTTAGTTGATCTCAAGCTACATCAGGACAATAAACATATAAACTGCTAATATGATTATTGTCCTGAAGAAGGTTGAGATCCACCGAAACATATAAAATGTTAATATGTATATTTATTGTCCTGAAGAAGGTTGAGATCAACCGAAACTGGTCGACGTATAAAATGGAAAGTGGAATTAAACTAAGAACTTTTTTCATTTGTAACTTTATTAGGATATTACGAAGGATATTGTCACAAAAATATTGAACACAGTCTGTTATTTATATTTACGTAGCTCTATGGCTCCCCATGGAGAATTTTGTGCCTGACAAGTCTTTTTATAGGTGAAAATAGCCTATATCTGAAATTATTTAGCCACCCCTCCCAGGACAAATTTTCTACACATTTGTGAAGTCGAAATTTGGGGGGGGGGGGGGGGGGGATGACACCGCGTTATCCGCCCCGGGTGCCACCCATGTTAGCTACGCCACTGGATATGATTCTTAAATTATTATGAATCACCAATCGAAATTTTGTGATATGAGCGTGAAATATGGTGTATAATATTTTGTGGTTATTATTAGTGTCAATTTACAATGATATGTGGTCAATATCTTATTTGTGGGTCAATCAGAGGTCATTATCTCACTTCATGTAGGGCTGATGCAGTGCCACGAGGGCTGCGTGCACGGTGACGGAGACGCTGGCCAGGTGGAAGTAGTCGAACAGCACAGGCAGGTGGTAGTGCAGACCACGCTGCGGCTGAAAGTGCAGGCGCAGCACCCGGCAAGACACGGGGGCCAGGGCTCCCTCGCCGCACCAAAGCTCGATGCCCAGCGACCACTCGGCACGCGACAGTGATTCTTTCAGGTTTTTACTGTCCACTACAAATAAAAAAAAATTATTAACGTGTATCTACCTTGCATGAAATCTGCATGTGTGCCACACAAAAAGCTCTCGAAGGATGAGCTCGTGAAATTTCAGCATCACTTTATTTTGAATTTCTAGTTCAAATTAAATATTTCCATTATTGGAAGGCAATATTAGCGACTCTCAAATGAAAATTTGAAAAAGAAAAAGATACGGTCGCATCTAGGAACTGAACCCAGGACCTTAGCCTTGCCAGGGCTCTACTCTAATCACTGAGCTAATTCGACCCTATCCCCTTTGGTCATACTTTACTGTTTCAACTCGACTAAGAACTACCCACATTATCTTCACTGTTTTAACTCATATTTTTATTGGCTGCCATCTTCATTAACTAAATACAATCTTCCTAAACTAAATGCAGTCTTGGATGAATATTTTTTGTTTCGAATAACCTAATTAGTAAAACCTCAAATTGTAATTTTTAATCTTTAATTTAAATATTTTCAGTTTGCAACATTTATTTTCATCAAAAGATGTGAGCGTAAGCTTTGAAATATAACCATTCAAATGTAAGAAAAATAATATCAAACATCATTTTTTTAAATTGTTAAATAAGTTTTTAAAAATCATTAAAAGGTTGGTACAAGTTATTATTTTCATCAAGGGTTGGTTGTTTTACCATACTTGGGTATTATGAATACTTCAAAAGGATTTTCACAGAACTTGAAACTTTGAAATTTGGTTGAATTGTTCTAATTCTGCGAAACAACCATTCTTTCCTTATAATATACTGTAAAGTAACTATTACACTTTCCACTCAGCCAAATTAGATTTAGGGTAAAGTAATATTACCTAGGAATATTATGTATGCTCAGTCCTTTGGGAATCGAAACTCTTTGAATGGGAGTGTTAATTATGTTTGATGCTTTAACAAGTTTTTATGTACCTATAATACTTTTCTAGAGAATTTGCCAACGTAAGCTTCGCCCATTGCACAACTTGGGGAACTTTAAAAATTCAATAGACCGAATTCACCAACTTATACCACTTGTGCAATAATGAAATCAAAATTACGTTTTATGTTCTTAAATTAATAAAAATGGTAAAAACTGCAGACATGCTACCACTTAGCAATTTTGCATGACTACATTTTTGTTTTGTTAAAATACTGTTATATGCCTTATAGTAAAGAAAACCCAAAAAATATAATTAATATATACATTCATATTAATTACCACAGAGACTTTTTTATGCCGCTTTAGGGTGCAGTCTACCTGCAACTCGCAGTCAGTCTACTGTAATAGCTATTATTCAAATGACAATTACTTTTTGATAATAAAATAAACACCTGTTTATCTGACCCATTTCTTCAAAAAATAAATAAATAAACATAGGTAGGTAGGTTGTACACTAAAGTGTGGAAATCGCAGGAAGACCGCACGCTAAAGTGGCACTGTCTTTTTCTGTAGGGTCCCCTGTTGGTCGTACTACAAAGGCCCCCCCTACCACAACATGTTAAAACGAATAAAGGGAAGGAGGTTGTAGAGTGCCTGCATTGAAATCTGTATGTTTCATATTTTTGTCCTATGTAAATGTTTTTGAACGTATAGTCTATCAAATAAAGTTTACAAAAATGGAGAGCCCATGCAGAGCAGAGTTATGATTTTACTTGGCAACACCAAGATGGTTGAAAAAACAAACTATTGTCGTCGCGTTAGTTCTTATTTGTCCAATAGACCAATAGATTTTACAGGAGGAGAAGGCTTTCTTTCATTATTTCAATGAAACATTATTTATTTATTTATGGGTGATTCCATTATCGCGGGTGCAACATTTAGACGCATATAAAGCTTCTTAATAATTAAACGAAAAACAATGAAATTATTATTGGAAGAGCTACATTTTAACATGTTTACTTTTTATTAGTTTATAAGAATTTTATTGAAATATTTAAACAGTCAGGAGGGAGGTTCAAAGTGCGATCGCGGGTGCAACCAATTTGGCCCACCCTTTCCAGATCATAAGATAAAAACACAAAAGTCTGTTAATTGTGATACATTTATTATGTTATGCCTTGATATTTCGCAAGGCGTTGAACTAATCAACTAAACAAATAAACAAATATATAGAAAACAAAAACAAGCAATGAATTATTAGCTTTTCAAACAATCGCGGGTGCAACATCAAATTATCGCGGGTGCAACTCATCTAGTTTAAGTTTATATAAACATCAATAAACACTGATAGAGGAACGAAATAAGAAATCCAACAATGCGTATTACTAATCAGTACACTTCTTTGTCATTTATGTTAGTTAATTAATTATTTAATTATTTCAATTATTTATTTTCGGTTACGTCAAAATTCGCCGAAAATTCTATGAACATATTACATAAATCAATCCTTTTCAAAAACAAAAATTTGTTTTTTTTCTTATTTTGTAGAATTTCTTTTTATATTTTGTAATTTGTACGAGGTTCCAGATTGTTATAATCCCAATCACTTTCTGTTTCAGTGGTGGTTTTAGGAGATTTCAAAACCAATATGCATTGGAGACGAGACAGTGAGGTTCGCGCCACGAAAATGCTATCACCGTTTTCAGATTTAAAGAAATGTTTTGATTGAATGCCTGATTTATTTTTCAGCCCTTCCTATTTATCATCCAACGTGACCATCTTTTTTTAACTGCTTTTTTTAATATAAAGAAGATGTTTTTAAGAGAGACTGCGTGCCAAATCATAGAATTTCTATAAAAAAGCTAACTATAATATAAACAAACCTATTAAATATAAATCACCAAAAAAGCAAAAAAAATATATGATAAATCGCACAATAAGGGTAGTTGTCAAAGAGTTGCACACGCGATTCTAAAACACAATCGCGGGTGCAACCAATTTGAGTCAACGTTTATTTCAATTCAGCTAACATTATACTCTTAAAAACGTTTTATTCAAGTTTGCCTGTGATTGCTTCTTACTTTTATAAAGTTTCAAAACGTTCGCACTTGATTTCTGTGAAAAACACAAACTTTTATATCTTTTGTATCGCGGGTGCAACAAGCTAATAGTGACTTCTTGTAGTCAATGATGCTTAAAAAATAACAACAAGTACTTACATCTTTCGGCACATAAGAATAAACTAATATTGTCACTACACGTTTAGCAGTACTATCGGTAACAGCTGTTTTGCGCCAGTGTTGCACGGCGTGATTTTGCAGTTTATATACCGATTCTTCGAATGATAATGTTTTCAAGCGCGCCAAAAATTTCAATTTGAAGTAAAATTCAATTTTTTTTTATTCTTAAATATTGACCTTCTTCTTTGCACTGATATAAAAAAAAGTAACAAATACTGCGATTTAAAAATTACTGTCGAGAATCGTCTATAGCGGAATCGCCCTTATATGTATATCGATAAAAATCTGAAATGGAAGGAACAAATATGTCAAGTAGTAAACAAAATCAGAAAATTAATATATATATTTTTAAGAATTAGAAATTTTCTGTCGATAAAAAATCTATATTTAATCTACTATGCCTTAGTTAAATCCACTCTACAATACGCTATTATTAGTTGGGGATCCGCGTATAAATGTAACCTTCTTCCAATAGAAATTGTACAAAGAACAATTATTAAAATTATATTAAAAAAATCCTTATACTACCCAACAGAACGCTCGTTTGAAGAATTTCAAGTACCCACATTTAAAGATTTATATATTAAAAATTCAGTAATTCAAATAATAAAAGAAAAAGATAAATATCCATTTTTAAATGAAAACAGAACTCGACTTAAACATGTTTTCCTATGCCCAAAACTAAATACGTCTTTTGCACAGCATCATTATACTTATCAGGGAAGAACTTTTTTCAATCGCCTACCAGAGGAAATCAGAAGCATCAATGATAAGGCCCGAATGCTGCTCTCTGTCAAGAGACATTTTAAAGATGTTCTTAAGAAAAGAACTACTGTCAACTAATCTTACAAATATCTTAGTTCTCCATAACATTCTTTCTTTAAAAAAAAAACACACCATTATCAAATAAATACTGCAGCTCACATATATTTATGTACAATTAATTATTTAAGTACTAACTTATACCTAACTAATAACTAATAGCATTTATGTACACTCCCCTTCCATACACAAGCAAATGCTTTTAATGGAAGGGTAGTAAAAAAAACCTGTAAAAAAATATTTAGTTATAAAATTGTAATTATAATAAATGTTTCAATATTTTATAATTTATTTTATGATAGGTGTTTAAGATAAAGCTATTTCTGTAAAGGTATAGGTCTCATTCGTTTACATAATGCTTAGTTAAGTGATTATACTTCATTTTATTTTAAAGTGGAGACTGAACAAAAACTAAAATGGTCTGTTGGACAAATAAGAACTGTGGCGACGTAAGTAATGAACTCCTTTTAAATTTTAAAGAAGCTAAAAGTCTCACAGTTTTTCGTGTGTTATGTCTCAATGTTGTAAGGTTCAAATATCAGTATGCATTATAGTAGTTTTAGAATAGATCCCATATGATATAAAGTGTTAAAATTTTGTAGCTAAATAAAATATAAATAATAAAAAGGATAAAGCACTAAACACATAATAAACATGTTTCAAACGAATATATTTCATAGACATTCAAACGGAATTTAGAAGTGAGTGGTAATACCTGAAAGGAGATGATTCTACATCATATTCTAATGAAATGTAATAATCCAACTGGTTGTTATTTTTAAGTAGGTACCCACTTAGTGAGATAATTGCATGGAAAAGTTTTATTTTTAAGTTTTTCTTTTATGTAAGTTTTTGTAAATATGTTAAAATATTACCAAAGGATAATTAATTATAAAGCAATATCTAGAAGAAAACATAACATAAGCGTTAATCTTTGTAATGTACTTTTTAGGTTAGGGAGGATATTAAATCATTTTATGCAGAAATATTGCATATTTCTTTGCACAAAAGTAATTTTAATTGTAGGTTATAATAAGGATCTTGTAAATCATCCCGAGTTTGTATGTGTATTTTTTTACATTAGTTCCACCCAGGAGGCCCTGAGGAAAATCTCAGGGCTTATGTCATCTTTGGGGATGCTGTGTGGAGGGTGTTTTTAGGAAAGGCAGGAGAGGAAGTACTGGGAAGAAAAAGGGTGTTATGTGTGGGTAGGAACCAGGGGGTAAGAGTGTCCAGGAGTGACGGACGTATGAGTATGAATCCATCCCTCCCACTGCGGTGGAAGGCGATGTTCCGAGAGGGTACGGCTGGAGAAGTCAAACTGACTTCCTCAACCATTCTCTCCCGATTCGGCCTGACATGCAGCTGGTGGACAGACGCATCCGCCGCCAAGACCCGGACGCGTATTTACAAAACCTATACCGATTCAGTCGCTGTAACGACATTTTACATTTTAAATATACCTCTATATTGGTTATTTTTTATCACATTGCAAAAAAAAAAAAGTTCTAAAATCTAGATGAAATAATCTTTTTGATGTGTATATTAGAAATTAATAATTTTATTTCTAAATATTTATCCCATATATTGTAAATACACCTCTATATTGATAGTTTTTTTTATCACTTTGCAAATACAAAACTTGTTCTAAAATCTAGATAAAATAATCTTTCCAATGTGTATATTAGAAATGAATAATTTTATTTCTAAATATTTAAATTTTGATATTGAAAATTTAAAGCGACTGAAACGCGGTAGGGATTGTAAATACGCGACCCGGACAAATCTCACCCCATGAACCCGGGCACCCTTGCTAAGTCACCAAACTTAACGAACCTCTTGGGGTGACCTATGGCAGAGGTGTTGGTTAACCAATAAATTATTCCTGGGGCGGCGGTACCCATACCCGCCTCCCAAATTGAGTAAAGTATGTGTAGTTATCTCGGTTTTTGAATGCATGAATTAAAATATATTTTGAATAAATACATTTGTTTAGAGACATTAAATTCAAGGCATTAGAAACGTAGTATGTAGGTACTTATGTCAATAATATTATTATTAAATTTATAAAAGAAAAACTTTAAAATTAAATGGATTTCTACAAATTAATGTTGACAACAATAAGTTTTATTTTCTGTTTTTATAATGGACCAGAAATAAGCCATTACATAAATATGGAAGAAGATATAGCATTTAAACAAAAAAATAGAATTGTTAAAAAGAGTAGGTATGTAATTTTTGGTGCCATGCCAACTCAGAAACACCTCAGAAAGGTCATTAAAAGCTATGAAAAAATAATTTTAAAATAGCCGGTAACCCTAACCTAGCTTAACCTATTTAACCAATTTTTTAAATATTTTTTTATCATCACTCTTAATGACCTTTCTGAGGTGCTTTTGAGTTTCCTTAATTAACAAGTAATTTTCCCGTTCAGTTTCGGAAGTCAAACATAACCTCATATTTAACTTTGATAATTTTTGTTCTAAAATCGGTGTTGCCATAGTATTTTTTTAGATCCATTTTATCAAATTTATATATGTAACCTACCTAACAAATGCGCCCTGAACAATATGACATCTCTCAGCGTGACTTCCTCATTGCGGTAGAGGATCTGGAAGACTCGAGAGGCGCCAAGCCCGCCCACCAGCGTGGCGCCACCCCCGCCCCCACCGGCCACCGGCACGGGGCCTCCGCCGCACACGTCCCCCACCATGACTTCCACCTGCACCGGGAGCTTGGGGGACACGCGGAGCCCCACGCGCACCTGATACATCCTGGGAACACAATAAACACATCATCATTAAGACCAAATTTGTACAAATTAAAATTTTCTTTTTTTAGAGCTCCATGTAAATTCGGTTCCGGCAACGGATGGTATAATTTTTTATCTACAAAGTTTTTAACTATTTTACTACCAAATTTAGAGACAAACTAGAATACAATAAGGGGGCATACATTAATTACGTGACCAGGTATTCTTCAAATCTAGACCCCTCCCCCCTTGGAGAAATAAATTTGGGCCACTTCGTATATTCTTTTCAAGTAACGTGAGATTTTGATGGATCCCCTCCCCTTTTAAGCTCACGTAATTAATGTATGCCCCATAAAGTCTTTCGCACATACCATAAAGAACAGAAAGAAATCATCAGTCAAAAAAAAGAATAAAAAAAAACAGAGAATTTTTTACCGTATAAAGAAATCTAAGCCAATCCATCCCTTCCACTGTAGTGCAAGGGGATGGATCGAGAGATCAAAAGGACTTCCTAAACCAACGAACTTCTTGATCTAAGGCAGAGGTGTTGGTTATATAATAATGTCTCTAAAATCGAGAAAAATCTTTAATGACATATAATTTGAAAAATCAATACAGAAAGTAGCACATTTTATGCTGGATATTTGCTGCACCTTTTGATTATAAAAATAATTATTCAGTTTAATAATATTTTGGCGTCAAATCCAAATTAGCTGCGCAGCCGTTCCCTTTAAAATAACAAACATGCTAAGTACTTAAAAAAAATTCTGACTGTAAAAGTGATTGTTAAATGGTCCGGGATTAAATTCCCAAGAGTAGAGTTTGTATAAAAATAAATTCTTGTGTTACTCTCGTGCAATAAATTTGCGTTATTTTTTGTACAACACTCGAAAATGGATAAAATGTCAACTAATTGATATGCATTTTTTTTAAATTTTAATATTGACTATTATTATTATTTATTCAACGTTTATCTGTTACATACCAGGTATTTTTTTTATACATTAGCTACACACAGAAGGCCCCGAGGAAAATAATTCCCCTCAGGGCCTATGTCATCTTTGCTGTGTGGTCTTTTTAAGAAATAAAGAAGAGGAAGTTCTGGGAACGAAAAAGGTACGAAGGATGGGTAGGAATCTGGGGGTCAGTGTGTCCAGGAGTGAGAGACTTATCCAGTTCACGCTCTGCTGGATGGTATATAAGTCCATTAATGGAATGGCTCCGGCTTGCTTATCGGAATTGTGTATTCCAGAAAATTCCAATTCTCGACGGTCTGCCTCCAGGTCAGCAGCGTTATCAGCTATCGGAAGGTTAAAGGAACCAAAGCGTACACCAGACACCAAGTTCGGTGAGCGAGCTTTCGGAGTGTCAGGACCTAAAGCCTGGAATGGACTGCCACATGACTTAAGGATGATCACAGACTCGGCGGAATTTAGAGCTAAACTTAAAACTCACGTTTTCAGACAGTCGTATCCATAAATTCAAAAACCTTTTGCCTTCACCTTCAATGCCCGCGACACTGTAAATAACGAATTTGTAAAAATGTAAAAATATATATATATATATATATATATAAAAAAATCCTATGTAAGTGTTTGTAAGAGGTCATTTCATGAACATTCTCCAGCCCTAAAGAGTCCTAAATTCTCCAGTCTTTTAAAATAAATATCAACTCTACTTTTGCGCAATTAAGCAAACCGCCCATGGTAAAAGTCCAGGATACGACGCCATTGGTATTGAGCATATAAAATACGCAGGAGATCAACTTCATACTATTCTAGCCGCCCTGTACTCAAGCCTCCTAAGACACACACACATGCCGATGGATATGAGCAAAACTATTATCGTACCAATCCTGAAATCCAATCAGCTGGATGCATCGGTATTAGGAAATTACCGACCGATTTCCTTGGCGACAATGCTTTCGAGACTATTTGAAAAAATCTTATTCGCGCTAGTTAAAGAGAAACTATTTACCCTTGATAACCAATTCGGCTTCAAGAGCGCCTCATCAACCGATATGGCCATTTATGGAGTAAAACAAACAATAGCCTATTACAAAAAAAGAAAAACCACAGTCTATGGGTGTTTTCTTGACCTAAGCAAGGCGTTTGATCGTGTATCCCATCAATTATTATGGGAAAAACTCATAAAGCGAGATGTTCCAGCAGCAGTGGTCAATATGCTGGCTATTTGGTACGGACAACAGGAAAATCACATTCAATGGGCAGGAGCTTCTTCAAGACCTTTATTCCTTAAGAGCGGTGTCAGGCAAGGGGGGAATATGTCTCCAACTCTATTTAATGTGTACATTAACGACCTCTTACAAGAGTTGAACGATACACGAATCGGTTGTCATATCTGCGGACAAGGAAGTAACAACATTAATTACGCCGATGACATGGTGCTGCTTGCACCTTCGATTAAAGCGATGAGACGACTTGTGCAAATATGCGAAGAGTACGCAAACTCTCATAACCTGTTGTACAATTCTAAAAAGTCAGTCATCGTCGCTTTCAAACACAATAAGGAGCCATCACATATTCCTCCAATATATTTAGAAGGAATTGAACTGCTTGTGGCCTCACAGGTTAAGTATCTGGGACATATCCTAACCGAAGACATGAAGGATATAGAAGATATGGAACGACAAAGAAGAGCAATTAATATACGGGCCGGAATGCTCTCAAGGCGGTTCTACCACTGTAGCGAAGATGTCAGAAAATTACTATTCAAGACATACTGTACTGCCCTGTACACGTCAGAACTGTGGACACAATACCCAGCAGCGCAATGGGACAAACTGAGGGTGTGCTACAATAATGCATACAGGCAACTTATGCAACTACCGAGGTTCTTCAGTGCCTCCACGATGTTCACCGAGGGGAGGGTGCACTCATTCCCAGCCCTACTTCGCCACCGACTAGCCAGCTTCTGGAGCAGGATACGGACTTCAACCAATATCATTGTCGTGGCTGCATCCGAGTGGCTCAGTTCCCCATTAAATGAGCGGTGGATGCAGATGATGAGGCGACCTCCATGATGGACGATCCCAAAATATCTTTTTATTTTTAATTCTGTCTACTTATTATTTATTTTAATTTTATGCTTATTTTTTGTTATTTGTGTGATGAATTTTGTTTTCATTTTATGTTTAATTAGGTACCTACCTAATATTTAAACTATTTTTTTGTTCTTTTCTTTTATAGTTGTTTATGTAATATGGCAGACTGGGATTGCACTACCCTCCCAGTCTTGCTGGAATAAAAACTTAAATAAAATAAATAAAAATAAAATAAATAAATGTAATACTAATAATAGTGATGGGGCAAGCAAATATAAAATCGTGCAATGTCCAGTGTTTTAAATATAATGTCCTTCGCGTGCAAAGCCGTATCTTCTCCAAGCACAAACTTTCTAATTAAAGTGTGTTTATCGGAAGTGACCTGCCAGGTAAGCATGTTTCTGTATCTATTTGTAAATAGTAAAATTAGATACAACCTAAGAATTCTTAACAAATTGTACAGCGCCCTTGAGGTAATTTTTCACAAAAACGGCGCTCTACAAATTATCCAATTATTATTATTATTATTAGTATGAATCCATCCCTTCCACTGCGGTGCAAGGGGATGTTTCGAGAGAGTACTGGTGAAAAATTCAAAAGGTCTCCCTCAACAAGTTTCTCCCGATCCAGCCCGCCACGCAGTAGGTAGGCAGATGCAACTGCCGCTAAGACCCGAAAAAACCTCATCCCGTGAATCCGGACACCCCTGCAAAGTCAACAAATGTAGCGAACCACTTGGGGTGACCAGCATGATTATATTGTTCGAAAAAATGTATTATATAGTGTGACCTCACCCCATGAACCCGGGAACCCCTACCAAGTCACCAAAAGTAGCGAACCACTTGGGGTGACCAGCAGGATTACATTGTTCGAAAAAAATGTTTTATTTCGAAAGGGATTTCAATTTTGCTGATTTCCATAGAAAAAAGAATAAATAATAAAAAAAAAATTATACATAAACTAGAAAATATAAATAATAAAAAAAACTATACATAAACTAGAAAAAAAATATAAATAATAAATATTAATTTGGTGTTACGAAAAGAAATAATCAAAGGTAGATGACGTCATAGGTTTCGATAGTAAAAATGAATGTACGAGTATATCTTACTGAAGATTTATTCATCTATCAATAAACCACTTGCTATATGGATTATCTACACGCAGTTCATATAATGGTGCAATAAAATCATAAAATTTTACAACTACCGTATTCCAATCTATTATGATATGCAAAATCGATGTATTTTCATAATAAGTATAAACCTTTTAAAAATATTTCAAATTCTTAACCCCTCAGGCTTCGGGCCATTTTGTCGGAAATTCAAAATATTTCTGCTTTGCAATAAAATTCAAATAAGAGGAATATTTCCATTTACTATTTTAATAATCAAGTGATGTAAATCATTTTAACCCTGGGTTGAGGGAGACCTTTTAACCTCTCCAGAAGGACTCTCTCGACATACCGTCTTGCACCGCAGTGGGAGGGATGGATTCATACGTCCATACCCACCCCTCATACTCTTTTCCTTCCCAGAACTTGGACACTTTCATTTACGGTGACCTGACAACTCAACAACATGCAACTTAAACCCCCCCATTCGAAAAATTATTAAAAGTGAAGAAATTTATTTGTTGGTAAAATAGGTTACTTTAATTATTATTCTTTTTAATTGTTAAACTAACGTTTTAAGACAAGATTTTTGTGCATAGCACAAAGGGTAACAATTATTATAAGCAATAATTATCAGCCTGAAACACTCATCCACATTGAAAAATCTTCCGAGAAAAGATACATGACGCCAACGGGACTTGAACCCGTGCCCTTCTGATTACCGGTCAGCTGCTCTCCCAATTGAGCTATGGCGGCTTATCTTATTCCCGCCAAATGATTCAATATATACTAGTGTTTCATTCAACAATTACTGCTTATTATATTTTTTCCACCTGAAAACAACGAACTTTATTTTTGCGAGAGAGACACTGTGGGAGAGCAGCTGACCGGAAATCAGAAGGGCACGGGTTCAAGTCCCGTTGGCGTCATGTATCTTTTCTCGGAAGATTTTTCAATGTGGATGAGTGTTTCAGGCTGATAATTATTGCTTATAACAATTGTTAGGTTACTTTAGGTTAGGTTATGGGCTATTTTTATTCTTTTTTTTTGTGTGCAGATTTTTGAGCGAGTTTCGCTAATATTGTCTTAATTTAATTAAATAATATTTTTATTCTTTTTTCATAACTTTTAATGACTTTTCAATGGGATGTTGAGTTAACGTGGAATTTCCATAATTTTTTTTCATTAATTTCCCTAAAAAGACCCTCCACACAGCATCCCCAACGATGACATAGGTCCCGAGGGAATTTTCCGTCAGGGCTTCCTGTGTAGAGCTAATATAAAAAAAATCTATAAATCACGCACATTTGTAGGGATCTTTGATCAGTGGATTTACTTGATTTTTTAACCCCCGACGCAAGGAGCGGTGTTATAAGTTTGACTTTCTGTGTGTCTGTCTGTCTGTCTATGTGTGTGTCTGTCTGTGGCATCGTACGTAGCTCATCTAAAAGAATGGACCGATTATGATGCGGTTTTTTGAAAATCTGTTCAGGCGTTTCAAGGTCATCAGCTCTTTTTTGTGTCAGGGGTTGCTTAAAATATTGAAAATTTTACTTATGTATCTCGTAAAAAGTTGCGTCTCGTAAAAAGTCATAGAAGATGTAGAGTTGTATTTTCCTTTGAAGTGTAATTAAATTATGAACCGAAAACGAAATGTAATCTTATACCTCACAATACTATATTCTATTTTGGTTAGTAATGAAGTCAGACTAATTATAATTAATATAAGGTCAAGGAATACAGACGCAGACGGTTTCATGTTATGGAAACAAAATATACATGTAAATAGTATTCCTGTCGGAAATATAAATGTATTTTTTCGCGGAAGGCGTCCATATGATTGTAATTGAATTTGTTGGCATCCTATTGAGAAGGCGCATGAAGACAAATTTATATTTAAAGCGGTGAGTTGAATGCATTTTTAATGCATGCAATACAACCGTGCATTTAAGGCCGGCGAACCACAAGAATTCGAAGAGAAATGCAGTGACTTTATACAAACAACGCAATCTAAACTAGAAAGAAGAAATTTTCGTTATTTGTTTTTGGCATGTTATGCCGTGTTGCGCTACCTCCTTCTTTAGCCAACGTTTCGGACATCGTTGCAGTGTCCATCATCAGGGCAGATCCGGCAGATCCGGTAGATGTCACATCACATCTACCGGATCTGCCGGATCTGCCCTGATGATGGACACTGCAACGATGTCCGAAACGTTGGCTAAAGAAGGAGGTAGCGCAACACGGCATAACATCCCAACAACAAATAACGAAAATGCTTTTGGCCGTGAAAATCTTAAAACTTATCAGAAAGAAGAAAGTTTTTTTAAGTCGTAAAAAATTTAGAACAGTGGGATCCGGCCTCATGAAATGAATACATTTTTTTCTGACTTATAGGCCAACACAACCACTTTAGGCGAAATTGAAACTCTACGTTAAGACGCAGCTACCCGAATTTCTACCGATTTCTTGCAAACATGGAACTATAATTCTATACTCTTAGCCTGCAAACCTCCCTTAAACATTTGAAGTTTTTAAGCTCTTAAAAAAATATATGTTATTTTCGAAGATAATATCTAGACATTCCCCGCGCCGAAACGCAAATTATATAAAATTCCCTCGATAGAAAAAAATCGTAAAGTATACTCCAAAAATTATAATAAACACGTTTGTTTCAGTTATTTTACAAGTTATATGTATGAAAAAAAATCACAGTGTTTCTTTAAATGCTGTTTAAGACAGTCCCCGCGAGATTTTGCTCTATTTTAAACGAGTCGTGTTTTATTAAACATTTTCACAATTTTCGCATCGATTTTGTCGCTTCAAATACTAGCGCGCTCCTCTAACATTCGTAATTTCATATCTCTCCGTCTTCTTCTTTTTGTGCGCGTTTGTGGGGCCTTAAGAGGAAGCCACAAGCCAAAAATGAACGTATTCTTTAAAGTGCCTTAAATCACAACGAATATACTTAGGTAATATACAAATCGACTGACAAAGTCTAGAGGTCACGATTTCAAGCGTAAAAGTGATTTTCATTTATTGTGTCAATTATTTTAAAATAAAGGAAAAATGTAAATCAATGGACAGTGGCACAGCTAATTTTAACCATAAAATAGTATCTTTAAAAAGTTGTTTTTATACGCGTTCGTACATTTCTAATGAAAAAATCAATTTTTTAGTAGTTCACGCTTATATTTTTTATAAAGTAATTAAACATTTTATTTCAGTTCTATTTAATGGAAGCGGTAGGAAAAGCTTCAAGTTATCCAAAGCTCTAAAGAAAATAATTCCCTTTAGGGCCTACGTCGTCTTTGGAGATGCTGTGTGGAGGATCTTCTTAGGGGAGGGAAGGAGAGGAGGTTCTAGGAAGGAAGTATGAGAGGTGGGTAGGAATCTGGGGGTCAGTGTCCAGGAGTGACGGACGAATGAATCCATCCTTTCCACTGCGGTGCAAGGCAATGTTCCGAGAGTCCAGCTGGAGAGGACAAAAGATCTCCCTCAACCAGTCTCTCCCGATTCGGCCTGCCACGCTGTTGGTGGGCAGATATATCTGCCGCCAAGATCCGGACAAACCTGACCCCATGAATTTTGCGTTATGACCGTTTTAAACCATCTTTTTTTTCAGTCCAATTCCAATTAGAGACCAAAGTCAACATTTTTCGCTTTACGCGATCGCTATTTTCATCTCTATTTTCATATCTTCGATTTCAACTGTCATCACTGCAAACAACACATGAGAAGGATGCTGTTCGCTGTGATGCCAACTGAAATCGTAGATATTTTATTTTATTTTATTTATTATGGTAAATCAACAGATATTTTACACTTATAATAATAACATTAATAATATCCATACATAATATCCAATAACAGATTTTCACATAATTAAAATTATAATTAAAAAGTAAAATAAAAAAGCAAGGGTCCTTTACCCGTAAGAAGTTAACAAAAATATAACCCTGAAAATTATTCAAACAAAGATATAAAAACACAATGTAAACTATAATTTATTTATTTATTCAACGCCCAGGGGGCTTTTACATGTTTGGTAGTACAATAAATTCATGACAGATGATTTTACAACAGATAAAGAAATAATAAAAATAATATGAGATAAAAAATGCACACAAGTCACAAAAATACAAAATAAATAAATATAGGTACTGCGATTTGATAAGTTTACAAAATATGTTTAGGAATAGTATTGGAATAAGTTTTTTACAAGTTCCACAAAATTCGCCAAGTTGATGTTAAATATGTCTACATCACCTAAGTACTGATTCCCCATAGTGTGAAATCGTTGTATGGGAGAGTGGGCAATGTAGTTTCGCTTGTGAATGCTGCAGTAGAATAGTGTATTTTGTCGCGTGGTTACTGTCGGTATTCGTAAGTTTATGAGTTGTAGGAGTTCGCAACAGTCGAATTTAGAGTAAAGTATTTTGAATAAAAATGTTAAGTCGTTTATTTTACGTCGGTCTTCTAGTGTATGTATTTTTAGAATATTTAGTAATAGATCATATTTTAAGTCTTCTAGTGGGATACTTAATTTAAAATTTATAAAACGCAGAAACTTTTTTTGTATTCGCTCAATATTATTAACGTGAATTTTGTAAGATGGAGACCAAACTACCGAGTTATATTCAATTTGGCTTCTAACTAGAGATACATATAATAGTTTAATGGCTTCTATGGAACTAAAGTTTTTAGTTGTTCTTAATACGAAGCCTAGTGTTTTCATACCTTTGTTCGTAATTTGGTGGATATGATTGGCGAAACTTAGTTTTTCATCCAAAATAATTCCAAGATCTCTCATTTCCGTGACTCTGTCTAAAGCTGTGTTATTGATGGAATATTCGAATAAAACAGGATTTTTATTTCTGAAGAAAGTCAAGGTTTTACACTTTTCTACATTTAAAAATAAATTATTTTGAAAGCACCAATCTTTAAACTTACTAATATTTGACTGTAGTATATGGCAATGATTTATATCTGTTATTTTCTTGTATAGCTTGATGTCATCAGCAAAGAGCAATACCTAGACATCATTGAAGCAATTGGTTATATCATTGATGAAAATGAGGAACAAAACTGGGCCAAGGTGACTACCTTGCGGTAGGCCACTAGTAGCCCAGAAAGCTTTCGCGATCCAAGATTTTATTTTGACGAACAGTTTACGATTTAATAAATAGCTAGTAAACCATTTTAGCATGTTATCCCTTATTCCTAGAGCAAATAGTTTTTGGATTAGTAGTTTATGGGATACTTTGTCAAATGCATTCGAAAAGTTCGACTTGTTTATTTTCAGCAAAAGATAATAATCTGCTTACTAAATTTCAAAACATGAAGTAGTCTGAGTCAGAAATCTATTCTCACTCCACAACAGCAATAATAATAATATGTACATTGTACATACTACATACCTACAACTCAGAGTGAATACAATAGTAAGTCGAATGACAAGTATGTAACTGGAAAGGATTCACAGCAATAACATGGTAACTAGCAATACGGTCAAAAAATTATTTAATGTTGGCTATGACATACTTTTTTAAGGTACTTAAATTACTTTAAATACTTAAACATGAGAATATGTCTATATTATTAAAATTCTTATCAAATACATTGCATGCTCTGAATATAAAAGCATTTTTTCTGAGATTAGTAGAACATTTTTGAAGATGAAAAAGTGATTTTTCTCCGGTTCTAACGCCTGGAACTCTAAAATTAATCTCAGCCAAAAGGGGCGAACAATCAATAAAACCATTGATAATTTTATGAAGACATATTATATCTGCGGAGTCTCTTCTAACTTTTAATGATTTAAGTCCATAAAGGTCCTGCAAGCTGTTTATGTCATGATAACCAATATTAGACTTTAAATTTAAATGATGGACAAATTTTCTTTGGATGGCTTCAAGGCCTTTAATATAAATATTATATCGAGAATTCCATATTATATTCCACGATAGGGTTACATTTGCCACAACCACAACGGGGGGGGGGGGGGGCGTAATGGGATAGGGAAAATATTTTTGTGGCAGCCGCATGTGTCGCAGTCGTTTTGTGTATGTGACGTTACAAAGCTCATGACCATGACCCCCCCATACCCCTTGTTACAGGGTGGCCCCCAATGGGATGGGATGGGGCAAGATGGGGTGGGATGGGATGGGTTTCTCCAGGTCTCCTACCGCCCCCCCGAAAGTCTGAAACGCCCCCCAATTTTATCTTGGTCTTCTACCGCTCCCTGAAGATCTGAAAGCCCCCAAGGGGGCGTTATCGCACACGTTGAGAACCTATGATTTAAACTAATGAATATTGAAGGGTTGGTTAAAGCCCTGCTAAAATTTTAATTAAAGCGAAACCGGATAACTTTATGGTTTTATATCAACCCCATAAAGTAATTGCTTTTTGAAAACATTAATATTACTGAGTTTCCGCTGAGATTCGAGCAGGTGCATTTTATCGAAATATATATTTTTTTTTACTTTAGCTCCACACAGGTCATCTTTGGGGATGCTGTGTGGAGGGTTTAGTTATTAGAGAAAGGAAGAAGAGAAAGTTTTGGGAAAGAAAAAGGTATGATGGATGGTTAAGAATCTGGATCAACGGAGTGATGGACGTATGCATTCATTAATCCCACAGCGGTGCAAGGCGATGGGTCGAGAGAGTCCGGCTGGAGAATTAAAATGGTTTCCCTTAACCAGTGTCTCTCGAACCAGCCCTCCAAACAGTAGGTGAGCAGACGCATCCACCGCCAAGACCTAGACAAACCACACCCCATGAACCCGGGCACCCCTGTGAAGTCACAACGGTAGCGAACCACTTAAGATGACGTATGGCAAAGGTGTTGGTTATCCAACAAAAAGTTTTATAAAATCTAGTTTGAACTTCTTAGTAAGAAAGATTTTCATAATTTTGGATTTTCTTTTTGCACCTAGATTGTAATATAATATTGTCATGTTCTGAACATTTGTACGAAAAGAAAAAACGTTAGGTCTCATTATCCCAAAACCAACATTGACGGAGTTGGTTCATTTTATATCTGTATCCCCCGAACTGTACGTAATTACAGATTGACTTTCATTGTAGACATTGTCAAAGGTATACACTTTTAGTATCTAATAAAAACAATTACGATACACAAATGGTGTAGGCAAGGAACCAACATAAATGATTGGAGTAATATCTATTTTAGTTGAATTTTCAAAGGTTACAAACGATAATTGTTAACTTCCATCACCCCAATTGGGCAGAGTTTTAATTGACACTTTTTTCAAAAATTAACTTTGAATGCAAAACCATTTCTTTAACCGACATAATTTTCAGATCCATCTGTATTGTGTTTCGGTTGAAGTATTAAAGCGGTCAAAAATGACTAAGTTTATATGGTTGAATTGGCTCAGTGGTCAGAGCACTTGCCCGACAAGGAAGAGGTTCTGGGTTCAAGTTCCAGATGCGACTAAATCTTTTATCTTTCTTTTCTATTTCATGTTTTTCGTTTGAGAGTCGTTAATTGTCTATAATGATTAAATATTATAATTAAGTTTTCTCATTAATTTATTCCACTATAATAAGACAATTTCTCATTACATTGCGAATCAATGTTAGAAACGGCACGTTAGAGTGGAGGTACTCTCAGTATCGCCATGGTGAAAAAGCATCATTCAAGCTTAAAACGTTGCTTGAAATGGCTTCCGCAGTGTTTGTTGACTAGATCTGAATAGCCAGGTACTTCCTCTTCACTTTTCCCCATTTCCCCTTCTCACTTACTTTCAGCCTCACTACATACCCCAATTGAGGATGCCATAGCCTCACGATGCGATGGTTCCAGACGGGAGCAGTTGAGACTCTTGTGAGGTTTTCAATAAAAATAAATTAGATTAGGGCACCACACTGTTTCCACTGACAGGTATGCAGGAAGGATGGACCGCCAAATAACTCGGTCTTGATACACACTCTTTGCTTCATTCATATTCATACATCGTCTCATACATACCAAAGAAATTTTAGATTCATTTCAACAATGCACTTCCTCTGGCCATTAGACAGTGATTAAGTGAAGAAAAGTATAAATTGGACACAAAGTCTTATTATTTTGGATGTCTATGGAGTTAACTGATGGTATAGTACATGCCAAACTTAAATGCCGGCCTGACGTTGATACAGAAATTTAAGTTTAAGGTAAAAAAAAGTGGCGTGCCTCCCCGCCCACACGCCTTTCTCTGTCGCACGTATGTTTTCACGCATCTTTCTATTTCGATTACGTTCATTGTAAAGTCAGTAACTGCGCGAGAATGGATCGTACAATATTCAGGCCGGCATCAAAGTTTGGCGTGTACTACACTTTGTTGATTGTCTTTTTAATTCGATTATAATGTTTTACTGAATATTGTAGAAATGAGATCTCTGAGGCGTACTCACGTAAAATTTACATTCGCGCCATATATTCTCCTTTCTAAAATCTAAATAAGAATAAATAAATTTTGTAATATATAATTAATCAATATATTAGGAAGAGTCATTTATCATTATGTGTGGAAATCGTGTCGTGTAGAAAATGGCAACATGACATGTTGGCAAGTTTTTTAGGAAAACATAATGCGATGTCCCCAATGTGTCAACTGAGAAAGAATGCGCCCGGTCTTGTTATCAGACCAAGAATTTTTCGTAGTTTTTCTTATTTCTTATTTATTTTCAACAATTTTTCTATTTCATATTAATTTTGAAATAACACAATCACTTTTTTCCGTTTTAATAAAATCATGTGATGCTTTTCCTAGGAATCGATAAAAAATCAAGTACATATATTTATCACCTTCAATAATCAAAAATACCAACTTCGCTTGTGGTTCTGTCTGTAACTCTTGATTCAATGATCGCGGATTTGTTACAAATGTATCTAAGTGTCATTTTCAAAATTGGAACTGTAATATTGATTTAAATAAAGCTATAAATCTATAAAGTACCTAAGTACCTACTTAAAATAATATAATATTTTATGTAAGTAAGTTAGAGAAATTAATTGACAAACTTGTCGAAGTCGCCTCACGGTTAATACGGAATATAAAAAATTTAAATAGTTAGATTTGTTTTATTATTACGAAAAGTGAGTACCTATTTGTCGGGGGAGACGAAAAAACATGCACTTTATATTTTAATTTTGTTAAAATTAATTCGCTTACGAGGTATATTATGAAGTGTTCGACGCCATGGTTCATATTTATACTGCTTGGCCAAGTGAAGCGGATTATGAATAATAGCCTTTTTCGAAATTGGAATTATAATATCCCGTGATTTTTCAAAGGTCTGGGCTGATTTATAATAAAATGGTTCGAATTAAAATAAAACCACTTCCTGAAAGATATTATTGATATCCATCAAAATTTAAATGCAAACCTTGAAAGATTTCATTTATTACTTTTGTAGATTTAAGTAAGAACATGCACTTTATCAGAATTGTTTATATCAGGTATAAGTATTGTGTATTTTCGTATTATGGTTCTAAATTTCAATTTGTCGTTATTTTATTGGTCAATGATATACATATTATATCACTGTCATTTATGAATTTGTAAAGACTGTTTATAACGCTACTAAAAAAAATGTATATATATATATAAATTTTTTATTTTTTATCAGGTACCTACTTAACCAATTCGGTAGGTTAATTTTATAATCGAAAAATTAAGTAGGTCCCTAGGTACCTTCAACGGGGGAACTATTTACGATATTTTTTTTTTATTTCAGAAAAAATAGTTTTTTTGGTGTTGTTCAAATTACAAATATTTTATATTCTATGTAATAAATTAACTTACCCTCGTTGAAATAGGTCGACATTGTAAAACTTGAAAAGCTCCACGGAAAACTCGAAAGTAGCTTGCAGATCACTCATGGTGCATCCCTGCCCCCCTTCAGTCACCGTCCCCACCGAGCCCCCCTCTTAAATGACATTTCCCTCTCACAACCACTGTTCTATGCCCAACCTATCAACCGCCGAGCTCAGCAAATTTCACAGGCCTAGCACTCGGCAGAAATCACACATTTATCAAGCACTAAAATCACACTTTTAGCCAGAAGCTCACCTCGATGAAGAACTTTCACAAAACCGGGAATCTTAACTTACTAGATATAATTTACGTTTCATTTTATTAACCTTTAACATTTTTGAATAAATCACTATATTTTTAACTTATCATTTAGTTAGCGTATTACTTTTCCACTAGAAATAATGCAGTTGTCATAAAAATATCGGAAAAAATTTGAAGAAATCTGATAATTTATTATTATAAAATTCAAATTTCGAAGGAGGCACGTTTGACGTTTACAGTAAATATATTTTAAATAACTCGTGAATCACATCACAGCTTCTCCGGGAATCTTTCTTGTTACACTGTCACTATTTACATTTTCACGTTTAAAATGCACGCTCGAAGCGAATGAACGAACACTTGCCAAAACCCTGGGATCAACACTCGTCCTGGGTTACGAAAAGCGCTCCTGTCATTTATACTATTTGCACTACACCCATTAGATCGGCACGTCACTTTAGTTGAATCAGGGTTAGTTCACCTCGCGTAATGAGTGTTTATTATTTGTTCTATAAATGGGCAGGCTATTAATAAACCGATATAGATGTTAGAAGAAGAGGCGCTGCCATTAGGTGCTCGATTTGCGAACGATTGATGGAGGACGGGCGAGCGCGCGAGTCCCAGAATCCATTTTAATGGATGCGACGGCGCATGCGCCAGAAGCTCGTGTTCACCTACTCTCTACTTCTCTAGCGGCACTGGAAAGAAAAACCCACAGGAGGGTGTTGTGGGCGTGTCGGTTACCGAATGCCAGGTAATCTGGAATGCTCGAATTAACCGTTGGCGCTAGTTGTCAATCCTTTTTTTTCTATGCAGTGACGAAATTTTTTTTCACAAAAGTATTAAAAATTGTGATTGAAATGCCTCAATGTTGTATTTTTGTGCCTATGTGCTCCTCGAGAATATCTGAACGTAGGTTTCAAGTGATGAACAGTTAAGAAAAAAAACGAGTGTGCTTTAGACCACACGACTGAAGTTAAACTTAACTAACTTATAAAAGAAGAGAGAAAGAAAATGTGCGCGCGCACTGCTCTCTCTTGCTCCTACAGTGTGACACAGACAATAGGCCTGCACTGTGTCTTAGATATACGAAGCGTAACTGGCTATGAGAGAAAGAAATGTGTGGTCGCACCTCTCTCTCTTGCCCCTACAGTAATATACGAAACGTAACTCTCTCTCTCTCTCTCTCTCGTCACGCATTCACCAGCTTACTCCCCAAGTCAATCGTGCGTAAAGGCCCGACCGTTCGCCTCACCCGATCACACTTTTCGTAACGCTCTCGTCACGCATTCACCAGCCTACTCCCCAAGTCAAGCGTACGTAAAGAAGTTTTACTTCAATTACAAGGGTGTAGTTCACACGCGTTAGAAATCAAACCTTCAGAAAACTAAAGTACCGACACGTGAGTGGGGAGGCTACGAAGCACCGCACAAAGAGGAGACCGATTATCGACGTATTATTTATTATTAGAAGTAAAACTTCTTTACGCACGCTTGACTCGGGGAGTAAGCTGGTGAATGCGTGACGAGAGCTTTTCGAAAAGTGCGAACGGTCGGACCTTTACGCACGCTTTACTTGGGGAGTAAGCTGGTGAATACGTGACGAGGGCGTTATGAAAAGTGTGATCGGGCGAAGCGAACGGTCGAACCGAAATTGAGAGGGAGATATAAGTTAGTGAAGTTTTACTTCACCCGTGGGGTCTAAAGCACACTCGTTTTTTTTTCTAACTCATTTTCTCGCAGGCTAAATCTTAGAGATGTATGAGTTTGTCTCTTTTTAGTGTCGCTTTTTCGTTTCATCGAGTTTCAAATCAGAAACACCAAGATTAGTGCACAAAAAAAGTTGATAATAATATCACAAAGGAAATCCAGAAGCGCATAGTGAACGCAAATCGCTGTTATTTCCGCCTAAAATCCAGACTGCTGTCCAGAAACACGAAGATATTAGTGTACAAAACACTTATCAGACCAGTACTCACATAAGCAGCTGAGACTTGAGTGAGCGAGCACTGGATGTTTTTGAAAGGAAAATTTTGAGGCGTATCTTCGGACCGGTTATACAAAAAGTATTTTGGCGCAGACGTTACAACAATGAGCTATATTCTGTGTTTGAGGATCTAAACGTCACAAAATTTATAAAACTTGTAAGACTTTGGTGGCTGGGTCATGTAGAGAGAATGACCGAGCATCAAGCACCAAATTCACTGCTGAACTCAAGACCGAAAGGGCGAAGGAGCCTGGGAAGACCAAGATTAAGATGGAGCGACAACGTCCTCAAAGATATAACTACCTTGGAGCTTCTAAACTAGAGAGAGCTGGCACAAAATCGAGATGAGTGGAGGAAGATTCTGGAGGAGGCCAAGACCCACCAGGGCTTGTAGAGCCAAGAATGATGGTGATGACGAGTTTCAAATGACAACGGTGCTAAAGAAGTCTTCACTTCAATAAAAATGGATGTGTTTATCCAGGACATTATCTAGATATTAATATGATTAATGTCATTTGCTGGGAGTTGAAAGGTTTTTTTTTTAATCTAAATTTGGGACAATCGTTTTATTTAAAATCGGCATGGAGAGCACTTCTAACGATTATATCGGAATTTGTTCAGTGTGTCGCCGTCTAGTTAAAGTGGCGGGGTCCTGTGCGCTGAACGCTGAGCGCTCCGGTCTCCGTGCAACGCTTTCACCAACAATTTCCTCAACGAATCCGAATCAAAATTATGTATTGCCACATTTAATTCTTATAAAGCAATAATAACCGATTCATCAGTACTTCAGTTATAACAATACTCTTTATGTATCTCCATAATGAAATGATTCTGTCACAATTATTGACAGAACGATATCAGTTGCGATTTTCCTGAAAGAATAATTTTGAAACCGTACAATATTTACGCGAAAGCAATCTTCTTTTTTATCTCAAATCTCAATCAAACGATTTCGATGATTAGTGTTGTGGGATAGATAAACACATAAAATGAACCTATAAATCTGACAGTATTAAGTAACTAATTAGGTTTATATCGCGTGAAGTTTTCTTCGAGACACGCCCCCGAATTTCCCAGACATTTCTATCGTAAGCCATTCCGCGCGGACCCACAGTACGCAGATATGGGAAATACATAGTAAACTGCAGTTAGCGTGATTTGGAACCGGTCCTTTACCCAGTTACTTATGGAACCGAATAAAGATCCATTGGCGGAAAGGTTGATCGGTATGGCAATACGTTCGGATTTTTTTTATTTGTACCTTTTACGTTCAAAGGAGGGTAGCTAGCATTTTTTTTAAAATGTGAATACAGCAGATTCGTCCCAGGTGCTCCAGTGCTCCGACACTCTTTCTGGCTGGAGTATGGTAGACTATGACATCCCCAATTGTGGTATATCACGAGGCTGAAGGTAGTGGAGAGGGGAAGGATATGGGGAAGAGGAAGGTGGGGTAGTACATGACTATTCAGATCTGGTCACAAAACACGGCTGAAGCCATTTCAAACACCATTTCTTCCACTATCCATGAAAGTATCTTCCACAAATAGACCGTATATTATTTTTCATTAATAAATTGTGAAATAACCCAAATTAATCAAATTAAATTACTTGCACATTAGGGTGTGTCAATTATTTCAACTTTTGAATTTAGAAACGCCCGGGGTCTCAAATGAGAAAAATGAGAACTGCATTTATTTTTTTTTAAATGGTTAAAACAAACCTAAAACTAAAACCTTTCAGGTACCCCAGCGACTCATTGTTCGCAGAATTTCATGTTCTTGATGTAAGACAATTATACATGAAGAAAATCATAGTACATACTCAAAAACAGAGGCACCAATATGCTTCCGTAAACCACTGTCATAATACAAGACATGCAAAAAAAATCCCAATAGTTCCGTCCACCACTTCCTCATCTTTAGCACAGAGACAATTCTCATACTTAGGCCCTAAATTGCTCAATCTCATACCTGATGCATGGAAGGCAAAGAGTACTAACATTCTGCGTATGCAGGTAAAAAATTGGCTTCTGGTCTTGGGGAGAGCTGAATGCGAGAATATGCTAAACAACATTAATTGAATTGTAATTTTTGTTTTTCTTTACATTTTAATTTATATTGGTATTATATTAGCATTAAAGTAACTGTATTTTTACATAAAGTAAGTTCGAAAATTGCTCAATTCTGCGTGATATTTTTCCTTAATGAAAAAGTTCCTTCTTTACTTTCAGTTTTTATTTTTCATTTTTCTTGTTTATCTATTAACATTTCTTTAGTTTATTATGTCAACTAAACAATAGTAAAAAAAAATGTCGGGGTATAACTGAAAGTATACAAGTTTTATGAAAGTCAGCTAAACAATAGTAAAAAATGTCATGGTATAACTGAAAATATTCTAGAATATGAATATACATATGTATTATTTTACCAACAGAATAGTCAACACTATAACTTACTATAATTTACATGTAAAAACATTATCATATTGGAATGTCCTAAAACGGGCAATTGCCTAGTTGGACATTTTAAGTTCATTATATTGTATTATGTAATATTTATAAACAAACAATAAATAAATAAATAAACATTTGAAAAAAATTATTTAAATTATTATTTTTTTCAATTATTTAACCTTTTAACGTTTGTTTGTTATTAAAAAATGCGTATAGCTGACAAAAATGAAAAAAAAAATCAAGTTTATGAATACAAATAGTCATAAGACATAAGTCAACAAGACTACTGATTTTATCCATAAAAAGTGTTATTTTCCCCTTTTATATTTTTAACAAACACATCACATATGTTTCAAAAAAATTATTTTTGTGCGTTTTTTGTACTGCATTTATGGAATAAAAATTAAGTTTGGTACAAAATATAATATATGGACCCTTTGTTTTATTTTTTTTCCAAATCACGAAAACTATTTATTTTCAAAACTTCCGGCCATTTTAGCGGGCTAATAGTGAACAATAATTTCATTTATTTTTACGTTTTCGAGTAGCTACAGATCATATGAAACTTTTGAGACCCCGGGCGTTTAAAAATAAGGCCATTTTTTTTCTCTCTATGGAGAGCGACACAAGCTATTGCACATGCCAGGATTTGAACTTCTTTAGCACCATTGGAAACGGAAAAGACACTAAAAAGAGACAAATACATACGTCTATAGGATTTAGCCTACGGGAGAATGAGATAGAATGAAACCTTACTGCACTGGGCGCTTTGATTATGAGCTCACTTTTCAAGGCTCCTATTGGTTGAGATTGTGTAGGTGAAGGTTTCACTTCTACCACGTGTGAACCGCACACATTTTTGAAGTAAAACTTCTTTACACATGCTTGACTTGGGGAGTAAGCTGGTGAATGCGTGACTGCGTGAAAAGTGTGATTGGGCGAGGCGAACGGTCGAACCGAAGTTGAGAGTGAGATATAAATTAGTTAAGTTTTGCTTCAGTCGTGTGGTCTAAAGCACATTCGTTATTTTTAAATAACAGGTTGCTTAGAAAAAACTTATCAGGCGACCCCAGGGTTCGTGGAAAATGTTGTAAAATACATTTTCTACTATCCTTGCGGTGACCCATTAACAGCCAAGTCACCGGGATAAATTAACCTGGACTGTAATATCGACCATCTCTAAATTGTAAGGTGGGCTCCGAGTAAGCAAACACTATTAGGTACCTGCCCAATTATCTCTTATTTTGTAGGAGCCTGATTTATAGCTAGACAGGCGCTTATGCAGACACTGTTACTTGATTTTAGTCGACTTTACAAATAGTTTTGCACAACTCCAAGATTTAGTGCTTTTTGTTTGTTTTGGGATGGTTTATTGGATTGTGAAGCAATCATGATTTGGTATTTAGCACGGTGGAATTAATGGAATCACGTGACAGACCAATACTTCGTGATGATTAACTTAAATTTTTTATTCGTATTTTCATTAGGTATTTTATTTGTATTTCCTGTTTTTCTTTTTGTTCTTAGTGAACGTACCCATACTACGTGACACGTTTAGGGGGGGGGGGGTCTTCAAAATGTCACGCTCCATACAAATGAGCGGCGGGTTGCTTAGGTTTTTGGTCACCGGGGGGGGGGGGGGGTTAAAAATTGCAAAAAATTGGTCACGTAGTATGGGTACGTTCCCTTATTCGATTATTGAAGATTGAAAGTGGATTTTTTGCTCTATTATTACATTTTAACGGCCTCTGCAGTCGAAGGGTAAGGCCCTCGACTCGAATCCGGAGGTCGCGGGTTCAAAACCCGGCATGTGCAAGTAAATTTTATTTGATTGATTTGTGATATTTAAAAATAATAATGATACATTTGCGGCATGTTCCAGAGTGGAAGATACTCTAAGTACCACTCTGATGTAAGACCACCATTGAATTTTATTTTAATTTCTTTAGCCGTGTATTTTGATTAGATCTGAATAGCCAGGTACTTAAGGCGCCGTATCCCGGCTCAAAAAGAATAAGATGGAGAGATATGTAATTACGAATGTTGGAGAGAGCGCGCTAATATTTAAAACGATAGAATTTAAGCGAAAATCGTGAAAATGTTTAATAAAACACGACTCGTTTAAAATAGAGCAAAAATCACTCGGAGCTGTCCAAAACAGCATTTAAAGAAACACGGTGAAATTTTTCATACATATAACTTATAAAACAACTGAAACAAACGTGAATATAATAATTTTCGGAGCATACTTTGTGATTTTTTTCTATCGAGGGAATTTCATATAATTTGCGTTTCGGCGTGGGGAATGTATAGATATTATCTTCAAAAACAACATATATTTTTTTAAGAGTTTAAAAACTTCAAAGGTTTAAGGGAGATGTGTAAGAAATCGGTATAAATTCGGGTTCGGGCTCACTGGCTCCAGGCGGTTCGGAACAGTTGGGACTCTTGTGCAGTATTCACTTAAAAATATATATTTTACGTTGGGTAGGTACCTAATAAGGTAAGTAGGCCCAGAATAAATTCAATTTCCCAACGGGGTGAATTATGGGTACTCAAGTATGATTCAGGGGAAACTTTCAATTTTATTTAACCTCTTCATCCGTGTCTGGACCACATGCGTTAGTCATCAAACATTATGAGCAGCTACTTGCGTAGAAAAATACAGTTCTTTTTGCAGATGTAAACTTATGTTCAAGTACTTTGTTATTGGAACATTTTTATACAGCAATATTTTAAAATGTATGTAAATTTATTTAAACCGTACGTTGGAATAACAAGGAAAATACCCATAACCGCCGCAACGGGAACCATTTATTGGATAACCAACACCCCTGTCATGGATCACCCCAAGTTGTTCGCTAGGTTTGGTGACTTAGCAGGGATGCCTCCGGCAGTGGCGGTCCGTGAGTTTTCAGTGAGCTAGAGCGCTAAGATTGAAAAATATGACGTTATTGACGTTGTTGTGGCTGAAAATGATTTTTTTTTTAAATTTCAACTATTTTTATGAAGATCTTCAGGATTCTTTCAGTCCAGGAGTGCGCCGCATCCACATACTGAAAGATCTTCATACAAAAAGTTGAAATTTTGAAAAAAAAATCATTTTCAGCTGCAGTCTGCAGCTCAGTCTGCAACTAGAATTTTATAATTGCACTTCGAATAAGATAATGTTTTCCTTCGAAATGTGTCAGCAGGTGAATCCGCAACGGGAATTTTACATTCTAAACACAAAATTGGTTTAAATTAAATCTGTGTGCGGTAAATTAAAACTACACCCAGAACGTAAAAATGGTTTTTCTTTGATTCTGGCAGCACTTAAAATTTGGGAGGCGGGAATGGGTACCGCCGCCCCGGGAACCTTTATTGGATAACCAACACCTCTGCCATAGGTCACCCCAAGTGGTTCGCTACGTTTAGTGATTTTAGCAGGGGTGCCCGGGTTCACGGGGTGAGGTTTGTCTAGGTCTTGGAAGCGGATGACCAGGACATACTGAACCCCCATCCTACCCACCCCTTAAACCCTTTTCCTTCCCAGAACTCTCCTCTCCCTCCTTTCCTTAAAAAACGCTCCACACAGCATCCTCAAAGATGACACAGGCCCTACGGGAAATTATTTTCCTCAGGGCCTCCTGTGTGGAGATCATACAAAAAAAAAACTTACACGGTGTATGTAAAAAATTGTGAATTTAAGGAACTTTCTTGGAAGGTGGGAAAAAAAGGAAGCGTAAAACTCAATGGTTGATGTAGCAGACTGGATGATGACGTCCACATAAGATTCACATTTCACATAAATGTTTCAACTATGCACAGATTGTAATAGGTATTAAACCAACAGTATAATTTTGATGATTTTAGTAAACTTCTTTCGTACTTGCATTCGAGAACACGACGTGGAAACAATGTTCGCGTGTTGACGGTTATCGGTCTCGCCACAGAATAAGTAATGAAAAATTCCGTGCTCATATCAATCGGTCCAAAATGTAAGTGCGACAATAATATGAATTGAAACGGGTTAAAAAATTTACAAGATATTATTATTATTTATTGTAAAATTTTGCCGCCCCTTAAAAGTGCCGCCCGGGGTAATTCTTCCTCCCAATCGTTATTAAAATGATACGTTTTACTTCTGCCGCACCTCATTTTGTATTATTTATTAATAAACTTCATATCGCCTTTTATTTACAACTCGGACTGGCTTAATAAACCAAACCACACACTAGAAACTAGATCGAAAACTTCGTTCTTTAAAGGGGGAAATTTTCGACAATATTTCACAATGAATCTGCAATAATTAGACGCTTTTTTATCTATGGGGACTTGTGACGTCACACACCTTAGATGCGGATAGAGTGAACAATAAAAAAGGCACGACCATTGACAATATAAGATCCAAATAAATTATAAATAAAAAGTCATGAAAAATGTGCGGTTTATTGAGGCCTAATTGAGGATCATCTGAAACAAAAACTGTGAAGAGATCTATTTACATCGGCAAATTTTCTCGAGATCGACTCAAAAAGCACTTGCGTTCGACCGGTCGATCGCGATCAACGGTTTGGGAACCCCTGATGTAGAGCAATATATTTGTAATAAATTTGAAAATATTTATTTAGGAACTTATACCAACCACTCTGTCACATTTTCACCGAAAGTGGTAATTTGACAGAATGGTTATGGACAACTGCTGCGCGGTCTTTGGATTTCACAGGGAAAATTGTAGCAAGGGGGGGAAGAAGACCTAAACCGCCTATCGGGGACGACAAACACGAGCTGCGCGTATAAGTATTTCGAATGACAACCCACGTGACAGAATTAACGTACTAAAACATCGGTTGTAAGAGACAAGTTTTTGAATTTTTTTAAATATTTTATTAAACATCATAAAAAATAGCCGTTACTTGATAGGTTATACCTTTTGGAGTTTAAAAACAGTTTTATTTTATGTCGTCATACCATTTTTTGTAACATTATACAACATACGCAAGTCTTAAAATTGGGTGGTGGGAGACAACTGTGATTTGTATTAAATACACTTCTGTCACGAGGATTTACAACCCTGTAACGTAATTTTTACTACAAAAATAAAAACATATTTTTTTTAACGCACAGTCATTACGTCTTTAGTACAGTAGATTTTAAAGTAATTATAAAATAATAATATTGGTAATTCTGTTGAATTTTACTCCACTAACTGGTGAAGACAACTTTTTGTAGTTTATTAAAAAGAACAACCCACTTCCCCTTTTGTTCTTCTTAAAACCCATTACCTCCATGACGATGTCTATAGGCATCAAAAAATAGATGAAAAGTATGATTTTTTTTCACTGTGAATAAAGCTAAATCCCACCAAGTTTTTATGCAGCACTTACAGATTGGTATGTTAGCTTTCAATAATTAACATCATTTAATAAATTTGATTAATTATTATATTTTTAATAATTTTTTACTAAAACCCTGAAAATAGACCCATTTTGAAATAAAAAAAAAAAATTAAAACAGAAAAAAATAAAACATGTGTGAATCACATATTGTTATCAAAAGGTTAAATGGTTGGCAACACTGTTTCAACATAGTATTTTATGCATAAGATGACCGCTAGATGTCACTGAAATCAGTTGATGCCTGCGCGCAACGTTTGGAGGTTAGCTGTCACAGTGTTTACATACGTTTTTGGTTAACTTTACTTCAAACAATACGGTTTTTTAGTGTTTTTGTGAGTGATTTTTATTAAAATTAATAGTTTGTCTGCGGTTTTCGTATATTTTGATCAAACATGTCGAAAATACCTACTTCTTCGACTCTTATTCGTCGTTATAATACGAAACCATTAAATCACGATGAAATGATAGCAGAGTTGGAGCGCTCTTTTAGCGATTGTGAAAGTGATGACAATAATGTGCGCGCTGTTGTTGTGATTCCTCCAGAGAACGTCGATGAACAGACGGACGAAGAGCATATTGACGATGATTTGATGGCATTTAACGAAGATGCGGAGGTGGATAACTTTCGAGATATTGCCGGCACATTCGTTATCGAGCGCAACATCGAAATTGAGAAAATTGATGAGTCATGCCATGCCGAGCATGAACCAGATGATTTCGCTAATGACCTTGACTGGAATCAGCCTTCGACATCATCTGGTACGAGTCGTAACACCTTGCGAATATCTATTTCAAATGCACCACCAGCCAAAAAATCAAAACTACAGTACAAAAAGAAGTCTCACTATAAACAAAAGTGGTCTAAGGCATTGAAAAGAAACACCAGCCATATCGGTTGCGTTCCTGAACCGCTGAATGTGGTGCATAAAGATATGTACGAAAAGTTGAAGTCTTATAATGCTTTCCAATTGTTTTCATTATTCTTTGATGACGAAGTGCTTCAGTTTATTTTTGAGAGTACAATCAAATACGCTCGATTTAAAAGCAATACCGAATTCCAGTTAGATATATACGAATTGGAGCGTTTTCTTGGTTTTCTTGTGTTGACCGGCTACAATACATTGCCATCTACCACAGATTATTATTCGTCTGACCCGACCTTGGGTGTAAGCATCATCAAAAAGGGAATCAAACGACCACGTTTCGAGCTTATAAAGCGCTATATACATTTTTGCGATAACAACAATCTAGATAAAACCGACAGAATGGCTAAGGTATAGTAGCCATAACATAAAGTTTTTTTATATTTATTATTCTCGACTAAAGTTAATCGTTCCATCTTTCCTTGTAGGTTCGTCCATTGTTCAACATGCTGAACGTGAAATATCTTCAATTTGGTGTTTTTGCACAAAAACTTTCCATCGACGAGCAAATGGTGCCATATTTCGGTCGACATTCTCGCAAGATGTACATTCAGAATAAGCCAATCAAATTTGGCTACAAGATTTGGTGTCTTGCTTCCTCCGAAGGCTACCTGTTCCAAGCAATGCCGTATTCCGGAGCATCTGATACATACGACCCCGAATTAGGTCAGGGATCGTCCGTCGTACTGTCTATGATGGAATATATAGAGTTCCCCGCACGTCATGAGCTTTTTATGGACAATTTCTTCACATCTCACCATTTGATGTGTATCCTGAAGGATAAGAGAATGTGCGCTACTGGCACATGTAAACCAGTTCGCTTCCCTAACCTTGAAGCTTCAGGAAAGTTGAAGACAGGAAAGCAATTGCCTAAAGGTAACATTTTCTTTTATATTTATTTCCCTTGTGCATAGCGTTCATTTACCTAGTCAAAGTGTACCTCTCACCGCTTTTATAATTACAGGTGAATTTGATGCGGTGGTAGACGTAGAAAACCAAATCCTCGTATGCCGTTGGCAGGACAACCGTGAAGTAACAGTTGCCACGAACTATGATCGAATGGAGCCAGTAAGTCAAGTGCAGCGTTGGCAGAAATCGAAGAAAGACAAAAAAGACAAAGTTTTGGAGGAAGCATACAAAAAAAAAATCGATTGCCCGGCGCCAATACGAAATTATAATTTAGGAATGGGTGGAGTAGACCTCCATGATAATGGTATTCAAAATTATCGGGTCAACATTCGGTCAAAGAAGTGGTACTGGCCTTTATTTGTATCTTGCCTCAGCAGCGCTCTTGTAAATGGATGGAAGTTGCAATGCTTCTTGAGGAAGTACAAGCATGATATGGGAAACCAGATGACTAGGCGACAGAGAAAACCTTCCCAGAAGGCATTCCGTGTGGAGGTTACCCGTACTCTTTTATTGTCTTTTCCAAATCAGGTCAATGCCGAATTCGGAGAATCTCGTGTAAAGGAAGGCCATGATGCAGAAGATGGGAATCATGTGCCTCGAATGCAAGAATTTCATTTGCCATATCGTGGAGAAACTCGTATTCGTTGTGCTCTGTGTAAAAAAATCCAACGGTCCATCGATGCCAGGCCTGCAACCGCGCCCTTCATTTTGACTGCTTCGAACGGTATCACTTAGAGAATAATTTGGTTAGATTTGGTTAGTTTTCCTCATTCTTGAATGTTTTTTCTAATATTGAATTATTTGTTATTTTGCGTATTTTCCATTAATAAATTGTTTTTTCATTGAATTATAAACAATGGCAATTATTTATTTTAAATTATCAATATAAATCATACAGTTTACTGCATTTTACCCATAGTTGACGTACATTTTGCTTAGGGGGGTTACCTCCAAGCGTTGCGTTTGAGCATCAATTTTCTAGAAGCTCTGGTGAGAGGGTGGGGGGGGGGCAGAAAATTCTAAAACTGATTTTGGGCACTCCTTTAAGTCTATACTATCGGGTTATAATAATGATTCAAGTTTATAAAAATAAAAATAAAATCATGGAGGTAATGGGTTGGTGGCAGCTACCACTGTAATTATTATTCCATACACGGTGTCCGAAAACTTAGTACAAGCGAAAAATTGGTGAATCTACATCTCCTTTGGATTTGATTTTATAGTATAAATTTTTTTGATTTGAGCTTTCGTTTTCGAGTAAATTGAGTCCGAAGTGGAAATTTTTAAGATCAAATTTGAAATAAAACCCGACTCAAAAAGTTTTTCAAAAATTAAAAAGACATCGAAATGCTCAGATCGAAAAAATAAGTTTTTTTGGGTTCTCTGTGATATAGATTCACCAGTTTTCCATGGACTACGAGTTTCCGGATACCGTGGACAACGCATAAACCAATCCATGCACTTAGTCGGTTCCTCTTCCGGCTTCCTGCAAAGTTAACTTTGTGAA
Source organism: Limnephilus rhombicus (assembly GCA_929108145.2). Lineage (NCBI taxonomy): Eukaryota > Metazoa > Arthropoda > Insecta > Trichoptera > Limnephilidae > Limnephilus > Limnephilus rhombicus. The sequence goes on from OV815279.1 coordinate 40,621,259, forward strand.
ACTGCAATTACTATAATATATTATAATATGTAATGTTCAGTACCTACCCATAGTAACAAAGCTGACTTTAGCTATATGAACGACGCGGCCCTGATTTCAGGGCGTATCGGTAGGCACTGGGAAGGATTATTTATTCCCTAAATGGATTACACATATAATAAGCCGCGGTGTTTATATTAGGTACCTATATTGGGGCAGGTAAATGCCCGGATTAATAAAAACGCAAACAAAAGAAAAATGTACAAAATGTCGGGAGATTTATTTTTAAAAGTCTGTCAACACCGCGCGAAACAAAGCGGGAAATACTCGGAGTATCTGGAAAATGGAACGGTGCCATCATAACGGCCGGCCTTTGCTAAAAAGGAACTCCACCGCGGGGTATAGTGCTTAAGTTCGTTTATTCCACAAATATGACATTATTGTATGTATGTAGTACTGTGTGCTCATACCAACTTCAGGGGACATGACAATCTTGAAAGAAGTTATAGTGAAGTCTGCGATAATTTTTACTTTGGTGTTAGGATTACGTACATTAATCGTATCAGCGCGTGTTTGCTAGGTCATTTCAATGGCAACTCTCAACTATTACCGTCTGGAACCAGTGAGACTATGGCATCGCCAATTGGAGTATGTTGTGAGGTAGTGGGGAAGTACCTGGCTATTCAGATCTGGTCAACAAACACGGCTGAAGCCATTTCAAGCAACGTTGCAATACTGAATGGTGGTCTTACGCCAGGGCGACACTGAGAGTATCTTTCACTCTGGAACTTGCCGCAAATGTAAAATATATTATTTTAAAATTAATTCATTGTAAAATAACACAATCTAATAAAATTTATTTGCGCACGCCGGGATTCAACCAGTGCCCTTCGGATTGCTAATCGAGAGCCTTAGGCCATCCACTCATGGAGAAACTGAAAAGAAACAGCTGGTCGCCGCGGCAGTCGCGTTTCAGTTGCCTTGTTGACAGGTTGCCATGTTAGCGGCTCACGATCTGCCATGTTTTCGAGTTATCTGCAATATGTCAGATCATTGGAGGGGACCCACCACTTTCCCAACGGCGTTATAAGGAAACATATGGTTTCCTCCTTCACCGCACACGTCAAGACTCTACTTTTTTTTGAACGAAGCTACATTTATTTGAACGACTCTAGACCCTCCAATGTCCATGCATACGGGGTTAGTAAGCAGTATGCAAGTACTTACATTAACATTATACAAAAGATAAATAGAAGTAGCAGCCCGTGGAATAATTCTTCTGAAATAGGTAACATCAAAAAGAGATAATAGTGTTAGTAAAAGAAAAAGAAAAATAAAAATAACGGCTATGACCAGTCGAAGAAACCTTCTGTGAATAAAATAAGTAATGAGGAAAAAACAGTTATATGATTATGTTATAATGTAAGTAATTACTATAGTAGCGGAAATAAAATAAAATATATTTTAAAAAAAAGCCAGAGAAAGTATTCCATAGACCACCGGGCAGTCCCAATGAGAATGCGTATAGCTATCGGCCCAACCGCAGACGATGCTCGAAGTCCGCGTCCTTTAGCCGGTTCCCCGATTTTGCCTCGAAGAAATGTACTTGGGAGAGAAGGGGAAGTTTTTGAAGACCTTGAGGAAAGATGAGCGTCGGGTTACCGGAGGGGGGACGGAAGGACATCGAGACCGCACGGTTACGCCTCAGGCCAACGCATGTCGATGGGGGAGGCGCGGGCCTATATGTCAGATCAGAAAAATATCAATTATTATAAGCAATAATTATCAGCCTGAAACACTCATCCACATTGAAAAATCTTCCGAGAAAAGATACATGACGCCAACGGGACTTGAACCCGTGCCCTTCTGATTGCCGGTCAGCTGCTCTCCCAATTGAGCTATGGCGGCTTATCTTATACCCGCCAAATGATTCAATATATACTAGTGTTTCATTCAACAATTACTGCTTATTATATTTTTTCACCTGAAAACAACCAACTTTATTTTTGCGAGAGAGACACTGTTAGTGTTAAATCCGTCGCTAGGTGGCGTCGAGACAAATTATGTCTTCATTTATTGGGGAAATACCTAAATTTGTTAAATATTAATTATTATTTTTAATTGTTAAACTAACGTTTAAGACAAGATTTTTATGCATAGCACAAAGGGTAATAATTCGAAAAATATCGATTTTGTTCAGGAGGTTGATTCCGATTGCTTCCCCAACTAGTTTTTTTTCAGTTTCTCCATGAGTGGATGGCCTAACCCCTCGACCACGGAGGCCGTCGGAGGTTGTGTTTTATTTTTTTATGTCTGTGATTACCCTGTTTCAATCATTGAATATCGAACAAAATAAATTTAGTTTTGTAATTGGTTTCAATGAACTTGTATTTCGCGGTAGTTGTTTGGAATTTAAATATCATTTTCAAAATTGGAAATGATTCTGTCAAGAATTTAATTTAAATTTTCATACATATTATTTTTAATGCGTATTTATTTTGGTTAACTTTCTTAGGGTTGATCTTATCAAGTAAAGTCGGATTTCCAGATTTTTTAAGGTTCTGCGCTTTTTTTTACTTACATAATAAATGAAGTAGTTTTATATAAGTAAATAAAATAAAATCACCTCATAAACGACAGTCCTGTTGGGATGTCGAAAGTGAAAAAATATCGATATTTATTAAAATATCAATATCGACGTCGATATATCGAGGAAAAAATATCGATGTATCGCGTAAGATTTTGCGTTTTTAAAATAATAGCGAATTCGGCTCAATATTGTCAATAGTAATTTTTATACACAATGTGCATTATTTTAATGTACAACAATCTCAATAAAACTGAAGGTATTTTTATCAGTATTCATTTTTATTAGGTAATAATTACAAAAATATCAAAAACTAAAAAGCTGTCTTCTAACTTATATGTAATGTGAGACGCATACAAAGTTTGTAAGCGTCTCAGTAACATTTTATTGGCGTATTAATCTGTCAAAAAGGACTTCGTGTTTGGAAAAAAGCATAGTCAATAATCATAGACAATTGGGAACCAACAGAAAGGAAAAAACTGGCGAAAAATAGCATACATTTCTATGTATGTACCTATACCTACAAATATGAGATAGTATTAGTGATCACAAATACTAAAGCAAAGACAATAGATTTGTAAGCTATTTGTGGCGACACATCATTATCAACTTCGCCATCAAAAGAAGGTACGAGAAATATCTAATATTCGCGCGATACGGGCAAGCTACTTACCTGAGTACATACCTACCTACTGCTGCTGCCGCCGATAAATAATAATTTCGCCACCGCCTAGAAAGGTCTAGAGTTTATAAGCCGCCTGAATATTCAGCACCGGGTATGTTCGAGTACCTTCTAGTGTACACATTGCCGGCGAATGGAACATTACTCCACCGGTCGCGCTGGTATATATAAAGCGACTAAACTCGGCGCTCGCTCAGTCAGTCCCAGACCAGACCATTAGTCGGTCAACAAATCAACATGTAACAAGTGCTCCTGCATTGCATCTCCGCTCTCTCCAGGGCAGCTTCCCGAGGTCCATCACCACGTCTCAGCTCTAAGGCCCACCGTGTCTTCAGCTCCGCATAACAGCTACATCCCGCGACTTACAAGGCTTGCGTCACCTTCAGTCCAGGGATCAGCTCACCATTTCATGGCACCCCGAAGCGCACCGTGCTTCGCTGCCATGGAAACACGCTCCGCCTCGTCAGGACTACCTGCTGGTGGCTCAGCTCACCGAGCCACTCACCGTTCATCTCCGCGACTCAAAGCGTCGAGCAACGGCCTGGAAGATAGGTCATCTCCACCGCCAAGGTGTTGAGCAACTCGCTGACCTTCACCACACCATCTCCATCTCCTCTGAGCGCCTGCAGCATCTCATCACGGCACCCCGCATTACATCATGTTACTGCTTCACCGACCTCGCTACGTAGCCTAATAAACGACTGACTCACTACACCGACTGACGCCTTTTATTTCTCGCCCCGTCTCTGCCGATACGGCCCGCTCCCTCATATTAATAGTTAAAATGAACCATTTTTTTCCGTTCGTTCCTATACGGTTTTGGATTCCAGTGACTTTAGTTACGAAAATAAATAACAATATCGTATTTGATACAACTTTCGATTTTGGATATTGGATATTTTGTATCGATATATTTTTTTTTTTTTCCATTATTTCTGGCTTTCACCCTTCAAGGGTGTTCTAGGCCATCATTTATAATTACAGAGAAAGGAAAGGTGAATTTATATATTAATTTTATTTAAATGTGCAAATTTCAGAATTTTATGGAAGATTGGAGTAGAGTTCAGACTTAGAAGAGATGAGATGTTGAATGGAGGAGAGGCAATTTTTGATAACGCTTGATAGAAGAGAGGATATTTATTTAGAGAGGGACAATCAAAAAATATGTGATCTAAAGTTCCCACATCTAGACCACAGAACGTACAATCTGGGGAGTCAAGCACATGAATTTTATAAAGGTGAGAAGGAACGGAACAATGTCCGATTCTCATACGAATAAGTAAGGAAATTTCTTTTTTGGAAAAATGGGGGAATTTTTGAAACCACGGTTTTGATGGGATAGTCCTTTGTATTGAGGCGTAACGGGCACCCTTGGATTGACTAGCAATGTTCCAATACTCTGTCCAAACATTGCGGGATCTATCTTTGATGATGGAAAAAATATCAGACAGGGGAATATGATTTACGAGGGTAACGGTAGGGTTAGACGCTCCTTGTTTTGCCAAGGAATCAGCAATATCGTTACCCACTATGCCAACATGTCCAGGAATCCAAATCAGAGTGACAGTTTTTCCAGAGCTTTGAATGGAGGTTATCAGTACTCGAATAAGACATACAAAGTGATCATCAGGGTGAAGAAGAGGACTTGTTTTAAGTTTTTGGAGGGAACTGAGAGAGTCAGAGAGGACAAGAGAATGTTCAAAATTATTTTTTATTATATATTTGAGAGTTTCAATAATCGCAATGCACTCGGCAGAAAATATTGAAAATTGGTTTGAAATTGAATAGAATATTCTTTCATTAGAATTATTGTGGTAAACGTTAATACCAATACCACAGTTAGGAGAGTCCGGAGATTTGAAGCCATCAGTAAATAAAAGAGAAGAGTTGGGCCATTTAGAAGAAATAATGTCATTGAACATATTATTGACAGTACGGGCTGGGAGATTGGAATGACTTTTAAGGATGCCGATCCCTTCTAATATCGTTGGGGATAGGGTGACGTGACTATATTTTAATTTGTACAAAGGAAGAAGGTCATTTTTGATAATTTGAAGCTCTGAGAGAGAGCGAAAATTTTTACAGATGGCAGGGAGAGGTTTAGTTCGAGCTCTGATTGTGGATGAATGTGTTGAGTCGTTGAACAACGAGACTCTGGGAATAATCTGATGACTTTTAGAATTTAAACATTTAAGAACAAATTTGTCAGCAAATAATTGACGCCTTAAATAAAGAGGAGGATCAGAACATTCTACTTGAAGGGAATTGATGGGCGACGATTGCATCGCGCCAGTTATTATTCGCAATGACTTAGATTGAATTTTGTCTAATTTACTGAGTGCATTTTTGGATGCAGTACTAAAAAGTGGGCAGGCATAGTCGAGATGACTTCGAATAAGTGCATTGTAGAGCAACTTAATGCAGATAGGATGAGCACCCCACCAAACGCCAGTCAATGATCTGATAATATTTAAATTTTTTTCACATTTAGTAACTATATTATTAATGTGGGAAGACCATTTAAGTTTCCTATCAAATGTTACTCCCAAAAATTTTACTTCGGAAGCATTGGGGATTGGAGAGTTTTTAAATAAAATTTGAACAGGGGGGTTATTATGACGATTTGAGAAGGTAACACACTGACTCTTTTGTACTGAAAGTTCAAGACCATTTAAAGTAAGCCATGTGCAAAGGGCATCCATGGCTTCATTAAGATATTTGACGGCGGATGGAATGATTTTGGATGATAAGAAGAAAGCTATGTCATCTGCGAACTCAACAACTTTTACTTGAGGGGGAATGGTGACATGCATATCGTGTGTGTATATATTATACAGTAAGGGGGATAATACATCACCTTGGGGTAAACCCTTCCAAATTGACCTACTCTGAGGAGTAACATCTGGTAGTTCAATGAAAATTTTCCTATCGAGAAAAAGATTAATAATAGATTGGACAAACATGAGGGGTAAGCCAAGGCCTAAAAGTTTTTTTTTAAGAATTGGGATGGAAACATTGTCAAAGGCGCCTTCTATGTCTATAAAGACTGCAAGACATACTTCTTTGTTAGAAATGGATAAATTAATATCAGTGCTGATGATGGCAAGGTTATCTTGTGTAGATTTCTTTTTCCTAAATCCAAATTGGGATGGAGAGAGAAGATGATTACTCTCGACAAAAAATTCTAACCGGTTTTTAATTAATTTTTCATAAATTTTACTAAGGGTGGATGAAAGAGCAATTGGCCTATAGTTGGATCCAGAATTGGGTGATTTGTTTAATTTTAGAATTGGGATGATTATTTGAGAACTCCAGTCATCAGGTATTATGCCAGTCTGGAAGATTTTATTTAAGATGCTTAAAAAGTGATTTAGAACATTATCATTACTATTTTTGATAATGCTATAAGGTATACCATCTCTGCCTGGAGATGAGTCCTTGACTGTTGATAAACAATTTTTTAATTCAATTACAGTGAATGGAGAGTCAAGCCAATGATCAGACATAGGAGTGTTGTGGATTGGAGTTATTTCATCTAAGTTAGGTACAGAAGGGGGGGCAATTTTGTCCAAGAACTCGTCTATCCATTTAGAATGAGAAGCTCGAGGAGATGTTGGACTGAAGGAGGATCGAAATCTTCGAATCATAGACCAAACTTCCGAAATTGGAGTGTTCGGAGATACTGAACTGCAGAAGTTGTACCACCCGGATTTTTTTTTTGACCTCAATACCCTTTTGGCATTGGCTTCGGCATTTTTGTATATGAGATAGTTCTCCATAGTCATATTGTGACGATAGGAAAGAGATTTAGCTTTCCGAATTCTCACTACTTTGGAACATTCCTCATCCCACCAGGGAGTTGGAGGGAGTTTTTTGAGAGATTTGGTTTTAGGGGGAGGATTTGATTTATTGATTGCAGTTACGAGCATTGATTTGAAGTTATCGTAGTCATCTTTGACAGATAATATATCGGTATAGGATAAATTTTGTATAAACTTATCCATATGTGAGTTAAATTCGTCCCATTTGGTGTGTTTTGTTTTAATCTTTGTCGAAATATGGGACTTGTCTGAATGGAAAGAAGTTTGATAAGTGATGGTGATCGGGAAATGATCACTGGAGCAAGGGTCGGGGGACACCACCCACGAGGAGAGAGGTGCCAGATTAATAGAGCATATGGAGAGATCCACTGCACTGGGGTTTGTGTTGGGGCGAGAGATTCTTGTAGGAGATCCGTCATTCAAAAGAAAAAGGTTGGATTCATCTAGGAAATCCATCACACTTCGACCGTCTCGATCACAGAAAGCAGAACCCCAGACGGGGGAATGGGCATTAAAATCACCCAATAAAAAGAAAGGAGGGCTTAGTTGACGGACAATTTGCAACCACGCTTGTTTATTGAAGTGCGATGTTGGGGGAAGATAGATAGAAACAAAGGAAGTGTCCTTTATTTTAGCTGCAACCATTTGAAAGTCAGCATTGGGGGGTTTGATATTATTTATTGGGAAAAACGGAAGGGATTTTTTAATAAAAAGGGCAGCACCACCGCCCGTACCTTCCGGGCGATCATCGCGGAGACAGGAGTACCCTCCCACATTAAAGTGGGTGGATGGAGTAAACCATGTCTCCGAGACAGCAGCCACAGAAACAAGGTTTGAATTTAATAGGTTAAGAAGGTTTGATTTGTTAGAAATAGCACTGCGGCTATTCCACTGAAGAATTCTGACATCTTGAAGAGCCATTTTGAATAAATGATTTTAATGTGAAAATAATAGAAGCAGCGTTGGACGGTAGATTAGTTTGAGAAGAAATTAGGTCAATTAGAAGCATAATAAGAGTTTGAATAAATGAAGAATTATCTTGGGAGAGTTGTTCAGAAAGCTTTTGATAGTTTGTTGAGGATGAATTATAATTGTTTGCGCACCCATTTGTGGCGTGTGAAAGAGGAGAACCATTGGGATTTAAGAGAAGTGAGTTGTGTTGTTGCTGATCGTATCCACGAGCCTGTTTAGAGATAGGGTTTTTGTATGTGAATTTTGTTGAACGGGAAGATGTTGAGGAGGAGGCGAGAGGGTTGGATGAAGAGTTACTGGATAAAACCTCGGAAAATGATTTTTTGACAGGCGGGAATAATTTAGAAGCCTGCAGAAAAGACAAGTTCTCAGAGGCCATAGAAATTTTTATATTTTTTTGGCGAGATTGTTCGGGGCAAGAAGAGTTAATGGCGGAATGAGCGCCTAAGCAGTTAAAACATTTAGGTGAAGAGAGAGAAGAACATTGGTCAGCCGAGTGGTTTTCTCCACATTTGAAACATCTGGGAGGGGATCTGCATGCAGCTTTGGTATGACCAAAACGGCAGCAGTTGTAACATTGAGTGGTGGGATAAGTGTACATTTCAACTGGTAAGGAGTTGAAAAATAAATAAATATGGGAGGGAAGAGATTGTCCTTCGAATGTGATGACGACAGATTGGGAGGGCTTCCAGGAAACGATGCCCTCAGAGGTGTCCTTATAATTTAGCCTCCTGGCTTTTATGGGATTGCCGATATGTTGGGGGGTTGAAAGTGAGGACAGGATTTCTGGAATGGACAGATCGGTCGAGATGCCCCTGACCAGGCCCATTCGAGTGACATTGAATGTTGGGATGTACGCCTTGAATTTAGAATTTGATGAAATAAATATATTTTTGATAAAGTTGTTGGCGGCTGAACCTGACAGGAATTCAACAGAGATTCGGAAGCGACCCTCGGCTTTAACACCTCCAGGTTTAATCGAAAGGTTCTTGTTATTTGAAAGAAATTTACCAAATTCAAGAGGATGGATGGTTTTACCTTGTTCAGTTTTTTGCGCATATACAATGTAGGGGCCACGGGAATGAGTAGAGTAAAAGATTGTTGGAGGAGGTAGAGGAAGAGCTGGAGGGGACTGAGAAGACAAAGGCGAATCATGTTTTTTTGGGGAAAGGGGACTAAATTTTCTTTTTTTAATTGAGGTTAGGATGACAGATTCATTGTCTGAAATGTTTGAATGTTCTGAAAAGTCTATTTTATCTGAAATGTCTCCATCTGGAGGGTCAGGAGGGGGATCTGGGGGCTTTGTAAGGGGTACAGGAGGGAAATCCTCCTCCATTGTTCAAAAAATTACAGCTAATATAAAAAGTGACAGAAGTAAAAAAATTATATAAATATCTGAAAATGAGCAGCAAGAAGTGACTCCTGGAAGATCAGGGGGGAGAAGATTCCAACACACTAAACTTTTTACAGCCAAAACACAATAAAAAGATTGGTTTAAGAATATTTTTTGAAAGAGCAAAACAAAAGAACTGATGACGCCCAAATGTTATTGTTGCGAGTGAGATTTGTATCGATATATCGAATCAAAATATATCGGCTAAAAATATCAATGTATTGAATAAAAAATATCGATACATCGATATATCGATACTTTTTCAACAAGCCTACAGTCCTGCACTAATACTTACGTTTACGTAAGCTTTTCTTAACTTTTCCAGTTCTCCTTGTTGGCTTGCTTTGCCTGGCAGGTTAGGCACCCATATAAAGGTCAGTGGGACAATTATTTTGATCCATTTAGCATTTAAGCCGCGCGTGGATCTCCTCGTATCTCCCCGCTGTCATGTAGGTATGGCGGGGGATTAGCTCAGGGTCGATGTCCCCTGCTCCCTGCTCCCTGCTCCATGCTCCCTGCAACCTGCCCGCACTTAACCTGCCCTGACTTGTTATGCGTGGAACAAAAGTCGTGATAGATATGTGTGACGTGTGGCACACCGCCCTCTCTGCTTAAAACGGTAACATATTTATCTTATGGGCGCATCGCTTATAGTTCCATTGCAACCTCTCCTCTTTGATATATATTATTATCTTATATATTATTATCTTATATATTATTATCTTATACATCTTGCCAGCCTGAAGATGTCCATAATAGGATGAAACCGGTACATTTTTACAATTTTCACAGCCAACTCTTCGAGTTTATATGAAGATATTACTTAATAGTAATATAAAGTCAGGTCAACAGATGCTGCCGATTGCCAGAACACCGGCATTCTGTTCTTTTTATTGCAGCTATAAAACTCTACTAGAACTTTATAAATTTGTATGTAGATTTTCCGACATATTTACACTACGTGAAAATATTTAGTTTAAGTTACGTTAAATATAGTGCAATGCAATAATAAAAATATATCTTAACGGTAATAATTTTTTTTTACTTATGCAAGTACTTAAAACATCTTTTTAGTATTCCACGTTTTATTATTAGACAGTTCCGCTTTCGGCCTACGATGGTTATAAGCGATTAATTTAACAAAAATGAAAGCAACAATATTATTTGCAACTTTTTTTAATGTTAATATTATGCTCTGGCAATTACAGGCATCAAAAAACTTTTTAATAATTTTCCACCCCCCCTTTCTTCCGTCCAGATTCGAACTCTTAGGGTCTCTGTCTCTTAGGGTCGAACCTCCCATATGAATCTCTACGCCCTTGTCCTGATGTATGGTAGTGAGGTAAGGAACTGGCAGAGAAAGGGTGAAAGTAGACTGAATGCTCTGAAAATGAGATCCATGAGGCGAATATTTGTAAAACCATGTAGATTAAAAAAGGGATGCTCAGTTGGTTTGGGCTGGTATTGTGAATTAACGAATAAATTAGTGTGAACATATGTAAGACGCGAATGTGAATGGTAGAAGAATTCTGGGACGACAGTAGGGTGTGTATGAGACGATGTGTGAATGAGAATGAAGCAGAAGTGTGTTCCAAGACCGACTTATAGCGGACCATCCTCTCTTCCTGCCCCTGCGGAAAAAATGGCGTGATGCTTAGTTAGTTAGTTACATTTGGCACCTACGAAAATTATTTATAATGGATAAACCAATCATATGCATGGGCAGCCGGTAGCCGGCAGGCAGTTTTTTTAAAAAGCAAGGGTGATAACTCGGTAGATTCGTTAAAAAATCGGCTTCCTACCCTCATTTGCCTTTGAATGTCATGTAGCCGTGTATACAAGCAGTTTCATGAATAATTCAGAGGGAGCTTACCGGGCTCCCCCTCGACGAATTGCCCGAACTTTGTGCAAAATAGTTCAACATCATAAATAAGCCACCACGCAAAATAGTTTAAAAACTCCATAGTAAAAAAAAAATATCACCAACCATTTTCAAACAACATTTCTACAAATTCCTTTTCCTGTCTTATTCACTTGGTTGCTTCTAGATTCACTTTGGCAGATTTCCTCTTTGGGAGCAGAAAACATGCAATTTGACGCTTTGACAAAGTGCTTATAAATTTTGCTTGAGTTATAGTTTTGGCTGACTGACAAGTTTGCCCCTGTTTACTTTGTGCATTAATTTAGCTGGTTTAAAATGAAATGGTGAGAAGTTGTAGATCAGTCCGATGTTTGCATCTGGTATTAGCGTCGGAAGGGAAAATGTTTTCGGCAAATATGCTCTTTACACCAACGAAAATAGGACATCGTGTCATACAAACGTTCGATAGTACAGTCATTTTTATATTTAAAAAAATAAATTAATTAAATTCTTAAACCAATAAAGTTTTGTTTCTAAATCTGATCATGCTTTTAAATCAAGTTAGATATTGATTTAAAGTGTGAAAGAAGTCAAAGGTAAATGTTTTATTTTTAAGTTTGTTAAACTAATTGTTTAATCCAGAATGTATGCAGGGGTAGTGTAATGTAATACATTCCTCATTTCGAAAAAAATAACAAACAATTAGACAAAATAACAATTTACAGGTACAAAGAATAAAAACAGAAAAGAAATGAAAAACATAAGATACAAATATTTATTCAAAATGCCGTTTATGGAGGATATTTGATTGTCTCTTGCCTCCAGAGGGGCGTTAGGGAAACTCCGTCCAGGCAGCCATGGCAGTGATGATCACGCGGTGGAAGAGTGCAATCCTTCCTCCAGGAACATTTCCGTAGCGCTGCAATATATCGGTAGGCGGAACAGTTGGCGCTAAGCATTATTTTAAGCAACTTTTAGCTTTTGCCATTGGGATACAATGTAATTTACCACTGTTCTGACGTATGCAGCGATGTTCAGAATGCGTTAAAAAGTATTCTTTTGACATTTACTGTAAAAGTAAAAACACCTTGACAGCATACCTGCTCTAACGGGTACCGCTCTTCTTTTGCTTTCCATATCCTCCTCCGATGACTTTTAGGTCATCTGTGAAATTATGACCCAGGCAATTTACGCTACGACTAATATCAATTTTCCTTCTGTCTAAACATGGTCTAACCATACTGAGGGTTTCTTGCAAGAATTCATTTTCACATACGATTTATTTGGACGTATTATATAAAAGTTTATAATTTTTTTGCAAAATCTTCAAATACTTGGAGTAGTTTCTTTAGTGCACTAAGTGATGGTGCTAGAAGAACCACATATTCTATAATGTTTATTTTTAGGGTACCTAATAAGTTATTTAATTAGAGATGGACAGTATGTACTCGTACAAATTATTCAATTTAACGGGATAACTTTTAAAGGTTATACACATCAGGGTAATATTTGATCATTGAAGAAGAAGATATTATCAATAAATCTAAATACAAGGTGAAACAGAACAAGACGCAGAAAAAAAAGAAAAAAAATAACGGTCGCAACTGGGGATCGAACCTGGGACCTCTGTCTTACCGGACAACACTCTAACCACTGAACTATTGTTTTTTTTTATTTGGAACCAAAATCCCTGGTTGTATAACTTTTATAAATGAAATCTATTATATAAAAAGGGTAACTATTTATACAATTTAAATAAACAGGCATACGCATTGCCTTCCACCATCATCTGTCCCTCCCGCACTTCTTTCAGCTTATCACAAATATTTTGGGTTGCCAAGTTCCAATGGACCATGCTGTTAAAATTCTTGTGCAGTCATTAAAAAAAAAACAGTAAAGAAACAGTGTAGTATAATAAAAGACAAATCCAATACATTTGAAATGTGGTTTATTTCAATAAAAAATTATTTATCGAATATAAATATATAATAATAAAAAATATTATGTAGGCGTATACACATCCTTCAAAAATATTCTCATTCACATATACATAAGTACTTACGCAATCATTTTGTATTAATTGAAAACTTTTTTTTTCTAATAATTCGAGATATATTTTTAGACAAAATTCATTGTTTTGTCATATTAATTTATGGGGAATATTTATACGTTTAATTTATTTTATGTATGATGCCATGAACCTTTTCACATTCAATGTAATTTCAGACAAGTTTGTCAGCAATTTATTATTTGAGTGAACTAATATATTTCTACCAATGAACGCTAAAGCGTTTTGGTATGTTAAAACTAAATTAAACGTAATTTATTTACACCTATGATCTACATACATATTTTTATTTCAGTTGTAAATAATAATAATGGAATGTTAGAAAAATATTTTGTTTGGATTTTTTTTTTAATAAATTTAAATTTCATTGTATTTTTTAATTATTTATATTTCGCTAATAATAAAAAGTACTGAACATTTTTTTTATTAAATTAATGCTAAAATTTTTATATATCAGTTTAAATAATTACTAATAAATGGCGATATTTTTGATAAGCCGCCATTTACTTATCATAAGGCAGTGTTTTGTTTTTCTCTTAAAAATAACTTGAGAAGTGCACATTTTAATTATATCGTGTAAAAACAGTTTCGCTCTTTGAAGGGCAAAACACCATTAATTGTCAAACTAACGAAACGAAATAGAAAATTATACGAAATAATGGAAAAACAGAATTTAAATATTTTGAGGATAATATAAAAAAAATTATAAAGCTAGTCTCACACGAGCGCTGTACTCTAATAATATATGTGGGATTGGCTTGTTTCACCGTATCCCACAGGAATGTATTAGGTATGGGGAATGGGTGCGCGGCCCTTTTCATATAAATCTTAAATTTGAATTTAAGGTCAAAATACCCAACCAAACTGAAAAATTATTTTTGTAACCAAAAGGTATATTAAAAATATAGAATAGATATGTTCTACTTCATTTAGTTGTGTGTTGAATAATAAAATATAGGCCATCAAAGAATTAATTTTTTCATGATTTTAGAGGCAGTTATGTGATAAGTATTAAAAAAATACAATTTTATAAGTACTACAAAATATGATGATTTATAAAATAAAAAAATAAAATAAAGAATATAAGCATTTTGATGGGCGTGAATTTAAATTCCAAATTACCGATTTACGTCGCAAAACAAATTGGTTGTATATAAATTAAAATCACTACCAAAAAAAAATTTTTCTTTTTACAATGTTTTATTTTTAATTTTATTTATCGCTATATAAATGCCGTAGATACTCGTAAGTCAAGATATACTTTTTAATAATTATAATTTACTTAAAAAAAACAATTCCGAATTCGCCTAAAAAAATCAAGAAAAATTGAATTATTTAATTACCCATATAACATAATTTAAAACCCAAAACAAATAAAATAGCACATATCAGTACTAGATATTTGATATACCTTTTTATTAGAAAAAATATTATTCAGATACGATTTAAGATTTTTACGACCAAAAGTATTTTCGTTATTTGTTTTTGGGGTGTTATGCCGTGTTGCTCTACCTCCTTCTTTAGCCAACGTTTCGGACAGCGTTGCAGTGTCCATCATCAGGGCAGATCTGCAGATCCGGTAGATATCACATCTACCGGATCTGCCGGATCTGCCGTCCATCTGATAAATCGTCCATCGTTGGCTAAAGAAGGAAATAGCGCAACACGGCATAGCACCCCAAAAAGAAATAACGAAAATATTATTCAGTTTGGTTAAGTATTTTGGCTTAAAATTCAAATTTAACTTTAGTATGGCAAAAAGGTGGCGCAGCCGTTCCTCTTATGAGAATATACCGTTTGTGTGAGACTAGCTTAAGGAGCTTTAAAACAACTGTGAGAGAATAAATAAAATTGGCGAACAATATGAGGGCATGTTTTACCTTTTTCTTTTGAACACTAGTGAAGGTTCGTTACTCGATTATGTACTGACAATACAACGCTATTAATATAGTTAAGAATAATATTCTACTTATCTACAGTTTTGGCGTTTACATCTTGTTATACCCCATTACTTATAATAATTATGTCCATGTAAAATGCTATGGCGTTTGTTCTCAAAGATTAACCCAACATCTTACAGCCATTAGCAATAGAAAGCAGGAATAAGCACACCTACTTACACGGAATGGTTTTGTTCTAGTGATGCAATGGACTATAATTACGATTGTGCAACGAATAATCGTATGATTGCAATTGTACAAATAATAATCGTAAGAATATGTTTACTGCATAATTTTTGCACGAAAATAAAAGCAGTTCGTTTTATTAACCGAAAATGTATATGCTTGTTGCTATTTCGCATCAATGTGTTAATAGTTCAAATGCTTGCAAACATTAATTGTCTTTGTAGTAATTTGTAAATTAATTTTATGTGAAACCATATATTGCGAGTGTATAGATTAACTCTAGTAAGCATTGCGAGGAGTTGGCAAAGAAAATCTTTTCCCTCTTTCAGAAAATATGATTTATTTTTATTTTTGGAATAACTTAATTAATGATTAAACCCTCAAATTGTAATATTTAATCACGGAAATCAAACGAAAAAAGTGAACAGAAAAAATTCAATCGCATCTAGAAATCGAACCCAGACCTCCGCTTCTCAGGACTGTTTTATACTTGCACTGAGAGCTACCTACGTTATCTTCATTTTCTTAAAATATTTTTTATCGGCTGCAATCTTTATGTATGATTTGCAATCTAGATGGTGTCTTGGATAAATACATTCATTTTAATTTTAATGTGCGACATCTGTTGACTTTTTCTTCAAGTCTAGATGCGACTGTATGTCTTCTCTATTCAACATTTTTCATTTAGGAGTCGTTTAAACATTGTCTTCAATGATTAAAAAATATAAATTTATTATTGACAAGTGCTTGGTGAAACTACAAAAAATATGAATCATTAATCGGATCGTAATTGCATCACTATTTTTTCCGAAAAAATCTGAAGTTATTATTTAAAATCGGTGTTGCTAAAAGATAACAGTCATACTATTATTTTTATACTATGTCAAATAATACAGATTTTATGGAAAAGAGGTGAGTTTTTGTAAATTATTTGATGAATGCAATATTGTCCTAAATAATTTGTTAATATTGTATACTTAACATAACATCGTCTTAGATAATATTTTCCTCCATGTTCACAGCTGAACACTACAAGAGGAATAACACTTAGATACCTGGCCTTCAAAGTCAAGTCAATAATATTCACTTAGTTGCACTTAGCGATATTTCACAATACACAGTAAGTTCGTGTCTAACAACTAGTGCTGTAAAGATTAATCGTTCCTCACTTCACACACGAAGAAGGTCTCGAAGGAGCAAGGAGAGTCGTTCCACTTGAGTCCTTTTCCGTCCCTGTTCCAGAGCTCCAGACAATTCTCCTCTTCCCCATTCTCGTAGCGGAAGTTGTTGGGTTCCCCAGCGTTCCAGTTGGTGAAGGTGATTGGTCTTCCGGAAGACATCCAGAAGAATGAGCCCTCTTCCGCCAGATCGGTGCCAGAAGTCCAGAAGTGTTCGTTTCCGTAACCTGGAAGAGAATTCAACTCGATTAGCTTCAATTCACATTAAAACATCTTAAATGTCCCGTAAACCAGTCTTTCCTGGACCCACAGTATCGACTTTTATCCTGATTTTTTAAACTTTACTTATTTATTTGTTTAATTAAATTAAAATAATAATAATAATAATAAATAATTAATAATAATAATCATTTACTACAATGTGCATGCCGCTAAAACTCCGAAACGAGTCAGTTTACATTTTAAATACGCCTATATCTTGTTAATTTTTTATCACTTTGCAAAAAAAATATAGTTCTAAAATCTAGATAAAATAATCTTTTCAATGTGTACAAATATTGAAAATTAATAATTTTATTTCTAAATATTTAAATTTTGATATTATTTCCGTATATTGTAATCCTCTATATTGGTTATTTTTTATCACTTTGCAAAAACAACATTTAAAAAAAAAATCTAGATAAAATGATCTTTCCAATGTGTGTATTAGAAATTAACACTTTTATTTCTAAATATTTAAATTTTGATATTGAAAATGTAAATGAACCGAACCGTTATAGGTTTTGGAAATACGCGTCCCGGTACGATCATGGAGTGGTAGCCCTCTATCCCACATCCATGAAGAAGGTTCCCGTTATTACCTAAGGGGTGTGCTTTTGCTCTTATTATAAGCATTCCACAACATTCGAGAACATCCTGGAACATTCTGAAATGTTGTGGAATGTTCGAGAATAGACTGCAACGTCGGGAACATCCCGTAATATCCCAGATCATTAAGGAACATTCCAGAATACTCTTGAATATTGTCCTGACCAAAGCCGGGTACCCCAGCTAGTATCTTCTTCTTATATATAAAAATGAATCGCTAAATGTGTTGCTAAGCGCAAATCTCGAGAGCAGCTGAACCGATTTCGCTAATTCTTTTTTTAGAATATTCCTTGAAGTACGAGGATGGTTCTTACTGAGAGAAAAATTAAGAAAATTGTGCAGAAAATTGGATAATTTCAGAAAACCTAACGACTATTGCACGTTTGACAGTTCGCGTGTTTGAGAATGACATTTTGCAAAACAATGATTGATAAATCAGGATTCTATTTTTGAAAATCTTTAAGATGATAAATTTATTTAGAGTAGTTACTACCCTAATAATTTGAATCGAATCAAGAATTTTAGATATTTTAAATAGGTACCTATGTTAGGTACCAAATTTAATAAAAATGAAAAATTGAAATTTGAATAAAAATTGTAAAAGATGGCACGCGGGCTGTTTAAAAACTTAATATACTGGGATTGAATATATGGAACGCGGGAGGAGGGTTGGCGGGATGAGGGAGCGGGAAAGGGAAGAGGAAAGGCGGGGAAGATGGAAGGGGAACGCGGGAGGGGAAGGGGACGTGTGAGGGGGAAGGGGAACTCGGGAGGGGGGTTAGCGGGACGGGGGAAGGTGGAGGGGGAGTGGAGTGGGGAGAGAGAAGTTGGAGGTGACGGAGTGGGTACGCGAGAGAGGAAGAGGACGCAGGAGAAGAAGGGGAGGCGGAAGGGGAACGGGACGAATGGGAAAGGATGCTCAGGGAGAAACAATTTCTTTATTAAATTTAGCAACGCGTGCCGGGACCAGCTAGTAACTAAATAAATATTGTTTTCGTCTCAATAAATGCAACGGATAATTTTCTGTTTGAAATTTGCCTGAAGATGACCGTAAAGTCTAGGTAACTCCGTTGTGCATATTTCATCTAATGTTATGCAGAGTGCGATGGTTTTGAATTACCAGTTGTTATTCCCAATTAATAATCATTTATTCATATAATAGTTTGTAAGATGCTAATTAGAATCGGACCTATCGTGTATTATGAGTCCATTAATAATCAAATGCTAATAAAGCGTTTGATTCCAGACCTTTATTACATTGTTCTACAGGGAGCAATAAAAATCAATTTCCTATCAAAAGGCAAAGATAATACGGTAATAAAATAAAACGCTCGGTAGAATTTCAGTGCAAGAGCCTTCAGTATTACTTTATTGGAGAATTCTAGTTGTTTTATTTCTGGAAAGTCGATACTTTGATAAAGTAAAGATTCTCATCGCAATCTCAAGGAGGTAAGAGAAAAGTTAGAGTTCTGAGAAGAGCGACTTAACAATCTTAGATTTTCTAACCTTTGAACGTGAGTGATTCAGATGGTTTATCGACTTTTAACCCCCCAGTCTAATTTGTTTGCTTTTGGGAACAACTCAACAATTTGGGAGTCGGGTATGGTACCGCCGCCACGAGAACCATTTATTGGATAACCAACACCTCTGCCAAAGGTCACCCCAAGTGGTTCGTTATGTTCGGTGACTTAGCAGGGGTGCCATGGCTCATGGGGTGAAGTTTTTCCAGGTCTTGGCAGCGGATGCGCCTGCCCACCTGCTGTGTGGCGGGCCGGATCGAGAAAGACTGATTGAGGGAGGCCTTTTGACCTTTCCAGCCGGACTATCTCAATCCACCGCCTTGCACCGCAGTTGGAGTGATGGATTCACACGTTCGTCACTCCCGGACACACTGACCTCCAGATTTCTACCCACCCCTCATAACTCATAAGTTTTTTCCTTCCCCTATCCTTCCTTACTTAAAAAGGCCTTCCACACAGCATTCCCTAAGTTAACATAGGCCCTGAGGGAAATTATTTTCCACAGGGCCTCCTGTGTGAAGCTAATGTAATTAAAAAGCTCTACTAGAAATGGTTGTGACTCCTTTACTACTATCATGGTGAGAGATATGATCTAAACCCTAAACAGTTGGAAAGAGAAAACACCAAGCTTTATATTCAAAATTAAAAAAAATTAACCTAAAATAATTACAATGTACAACTTTATGAAAACAAATTTTCCGTCCGCAATTTGAAAAAAAAATTATGCAACTTTGGGAATTTTAGGATATACCTACCTGATTATATAAATCTGAACATCACTGTATCTAAATGACGTCATATTCGCCAAATTCATTAAAATAAGTTTTATTGAGTCATAAATTCGGACTCCAATACTGCCGAGCGATTCTATATCTTTTGTGGGATCGAGATAGATAACGGACGAGATCTCCTGTCAGATTTGTGTGATTTTCTATTGCTGTTATTTGCTTTTTCTATGGGCCGATGTCAGAAACGAAATTTCGTAAATGTCAAATCCATGGTATACAACTTTAAACATTCATTAAGTGGATAAATAATCATTTATATTGACAGTATTTCGTCTTTTAAACTATTTAAAATCGGCGAAGCTGGCATGATTGATGACCCATAGAAAAAGCAAAAGCCATAGAAAATCACACAAATCTGACGGGAGATCTCATCCGTTATCTATCTCGATCCCACAAAAGATATAGAATCGCTCGGCTGTTTGTTTCTGGACACTAATGGATTATTTAGGTTTGTATGATTTGTTTTAATAATTATTATTATTTATTATAATTATTTATTTGTTAATTTATTTGTTTTCAGATTATTTACCAGAATCCCTGACGTATTTCTCCAGCTTGTCATTCTCCTCCTGTGATGAGATGGAGGCGAGGTGCATCCCGTGGAATCTGCAGTACTGAGCCGCCTTGAACCAGTTGGCCTGAAAATAAACAACATTATTATTAAATTAAAAAATATATATTTTTGAATGTAGCTATTACTTTGTGGTTATCCATTATAATAAAATGAAACAATGCAACTTTGTATAAACCACTTATAAAATGTGCAAATCCGACCGGTTTCGGAACAAACGTTCCTTCGTCAGGGAAAGCTTATACTAATTTGACAATAATTTTAAAATCAATAATTTTAAAACAGTAATTTTGAAATCAGAATCAAAGAACATTTAAGGTGTCTTAATATTTAAGAAATTCTAAAAATTATAGTACTTTAAAATTAAACAGTTATAAATACATTGTGAATTCATATGTCAAATATTGGTTTATAAATGTGTAAATTCTGATTATGCAATTGTAAATGTTCTCTAAAGTGGCCTGGAAAGAATCTCCTACTTGTGATCTCACTAAAGAAAACACTCATAGAACATTAATAAATGCATTCACTCTGAATGCATTTATTTACGTTCTCCAAATTGACCTTGAAAAAAATCACATCTTTGCGATTCTTTTAAAGACATAAAGAAACCATCCCTTAATTATATACAATTCTTAGTGTTCTCAAAAGTTGTCTTGACAGAAGCAAATTCCCTTGATATCTTGAACGAAACTATTCCTTTGTTAAGAATATTATGAAATAAATATACAATTTGGCTGTCCTGAAACGGGTATTCTACCCAGTTGGACAGACAAATGTTCACATTGTAATGTATTGTTAATATATATGCATATGTAAATAAATAAATAAATAAATAATAATAATTTTTCTGAGTTCGCTAACCATATCATTGAAAATAACCATAGTTTTGAAAAAAACACAGGGATAAATATTCTTCATATTAATCATAAAGGAAAACGTTTAGATAACTTAGAAGCTTTGGAAATTAAAAAATCCCTTAAAAATAATGAATCTATTATCAACAAACAAAAAATATTGTCATATAGCCCAATCATGGATTTGTTCCCCTACCCACCCACTCTACACTAATACCTACCCACCCAATCTACATTATTAACTAACAACGGCTCCACCCCTACCATAATAAAACATTGTTCTAAACTGTCAAATTAGTATAAGCTTTCCCTGACGAAGGAACGTTTGTTCCGAAACCGGTCGGATTTGCACATTTTATAAGTGGTTTATACAAAGTTGCATTGTTTCATTTTATTAAAAAATATATATTTTTAAAATCACTATGTATATATTTTTTATATTAATGCCGACTGGTTAGGAACAACCGAACCTAGACTCATAAAAAAGCCAATAGATATAGCACATTAATAAAAATAGATATATGTTTATACAAAGTACTATCTAGATTGCATTTAGTTCGGGTAGAATCTTGCAATCATATAGGTATAAAGACAGCAAATTCGAGTTAAAAAAGAAGATAATTTTGATATTTTGTTGTATGATATAGTTAAAAATGACTTAAATTATTAAATTAGAATTTTTTTGTTGAATTAGCTTAGTGGTCAGAGCACTTCCCCGGCAAGGAAGAGGTCTTAGGTTCAATTCCTAGACGCGACTGAATTTATTTTCTGTTTCACATTTTTCGTTTGAGAGTTGTTAATATTGTATTCGATTATTAAATTAATATTGCAATTTGAGGTTTTACTCATTCATTAAGTTATTCCACTATAAAAATGTTTAGATACCTTTTAGACTTATAAAAAAATCGAAAGATATCGCACATTAATAAAAATGGATATAATATGTTTATCCAAGGCACTACCTAGATTGCATCAAGTTCGGGTAGAATCTTGCAAACATATATCAAGAAAGTAGCCAAAAAAATATGAGTTAAGAAAATAAAGATAATACCGCTGAAAGTTCCCAGTCGAAGTATGATACAGTTAAAAAATTATTTATTTATTTAAAAGTACATGTTACATAATTAGTTCATTTACTTGAGAAGATACATTAGGTCACCATACTAGGCAGCTGCCTGTTTCATGGTGACCAACGGGGGATAGTTATTTTGAAATGAAGTCTAATAAGTGTAAACATATTTAAGTAAAATTAGAAAAAAATTAGAAAATTGGTAGAAATGTTTCCAATAACTCACAAATTGCCAAAGTTGCCTGGAAAATAAACACAAATAAGTAAGGTAGCTGTTATGTATGTACATAAATACACATACATACATACATACATACATGCACACATGCATACCCACAAATACATGTATATTCATATATATACACATATACATACATACACATACATATATACACTTAAATTTGATGGCAGAAACAAGTCGTCAGCAAATAGTGACAAAAACATCTAATTACTGCCTCAACACAGGCTAGCCTAGTGAGGCAGGTTACGAGAAACCTAAATTTATAATTATAAATCTGTATTCTTTAAGTACCTACTGTACCTATATATGCATTTTGTTTTCTGTTATTAACTTTTGTACTTAGGCAAATTTTAAACTGTACTTTTACTCTACTTATGATATACTTTTTGTTTTTGTAGTTATAAATCTTAATTTTTTTTGTTTAATAAAGATAAATTATTATCTAAAGGAGGCTGGATGATATATATACATACATATTATCATATTATTATTTTTTTTTATTTAATATAGATATATAGTACAGTGGTTTTATATAAATTACATATCGGTACAAAAATTATTTAAAATTGCAATCTCACCAAAGAAGAAACTAGTTCTTGTGCTTTATTATTATACATACATATTATCATACATACATACATCCTGTGTTATAAAGTTATAATATACGCATGCCATGTTCGCAAGTCTCGGTTTTAAATAAAAAAAAAATAATAAAGAAGAATAAATAATAAATTTATATCACTATGTGAGTATGTGAAACAAGTTGTAAACACTGTCATAGTCACTCATCATGACTATGCAAATTGATGTGCTCGAATTAGCTCAGTGGTCAGAGCACTTCCCCGCCAAGGAATTCACCTGCGCCAAATCAAATCCAAAAGGAGAAATATTCCGACTAAGGCCACAAAGATGCTGGTAAACTCTTACGTTGTATCACGACTTGATTATTGCAATGGCATATATGCAAACCTCCCTAAAATATATACTGACAGACTTCAGTCAGTTTTCAATGCTGCAGCAAGACTGATAACCGGCGTTTCCAAATATTCTCATATTTCCCAACATCTGCGGAACCTTCATTGGCTTAAGTGTCCTGAGAGAATCCAATTCGAACTCTGCTGGATGGTTTTTAAGGCAACACACGACATGGCGCCACCCTACCTGTCTGAACTGTGCATTCCAAATGATGTCAACACTAGGCAAGCAACCCTTCGATCAGCATCTTCAACAGCCGTAGGTAGACTCTCAGTACCTATGCGCAATCCCAATACCAATTTCGGAGACCGGGCTTTTGCTGTGGCAGGCCCAACAGCATGGAACAAACTCCCTTCACATTTGCGAAAGATCGACAGCACATCTGAGTTCAGAGCAAAGCTCAAAACTCATCTTTTCGCATTATCATATCCAGAAAAATAACTGCATTTTTTCAGTAATATTTCATTACTCGGTCCATGCGATTTACCTAGTTTTTTTTTTTTTTTTTTTTTTTTTTTTTTTCTGACAGCAAGGGCAGTAATCATAACAATAGGTGTTTATAAATGTAAATAAGTATGTTAATAACTAATTGTAAGACTGTTGCAAGTCGTGATACGATTAGAGCAGTAACAATACTGCTCTGTTGGTATTATGTCTTCCAAGTTCAAACTTGGTTATAAAAATAGGTACCTATAGTTTTAGTGATATAAGATATAAGTCTTAGTTGTAAGTCATTAGTTATCAATCTTAGTTGTAGGCCACTTGTAGTATATATATGTAGGTATAGATACATTAATGAATGTTTAAAGCGCCCTTGAGGTGATTTTCTCACGAAAATGGAGCTATAGAAGTCATCCAATTATTATTATTATTATTAAGGAATAGGTCCAGGGTTCAATTCCTAGATGCGACCGAATCTCTTTTCTGTTTCACATTAACTATGATTGAGGCACTGATATTGCAATAAAGGAAAACAGAGTTTGAAGAATATAATTTACATAATAATTTCCGGATATTTAATAATAATTGTGATTCTTTGTGTAACATACCAGTTGAAAATGTTTTACTTCTATGATATATAACTTTATATAGGTACCTTATAAAATTACCCTAGTCCACGATCTTACATACTTTGCGTTCATTTTAAACATCTCCAAAAGATAAAATACTTCCTCATTGTAAATTCAAAAGCCTATAATTTTCAACAACAATGAGGCAGTATGGAAAGTTTGAGCCCGTATAAAAGGCACATTCTCCGCTAAAGTCCCCTTTCATAAATAATCCCCACGTTACAAAGAAACTTCAAACACGTAATCCTCGGAGCAAAAGTGCATTGTGGAGTCTGTTGACTGAGGGTCCTTGCGTACTCCTTACTGCTGATGGTATTTTATTTTGCGACTGCTTTAAGTGTGGAAGGGAACGAGATAAAACTCTTTCAAACTGGTTTTTTGTTTGCATACCTACACCTGTAAACAATTTCACAATGGTTTTTAGTTATTTCAAAATAGTTATGTTTGTTAATGAAAAGTAAAGGATGATGTTCTGAAACTTTGTTTACATCAATTTATTTCTCAATTGAGTGACAGATGTATCTGACGAAGGTGTGTTATATCGAAACCGGTTAACATTTTACTATAAAATTAAGTAACCGATGCTCACAATGTTACAGTGTTCCGTGATCATATTTTTTTAGTTCGGTTTTTAATAGTAGATATAAAAATGACTATGGATAATAGTAGTACCAGAGTGAGGTCGAGTGTACATCATTAACGACCTTCCTCTGTCTGTGTCTTCCAAGAAAGGCATTCAAATACAATATTTAATTGAATCACCGGTACAATATTGTATTTGCATTGTATTGCCTTTCTTCATTTAATTGGGTTTTATACGGACAGTTATCCCAGTTGCGACCGTCATTTTTTTTATTTTTTGGTGTTTTGTTCTCATTCGTATTTTCGTTTAGATTATTAATGTTATCTTCTTCTTCAATTGTATATTACATTGATGGGAATAACCTTGAATTGAAACAGAGAAAAATGAATCAATCAAAATACTCGGATATCATATAATACGTCTTCACAAAGAAATAATTTATTTAATTTACCATTTACTTTTTAAAATTTTAAATTTTGCACAACTGATAATCATCCATTTGTAACCCCGACGCAAGGAGCGGTGTTATAAGTTTAACCGCCGTCTGTGTGTCTGTGTTTCTGTCTGTGGCTTCGTAGCTCTTAAACGAATGGACCGATTATGATACAGTTATTTTTGTTTGAAAGCTGACATGATCGAGATGGTTCTTAGCTACAAATCATAAAAATCTGTTCTGGCGTTTCAAGGTCATCAGCTCTTTTTTGTGTCGGGGGTTGCTTAAAATTTTGAAAATTTTATGTTATAACAAATTATCCAAAAATAAATGGAGTTTATAAGTTGTGCAAAAATTTACGTAAGGCCCTTTCTGTTTACTTAAACGTAACTTAGTAATTAATTATAATAGTAATTATACTATTGTACAACAGAATACTCATCCATTTAGTTGACATTTGGGGAGATAGGTATTCAACAAACGTTTAAAGATTATTCAGTAAGCAATTAAATATATTTTATTTTTATTTATTTATTTATTGCTTCTTCACAATTTATATACATATATTTTTAGCATGTAATTATTAACCCCACTAGGGTTCGCCTGTATCGGGGTTAATAATTTCACAATTTAATAAAAATAATACACACAAATATCGGTCATGCAAAACAGTTAAGTAAAAGCAAAATAATAAAATTTCAAAATAAAATGATAAACAGAGAAAATAATAAGTGATAAAAATATGAATTAATAACAAAGTGTTAAGAGATCAGACAAAATGTTCTCATTCATTATATCATTAGTTCATACCATTTTCAACAACAGATAAAATTTAAAAAATATATGTCCTTAGGTTTTTTTTTTAAATATGTGTAAAAAAATAAAAAATGAAACATGAATGAAAAATGAAATGAAAAATGAAATGAAAAATGAAACAAAACAATGATTTATAAGCGATTATATCATCTACTGTTTTCGACATTTCATTCAATAGCACCATTCCTCTTGTCATACTGTGCTAAAAAATCTGTGCTGCCTCGCGGTATTTTGAACAAGTCGTGTTGACGGCCACGACTGAAGTTTTCAGTTTTGAGCCATAGCATTCGAAGAGGAAAGACTATATAAATAAATTCAAACTTAGGTACCTGTACATCGACCCAAATACTACACTGCCAATTTTGTAGTAAATCGTGTAATTGTATAAATTATGCAACACGAATAAATTACGCATAAACGATAAGTATTTACGGTAGATTGCAGCACAAAACAATAGAATCAAGATCATTGTTTTTGGGTCGAGGAAAGATGATTACGTGCATCAAATATGAAATGGCTGGATTAACATTTACATTTACATTTCACTAACTATCCTTGATTTCGTCATCAATCTCCTTTTACCAATGTTTTATATCAGAACATCTGCTCCACTTGGATCTTCTTCGATTGTTCCAGTCTCTATACACGTTTCATCACGGCTATTACTTCGAGATGGGTCCATTTGTATCTGTTATCGATTCGATAGCTCACTATTTTTCGGTCTGCTTTACTGCTGAGAACACAGCGACATTGGCTCGTTTAAGCGTTCATAATGATTTAACACGGTGCGAAATGAGCACAGTTTTTTTTGCACGCAGAGATCTTTACTATCTGAAACAATGGCTGACTTTTAAAAATAATTCAAAGCTCAATTAAATCTATATATATGTGTAATATCTTCGGTGTAGTTGATAGATTGTCTAAGTATCGTCCTGGGTATCTAGCACGATCGATTGATAAAGGTTTCTGACTGCAGATCGCCAACGAAAAAATAACAGTACACAGACTAAGTGATATTAATTTATTCGTCGTGAACTGTTGTTAGTACGTAAAGCCTCGATTGCATTGAGCGAGTTTACAAGCTACGAGTACTAGCCGGCGCGCGGCGTATTCATTATCTGCTAGTGAACTCGCTCAGTGTACCTAATCATATTACTAGCTAACTAGCAGATTTTACACTGAAGGAGTTTACTAGCAGATAGTGAATACGCCGGCTAGTAGCTTGTAAACTCGCTTAATGTAATCGAGGCTTTAGCAGAACGTTTGCATTCGTGTTCGGGATCGATGACAAGTTATCGACGTCTCTACATATTAAAGTCCTCCGCCGCGTTGGTCTGTCTGTTCGCGATTAACTCAAAAACTACTGAACGGATTTTCATGCGATTTTCACCAATAGATAGAGTGATTCATAAGGAAGGTTTAGGAATATAATTTGTCAAGGTTTTGTGTAAATTGGTTGAAACATATAATACATAAAAGTGAATGTCTGTATGTGGTGGACGAGCGGGCTGGCAAGCGGGCGGTGTGAATTTGATTTGTATGCAAAGGAAGGTCACTGTCTACATTTGATTTCGAAAACTCTGTGTAAAGCCCGGGCATCGTCGGGGACTTCAGCTAGTTATTGATTAATCCTTCCCCTCCCACCCTTCAGCCTCAGAACATTCCCCAATTGAGGATGCCATAGTCAAACGGGCTCTGGAGAGTTGGAAGGGTTGGGTCTTTTGTGCGGTACGCACTTAAGAAAAATAGTGACCCAACAGTTGATCTCCTGATAGTTGGGCACCCGAAGTTAGATATATTAATTACATATATGTTTCTATGTACATATGTGAGTTGTTTACGCATTGCTATATTAAGCATAGGAAATGTTTGAAACTTTCAAAAATACCTTCTTTCCACCCTCGCGAAGGTTTCTGGGAAAAAGTTCGGTTTATGGGCGAAATTCCTAAAAAATAAAACTAGTTATTTTTATACAAACTATGGGCCGGGGAATCCGAATCTGAAAGAATTAGGCGGCGGCAAGCAATATTAACTGAATTACACGACTTTAAAATTTCCTATACACACACACATGAAAATAATCATTTCGGAAGTATTTTGACACACGTAGTACAAAGATCATAGAAAAACAAGGAATATACAAAAAACATGTGCCGGCAGTGTTACCAGCTCTCAAAAATATTTATCCCTATATCAATAATTTCCGACACGATAATTCCTCACATAACACATTAACCTGATGAATTACGACTATCTCAACGGCCGTACTCTTAAACCAAAAGTATTAAAATTCGTAGTCTTAAAAATCCGTAACCTAACCTAACCTAACGCTAGGTTTGTGTAACATGGTTTGTGCCCCTTTATACCGCCTGCTCGCGTCACGGCAAAAAAACATCCCTGTTTTCAAGTAGTTTAGCGGCTACGCTAGGTTTGTGTTACATGGTTTGTGCCCCTTTGTACCGCCTGCTCGCGTCACGGCAAAAAAACATCCCTGTTTTCGAGTAGTTTAGCGGCTACGCTAGGTTTGTGTAACATGGTTTGTGCCCCTTTATACCGCCTGCTCGCGTCACGGCAAAAAAACATCCCTGTTTTCGAGTAGTTCAACGGCTACGCTAGGTTTGTGTAACATGGTTTGTGCCCCTTTATACCGCCTGCTCGCGTCACGGCAAAAAAACATCCCTGTTTTCAAGTAGTTTAGCAGCTACGCCGGGTTTATGTAACATGGTTTGTGATACAAAAGTGAGTAAAATTTATAATTTATAAAAAATAAGTACTTAAAATATAAACATGTTATTTTACCTTATTAATATTACTGCTTAACGGCAACACTTAATTTTGTGTGGTAAAAACATCTATGTTATCTTGTTTTTCTATGATCTTTGTACTACGTGTGTCAAAATACTTCCGAAATGATTATTTTCATGTGTGTGTGTATAGAAAATTTTAAAGTCGTGTAATTCAGTTAATATTGCTTGCCGCCGCCTAATTCTTTCAGATTCGGATTCCCCGGCCCATAGTTAGTATAAAAATAACTAGTTTGATTTTCTAGGAATCAAAATGCTTCCAAAATGGCTATTTTCCTGTATGTGTATAAAAATTTTTAAAGTCGTGTAATTCAGATAATATTGCTTGCCGCCGCCTAATTCTTTCAGATTCGGATTCCCCGGCCCATAGTTAGTATACAAATAACTAGTTTGATTTTCTAGGAATCAAAATGCTTCCAAAATGGCTATTTTCCTGAATGTGTATAGAAAATTTTAAAGTCGTGTAATTCAGTTAATATTGCTTGCCGCCGCCTAATTCTTTCAGATTCGGATTCCCCGACCTCAAATTAGTATAAAAATAACTAGTTTTATTTTTTAGGAATTTCGCCAATAAACCGAACTTTACCCGGTTTCTGGATTATTACAACCACATGACAACACATATGAAAAGATTTTTTTAATCTTACAAAAACTCTAATAAACTGTGAAAAATGTCACAAATTGAGAATGGCATTTTGCAAACCATCGATTGTTAAATCAAAATTCAATTTTCGAATAAACTCTTTAAATAAATGAATTTAATCGAAGTACTCATATGTGGTACCTACTAACCAAAATCGAATGCTTTGAATCTAATCAATAATTACACATATTTTAAATAGTTATGTTAGGTTCCAAATTTCATTGATTGTTCTTATAATATACAAAAACAAATGTTTTTTATAATACCTATATGAAAAATGAAAATTTGTAAAAAAAATGCAATAGGTGGCACGCGAGCTGTTTGAAATCTGAATGTACCTGAACTGAATATATTGAATGCGAGAGAGGGGAGGGAATCGCGGGAGGGGGTTCGCGGGAGAGGGGAGAGGGGAGAGGGAAGGCGGGAAAGGTAGGGGAATGCATGAGGGGAAGAGGACATGGGAGGGGAAGGGGAGGCGGAAGGAAACGGGACGAATGAGAAAAGACACACAGGGAGAAATAATTTTTGTATTAGTGGTGTAGCGAAGCAACAAACAACCATAAAATCCTATTTTTATCCGATTTTATACAATGGTATTACCGGCCACCACTCTCTGGCTAGGTGCATGACAACGCGTATTCATTCCGGTTTTAGCGTTCGTTCTCTCTACCTGCTTTACCTCTAAGCAAGATAAATATAAAATCTGTGCAAATTATTGTAACACAAGAGTTTCATTGTAAATATATTTGAGTCGCGTTAAATCAAGAGTTGTTATTAAATACCTCCACAACACACGCATCCAGTTTACAGACGTGGCAAGGCCTGTAGACTGTCAGACCCTGGATGAAATATCTAAACAACATCCCATATTGCCAAACTGGTGACCCCGACGTGCAACGAATGCCGGGAACCCGCTAGTAATTATTTTAATTTTTTTTTTGCATTTTTTACCAATTTCAAACCTAAAACTGACCTCAAAAATATCTATAATTAGTTGGTATGGATATTAATTTAATTTTTTGTGTCGATTTTTTGTATTTATACGCTGGTAGATACAGTATTATAGACGTGTAGTTTTTATCCTTGGTGCATTTGAATGAAAATATATTCATACTTTTGTTATTCGGCGTTTAGTTATATTTTGTGTAAGTGGATATATCTTATTCTCCCTAAGCCAACTGCATATTATATAAAAGTTTGCCGGGGGGCCAACTTTCGGGAGAACAACTGTCATGGAATCTAGAAAAATACTGATATATAAAAATTCTTATAAACGGCTTGCGTTCACGATCAGTTCACCAACTTCATTAATTCAAGAAGTAAATTATGAACCATTTAAAAAATATTGTTTACCGATTCCAAACAGAAAAAAATGCTCGGGCAGATTCAAGGTTTCATATTGAAAATTCATTAAAACCACATTAAAACCTATGCAAGAACCAATAATTTGAGACTGATCGTAACTCATCATAATGATTAACTTGGCAACCAATCGTATTGACCTTTGGCTCTGCAAGGAAAAAAATACTATTAATGTAACAACATTCCACTTAACAAATTGTAGTATATCTGGGATCTGCCATAAACCATCTTTAATATCTTCTCTTGTAGTATTTCCGTGGAACGTAAATCCGGCATTACGACCAATAAACATGCAATACTATTTATTATGTGGTAATTCTCATAAAGGTTAAACTGCCCTTACGAAACGTATGCAATGAAGTAAAAAGGTTGCTCTAAATGGGGCCAACGGAATAAACAATCGAAAAAAGCTTCGCAGGCGCGTGAATAATGTCACTTTTACTCGGCTCAATGGTATATATAAGAGTGATAGTGATAAGTGACTTATTGCCACATTAAATTGTGTCGTTCTGTAATGACCTTGTGAATAATAGAAATGGTATAATTATAAGTCACACCTTGCAATAATTGATCCGTGCAATTGCACGATTTTTCGCAATTACTAACTATTGTGATCAATTGTGATTATATCGCAACTAGTGATGGGCGTAATCGAAACATTTTATTTTCTTTATTAATTTTATTTTTGTAATTTGTACATTAACATTAATAGTTTACAAATTGCTAATTAGTTTTAACATTAAATGTTGCGTAGGTACTATATTATTTCCAGTTTGATATAGCTCGTACAATACATCTTGAACCTTCCAATTGGTGCCTCCTTTAAGGTTTCTGGTAGTGTGTTATAAAACTTCATCTCTTTGTACAGTAAACTAATCTGCATATTCGCTTCGTCCTTTTTTTGTTGCCTGATTTCCTTGAACGTCCTTGAGTTCTGTCTGTGAATGTCCTTGTTGTATATAATTTTATTTGAGAAGTATTTTGGTAACAGGTTGTTTACTATTTTATGGATAAATATCATCGTTTTCAAGATCAGCTTCTGTTTCATGGTTAGTCAATTTAGTTCCTTTAACATTTTGTTTACTTTTGAAAATATATTTTTCCGAAGTATTATTCTCATTGCCCCGTGTATGATGTTTAGGGAGTAAAAAAACATGATGTGGATCGGGAGAGAATGGAAGAAGTAGTCTCTCTGATAGCTGTACGCTCTCGGAACATCGTCTTGCACCGCAGTGGAAGGGATGGATTCATACATCCGTCACTCCTGGACACACAGATCCCCAGATTCCTACCCACCCCTAACACCCTTTTCCTTCCCAAAACTTTTTGCCCTTCCTTTCCTAAAAAGACCCCCCACACAGCGTCCCCAAAGATGACATAGGCCCTGAGAGGAATTATTTTACTCAGAGGAATTATTTTTCTGTGTGGAGCTAACGTAAATGTTTTTTTTTTCTATTTTTAATGTAAACCGATTCGTAGTAAAGATTAATCTAAAATATTGATTTAACATCATTAGCCTTAAAAATAATATAAGAGTAATTTTTAAGTGGAAATTTTACAGATGTTCGGGATGATCGGTCGCCCGCGTTCAGAAGTATCCCCGTATTACGGTACTCAGATAATTTTGACAACCGCGAAACGTATTTAATTATGCATGAACTCAAAATTAAAATGTATCTGTGAGAACTCAAGGTCTGCCAAATCTCTCTGCTTACCTACCCATGCGGAAATCTGCAGTGAGCTTGCGTACTTCTATTAATAAACTTGAAAACCTAATTAACATTTTTTAAGCGGAGCAAAAAATGAAAACGTAAATAATGGGTGACCTTGAATTAAATAAATGTCTTTGAAAATAATCCTTAGATTTTCTTACCTATTTATAAATGTGTTTATATTTATAGTCATACCTACTTTAAAAATTGAACGTGATTTTGGACGGTCTCCAATATATCCGGTATGGTCTAGTGGCTAGGATACCTGGCTCTCACCCAGGAGGCTCGGGTTCGATTCCCGGTACCGGAAATATTTTTTGTTTTTTTATAACATTTTGATTATTTATTAATTCAATAATTTTATGATGTAAACGAAACTTACCTTAAAAATGCGATTTTCATTTGGTTTAAGTTTGTTTGCTTTACCATAATACGCAAATTACATTTTGATAACAACAATGATTTTTATCAAATGTACTAATTTTGGTCGTCTGTGATATTGTGCGTGACGTGAAATATGAACTCAAATTTTCTTTTGAAATTTTCAAAACTTTTGTGTTAAATCAGACAACCCGTAAAGTATGTAGGTACCTACCTACCTACAATCACAAAATTATTTTGCTGTGAACAGTAAAACTCGCGTCCATAAACATGTTTCTAATTTTCTCTCATTTAATGAATCAAATACAAAATTTCCTTTGTAACCATAAAACTTCCAATTATTATAAGCAATAATTATCAGCCTGAAACACTCATACATATTGAAAAATCTTCCGAGAAAAGATACATGACGCCAACGGGAGAGTTGGCGTTATGTATCTTTTCTCGGAAGATTTTTCAATGTGGATGAGTGTTTCAGGCTGATAATTATTGCTTATAATAATTGTTACCCTTTGTGCTATGCATAAAAATCTTGTCTTAAACGTTAGTTTAACAATTAAAAAAAAATTATAATTCATAAAACTTCCATATATAATATTATTTTCAAATATATATTATATTATACAAGATGTCCAAAGAAATGTCACCATCTCAATGGTAATTATTTTTCTAATTTTCTTCAGGTTGGTAGGTACCATGATTTTAAAAAGTTCAGTCGATGTTAGCCACCTAGGTATTTAAACGCTTAAAATAGATTTTTTTTAAATAACGGCGAGGATTTATTAAAAATAATTCAACTACACAGTGCAAATTAGTGATGTTTTAGCTGTGTAACAACCTAACCCATAAATATCACACATTTTCTAGGATGATCTGTACAGGGTGCTCTTCCAACTCAAACAGTGCTTTTTACATAATTTATTTATTTACGCCCTTGGAGCATTTATATCAATCGTTTAACATAGTATATAGAAACAGAAACAATTAAATACCAATTATTTTATAGTATTATTTATAATAGAAATTAAAGAAGTAGAACTAAAAAGAAATAACAACAAAAACAATATTAGAATAAAATAATAAAATTTATCAGAATTTTAGAAATTTCTGATATAAATTTAGGTAAGGAATAAATGAAAATATCAACGGAATTGAATTTGGAATTGATTGGGGAGTTAATGAAATAGTTAGTTTTAGACGGATAAACAAAGAACAGCTATGGCTCGTGTCACGATTTGGTACTCGGAATGTTATTAGTTATTAGTTTTGTTAATTCGAATAAAAGTACCAGATTGCTCTTGGTTCCTGTATTATACAATTATTTTAATCAACATCGATCGGTTAGTGGCCGAGCTGTCTAAAGCTTCGGGTTAGTAGCAGTTAGTTAGAAATAGAAGCAATAAAATATTGTAGGGTTAACCTGTTCTCAGGGAATGCTAGGGCCATTCTTAGTAAAAAAATCAAACATGTTAAATCATGCTTATCTCAATCGTTTTGCATTTCGGCTGTCTGTAAATTTGTTTGTACGTTCCGGTTCCGTTTCAAGATGGTGGCCGTTTTAACGGTTCAGTAAAGATTTTTTTAAATGTGAAATTGTCATGTTTATTTGAACTTTCTTATTCGTTTTTTTCTATATTTTGGTACCTACCTGCCTGAAGAAAGGTTTTAAAAAATAATCGTTATTTGGACAAAGACGTTTCTTTGGACAAAATTTGAGATTTTTTAAAATAGTACCTAGTGAAAAATATATGTTTTATAAATTCATTAAGAAGGTAGATAAGTACCTACTTACAAATCTTATGATTTCGGTGTAAATTTTGATTTTGATTTATTAAATAACAGAAAATAAGGAACATACGTTTTCGTACGCGAGGTCTATTGTTCTGCTTTTATATATCTTCCCAGTTTTAAATCACTCCCCAGAGAAAAAAATATTTGTTTCAAGGCGAGAATCTTAACAATACATAATAAATTCGTACCTAAGTAACATTTTGAAGATTTTTTCCGTGGGCTAAATAAAAGGTAGGTACCGAATAGGAGTTTGAAAAATGAGGGTGAAAACTGAAATTAATTTTCGTAATCAATCATTCGACCCTTCGATTACCTAGTTGAATTTCAGGTGCACGTTTTACCATAAAAAGATGAAGGTGCGACATCTGTCATCCCTTTGTTACGTTATAACAGAAATATACTGAAAATCTTATAAAAGGCCGGCTTAGCAAAACTGGTGAAAAATAATATTAGCTTCTCGCTTGAATTTAGGCAGATACCTACTCTTCTACTTATATTTATGGTGGTTGGAAGAAATTGACGTGTGGTAAAAAACCCGCCTTTACACATATGTAGAGCTAAAACATCAATGCCTTTACAATATTACTAGCTCAGCCCCGTAAAATTTCACGGGAACGGTTCGATTTTCTGTTAAAAATATCATATAATAGGTAGTAACTTTATTGCTTTTTTGAATTCTTCACATAAAAGTTCCAAGTTCCAATTTTTAAAATATGTTGAATTAACTTTCTGTTAAGTACAGAAAATAATAGATATTTAATTAAATGGACACAATATTAGCGAAACTCAATCGAAATCTGGAGACAGAAAAATCAGAAAAGATATTGGCTCCGCTGGGACTCGAACCCAGGACCTTTTGCTTACATGGCAACAGCTCTACCGATTGAGCTACGGAACCCATATTAATTCGGTCACTTTTAACGGATTGAGTTTCGCTAATATTGTGTTCATTTAATTAAATATTATAATTTGAGATTTTACTCATAAAGTTTAAAAAATTAAAAATAAATAATAGATAGCTACTTTGTAGCTTGTCTGAATACTTCACATAACAATTCCAATTTTGAAAATGACTTAAAATAACTTTCTGTTAAAAATATCACATGATAGGTACTATATCGCTTGTTTGAATTCTTCACAAAACAGTTCCAACTTTCTGTTACAAATATCATTTAACAGGTGGACTGTATCGCTTGTTTGAATTCTTTACCATATAATAGGTGGATTGTATCGCTTGTTTGAATTCTTAACATAACAGTTCCAACTTTCTGTTACAAATATCATATAATAGGTAGGTACTGTATCGCTTGTTTGAATTCTTCACATAAGAGTTCAAACTTTCTGTTACAAATATCATACTCGCATAATAGGTGGACTGTATCGCTTGTTTGAATTCTTAACATACTCGTAACAGTTCTAACTTTCTGTTACAAATTATCATATAATAGGTAGGTACTGTATCGCTTGTTGAATTCTTAACATAGCAGTTCCAAGTTCCAATTTTGAAAATGACACTGAAATTCAAAGCAAATCTGAGTTTATTGAAACGGAATAAAATTAATATTTTTGATGATTGATAATGTAATTCAATTATCGTTTAATATTATTACGCACATGAATAAACAAAATATCTTCACCCTTGCTGTTGGTTAGAAATAAAAACACAAACCCTTATAAAATATCCACTAACATAAAAGACAGTAAATTAGGTAAGCACTAAATTAGGTAAACTCACTGGTAACCTCTGATGTCTATGCTGGTAACCAAAGACGTTACATACTTTAGACGCGGGGTAGAAATCTCAAAGTGGGAAGCCAAACGTAAGACATAAGGAACTCCAGTGAAAAATATTATGGCTTTAAAAAAATATGTTCATATAGACCAAGAAACGCTGATTCTGAATATATAAGTTTTATTTCATAATATTAAATGCAGAGTTTTTAATAAATTATTAAAAAGTGCATTTTTAAACCTCTTCGGAAAACACAGCGTTAAGTTGGCATTACTGAAATGGTTAACCGTGACGTCACAGTTAACCTGTCACCTGTGTATTGTATTGTATTGTATTGACATTTGAAATGACTTGAAGTGCACGCGTACCTGTGCAATTCAACATTTCGTGTTTTTGGTTTATTTTCATACTGTTTATAGAGATTTAGATAAATAATAGTTATTGTGTTTATTGAAACATAATTTAGGCCCTCAACAATTTACGAAAAGGGCTATATTTGCGGACAATCTGCAATAAATGTTGTCTATTTGAGGTTAAAGTCATGTCATAGTTTGACGTTTGTTTTTATGTATTTTCAAATTGTTTTTAGTATAGGGCTTTTTATACAAGTTGTTACACACTCGTCATGATCAGTGTATTATAAATACCAGTGTTTCTGTATGTATTATACATAAAACAATGTACCTACAAAGTAACACCTGACACAAAACACGATGTCACATGTATTTGCAATGAGACATGATTTATTGTTTTTATATTGCACTTTGATTAAATACAATAACAGTAGCGGTGAAATGTGGACATTTTACCAATGTTTTTCTATATTAAAAGCAGTTAATCTTGAATAAAAAACACACCTCACACCTAAAAGTCATTATCCGCCATGATTATTCTGGATTCTTCACAGTGTTGCCAACAGTTAGAAGTGAAATTTCCCTAGAATTTCACATTTACGCAATTACCTACGTAGCCACCTGATTGTGTAACACTAATCCTGTTATATGTTAATTAATATGATAATTAATTGGAAAGATATCGGAACTTGGTAAATATACTAATAATACCGTGATTTTCCAAATAAAACACTTTTTGCTACGTGAAGTAATAATTTAAAAGTACGAATACACTCACCAGTGAATTAGAAACTGAATTCCAAATTAAAAAAAAAACACTTTGCAAAATAAAAATCATAAGCAACCCGCCGCTCATTTGTAACAAGCGTGGTATTTTGAAGACCCCCCCCCCCCCCGAACGTGTCACGTAGTATGGGTACGTTCCCTAATATCATTTTGAGTTGTCAGTGTTAAAAATAACATGGCATGTAAGTACATGAAAAATAATTAAGATTCATAGGAATTCCAAAAAATATATATACGTATATATATATAAATAATACCAGTAATACTGTCATATGTAATAAAATTTTGGTAAATATCGGTTCGGACTGGCCACGCTTATTACGAATAATTTTTAGAAAAAAACTTTAGATTCGCCTTAATTACTATAAAAGGAAACTTTTTGGCTTTGGGGCGGCGGAAAATAATGCATTTTAATTTTCAATTGCATAAAACCAAAATTCGCTTCGCGACTGACACAGCGAAAATCCGCGGCTGTACATGTCACTGTGATGTTGGTATCCTTGATACATTAACAAGAGCTAATACGACTGTAGCCGACTTCGTGGGATAAGGCGCGTAATTATGAAATTTGTCTAGCGGGCTTGTTTGTGTAACATGGTTTGTGATACAAAAGAAAGTGGCCCTTTATAACGCCTACTCGCGTCAAGGCAAGAAAAACATCCCAGTTTTCAAGTGGCTTAGCGGCTACGCTAGGTTTGTGTAACATGGTTTGTGATTCGCGGTATTTCATGTAGGTATCCCACGAAGTCAGCTACAGTCCATAACAGTGACAGCAAGTGACAGCTACGGCCGCGGATTTTCGCTGCGTCGGTTCGCGAAGTGAATTTTGGTTTTATGCAATTGAAAATTAAAATGCATTATTTTCCGCCGCCCCAAAGCCAAAAAGTTTCCTTTTATAGTAATTAAGGCGAATCTAAAGTTTTTTTCTAAAAATTATTCGTAATAAGCGTGGCCAGTCCGAACCGATAATTACCAAAATTTTTGCCAGAGTTCGAAATTTCCCTAGATTTTGTCCTGATTTCCCTTATCCCTAAAAAATATTTTTCTCCTCTAGATCTAGGGAAATTTCCCTCGACATGACATCACTGATTCAAAATGACAACTTAAAAAGTAAAAAACTAACGGTGGGGACGGTGGGTAAAGACCACCATAGATACGGTGCGTTTCTGGGAGTCTTTAAAAATTAAAACTTTGACAATTATTTTAACTATTAAAACTAACTATAAAAATAAAAATAAAAATGCAGTTATTTAAGTTTGAAGGTCTTTATTCATTAAAAAAAATAAAAAAATTGGACTGGAGTTCTCTATTGTACTGTTCTCGATTTCTAGTACTTTAGTACTAAACTGTCACTCGTCAAGTAAGGTCATGTCTTACCAGTAGGAAAATTGCATTTAAAAAGCGCCAAAATGCCCTCCAGTATGATGAGAAAAGGAACACGGCAAACATTAGTAAAAGTGAAGAAATAACATTTAATTTATATGTACACACAAATTACTTATTATTATCGATTATTATAAGCAATACAATTAATTTTCATGTTCCCCGTGCGACAATTTTGTACGTCATTTGAGAAAAAACACACATTCTTTAATTGTCTTATGGTACGGTCACACTGAGGTCAACTTCCAACTTCAAACTTTCGGACGATTGCGTAGAAGAGTAGTTCATGTGTTGGAAGTTCGAGTTGGAAGTTTGGCTTCAGTGTGAATGTAGCATTACTTTTTAATAAATGAATAACTTTTGAATTAAGAAATTACTGAAAACCGCTGAAAACAAAAGAGTGTTGCTTACTTGCCACATTATTTTGCGAGCATGTAAGACTATGGCGAGTCTATTTATATAACGTCATTGCTGGTAACATGTTTATTTGTTCACCATGCTGGAAAACGTGCACATGCACGGATGCAAACTTTTTTATGTGTGCAGTGAGGGGCGTCGCCCTTGTATATCAATAACTACAGGGGCGACACACAAAATAAATTAATATAAAAAAAATTGCTACTTTGTTCAATATTTCTTTTTTTGAACTCCTTCACCTTGTTCGCAGTATCCTGGAATGTAGCTCCATTATTTGGGGCCTCTTCTGAATAAAACCATATCTAAACATGGAAAGAGTACAAAAGAGGTTTATGGGTAACCTGTATATGAGTAACAAGGGAAAATACATTCTATCGATATATATCGTATGATTGATTTCAACACCTTAGAAGTCCGCCGAAAAATATTTTTAGATAATTTTTTTTAAAGTTTATTACTGGAACTATACTTAAATCCACTTATTTTGAAAGAGGTTAGCCAATCTCTACATATTATAAATTAAAGTCCTCCGCCGCGGCTGTCTGTCTGTTTGCGATAAACTCAAAAACTACTTAACGGATTTTCATGCGGTTTTCACCAATTGAGTGATTCACGGGGAAGGTTAAGGTATATAATTTATCAAGGTTTGTGTAAATCGGTTGAAATATATAATTAAAGGAGAATGTCTGTATGTGAGCGGGCTGGCAAGAGGACAGCGTGGATTTGAATTGTATGCAAATTAACAGATGGCGGTGTGTGTAGCCGGTCATCCAGTAATTTATAATATCTGAGAAATCCCGTGCCCTTTTCCATGCTCCGAAAGCGTGGACTTCTGCCTATCAGAAGGCATCAATAAAAAAAGCGACTATTGACCCTCGACCTTTTCAATGTCACTTACAGACAGTTCAGCAACTATCGTTTGACGCATGTCACAAAATAGTAAAACTGCCCCCATGACCTTTTTATAGTTATGTACATGTAATCGTACCTCAAATTTGTAATCTTCTCCGTAAAATAATGGTATATTGTAATTGTGTGTAACATTCTTGTAAAATAGTAGAACACTTTTAAACGAATTTTAATTGGGAACGACGTAGAATAAAGTCAGGAGCGTTTTGATCTGTTGGCTTTTTAATATCTGCATAATATACTGAAATTGAAATTCATATTTTTTATCGAGCAAAACACATAAGTGCCATTAATTTGTCATTAGTCATTAATCAATACTTATTAACCTATTGCAATACAATAGTTGTATGTGGGATCAAACTATGAGTTCTAATTATTTAAAACACGTCTTCCCAAAAAAAAAAAAAACATGGCGACGAAAATGACAGAATCCCACTCAGAACATCCTACTGATTGTCATTGTTCTAATAATAATTGTACTTATATTATTCATAATGTGTAATGCGTTTCATTTCCTACTTATTCGTTTTTGTGTTAGCATAAAACTGGTTTAGCAACAAATAATGCCATTCTTTCTCAGTTTGTGAATCACCTTATTAGTATTCTGTGACATTTAAAAAGCAATTCTAAATATATTTCTTGTACATTTCATTGTAGGCACCGTACATAAAATTCATAGAAGTGGGGTTTATAATATACGCTGATATGAAAAAAAAAAAATTGTTTTTGCATAAGACCGGAAAATGATATTATGAATAATAATAATTTCGATATTTGACCAATTTCAGCCGAAGTAAGTAAGATAAACTTGACCTCACTTCGGCCACACAGAAACGCCTACAGCTCTATCAATTTCCTTGTAAGTGATGTTAGGTATTTGCACAAGCGGGTTTTTTCACTTTTGTGTGGGTTATCTGATATCGTTGAATGGGCAGATAAAATTTGTCAACCAAATGATATTTTTTTTATTTATGGTCAATTTTTATCATTTTAGCAAATAAAATAAATTCGTAATTTGCATGTGTCGTTTAAACAATTGATTAGAAATAATAAAATTTATAATATTTAAAAACACAATAAGAAACACAAAATAACTTATTTTCGTTTGTCTGTTTTTTGGCATAGATAAAAGAATCGGGAGAAACGGGTCACGAGGTAATGCGCGTTTTCATCCCGCGACAAAATATCTCCGACAAAATATCCTACGGACAAAGCATCCCCCAACAAAATATCTACAAAATCATAACCTCACCTAACCTAACCTAACAAAAAATGTTTTTGTTGTTTGTTTTTGGGGTGTTATGCCGTGTTACGCTACCTCCTCCTTTAGCCAACGTTTCGGACAGCGTTACAGTGTCCATCATCAGGGCAGATGTGTAAATGTTAGTGGTAAAATGTGTGCTTAAGTACTTCGAAGCAATACCGTGTTACCAGCTCCACTCCACTGCGAGCTGGAATTGCAGTATACTTGAAGATGGTTTTCTGCATTTAGCTTTGGTGTAGCCGTCAATTACCGGATACCAAGAACTATTGAGCTAAGCTCCGTCGTCTCTATTAATGTTAATAGGATTTTTATGAATTTCAATTGCCTCTGTAATTAGGCGTGCTCTATAAGTTTTGGGTCTTCCCAGGACTTCAGGAACAAATCCAAATGAATGGCCGGTTTCAATTAAATGCTCGGCGATTGCCGATTTGTCAGGAAAGTGTTCCGATATCCT
Source organism: Limnephilus rhombicus (assembly GCA_929108145.2). NCBI lineage: Eukaryota > Metazoa > Arthropoda > Insecta > Trichoptera > Limnephilidae > Limnephilus > Limnephilus rhombicus. The sequence goes on from OV815279.1 coordinate 40,663,707, forward strand.
TTTGGAGATCGTCCGCTCTGTCTGGCCCACATAGACCTTATCACATCCGGAACAGCTGAGTTTATATACTCCATCTGTTTCCAGAGGAAACTTGGTCTTTGAAGTCCTGGGAAGAGCCAAAACTTATAGAGCACGCCTAATTACAGTGGCAATTGAAATTCATAAAAATCCTATTAACATTAATAGAGACGACGGAGCTAAGCTCAATAGTTCTTAGTATCCGGTAATTGACGGCTACACCAAAGCTAAATGCAGAAAACCATCTTCAAGTATACTGCAATTCCAGCTCGCAGTGGAGTGGAGCTGGTAACACGGTATTGCTTCGAAGTACTTAAGCACACATTTTACCACTAACATTTACACATCTGCCCTGATGATGGACACTGTAACGCTGTCCGAAACGTTGGCTAAAGGAGGAGGTAGCATAGCACGGCATAACACCCCAAAAACAAACAACAAAAATACTTTTGGCCGTGAAAATCTAAAATCATATCTAACAAAAAATGGGACAAAAATAATACAGACATCCTGTAAAGTCAATAAATTATTGTTAAAATATAGTAAGTGAGACAAAAATAATACCGATAATAATAATTTATCGTCTTTATAGGATGTCTATTATTTTTATCCAATTTTTTTGTTAGCTTTTAGTAGATAATTTGTTAGGGAATGTTTTGTCTGTAGGATATTTTGTCAGAGGATATTTTGTCACGGGATGTTGCGGAACCATCGCCAACTGTTCCGCCTACCGAGATACTGCAGCGCCACGGAAAAGTTCCTGGAGAGACGAGTTCACTCTTTCAGAGTCACCGCCTGAGAAGTTTATGGCGCAGAGTACAAGGATTCAAGGATTTCATCATCACTGCCATGGCTACATGGATGGAGTCCCTCCTGATAGTCGAGAAACGGTCAATTATATCCACAAACGACTAAAATGCATAATTCAATTGTGAAAATTACTTCAGCCCTTTGCTGTTTTTATTCAATTTTATTGCTCTGAAATATATGGAATGTATTGCATTACACTATCCCTGGATACCTTCTGCAATAAATTATTATTATTTTTATAAAGCAACATGTTTTAATTGCCTACCAAATTTGGTAATCACCCGTTTGAAAAGGTAAGTGTCGTATTTAACGTGTTTAATAGTTGAAATTACTTGCGATTGTGAGGTTTATTAACAATACTTCACGAAAGTGTATAAAACTATACGACTTACTCGTAGGTCATAATCATGAGAAAACTGTAGATTTCTCATGATTTTATGGCTTTTACCCCTGACCCACATGGGTTTAATTGTACCGGTCTGAAGATGCCCGTAACAAGGAGGTATTAACTCCACACAGGAGGCCCTGAGGAAAATAATTTCCCTCAGGTCCTATATCATCTGAGATGCAGTGTGGAGTGTCTTTTTTAGGAGAGAAAGGAATGAACACTGGTCTTGAAGAGACCCATGTTGTAGGAATGAGGAAACACAGAGGCCGACGATGATGTTATTTTATGATAAAAAAAACTTTATAATAATGTTGCAAATATCTACAAACATATGAACTTTAATTTTTTATTAGATTATTGAAGGTTATACCCATCAATGAAGAAGAAAATAATACTAATAAATCTAAATGAAAGTATGCATAAGAACAAGACAGAAAAATAAAAAGGTAACGGTCACAGCTTTACGTTTATACGAGACGCTATCTAGGTTACAAACCAGTTCTTCGAACGTTGTGATCATTTAAAGAAATAGCAACCAAAAATATATGAAATAAAAAACTAGTCAAAGATAGTATGAGATTGACAAAAAAATACTTAAAAATAAGAGGTCTCAGAGGTTAAATTGGTTAAGACGCTTGTCCCGGTAAGACGAAAGATCCTGGGTTGAGTCCCAGTTGCGACCCTAACCTTTTAATTTTTCTGGGTCTTGTTATTTTTCATATTTTCGTTTAGATTTATTAGAATTATCTTCTTCTTCAATGGTAAAAACTTTAATAAAATTTCAGTTTAAAAAATAACTGGTCTCTCAATGTTTACAACGGGTATTCGTATATCTATTTTTTAAATCTATTTATATATAAATTAATCACTGTTTCCCTTGGTCACGCCACAACTTCAGAATGACTACCTATTTCATTAATCTTTTTTTAAAAGTTGTTTAATTACTTTGTAGAAGGTTCTTACGAAAAGAAAAATTAAGAAAATTGCCCAGAAAATTTGATAATTTCAGAAAACTTAACGACTATTTTAACTTCGCACGTTTGACAGTTCGTGCCTTTGATGAATGGGAATTTAGAAGGCAACCTTTTTTTTGTAACCAAAGAATTGTCTATGGATTTTAAAAATTATAGACATATTTTAAAAAGGTATTTAGATTGATCGTTCTTATAATATACAAAAATGAATATTTGTAATACAAGAAAAAATTAAATTTTAATAAAAAAATGTAATAGGTGGCACGCGAGCTGTTTGAAAACTGAATGTACCGGGACTAAATATATTTATTTATTTATTTGACATAATATCTAATATGGAAGGCAGGAGGGGGGTTTGCGGGACGGGGGAGCGGAGAGAGTAGGCGGGGAAGGTGGAAAGGTAACGCGTGAGGGGAAGGGGATGAGGGAGGGGAACGGGGATGCACGGGAAAGGACATGCGGGGAGAAACAATTTATTTATTTGAATATGGCAATGCAAGGCATGCCGGGAGCCAGCTAGTTTAACAAAAAAAGCTTTTTTCTTTGACAATACTAATTACAATGTTTGACTCTGAAGTACAATTATTTTTTTGTATTTCAATTTCACCATTGGCAGACACAGGACTGCCCAGCGCAAAATGTAACTAATGTCATGAATAATCCATTTACAACAAACTGTTCACTTTTATTAAAAAACATAAATACTAATTAAAAAAAAAAACAAACATAGTAATACTTCAGCGAGGTTTCGTTTTTACACATAGTTACGAATCGTTTTGATGCCTTTGAGTATGTTATTAATGTAGGTCACTCAATCAAAAAGATGTTAAACACAATCTGTTTCTAATAAATATTGATGAATCGAGCCAAAAATTTGGTTACATAACCTAATGTTTGATATGTTAGAAGTAGTTCAAAGTCGTTTTTCCACGAGGCCCCGAGAGCGTGACGTCAGAGAGAGAGAGAGAGTGTGTTAGTAATGTCCATGTGGGATTCCAGATTGGATTGGTTTATCACAAAAATTTTATGAAAAATATATTCGTGGAATTGGAATTCTCTACGGAGTCTTTCATGACACACGCGAAAGTTTGGTCGCGGGAATTTACAAAGTACCTACCTACCCAAATGACACTTACCTATTAATTATTATTATAAAACCACATACGATGTGAAAACATGGACTTATGTTTTACACCATCTCCTTTTTCAGCCGGATTCCCGTGAAGTGACCAAAGATAAAATTTTTCGCTTTACACAATCGCTATATTCATCTCTATTTTTATATCTACGAGTTTTTTTTTTATTTTTATTTTTTTTATTATTATTATTTTTTTTATTATTATAGCGACTTTATAAAAAAATTTGTGAAATTAAGTACAAAATATTTTATTTCTTAGTCCTCCTCACTAGGGGGTCCTGTGCCGAGGCGGACTAAAGTTATTTAAATATAGTTCATTTGTCTTCTATGTCGTTTTTAGCGTCTTCGCTAGGGTTTTCTCATTGACCTCTTTAAGCCATATTTTTATTCTTGATTTGTATTCAATTGGATTTTTTATTAGTTTTATGTCTTGGGGGAGGATGTTATGGAGTTTTGTTGCAAAGTATGTATAGTTTCTTTGTCCAAATGTGGTTTTATAACTTGGAATATTTTTTATATCATTTTTATTCGATCTAGTGTTATGCATACACGGTCTAGTAGAGGATTCATTATTTTTGAAGAGCTTCAATAATATATTTTTGGAATATATTTGTTGTACATTTGGTACATCAAAGTTATTGAAAATTTCAGTTGAAGGCGTTCTAATTGGTACTTAAGTTAAGTTTGCATCAATGCAACCAACATGTTTTACGTGTTCTTTGCAAATATGCCAACTGAAATGGAGAAAAATTACGTTTTCAACACATTTCTAGGTTTATTGTCCTTTACAACATTTAAAATTTCCGCAATACCCCGTGATTTTTCACGGGTCTGCGCTAATATTAAATATATTGTTTTGTCGCGAACCTTTGGGAAATTAGGAAGCTTTTTGCAACAAAGGTATTTGTGATATAATCCAGCAACCAAGAAAATTGGTACCAAGAAATAATATTGAAAGCATTTTTACGCTGATATCTATGGTTCCTGATTCCACCGCAATCAATCTCCCGGTGGGGCTACTATATTTAAAATTATTTGTAATAAATTCCTACATGTACGTTAAAAATAATATAGTCATTTTATGAATTTATACATGTTAACAGATTAAATAGACATCTATTTGAATTTCATTTTTGTTTTCTTTATTGAAGAAAGTGTGAACGAAGTGGAATCTTTGAATTGGAAATTAACCCACTTCTCGACATCCGATCGAGCTGAAGCTCGGATGATAGGCTAGTTGTCGTTGTTGACAATGCATTCTATCAACTTTTGGATGGAACTCACGCACATGTACACGCGAACTTGCACGCATTTCTCCGAAATTCGTATATATTTTAAATTTCGGTCCTACCATCTCGGGATTTGGCCCGGTTATTAGCGCGGTTGATTCTGATCACCGGGTAGGAAGGTTTAAGGTCCCGCAACCGCGCACCAAAATAATAAGAATGGAAGATATGAAATTACGAATGTCAGAGGAGAGCGCTAGTATTTAAAGTGACAAAATCGATGCGAAAATTGTGAAAATGTTTAATAAAACACGACTTGTTTAAAATAGAGCAAAAACCTCGCAAGGGTTGTCACAGCATTTAAAGAAACACTGTGAATTTTTTTATACATATAACTTGTAAAATAACTGAAACAAACGTGTTTATAATATTTTTTGTATAACGTATAAATAACATATATTTTTTTAGGAGCTTAAAAACTTCAAATGTTTAAGGGAGGTTTGCAAGAAATCGGTAGAAATTCGGGTAACGGCGTCTTAATCTCTGTCACACCATCTTTTTAAAAGTTTTTCAAGACATTTGAAAATAGATATATTATAATAAAAAAACTTCGTTTTTTTATGTGATGATTTTTTTAATAACAGTAAAAAATTATTGCCTCATTTTAAGCCCTAAGCACTTATTTAATTATAATAAAATTCCCAGAGTGGAAGATAAAAGTTTCTTGAAATGACTTTAGCCGTGTTTGATGACCAGATCAGAATAGAAAGTTACTTCCCCACCCCCCTCTTCCCCATCCCCATCCGATCCCCACAATCTTCAGCCTCGCAACATACCCCGTTTGGGGATGCCATAGTCCCACTGGCTCAAGACGGGAGCGGTTGAACTCTTGTGCGGTATTCACATAAAAAAGAAAAGTAATCAAAAAACTGATTTAAAATAAGTAGAAGTCAATTTTAATATCTGATGTCAAAATCATAATTTTACAAAAACCCGAATAATAAACAAAAAATGGTCGAAGTTAAATGAAAATAAAAATTGTGGTATTTTCCCGAAATTATGATCACTTCAAATAAATACACAATTAATTACGTAATTAAATTTAAAAGGTAAATAAAAAACACGAAGAAAGACAATGTCACATTGACCATATTGTTTTTCAAAAATAAAACATAAAAACCACGGTTAAATTGAAGCGTTAAAACCAGAAGGACAGGTTTGCATCCACTTTGTGCAAAACAGATTTAACCCCTCAGGCCTCGAGCCTGTTTTATCGGATGGTTAAAATATTTCTGTTTTGCAATAAAATCAAAATAAATAGAATATTTCTGAATGTATCCGAAAACAAAAACTGTTTTTGAAAAGTGATGGAATACGCTTTCAATTTTTTTAAATTCGAAATAATATAATTTTCAAAATATATATATACATATATAATTAGAAATTAATATAATATTTAAACATAAAATTTTGAAATTATTGGGCAAATCATCATCTCATTTTGGGAGGCGGGTATGGGTACGGCCGCCCGGGAACCATTTATTGGATAATCAACACTTCTGCCACAGGTCACCCCAAGTGGTTCGCTACATTTGGTGACTTAATAGGAATGCCCGGGTTTATGGGGTTAGGTTTGTCCAAGTCTTGGCAGCCGATGCGTCTGCCTACCTGCTGCGTGGCGGGCCGAAACGAAAGAGACTGGGGGGAGGTTTTTTGACTTCACCAGCCAGAATCTATCGACGCCATCGACTTGTCCGGCGGTTGTAGGGATGAATTCATACGAATTTCCTTCCCAGAACTTCCCCCCTTTCCTTTCCTTAAAAAAACCCTCCACACAGCATCCCTTAAGAAGACATAGGCCCTTGACGGAAATTATTTTCCTCAGTAATTTATAATGTAAAAAAAGTATTATAAACGTTATCCTCAAGTCACTTTTTTGTCGTTTCATACAAAAATAATTAATAAAAAATTCACAAAGTTTCATTTTTTTTTTTCAGATTGCGGTCGGAAACTTTGAATTCATGAAGGTGTGCATTTTAATTTATTGCCGTCACTATTGCGGCAATAAATTAAATAAAGCGTGGTTTTTTCTCTTTTTAATACCATTGAGATCATATTTCTAACCATGATAGTAAAGGAGACACAACGCTTTCCATGAGAACTATATGAGTTGCTCCGAAAACCGAACTAATTAGTATGAGGGGTTAAAAATGCGGAATCATTAGCGTCTGGCACCTGACGCACTCAATCATTACACTCGGTGCACGGCGCAGGTTGTTGTCTATTAAACAGATCATTATCTCAGAATATCTGCTGTATTAATTATGACTGTCGGTTACATTATATTCGACAAGTATTGAACTGATCACTGACCCAATTTGACAGAATGTTTTTTTTAATTAATGACAGGGTTTGTAAAGTAATATGTTTGAATTTACGACATTTCAGATCCATAAGTACAAGTCCCAGCGGTAGAGGGGTAAAGCTATCGACTGGCAATCCGAAGGCCGCGGGTTTAAATCCCGACGTGCGTAAGAATATTTTATAAGATTTAATTAAAAAAAATTTTTATATATAAATCCACTGGTTTTTCTGCTAGGCCCTGCGGGCGGCTTTTCTGGGTTTGTATGTATGTATGTATGTATGTATATACGATTGCGATGAAACTTTGGGGATTTGATGTGCGCGATGGTTTCTATATACTATAGTGAGCTCTGGCATCATGAAATTATGCATTGTTAAACCGTTCGGCCGACTGCGATTAAAATTTGGGAATATTTGTAGGAAGGAGTGGGGAGGGGGAGCGGGAGGGTGGAGTGGGGAGGGGGGAGGGTGAGTGGGGAGGGGAGGGGGGGAGGGGATTGGTGAGGGGGCGGAGGGAGGGTGGAGGTAAATGGGGGGGGGGAGGGGGTGGGGGTCGGGATTGGGTGGAGGGGGTTAAGTGATGGGAAGGGGGGAGGGGGAATGGGAAAAGAGGAACTCGGGAGCGGGGAGGAGAAATAAAAGCCGCCCGCAGGGCCTAGCAGCAAAAACCTGTGGAACGGGTTTTGAACTGCTAATTACGTAATAAAATAAAATACAACATCAAGCAAGTTATGTAAGTTTATATATTTAAGTAAGTATATAATATTATTTTTTTTAATGAAAAGTGAGACACGAACAGTTTTTAGGAAAAGCGAATCATTCAGCCATAATTTTAATTCTTTTATGTGGCTTGAAATTTTGTTTGTCATTTGAATTTGGTTTGGTTGAAGTTTAAATGTATGAGACCAATAAAGCTGCTATTAATTTTGTATTGGTTTGAGTAAGTAGCGGACTAACAGGGGGCGGAAGGGGCGGCCCGCTCGAGCCTCCGGTCCTGGGGGGCCTCCATGTACCATTGATCAAATCCTAAACAAGGCTTTAAGGCACCAGGACACTAAAAAAATTGTTTTGTCATTTTTAATTTCATTTTCTGAAAAATGTATTTGTTACGAATGCTCTCACAAAATGTTTTAAAGAAATTCGAAAAATTGACGGAGATACAGCATTTTACGAGAAACCGTTTGAAACAGTTTGAATATTGAATTATCCTTCAGCAAAATTTGAACGTTTTTTTCTCGAAACTTTTTTAACACGTTTTCCAACCTGGTTGACACCATATTAAACAAAAAAAACTATACATCCTATTAGCATGCACCAAGTCTTAAACTGTTCCGAAATCCAGTATCTATGGAACCACATAGGGGAATTTTGATATCTAAAAAAAAAAAGAAAAAATGGCGGACCAGCGAATTTTATTTTGGATTTTTTATGGAAAATTTTCATCGTTCATAAAAAAAAATAAAAGCAGGTCCTTTATAAAAAAATCCTAATTGGTGCCATAGTGACTCGATTTTCGAAGTTTTGCTAAAGGATAATTCGATGTACAAACTGTTTAAAATGGTTTCATATAAAATGTTGTATAATATCCGCCAATGTTATGGATTTTCTTAAAACATTTGGTGAGAGCATTATAAAAAAATGCATCTTTCAAAAAGTGAAATAAAATAAATTAACATTTTTTTTACACTGTCCTGGTGCTTTAAAGCCTCGTTTAGGATTTGATGAAGGGAACATGGAGGCATTTGGAGGCCCCTCAGGACCAAAATAAGGTATAGTATATATGCAGCACGTTTCAGAGCGAAAGGTTCTCTCAATTTCACCCATTTCATCCTTTCGACCATCATTCAGAATTAAAACGTTACTTAAAATGTCTTTAGCCTTCTTTGACGACCAGATTTGAAAAGCCAGGTGCTTCTCCACCTTCCTCCTCCCCAACTTTCTTCCCCTTCCCACTAACTTCAGCCTCACATCAGGCCCCATTTGGGCATGCCGTAGTCTCACTGGCTCCAGAAGATTGGAAGCAGTTATTCGGTATTCACGTAAAAAATATCGAATTTAATTTTTGCATAGAGTGCACCAATACACTGCTCTTTTTTTATAAATATAGTGTTTTTTTAATCTAAATTAGGTATTGACGCCCCTGAAATGTAAGTAAATGAATGTAAACGGTGTCCGGAAACTCGTAGGGTAGATTAAAAAACAAAGGGTAAAAAAAAACAGGTGTTCAGTTAACACGCGGTAAAAGAAACCTTCAGAAAACTAAAATATACAAGGGTGGAAAAGCTACGAAGCACCGCACAAAGAGGAGACCGATTAGCACCTATCGCAGGCAAAATCCTATAAAAAATGAAGATAATGTAGGTGGTTCTTAGTCGAAGTATGGTACAGTTAAAAGATGACCGAATTTCATATCGACACCGTGGCGCAGTGGTTAGCGCGTTTGCCCGGAAAGCAAGAGGTCCTGGGTTCGAGTCCCAGAGGTGTCAATATGTTTTTCTGTTTCCAGATTTTCGATTGAGTTTCGCTTATATTGTCTCCATTTATTTAAATCCTTTAAATATTAACTAATTAGATTTTTTTCAAATTTGACATAAAAAATTCCAACTTCGAACTTAATTAATGCTACCCGGCTCAGAACAGATATTGTCTAGTGAGTCGGGTAGCGCACATGTCTGTAAATAACTATTGATGTTAATAAACGCCCGGGTTACCGGCAACTTAAAAAAAAAAAATTTACTCGAAAACTATAGCACAAATACAAAAAATACCTACCCGTTTCTAGCATGTACTACAGGTGTCCAGACACTACGTATAGTAAAACCCTTTGTTGAGGATTTACTAACAGAATTACATCGACTTTTACACCTTACAATTGCCACTTTACATTTTCTGTGAAACGTGTGCTGGAAAAGGGGAATAAATCACATAGTAGACTTCTGTGTGTTGAAAATTTTTTAAGGTGTAATTTTCGAGTTTATGGGAAATGTACATAATATGGGGATATAAACAATGTGGTTAATAACAATTATTACAAGCAATAATTGTCAGCCTGAAACACTCATTTACATTGAAAAATCTTCCGAGAAAAGATACTTGCCGCCAACGGGACTTGAACCCGTGTCCTTCCGATTGCCGGTCGAATGCTCTGACCACTGAGCTATGGCGGCTTATCAAATACCCGCCAAATAATTCAATATATACTAGTGTTTCATTCAACAATTACTGTTTGTTATATTTTTTCCACCTGAAAACAACCAACTTTATTTTTGCGAGGAAGACATTGTTAGTGTTAAATCCCTCGCTAGGTGGCGTCCAGACAAATTATGTCTGCATTTATTGGGGAAATACTTAAACTTGTTAAATATTAATTATTATTTTTTAATTTATAAACTAACGTTTAGACAAGATTTTTATGCATAGCACAAAGGGTAACAATTATTACAAGCAATAATTGTCAGCCTGAAACACTCATTTACATTGAAAAATCTTCCGAGAAAAGATACTTGCCGCCAACGGGACTTGAACCCGTGTCCTTCCGATTGCCGGTCGAATGCTCTGACCACTGAGCTATGGCGGCTTATCAAATACCCGCCAAATAATTCAATATATACTAGTGTTTCATTCAACAATTACTGCTTGTTATATTTTTTCCACCTTAATGCTCGCTCACCGATGTGGTTTGACAATTTTGAACAACGGACGGAACGTTCAGACGGCGTCGAAGACCTTATTGCGACGCAAGGTCTTTCTTTAATAAATGATTCTGGTAGTATTTTTACTTTCAGTAACACACATGGTGAGAGCAATATTGATTTAACTCTTTGCTCTGGATCGATTGCGGCCAAGATTTCTAAATGGAAGGTCCACGAATGTGCTATTAATTCTGACCACAGATTAATAACTTATGTGGTAGGTGTCAAGAAGACCGAAGCTCCAAGATCCTCCTGGAACTTCAAAACTACTCGGGCGAATTGGGATAACTTTGGGGATGCTCTACGTGATACTTTAAGGGGTTTTCATGACGTAGCAGCAAGAGATCCGGACAATTTGGGGAATTTTTTCAACGCAGCCGTAGTATCAGCTGCTGAATCGGCTCTGGGAAGAACAAACCCGAAGACGATTATTAGGTCTCCGTGGTGGTCGAATGAGCTGACTTTGCTAAAGGGCACCTTTAAGAGAGCTTACAGAGCTTTAGGTGTCTCTAGACGGGTTGGATGTACGGAGGAGGAGACATCCACCCTCAAGAGACAACTTAGTAGCTCTCGTAAAGCTTTCAAATCGGCTGTACTTTTGGCGAAACGAGCTGCTTGGCATAATTGGGTTAAAGATGTTGGTAACTCTAACCCATGGGATATTTGTAGCGCCATTGAAAAAACGGGTAAAGGTTCTGATCGGTTTTTATCTAGTGTTATCGACAATGATAACGGGAACGTTGAGAGTATTAACGTGATGACTACTCTCAATACACTTCTGGGAAAGTTAGTTCCCTTAGATTCAGTAATTGGGGAAAGCGACCACCACCAACAGATTAGAAATCAATCACGGATTCCTCCAATCCTCTCCCAGGAGGAAAAAATTTCTAAAATTACTAGAGCTGAAATAGAAATTATAATTAAGGGTTTGAGTCTTAGGAAGGCACCAGGGCATGATAAATTGAATTGTATAATTGTGAGGTATGTATGGATCCATGCCAAGGAAGAACTCTTTCAGGTTATGGAAACGTGTATGAGAAGAGGAGTTTTCCCTTCTGTATGGAAGAAAGGCGTGCTCAGGATCATACCTAAAGGGAACGACAAAGAAAGAACTGATGTTAAAGCTTATCGACCAATAACACTTCTTCCAGTATTGGGGAAAATATTGGAAAAAATTATTCAAAATCGTCTACGAGAAACATTAACACCATCATATGTACATCAATATGGATTCGTCCCAGGTAAGTCCACGGAGCACGCCCTTATGACTGCGCTTGACTGGGTGAAGGTCTGCACAAAGAGGTACGTTATCGGTATCTTCTTAGATATAACTGGTGCCTTCGATAATGCATGGTGGGAGATGATTTTAACTAAATTAAAGAATCGCAATTGTCCAAGAAAACTTTTTCAAATATCTTGCGATTATTTTAAAGATAGAAAAATTATAATTTCTTTTGGTGATTGCATCATTGAAAGAGATGTGGACATGGGTTGTCCCCAAGGTTCTCCCCTTGCACCGGATTTCTGGAATATTTTATTCGATGACTCCTCCAGGTTACCCTTACCTGAAGGCACAATTGCGATTGATTACGCAGACGACAAATTGTATTTGGTCTCTGGGGACAGTAGAAAAGAAGTTGAAAATAAAGCTGAAGAAGGTTTGAATATGATTCTTAACTGGGGAAAGGAAAACAAACTGACTTTTGCTCCCCATAAGACCGTGGGTCTCCTTATGAAAGGCTCCCTCAGTAGAGGTAGAAACCCTTTCATAAAAATGGGAGATACTGCAATCCGTTTTGTAGAGAGTACTAAATATTTAGGCGTTACATTAGACAGATCATCCTCGTTCTTGACTCACGTTAAAAGCGTTTCTAGTAAGGCCCAGGCTCTCTTCTTAAAACTAAGAAGAATCTCAACTGCTGAATGGGGTTTACGTTTCCCTGCGCTCCGTCTATTATACAGATGCGTATATGTGGCACAAGTTTCATATGGTGCCTGTGTATGGGAACATCGACTGGGTAATTCACTTATTCATTCAGCGCTTAAGAGGGGCCAGCGAATCCCCTTACTGGCGCTTTCAGGAGCCTACAGAACAGTATCATCGGATGCTTTGCCAATTTTGGCCGGCATTTTGCCAATTGATTTAGAAATTAGGGAAGTTTTGACAAAGAAGTGTCTGAAAAGAGGAAGACCCGTAAACCACCTTGGTATTGAATTAATACCTGGTGGAGCAGTGCCTCTCCCTGAACTTCTAAAGATGATGAGAATAAAAACGCTGAATGAATGGCAGATGAGATGGGATAGATCGAATATGGGAAGATGGACCTTCTCCTTCTTTCCATCAGTTAAAATCAGAATGGAAGGGGCATATCTTTTAATGGACCACCATATCACCCAATTGCTTTCTGGACATGGGGAGTTTAGAGGTAGACTTCACAGACTGGCTCTATCATCCCATCCCAATTGCGCTTGTGGTGATACCGACCAAACAGCCGAGCACATTTTGTGGCACTGTGAGATTTTGACGGATGCTCGAGACGAAATGATTGATGGTTTACAAGTTATTACGAGACCTGCTTGGAATACAGATCTCGTCTCGAATAAGGTGAATTTTGAGTGCCTGAGGAAATTCACGAAAATCTGGGTTGAGAGATGGCCTGTTCTTAGAGTCGCTGAGTAGCTGTAAAATAACTTAGGTACCAGGTGTATTTTGCTTCTGAATTCACGGACACTCTTCATTATTCATTTACATTTAGCGCTTGGATTTATTTTTTTATGATTTATGTGTTTTGTGTTTCTGTAATATGTTATTTCTTTTATTTTATTATATATTATAAGTTATATGTTATATTTTACATTTGCGTTATGTTATTTTGTTCATTATATTTTCAAAAATGTATAAAATTGCTTTGCGATTTGCTTTGTTTATATTTACTATACAACCTGTTAATTTATGCCATGTTCCTTATATTGTTTTGTTTGTCTTTAACTATTTCAATGTTTTTTGGATGAACTGAACTCCAAATTTTTATTTTTTTTTCCCTATCCCCGTATGGGGGTGTGCTGGACCTCGTCCCTGCTTCATCTTTAGTTACATTATTACTTTTGCAGATCCTTCTCAAATCTATCTGCGCCTCCCCCAATGACATGTGCAAGCTTGAGGTTTGATCACACGACCTTGACTGTCCTTTGTCCTGCCTCTGACTACCCAACGCTGAATTTTCTTTTAGTCTTCGGGTATTTTACCCCAAATATTCAGGTAACATTCTTTGAAGCTTCACTGAGTGGTTGGCTAAGGGACACGGAAGCTAAGTGTAGTTTATGGTCAGACCGAAAGCCATTCACATTTTTTGTTGGTACTTGCCAATTGATTTGAGATTTATTGTATTTTTTTATGTTCTCTATTTTATGCAGGTGCTTGCAGGTTTTTTACAGATGCAATTCCGCGTCATGGAGTCTCATGAATGAGTTTTTCTTTTGCCCTGTTTAATTTATCTTTGTCTTACTAACCTATTTTTTTGCATTTTGTTTTTCCTGTTAAGCACTTGCATACTGCTTACTAACAACGTATGCATGGACACTGGAGGTCTAGATTCGTTCAAAATAAATAAATGTAGCTTCGTTTAATCAAAAAAATTAGAATCTTGCGAGAGCCTTGAAGGAGTAACCATCAGTTACTTATACCAGGGCGGGTAAGAGGTGGATTACCTCCACTGTCGGTAAATTTGGCCGCTTCAAAGGATTTCTCGGGCGAGAAGCGAGAAGACTACTACACTCACGTTTTGTCTCAGTGTTGTTTAGTAAGCGGTTGAGAGTAGACGTGCGTCATATTTTTGTTTTTGTTTCGAAAATTTTGTTTCCTTGTGTTAAAAATGTGGAACAATCAACACGAGTTGCAATTTATCGCACAGAGCCAAACCTGCAGCATTTTGAATATCGTCTGTAATGTCGTCCATACCGGATGGGAAACAGATCACGAGTGAGAAAAATGAGAGTGTGGATAAGTGCTTGTTCTCGCGAGAAGTCTCGGCGAGAACTTCTCGCCGAGACTTCTCGCCGTGAGTCTGGAATCAGCATTAAATCTCTTGATCAACGCCGAGATATCAGAGACCTATTAATGCTGTATTAGATTATTCATAACTTCATTGATAGCTACTACAAAACTATCTTACTATAATGATAGATACTTACTACAAAATATTCATTTCAGATGTCCATTAAGAGTTACTCGACACCTTTTATATCCCTAAGAGCAAGACAAATCATCTTGAAAATGTATTTATAAGAAGAAGCTGTAGCATATTTAACAGATTATGCCCAAATATCGATGTGTTTAACACAAACCATGATAAATCCACAGCATGCATAAAAAAGAATACTATTGAATGCCACATGTTTAACTAATAACTTAATATTTCATTGATTTCTGTATTTCTCTTTTTTTATTTTTAGTTTCACCACGTTTTCTCTCCTACTTTTAGCAGTTCGCATTCAAATAAAATCACTTCCTGAAAGATATTATTGATATCCATCAAAATTTAAATGTAAACCCTTGAAAAATTTAATTTATTACTTTTTGTAGATTTAAGTAAGAATTTACCAGAACACTTTATCAGAATTGTTTATATCAGGTGTGGGTATTGTGTATTTTTGTATTGTGGTTCTAAATTTCAATTTGTCGTTATTTTATTGGTCAATGACATACATATTATTATCACTGTCATTTATGAATTTGTACAGACTGTTAATAAATAAAATAAAAATAAGGGTATCTTTTGGTAAGGAAAGGATATTTTTTTCTTTATAACACTGGGTAACATGTTATAATTTTATAATTATTATGTAAAAAGCATACAAATATTAAATAAAAAACGTGATTATTTTCTTAAAAATTAATAGAATACTTAGTTTTAACCACGTTTATTGTTTAAAAAACCAACACGCCACAAGCAATGCTTACTTCATCAGGATTTACTTAAAACTAATTAATACAATAGACATAGAATTAAAGGTGTCAATGTATAGGCGGGAGTGAGAAGGGGGAGGGGGGTCATAAGGACATAATTTTAAAAGGAACAAGATTAACAACGGGTCATAAAAAAATATTTTTTGATTATTCATAATAATTTAATACATCTTTGATGAAGAAGTTCTTTCATGAAGACGTAACTACTTTCTACAAAAAAAATGTTTGCCGGTTATCCCACCGTGTCTTTTTACAGCCGTTATTATTTTAGAAATCTAATCGCAGTGGTCAACATAATTAATTTCAAAAATAATGACCATAATTCATCAATATTAACAAGCAGCTAGAAACCGGCAGCCGCTGGCTTATGCCCCTGGGCCCCGCCAGGTACGCTAGGCCCCACTAGGGCTTCGCCTATTTTCCCACTTCACTGGGACTGTCTGCCTGGGAGGTTAAATAATAATTCATCGTGTACACAACTTTCGCGTCTGAGCAAAATTTGTCACTTTTAAGGATTCGTTTATTATATCCAACAATGAACAGAAAAATGCTAGAAATTTAATCCATATTAATTGTAAACCAAATAATAAATATTTACAACTAATGCAAACAAATTTAACAGGCTAATGAAATTGATTGCATGTTCAAGAAATAATTTAAGTATTTGAAATTAAGGAGTGACGGACGTACGAATCCATCCCTCCCACTGCGGTGCAAGGCGATGTTCCGAGAGAGTACGGTTGGAGAAGTCAAAGGGACACCCTTAACCATTCTCTTCCGATCCGGCTTGCCATGCACCTAGTGCAACCTCACCACATGAACCCGAGCACCCCTGCACCCCTCTGGCAGAGGTATTGGTCATCCAATAAATGGTTCCCGGGGTGGCGGTACCCACACCAGCCTCCCGAATTGTCAACTTTTAAACAAACAGTTAGAATTAACTGACAGTCCGATTTTAAAGTTGTCTCCGTATTTCTATATCCCAGCTTGTCTTCGATGGTCTCCCCCTCTCTTGCATGATTTCTCTTTCTCTTTTCATTACCTTATAATTTTCCTCTGTACTGTAATTAAGTTTATATGTTTATTGTCCCGATGAAGGTTGAGATCAACTGAAACCGCTCGACGTATATACATCAAATAATGTGGTTTTAAACAAAGAACTTTTCAAATTGTATAATGCCAAGCCACAAAGTATTTACTTTCTTCGTTAATGGAAATTTCGCGTGTAAATTAAAAATAAATTAACAATTATTATAAGTAATAATTCTTAGCCTGAAACACTCATCGACAATGAAAATCTCCCGAGAAAAGATACATGCCGCTGACAGAACTCGAACCCGCGTCCTTCTGATTTACGGTCAAATGCTCTACCATTGAGCTACGTCGGCTTATCTCCTACCCGCCAAATAATTCAATATATACTAGTGTTTCATTCAACAATTACTGCTTATTACATTTTTCCACCTGCAAACAACCAACTGTATTTTTATATGGGAAAGAAAATGTAAGTGCTAAATCTCCCGCTAGGTGGCGTCGAGACAAATTATGTCTACATTTTTTGGTGAAATACTTTTAACTCGTTAAATATTAATTATTATTTTTAATTGATAAACTAATGTTTAAGACAAGATTTTTATGCTAAGCACAAAGGGTAACAATTTATAAGTAATAATTATTAGCCTGAAACACTCATCGACATTGAAAAAATCTCCCGAGAAATATACATGCCGCCGACAGCACTCGAACCCGCGCCTTCTGATTTCCGGTCAAAGTTTCAGGCTAAGAATTATTACTTATAATAATTGTTACCCTTTGTGCTATGCATAAAAATCTTGTCTCAAACATTAGTTTATCAATTAAAAATAACAATAAAAATAAATTATTACTCAGGTTAAATTTTACTGGTTTCTCATGATTTACTTTCTTCTTCGCAATATTGTGACATTGCATTAAGTATTTTTCTTTCATTCGGGAATGTTCCTTAATGCATATATTATTTTCTAAATGATACAATAACGGCACTGGCCGCGGGCCCAGGTTGACCTCGCCTGCGCGGCCCGAGTTCGTCCGCGACTTTGCCGCGGGCATGGCCGAATGTGAAATCTCGCAGCCTCTCTCAGCGCTGGACCTGTGAGGACCGGCTTAAGATTTTGGCTAAACAGGGCGCAGACAGCCTAGTTACATAACAACTAAAACTTAGAAATAATTATCAGCTTCTGTGCGGATCACCACAAATCAAAAACATTTATTTCGTTTGTGTGTACGTCAGTATCTCTCGTTCAATGAATTTTAGAACTCGAATTCGCTTTGAATTTAAGAGTCATTTTAAAAATTGGAACTTTTTGCAATAAAGCGATAAATCGGTAAAACACCCAAGTACCTACCTACAATATAATATTTTGTTTACCAGATTTCTTTGAATAAATTTCTTCAGTACTTTTTTTGTCCATGTAGATAGATAGATATCTATTTGAATCTCCATTTGAATAAGAAAATTTAAAAGTAAATTTTTAAAATAAATACTGTGAGCAGAAAATATATTTACAGTTGAAAAAAATCGAGTAATTTTTTGAATAAGTACCTAGTTTTTTTTTATAAGCGTAGAAAAATAAAGTATCAGGCATAAAAAATGATTTAAAATTCAAAATCTCTGAATTACGAACACTTTTTCAGTTGTGGTTTTATTGTATTATGTGGAAAATTAAATTCTTTAGAAAATGATCGTAAAACATTTAAATATTCGTGCCTGAGCTTTAAAAAAAACACGCTTTTTGGCGATGTTTTTTCTCGAATAAATAAAAAGGCGGCTGGTGTTAAACGGGAATTTAAGCTTTATCGCCATCGACATAAGGACTCTTATTGTAAGCGGCCTGATACCGAATTTTACTGGACGTGGTGCCTCGCCTTAAGTCGCCGCTACCCGAATTTCTACTGATTTCTTACGTATCTCCCTTAAACATTTGAAGTTTTTAAGCTCTTAAAAAAATATATGTTATTTTTGAAGATAATATCTAGACGCGTTCCAAGCCGAAACGCAAATTACATAAAATTCCCCGACAGAAAAAAATCGCAAAGCATGCTCCAAAAATTATTATAAACACGCTTGTTTCAGTTATTTTACAAGTTATAGTTATGAAAATATTCTTTAAATGATACTTAAGACGCCTTCCACGAGATTTTTGCTCTATTTTAAAGGAGTCTTGTTTTATTAAACATTTTCACAATTTTCGCATCGATTTTATAGCTTTAAATATTAGCGCGCTCCTCTAACATTCGTAATTACATATCTATCCATCTTCTTCTTTTTGAGCGCGGATGCGGCGCCTTAAAGTGTGCATTCGTTTTCAAGGGTCCCCGGTTTTCCATATATATGTTATTATATATAATATATATCATAAAAAAAGTATTCGAGAGCATTCCACAACCTTTCCACAACATTCCACAACTTTCCAGAACATCCCGGAACATTCTGGAATGTTCGGGAATAGAGAATCAGGAACATAATTGTGGAACATTCCAGAACACTCTCGAAAGTTGACCTGTAAGAAGCCGGGTACCCCAGCTAGTGTAATATATTTTTTGTAACATTAAAAGTAACAAATTTTTCAAAGTATTTTTTTAATATTCATTGATTTTCCGATACAAAATTTTACAATTTTACTTGAAAACCACCTTGAAAAGATGGAATTTCGAAAACGTTAATTATTATCTGTTTTGTTCGTAGAATCACCTCCGAAGTTACTGCACTTTACCTTGTGTTTATCTTAAAACCGATAAAAATGATAAAGATAATTTCAGGTCGTTCCAGTCACGATTACAATTCGTGGGTAAATCGCAATTTTCGCATTGACCACTAAAAGGATGCACTTAAGTGGCATAAACCTCTTTTCTCACCTGCGCACTGCCCATCACCATTATGACCTGATTAATGTTGATTTCTGAGTAGGTACTAGGTACTAGGCAGGTACCCGCTGTGGGATTACCCAACACTTGAAGTTAATCGGTTAGTGCGGGAAGGTAAGGGTCAATCTATCGTTGATCTCAGATTTTAAAGGTTGTTATGAAAATCACATTCTTGATGCACGAAAAAGACAATTTACATTATGAAATTTTCTACCTACTTTACGTCACATTCAGTAAAAAAAAACTAGGTACATGATATTTAAAAACAGATATTAACGTTTGAGATTATGTGTTATTTCACATTCAATATAGACTGGAAAAATTCAGGTTCGATTTGGTATTAATAAAAAAATGTCTTTAACAAGACACCGGAAGAGTTGGCAACGTAGGTAGCATTTCAGTAGACTGAAATTTCAGCATTGAAAAGTGACACGCTATTTTTAATCGACTGTTACCCTGTCATAACAAGAATTCCATGACAATTATTTATTTAGATTATGTTTTATAACATAAATGTTTATGCATATATAGTAGGTATATAGAGATATAATCTCAGAAATAAACGTGTATATTGCCCTAACAATGTGTCATTTTTTTTTGTTATTAATTGTAATTTTTGGTAAATTATTATAATATTTTTTTACAATTCTTTTTTGTACACACAAGATAAAAAGTGAGGTGCAAAAAATAAAAGGTTTGTGTTTTCAAAACTTCGAATCCTCAACAATTTTCGACGTTTAGAGTAAAAATATGTGTATTTTTATTTTTTATAAAACTTTTTTTAAATTTGAAATTAAAATGAATCCTAATACCCTTCTTTCTCTCTGCAAATATCTGCGAGGCGCTGCGTCGCCAGGGGAGGCCTAACAGTGCCAGTGTACTCTGTGTAAATATGGCCAAAAGTTCGCAAGTATGGCTTATGCAGTATGTCTGGAACAATCCCGAGGACTGCACTATAGCTATTCTATATTAACTTTATACATCAATTGTAATCGGAATAGCTAGTTTTATAATGAGAACTAGCTGAACCGGCCACGCGTGTCTCTGGCTGACTTAATACAACGCCATCTACTGGATGGTTATCCAACCTTTATAACCACCGCGATCTTTATCGCGAAGAGACAGACTATTATATTATTCTAGGTATTTGATCAATAGAAGATAGAATGGGTATAGTAAGCTATCTGTAAATGATAGATATATGTCATTTGGGACTTTTTAGTAGATCCCATCATGCATTGTTTTGTTATATATCAAAGGGATTTGGCAGTGTTTCCGATGAAAGCTCCCAGGCGGTTCGACTTTTTCCGACACTTCTAACTATTATCGTTATGTTTCAACCAATTTACACAAATCCTTGACAAATTATATACCTAAACCTTCCTCACGAATCACTCTGTCTATTGGTGAAAAGTATCAGTAGTTTTTTAGTTTATCGCGAACAGACAGACGACGCGGAGGGCTTTAATTTATAATATATGTAGATAAGAGAAGGTAGTAAGCTATCCGTAAAAGATAGATATATGCCATCACGGACTTTTTGTAGATCTATAAAAGAGGAATATCCATAGACATCATATTCATATGTCCGTGGGAATATCCCACATGCATTGTTTTGTTATACCTCAAAGGGATTAGGTAGTGTTTTCGATGAAAGCTCGCAGGCGGCTTGACTTTTTCCGACAAACAGAGAGACGACGCGGAGGACTTTAATTTATAATATGTAGAGATAAGTATACCGCATATTTAGTGGCATTATTTACAGGTTTATATTATTGTAATGTTAAACACACGTCATGCTGATATTGCTTATGTAATGAATCAAGTATTTTAGAAATCGTCCAGTGAATATATTACAATTTTTATGGGAAGTTTTTATAACCGATTTAAATAATGCGTGCACTTAAAGTAATGTAAAACTTTATCAAAATTCTAACAACCACAATATTATATATTTAATAATATAGATAAGCATGGACAAAACATAGTTTGATAATCTTGAATTGATGCAAAAAAACTGATCAGATGTTTCAAAATAAAATAAAATATTTAATAAAAATAGATATATCGGGCTTCTTTTAGCGATTTTAGCCTACACCGACAAATTTGTTGCGTGCAGATAACCACTTCGAGTTGTTTAACTATTTCTGGCAAGTTACATGATAAATCATACTTGGGGACTTATTGTCAAATTTAATTTGAATTCGCAATAAAAGAAAACGGCAAGGGAAAGTGTAAGTTTGGGAAATGTAAGGGTTCGCAATAAAATGGAATAAGAATAAAATAATAGGACAGAATTAGAAAGCAATATTTTGGAAAGCAAAGAACCCTATGATTCAATACTAAGAATTCTTCCCTAAATCTGAAGATCCCGGCGTTCAAATCTCCGTCGTAGTTTGGGAGGCGGGTATGTGACCGCTGCCCCGGGAACCATCCATCGATAACCAACGTCTCTGCCGTAGGTCACCCAAAGTGGTTCACTACGTTTGGTGATTTAGCAAATGTGCTCGGGTTCGTAGTGCGAGGTTCGTCCATGTCTTGGTGGCTGATGCGTCAGCCCACTAACTGAGTGGCGGGCCTCACCTTACACTACAATGGGAGGGATGGATTCATACGTCCCTCCTGGACACACTGACTCCCAAGCCGCCTACCCACTCCTCATACCCTTTTCCTTCCCAGAATGTCCTCTCTTTCCTTTACGCATAATTTATAAAAATCTTCTCAAAACATTCCCAAATACGTCACGGGATCCCGGTAGGCCCCGAGGGAAATTATTTTCCTAAGGGTCTTCTGTGTGGATCTAATGTCAAAAAGGGACTAATTCGTATGATTTGAAGATTACTTATTTTTTTAGTTTGACGCATAAAAACACATAAAATGGATTTGGCTTGTTTTTGATGCAGTCTTCTGAATTATTATTGAATATTGAGTGAAATCCCAATAGCAAGTGACCTTTAATAATGTTCATAATCTTTCCTTCGCTCGGTTTCTATCAAGTTTTACTGCTAATAAATAATTATGACGGTGTTGCTTTTTGCCGAAGATGCAGCAGACCACAATATCGAGATGAATCATGAAATTAAAGAATGTTCGGACCGCGAGAGAGAGGTTATTTTCAAGGTTGTTATTTTCCCATTGGAGGTGAGATGAGATGATTTAGTGATGCTGGCAAAGGACTCCAATTATCCATTGACCGGATATTTATCAATTTTATTGCTGTTTATAAAACGAAAAGTGTGCGTAAACGGTTGTTACTCCATGACACCAATAATGATCTTACAATTAAACTGATAATGATGGACTTTTTAAAATGTTTTTTTTTTTTTTTAAATGAGCGATTTAACAATGTTTAGATACATGGTATTTTCCTGTTGACTGAACAAATCGATAGGTAGCGGAAATTTTAAATGCTGTACAAGACAATAAATCAAAAAATGAGTTAAATATGACATTTTTCTACGTCGCGTCGCGTCGTCGCGTCGTCGAAATATTTCTAGGAAATATGTGCGTCTTTTGGACTTGTCTTTTAAGACATTTTTTTATATGAAATTTTTTAAATAAATTAAATAGTTACTGTTATTAAAGAAGTTTACAAAAAAATATTCTGTATTCTGAAAGATATATGATAAATTTATTTTATTTACAAAAACTGGAGATGCGATTTTTTGAAAAAACAGCATTTTAAATTGTAGTGATCGAAATTGATTAGAAAATGTTTTTATTATGTAAAATATAAAATTTGTAATGTTTCAAAGTTCATGTTACTATTTACTAGTTACTAAGAAATGTATGGCCATCCGGTTGGACAACGTTGTGAAATGGGTTAAGGTGAGGTCTTTCTTTTTTAAGGAAGGAGACAGGTATTTTTTAAAGCGGGAAGAGGGAGAACTTTACAAAAACGAGAAGAGAAACGAATCGTTCTCAAGAAGCCGAAATCCACTGTAACGGGTGTTCCGCTCGGGTCAATGGAAGTTCGTGTAGGTGCACGTGTAGAATAATGAACATAGCTCCTTCGAGCAAGCTGCATTGAAATACATGTAGAACAGACTCAGCATGCTTAAATTGCGTATGTGCATTAAAGTTGTCAATAGAGTGACTCTCAAATTCAATTTTTGGGGAATTAGAGGCACTCGTGTATAATCAAGATTTTAAACAAATTTATGTGGTGTAAGTACAAAAATTCTTCAGACTTCGGTGACTGGGTCATGTAGAGAGAATGACCGAGCATCAATCACCAAAGTCCCTGCTGAACTCAAGACCGGTAGGGTGAAGGAGCCTGGGAAGACCAAGATTAAGAAGGAGCGATAACGTCCTCAAAAATATATCTATCTTGGAGCTTCTAAACTGGAGAGAGCTGGCACAAAACCGAGATGAGTGGAGGAAGACTCTTGAGGAGGCCAAGACCCACCAGGGGTTGTAGATATGTAGATCCAAGAGTGACGATGAAGTACAAAAATTCTAACACTTTTTACCATTTTCTAAATAAAACAATAACAATTATTGTTTATTATTTTTTATTTTATTTATTGTTAACCAAAAAACTTCAGTACATTTTTAGAAGAAAATATTTATAAATCTAAACGAAACATGAAAAAGAAAAAGACACAGAAAATAGAAGTCGCAACTGGAGATCAATCCCAGCACCCCTTTCTTACCGGAATAACAATCTTACTACTGACCTACTGACCTGATCGTTTTGTTCAATTCATTTTAAGAATTAACAATAGTATCCTCGATAAATTCGTAAATATTAATTCTACTTACGAGGTCCTGGGTTAGTTCCTCAGTTGAGAAAGTTACCTTCGTGGTTTTCTGTATCTTTTACTTATCGTTTAGATTTATTAATATCATCATCTTCTTCAATGTGTACAACCTTCAAAAGTTGTTCCAATAAATTGAATTGTAAAAATGTCTTAATGATTTTGTTTGATTGTAACATGGAATCACGAGTTGAGATACATTTGCATTCATAGTTATGAGTGTTGAAAGTATTCAACGATCAAAACATTATACAATATAAATATACAAACACGCAATCTTACGTCTATTAATAAGCCACGACTGTAGTTTACAAGAATAGTTCAGTCCGAGTTGATGTGGGAGAGGCGATCCTGAGCAGAACTAGACTGTGAAATGAGGGCGTAGGAGGTGAAGAATTTGATCGAGCTGATGAAATAAAGGTGGAAATATTCATAAACGTATCGCTGACGGTAAACTTGGAGAACTCGAAACAATAAACACTACTTCATTGAAGGTCACAGATTTACTAAAAAAGTTCGTACTACGGA
This sequence comes from Limnephilus rhombicus, assembly GCA_929108145.2. Lineage (NCBI taxonomy): Eukaryota > Metazoa > Arthropoda > Insecta > Trichoptera > Limnephilidae > Limnephilus > Limnephilus rhombicus. The sequence continues at coordinate 40,688,474 of OV815279.1, forward strand.
CACAACCGTGTTATCTTTTAACCCTTTGAGACTATACAAAAAATATCATGAAATCAAAATATGTTCCAGGTGTTTTTGTTTTGGAACTTACCCTAAAATTAAATACTTTTTTTAAAGAAGAAGAAAGACTCTTTCAGATTTTAATATTGTAAATGGAGAACAGGAGGAAAATAATTTCTATCAGGACCAATGTCATCTTTGGGGTTGCTGTGTGGAGCGTCTTTTTAAGGAAAGGAAGGAACGAAGTTGAAGGAAAAAGATATGAGGGGTGGGTAGTGTATTAGGGAATCTGAGGTCAGTGTGTCTAGGAGTGACGGACGAATGAATCCATCCCTCCAACTGTGGTGCAAGTTGATGGGTCGCGAGAGTTCGGATTGAGAGGTCAAAAGGCGTGCCTCGACCAATCTCTCTGATCCGGCCCGCTACGCACTAAGTGGGCAAATACATCCGCCGCCAAGATCTAGACAAACCGCTAGGCACCGCTAAGTCACCAAAAGTAGCGAATCCCTTGGGGTAACCTACGGCAGCGTCGATTTTCCAATAAATGGTTCTCGGGGCGGCAATACCCATACCCGCCTCCCAAATTGAGCAAGACGTGATAATTTTCCGTGATATTGTAACCGTTATTATACTAACACTATTTTTTAAAGTGACACTATACACTGCCGTTATTTAGAGCCAGTGAAATCATATCCACTCCCGATCATTCAATGTGGAATAGTAGAAGGAACTTGAATATCAGAAGGAGAAACGGAAAATGAGGTATGCAGTTCACAAGTCCTAGGCAGAACTGATAACAAAACACTGCCATAGTCTTTTCAAACACTGTAGTGATTAGTTTCGACTTGATATAGTGGTCTCTTATCAAAACGATACTTGCATGTTTTCGAGTTTTGAACAAGCGAACGCCAATTCTAGAGCCAAAGCATTTTCCACTCGGCCAAGTAGTAAGCTGCAACTATTCACAAGGTGTGTAGAATTTACACTTCAAGAATCGGTACGTTCGGTTCTCTACCGATGAATCATTGGCATTGATTATGACTTATGAATTGAAGTGTTACAAACCTACAATAAGTATTGATATTAGGCTAGAACTATTAACTTGACCGTGTCCCATAGCCAGAATGCGGCCAAGCCTTCTGAACTGGTTTTATGCAGCAACTGAATTGAGTCAGATTTGCATGGGTCAGTTTCGAAATATTTCAGGCATTTTAATTGGCGCACCAAACCTTGACAGTGAGATAAGATTACAAGCTGCGGTAACCTATTTCTTGGAGGAAAACAACACGATCATGAACGGTAAACAGATTAGAGCAAACGTAAACACAACTACTACTGTGCAATGGATATTTATGCTGTTAGTGACAGAAAATTACTGGTTACTGGCTAATAACATTAAACTTTTCATTACTGAGAAAGGGCAAACTATTTCTCAATATAATAATGCTTATTTCTTGAGTAAAATTAGCCAACAAGTGAGTGTTTTAAGGTTTTGAAGTGAAAACTTCTTTAGCACAGTTGTGATTTGAAACTCGATGAAACGGAAGCGAGCGACATTAAAAAGAGACAAACACATACGTCTATGTATAGGGTTTAGCCTGCGAGACAATGAAATAGCAATAAAATATTTATTTATTTCACGGATACTCGGTTCCAATATAATGCGATAAATCCACGGTCCCACGCAAGTCTCTCTTAGTCTAGTGGTATAAAGCGTATGGCGAATCTTAGTGGCCAGACATTCAGCGGACCAAGGGTCGAATCCTACGAAATCCAAACAAATATTTGTATCGGTATGTTTTTGTAAAATAAGTATTCAATCTTCAAACCACTCCAAAATGAACAGGCAAAGAACATACAAAAGAAAGCCACATCTAGCGACTCCGAAGAAGAAAACACAAATACTAATAATATGACAAAATTTACAGGAACATGTGCACTGGAATTCGACGACAAAAATATGGAAAAAATCATCCTTGACGCTCATAAAAAAGTGTTTCGTTGTCTCCCCACTATTGTCTACTTTAGTTTTCTGAAGGTTTCACTCCTATTGCGTTTGAATTATACACTCTGATTTTTTTTTATGATTTCCGCGAGTTTCCTTAAATGCTCTTCAGCTAACGCCGGAAAAGATTGTGTTTAAAATTCTTACGAAGGAAAAATATCTTAAAATATTACCGCTAAAAAGATCTTTCAGTTTTTGTCTACGCAAAGAAATTGAGAATTGCACATTTGGAAGCATATTCCGGTTTTACTTAGTGATACGGAATTGTCCTCCACCTTAACATTATTAATGCTTTTTACGTAAACTGCGATTCCAGTTCTCTCGCATGACAGCGAAAAAATCGTTAGTTGAGAGGAATTGCTGCGCGGTCTCTTCATACAAAACTTAAATTTGGATTTGACGCCATCATACTTAACCAAACTGAATAATTATTATTTTAATCAAAAGGTATAGCAAATTTCTAGAACCTACATAAATGTGATTTCTTTTATTAGTGTTTTAAATAATAATAATGATAATTAAAGAAATCAATTTTTCATGATTTTATAGGCAACTTTGGCATTATTAAAAGTTAATTATAACAATTTAAAAATAAAAACCTTAAAACAATTTAAAAATAAAAATATAATATTTAAAAAAAGCGTTTTTATTGAAAGAAATTTTAATTTATATGTTAGATACAGAAAATCGGTCGTTTGTTATTCAAATTAACTCCCATCAAAATGCTTTCTCAATAATTTTAATTTTATATTTTCTTATATTTACAAAGTAAAAACAGCAAAATTATTTTTATAAACGATTTTTAAAAACATAAATAATTTATAAGGTTGTCTCTAAAATCATGGAAAATTGATTTTTATGGCCTATATTTAAAAAATTTAAATCACAAATAAATCAAGTAGCAAATATACGTACTAGAAATTTATTACAGATTTTGAATTTAATTTTTTTTTCAGTATGGTTGGGTATTTCGGCCTCAAATCAAAATTTAAGTTTTCCATGAAAAGGGCCGCGCAGGCATCCAATTCCTTATCATTAAGAATAACCAAAATTGCCCCTCTGGTCGCGTTTACGACTCACTTGTGATCTTGAGACCTTAGGACTTCCTAATACTCAGAGTCTCGTAAAAACTCGAAATTGGAATAAAAATGTTCATTGTCAACCGTAGGTAGGGTTGCCATACGTCCGGAATTTTCCGGACAAGTCCAGAAATATAGATTTTTGTCCGGAATGCGGGGGAAATCCTAAACAATCCGGAATTTCTATAATTAAGTGGAGTTTGAAGTAAAAAATTAAATAAACCAAATTATTTTTATTACAAATCAAAGTAAAAACATCGCTTCTGACATTTAATGCTCCCAGAAATATTGTTCAACACGTCCGAATCTTTAATAATAGTTTTGTAGAACATTTCGAAAGTCATATTTTTAAAGTTATATTGTGTTAAGAGAATCGACTTAACATACTCTACAGAAAGCCTGTTCCTTTCTTTTGGCCATTGGGTTCCCATTGAGGAAAAGACCCTTTCAACATTAGCATTTTGTGCCTGCATTGCAAATATATAAGAGCATATCTTTGTTAATTCCGTAACTTTCGAAAGTCCAGAATTTTTATCAAAAGTCAGGAATTTTCTCCGGGATTTTGATTTTGATCTGGGAACCCTAGCCGTAGGTATCTGCAAAAAGGCGTGATTATATTGTCACGGTAGCCGGACACCGTATAATAAGCACATATAGATCGTTCTTTTAACAATTCTTCAATGTCAGTGAAAATAAAAGTTTGCTTCAGCACCGCGACCATAAATAAAATAATATCTAGTAAATAGACACCCACAGGCAAAACCACAACAGTGGAATAATGCATAAAGGATCTGCGAAGGTTCAATTTATTCAAGGACAAAGTCCGGTCTGGAATCCAAATAGCCTTTCAAGAACCGATTGAGGATAAGCAAACAATAAAATAAACGTTTAAAGTACTTACTTGTGTTTGCGTTTCGGATGGACAAGCTGGTTTGCAGGTAGGACTATAAGAATATTCAACCGATTTACAAATTGATACATAACTGAAGAAAATTAAGGTTCAATATTAATAATATCAAATCAATACGCTGCCCACGATTGCACGGATCGATGGATCCTTGAATAAAAAAAAGGTCAAAATATTTTTGAAAACACGAGTTTATTTGTGTTGTGTTTGTCAGTAGTTTCTGCATTGTATATTCTAGTTTACTACGGCCCCGATGAAGGCTGACTTTAAAATCAAATAATAACTTGTCCCGACCATGTAACTATATCGATCGTCCAGTTGTTTAGTCAGATATCTCCAAATATTCGAATACTTACCATAAATCAAATATTATTTCCTCGCCCCTGTGTTTTATACCGGGTGCGGCAGAGAGGACGGACGGTTTTAAAAAAATCATAAAATAGTTAATTTTTACTCAAAAACAAATTTATTGATGGAATCAGGTTCGCAAGGAAATAGCATTTGAGACAGTCAAGTGTGGAAAATCACATATATTAAATATGCTATAAAATAACACTGGGAGGCGTGGCGGTCCGGTACATATGTATGACATTTTGAAATTTCCTACTCGTATCCCAGAAAATGTCATTTTTTTTTTAATTCACTTCAAGTTTTTTTGCATTATAATTGATTTGGTGAGTTTCATGAATAATATGATATGAGTATTGTACCAGATAGAGGGTACACTTTTACATATAACTCAACTCAAATTTAAATTTTTCGGAGATGTCTGACTAATCAACTGGACTATCGAAATTATTTTACTACACATTCTTCCGTAACTACTTTCATAGTACCGTAAGTACTACGCTGTTTTTTTACTCTTATTATACTAACACTTATTGAACCCCTTTGTACAACCTTATATAATAATGAAACTACATACCTACTTGTATTGTGCCTGCTTACATCTTTCGTATTCAGTTTATATATTTTCGTAAGTAAAATCGTGAAAAATTCGGGTGATGTTAATGCGATTTGACAGAAGCTGTCAAATAATATTGAACCCATGGTAGACAACTTAGCTAATAAGGTATAAAACTTAGATATCATCTACACGTTAAACTTTACTGGCTGCTTTGAGTACCCAATAATGAAGGGAAACTTTATCTACCCACATAAGCTTATTTGAAGGATGGTGAAATCGAAAAAATGCTTTATTCTATGGGTAGTGCTACCGGGAGCTTGCAGGCAAGATGGTGAAAGACCCCCTTAGTACTATACACTTGTTATACTCCTGAATAACATCACATGTGATAATGTATTCACGTAAAAGCCTTCAAGTCTTTAATAATTAATTAAATAAATAAATAACAATATTATTGAGTATCTAATGTTTTGCATTTAAATTAATTATTTATTAATTTAAAATAAATTTTAATAAAAGTGGTGATTAAAAAGTTTTTGTTTTAATTTAATTATAATATCACATCACAAAGCATCTGGTTCACATGAACCAACAATATTTATTAGCTGAACTCCCTGGCGTTGCTGTTTAGCGTGAAGTTTTACAAAATCAGTTATAGCCAGTAATTTTCCTCTTATTTTGAACCTCAATTATGCAAAATTTCATCAAGAAGTATCAAAATTCTGCTGGTGGGAAAAAGGGAATCGGTTGCTTTTTGAAATCTCACTTAGACAGTAACCTTCCTTTTGTTTTGGAGGTTAAGTGTGCAAAATTTGATCAATCTCAGAATAAAACTAAAGATTTGTATAAAAATCGAATCCACGCCGCCGGCCCACCCGCCATAGACACTCTTCTTTATACAAATATAGAAGATAATTATACCAACCTATCTTTTACGTCTTTCTTATTGTTCAGGATCTGTACTTCCGCTCTCCTGACAGAGCAATCCGGCGTGGTAACACCAGATTCCAACGGGAAGTGTGGCTGGAGTAACTCTTCAATAATAACTCCAGCTCTTGAATAATTGGTCTTTATTCACACAATAAAAAGACCCGTAGGGTAGCTCATGTAGGGTGAGCTCAATGATGCTATCTCTCTCCGCGGTTTTATAACCCACATGAAGTGAAAACCTGGCAGCAGACGTTTTGCCAAAAACGACCCGCCCAAGACGGATGGTAACAAGAGAAGAAGGAATTAAAATCCGTGGCAATACAAACTCGCCCTGGCAATTGCCAACACAAAAGAATGTTGCCACAACCATTAGGGTGACAATCACAAATATTAATATTTCAGTACCTGAAATCTTAACATATTCCCGCCCAAAAACGAGTATTAAGGAATAGTTGTTTTTCATACAATAATATAAGAAGAGATTGCAACATTGGTACCCAGAATTTACCCAACGAGTTCACATACAAAAATAAACAATATTCAATATATGGATATCAAAATAATAACAAAAAAACTTATAACTAAGTATATAACCCTATGTCAGACTTGACATTAAAAAATAAAGTTTAATAACGTAGAACCTTCTGGTGCGCTGCACCCACTTATGAGTGGGTGTTTAACACTTGGCACTGATGAGTTTAACACTTGGCACTGATGAGCCTGACGGCACTTTGATTTACACATCACATCACTTTTAGCGTTGTAATTGGTTCTTAATCCAGGTTGGAGGAAGGATCCTCCATGGGAAGTAGACAGAGCTGTGTCACGGCTCTTTTGGTGACACCTCTGGCCGTCCTCAAGGAGACGACGCGGACGCGTCCGTCTTGGCCAGGGTGGATCTCCGTCACTCGCGCCATCCTCCAGTACTGCGGAGGTAGTTGGTTGTCTTTGATGATGACCATGTCACCAGGCTGTAAACTGCGTTGACGTCCTTCTTGCCATTTGACTCGGTTCTGCAATTCTGCTAGGTATTCCCGGCTCCATCTGTGCCAAAAAGATTGAACAACGGTAGACATCTTTTGGTAAATATTAAGCCTGTTTGTAGGCAGATGGTGGATATCAAGCTCAGGCAATGCTAACAGGTTGTCGCCAATAAGGAAGTGTGACGGAGTGAGTGCGTTTAAGTCATTTGGATCTGATGTTAATGGAGTCAGAGGACGGGAATTTAAACAAGCCTCAATCTGTATTAGTATGGTATTCATGCCTTCGTATGTCAAAACATTTGACCGCATTGCTTTCCCAAAGTCCCCCGTGATGCGGTGAGCGGGGAGGCAAGAAACTCCAGCTAATATTCTGCTGGGCCAAAAAATTATGGATTTCTTTATCAGATGCCTTCAAAAAATCAAATAGTTCAGTAAGTTCCCTATAACTACCTGTAAAGTTAGTTCCATTATCAGTAAAGAGTCGTGAGGGTTTACCCCTCCTAGCTATAAATCTTTTCAATCCATTCATAAATGCCATTGAAGTTAAATTAGTCACTAATTCTAGGTGAATTGCCTTCGTTGAAAAACAAATAAATAAACATATGTAAGATTTTACACTCTTAGCATTTCTGGTCAAACCAGACTTAATCAAAATTGAACCTGCAAAATCTATGCCGGTTACATAAAATGATCTTTGGATTCGGAATCGGTCAGCAGGAAGGTCACCCATGAGCTGGCGACACTCGCGCGGACGGACTCGGAAACATACAATACATTTATGCAGTGCTCGCTTCATTGCGTTTTTACCATATATTGGCCAAAAACGTAAACGCAGTAATGCGAGCAGAGCATTACACCCTAAATGTAAATTCTCATAATGCAGATGGGTTATTATTAAGTCAGTCAACTTATGATTTTGTGGTAACAAAATTGGATGTTTTTGAGAGAGCGAGGTAATATCGGATTGTGATAGTCGACCTCCAACACTCAACAACCCATCCTGCATAAAAGGATTTAGTGCCTTTACCTTGCTCCGCCTAGATACAAATCTTCCATTACTCACAGACGCTGGTAACGATAAATTTTTTAGTGGGGCTACACGAGATTTAGCGCATATTAACTGTGATTGGTGAATGCCGTGTTCATCAGTAGATCTTAAATACAGACAAGCCCCATATGCTCCTTGAGATGCATCGCAAAAACCGTGTAAGCTAAAAGATTTTTTATTAAAGCAGAAAATTTTCCTCGGTACACGAATATGATTTGCTTTACTGAGACTCAGCGTGTAAGTCTGCCAGGCCAATAAAAGGTCATTGGGTAGCTTGTCATCCCAGGATGTTTTTAGCTTCCACAATCTTTGCATAATTATCTTACCGACAATGATTACTGGGCCTACCAGTCCTAAAGGGTCAAACACTTTTGACATTAATGATAAAACTTGACGTTTTGTTACTTCTAACTTTGCGTCTATGCTTTCTACCTGATAGGTAAACTCATCAAGTTTGGTGTCCCATATTAATCCGAGAATCTTAGCTTCATTGGATTCATTTGGCAATAATTCTAAATTATCTTTAGAATCATTAATCGAGGGCGCATTAGACCTCCATTTTCTAATCTCCATGCCTGCTGTAGCAAGCGCATTAATGATTTGTGATTTAAGCAAGTGACAAGTATCAATGGAGTCACTACCAGAAAGAAAATCATCTACATAAAAATTTTCCTTAAGGGATTTACTAGCTAATGGATGAGTAAATGAAACGTCATTACCTAGCTGATGCAGACAACGTATTGCTAAATAAGGCGAAGGAGCCAAACCATATGTCACCGTGTTTAGCGTATAGTGTTTCGAACAATCCTCCGCATCCTTTCTCCATAATATACGTTGGTAATTTCTGTGTTCCGGGTTGATATTAATTTGGCGGTACATCTTTGCAATATCTGCGGTGACTGCATATTGATGTTTTCTAAAAAATACCAAGTGACAAAATATATCATTTTGAATGGTGGGCCCAATCATTAGAGCGCGATTCAAAGAAATCCCTCGAGCGGGTTTAGCCGACCCATCAAAAACAACACGAATTTTAGTAGTTGTGCTTGATTCTTTAAATACAGCGTGATGTGGTAAATAATAAGTAGTTTCATCGCGTTTTGGAGGTTCACATTCAGTCATGTGACCTAATGCAAGATACTCATCAATAAATTCCGAGTATTGTTCCTTTAAACTAGGTTGTCTTAAGAATTTTCTTTCCATTGACACTAATCTACCTTTAGCAATACTAAATGAATCTCCTAATTGAGATAGGTTAGATTTAAATGGTAAGTTGACTACAAATCTACCATTTGCATCGCGTTTATGCGTGCCTTTGAAAATCTTTTCACATTCACTATCTTCCAGAGAGTGATGCTTACTATTTTCATATTCTTCAACCTTCCAAAACCTTTCTATTTGATTCTGCAAAGAATTTAATGAAATATGACAAACTTTAACTGGCCTCGTATTATGACGCCTCTGTACAGCTCCTGATATTATCCAGCCTAGCTCCGTTCGATGCAATATAGGTTTATCCTTTCCTAACTGTATCTGATCCGTACGAACCACTTGCCAGAATATCTCTGCTCCGATCAGCATATCAATAGAAGCTGGCTGGTAAAACTGCGGATCAGCTAACTGGATACCGTCTGGAATGTTCAACATTTTTGGATTAATCAAGGTCTGCGGAAGATTGCAAGAAATCTCATCTAATACCAAACAAGATATTTCATCCCGGTATTGAGAACATAATGATTTAAATTTAATGTCAACTGTTTCCTTTACATGAATTAAATTATTATGCAAACCTGAAACAGGTATATTCAACTTTGTACAATGCAAATTTAATCTTTTACAAGTATCCTTTGTAATAAAATTAGACATTGAACCCGAATCCAAAAGTGCGCGTATTTTGTGTGTTCCACCATACGCGTCTTCTATTTTTACTATTACGGTAGATAGTAAAATTTCCCGCCCATTCATGTCACTATGACATGTTAAATTTACTGGTGCCTCCGACTGACCCTTGCCAGCTGAAGTACCCGCTTGTACATTATCAGTATTGATATGTAACAGAGTGTGATGTTTTCGATCACAAACACTGCATTTTTCCTTCCACCTGCACACCTTTGAAGGGTGCCCCGGTTTTAGGCAGTTATAACATAAATTGTTCTCTGATACGAGCTTTCTTCGTGCCGCTGGTTCTTTGTTAACAAATATTTTGCACGAATAAATGAAATGACTGTCCTTACACAGCATACAATTAACGTTGCTCGACGCTAACATAATCTTGTTTGTAGAATTCCTTTCCTTAAAATTAAAAAACCTTGGTTTTGTTGCAACTGGTTCCGATTTCTGTTGCATTCCACCAATGTCACCTTGGATAGTTTCCAGGATCTGAGACCTTTGTGAAATAAAATTGCTAAACTGCACGAATGTAGGATAAATTTTGTCGCACTCTATTGATTCCCAAAGGCTACGTGTGTGATTATCTAACTTTGAGGTTAGAATATGTATGATTAATGTATCCCAATGTTCTGTTGGTAGCTTTAAGTTGTGTAAAGCTCTCAAATGAATGTTTGCTTGATCAATTAAATTCCGTAATTCATGATGATTCTGTCGTTTTAACGGTGTAAAATTAAATAAGAAATTCAAATGTCTATTTGCTATAAGTCGGACATTTTCGTATCTCGAAATAAGCATTGTCCAAGCTGCACTATAATTATCCCCGGTTATTTCTAGAGAACTAATCAAATCAAGTGCCTCTCCGGACACATAACTAATAAGGTAATGAAATTTCTGAACATTATTTAATTTACTGTTATCATGAATTAAGGCAATGAACGAATTTTTAAAAGTCAACCATTTATGGTTGTCACCTGAAAACACTGGTATAGAGATTGGTGGTAAATTTACTGAGATATTTGGGACATTTTCAATCTTCTTAAATTTTGATAACATTTCCTGTCCTAATGCAATTATATTAAAATATGTACCTTCAAAATTATCCCTCGCGTCATTATCTTCTGATTTGTTCAATAAATCAATCTCCAGCTGAATTTTGGAGAATTCTATCAGAGAAGGCTTGATGGCGTCTAACCTCGATGACAATACGCCAGGTGTAATATCATTTTCGTTGCTTAAATAGGTTTCGAATCTCGTTAATGAACCTTTCAAAACCCCGCGCCGTTTAATCAACCTGTCGAGTTCCATTTTTTAACGAAATAACACTAACTTGATTTAAAAACTGAAAACACAATACGGCAGTTTGACGCGGTTTGACGTAAACAAAAATGATTAGTACTATAGATCATAGAGAACCCAATCACAATACTATGGCATACAAAGACGAAACTTGCAAACGCGTGGCTAGAAATGTAGGTAGGCAAAGCAAAGTTATTCGGCAGACTGAATACAACAATAAAAATTATTATCACCAATAAATTTATGCTATATTGAAAGCATCTGATTATGAACACCCGAATGTAATTCGATATAATCAATGCGAAATAATGTGGCATCTACACAGATTTTTAGCTTATTAAAATGGAATTTGAAAGGACAATGAAAGGAAGGCTACAACCTGATTTTCTGTGCATGCGAGCGTCGTGATGAGGCTCGCTTGATCAATCCAATGATGGTGATGAGGACGCCGACTGGACCACTCCCGATGATGATGAGGCCTGACTGGGCCACTCCAAATAATGATCTTCCGTCTCAAATGGATCAATCCAAATAATGATCACCCAGCTTGAATGAATCAATCCAAATAATGATCACCCGGCTCGAATGGATCAATGTTCAGGATCTGTACTTCCGCTCTCCTGACAGAGCAATCCGGCGTGGTAACACCAGATTCCAACGGGAAGTGTGGCTGGAGTAACTCTTCAATAATAACTCCAGCTCTTGAATAATTGGTCTTTATTCACACAATAAAAAGACCCGTAGGGTAGCTCATGTAGGGTGAGCTCAATGATGCTATCTCTCTCCGCGGTTTTATAACCCACATGAAGTGAAAACCTGGCAGCAGACGTTTTGCCAAAAACGACCCGCCCAAGACGGATGGTAACAAGAGAAGAAGGAATTAAAATCCGTGGCAATACAAACTCGCCCTGGCAATTGCCAACACAAAAGAATGTTGCCACAACCATTAGGGTGACAATCACAAATATTAATATTTCAGTACCTGAAATCTTAACACTTATAAAGAGCATATACAGATATGCATGCAGCGAAATTAAATATTTTAAATATACATAATTTCTGCGGTTCCACGAAAGTTGAACCCCCGACATTTGGCCCCCGGAATACTTACATACAATATGCAGTTGATTTATGTAAATTCGGTATACGGTGTACGATTATTTTGTACTGGTGAAAGTTAGTGGTGCTGGCGACACGGTATCGCTTCGAAGTAAATAAGCACACACTTCACGACTAAAAATTACACATCTACCGGGTCTGTCGGATCTGCCCTAATGATGGACGCTGCAACGATGTCCGAAACGTTGGCTAAAGAAGGAGGTAGCGCAACACGGCATAACACCCCAAAAACAAATAACGAAAACGGTATACCTAATTACACAAAAAATAACTAAGTGGCTTCCAAGAGGTTTGAAGAGAGGATGTGCCGAGAAAGAACAAAAATACAAAACATATTTTTCGTTCAAAAGCATCAAGGATAAAACTACTTATCTATACAGCCTTATAATATATAAATAGAACAGTTGTAGTATAATAGTATATAGTTGTAGTATTTACCCTATAAATCGAACCCGCCTTCCAGAACGTGTGGTTGTGTGTGTCCGATCCTTACTGCCATCGAACAACGGAAGGGTTGGTTGTGATGTGGCGGCTGGTGACTCTGATGCGGTTTGCGAGTGTGATGTGAAACTCTCAAGATCTTGAGCAACGTATGCTGGTTTGAGGCGGTCGATGCTCACGGTGATTTCCTTCCCTTTTACCAGTATGGTATATGTTCGTTCGTGCCGACGAACGACTTTATGAGGGCCGCTGTAGGGTTGTTGAAGCGGGCTCTTGACTGTGTCGTCCCTCAGAAAGACGTGAGAAGCTGTGGGAAGATTTTGGAAGACGAAACGATGTCCATAACCATGGCGGGTACCTTCAACTGGTCTCAGCTCGTTGAAATGTTTCCGTAGTTCCTTTAGGAAGCTTCCGGTGTCGTCGTTAACATTAGGTCGTGCTGTACATAGAAATTCGCCGGGTAAGCGGAGCGGCTCGCCGTATACTAGCTCGGCTGAGGTTGTAGCGAGGTCATCTCTCCAAGCTGCTCTGATTCCCATGAGTACGGTGGGAAGTATTTCCGTCCAACGGTTATTCTGATGGCACTTGATCGCTGCTTTCAGTTGACGATGAAATCGTTCCACCATGCCATTTGCTGCGGGGTGGTATGCAGTTGTATGGATTTGCGTCGTGCCTGCCAGGAAATTCAACTGCCTGAACAACCTCGACTCAAATTGTCTCCCTTGGTCCGTAGTAATGCGGAGTGGAGTGCCGAATCTTGTTATCCAGCCCTTGTAGAAAGCACGCGCCACTGTTTCAGCCTCTTGGTCTGGGATCGGGAATGCCTCTGGCCATCTCGTGAATCTGTCTACGCACGTGAGACAGTATCGGCATCCTTCTGAAGAAGGCATGACGATTATGTCGATGTGGACGTGCTCGAATCTAGCGGAGGGTCTGGGAAAGGCTCCCAGGGGTGCTGACACGTGCCGTGTAATCTTGCTTCGTTGGCATTGAAGGCAATTGCGTGCGAGCTTAATAGTCTCAGCTTTAATGGCCGGCCAGACATAACGTTGAGTTATGAGCTTAACCGTGGCCTTAATTCCAGGGTGAGCCAGCTGATGGACCGCATTGAATGCCGCAGGTCTGAACTTCTTCGTGACGAAGGGTCTGGCTATGGTAGTTGAGACGTCACAGTAGAGATGCGCGTCAGTACCCGGAATATTAATCTTTTTAAGTTGTAGGCTAGAACTTCCTTGCAAGTGTTGTTCCAGTTCAGGGTCGCACATCTGGTCAGCTGCCAGCGCTGCGTAGTTCAGAGGAGTATCTATCGTCTCGACCCTGGAGAGAGCATCCGCGACGATGTTGTCTTTTCCGGAGACGTGTCGGATGTCAGTTGTGAACTGGCTGATATAGTCCAGATGGCGGAATTGCCTTGGTGAGCATTTGTCTGCTTTTTGTTGGAAGGCGAACGTGATAGGCTTATGGTCTGTAAATATGGTGAACGACCTGCCTTCCACCATGTGGCGAAAGTATTTCACAGCGAGATAGATGGCTAGTAGTTCTCTGTCGTATGCGCCATATTTCTTTTCAGCTGCCGAAAACTTCTTCGAAAAGAATGCTAGAGGCTCCCAGTGACCTGCGACGAATTGGTGGAGTGCGGCACCGGCTGTAGTATCAGACGCGTCGCTGACGATAGAGAGTGGGGCGTCGCACTTCGGGTGAACGAGCAGGGTTGCCTGGGCCAGAGCTTCCTTGCACTTGCTGAAAGCTTCTACTGTTTCGGCAGTCCAAGACACGAGTTGTTTGCCTTTTTGGTTCCCTTTTAGGAGGTCATTGAGTGGAGCTTGTGTCCTCGCGGCGTTGGGAATGAATCTTCTGTAAAAATTTATTGTTCCCAGGAAACGGCGGAGATCCTTGATGGAAGCTGGTTGGCTGTAGTTGTTGATGGCCTCCACTTTATCTGGGAGGGGTGAAGTGCCAGCGTCGGACACCAGGTATCCTAGGAATTTGACTTTAGTCAGGCCGAAATGGCATTTGGCGGTGTTGATGACAACACCATATTCCTGCAGGCGCTGGAATAATATCTTGAGGTGGGCTAGGTGCTCTTCCTCTGACGTTGAGGCAATAAGGATGTCGTCTATGTAGGCGTAACAGAAATCTAAGCCTCTGGTAACCTCGTCCATGAAGCGTTGGAAGGTCTGGGCTGCGTTGCGGAGGCCGAAAGACATCACCGGAAATTCGAAGAGTCCGAATGGCGTAGGGATTGCTGTTTTCGGAATGTCCTCGGGAGCGACAGGGATTTGATTATATGCCCGCACCAGATCAATCGTTGAGAAGATCTTGGTGCCGCTCAGTGCCTGTGCAAAATCTTGGATGTGGCGTACGGGGTATCTGTCCGGAATAGTTCTGGCGTTCAATCTTCTATAATCGCCACATGGTCTCCACTGGTCGTCCTTCTTGGGTACCATGTGCAAGGGAGATGCCCAAGAGCTCTCGGAAGGTCGAGCGATTCCGAGACGGACCATGGCCTCGAACTCCTTCTTGGCGCGTTTTAACTTGTCAGGAGCAAGGCGTCGTGGGCGTTCGACTGTTGGAGGTCCTGGCGTGGTGTTAATATGGTGCAGTGTTGCGTGACGAACTTCCCTCCTGGCGCCGTCAGGGCGAGTGATGTCAGGAAACTGTTGAAGAAGCTTATGATACGGGGACGTTCCTGTGACCGTCTTAATGGAAGCGATCTTGTTGTCGCTTCGTTTTCCCGTGATGGTCAAATTCGTCACCTGGTCCAGCAGCCGTTTATTTCGGACATCCACCAGTAGCTCGTACTTGGCGAGAAAATCTGCCCCGATGATTGGCCTGGAGACGTCTGCAATGACGAAGCTCCAAGTAAAGTCGCGTCGCAATCCCAGATCCAGGTTGAGCGTTAGGCTGCCATAAGTAGCGATTGTGCTGCCATTTGCTGCTGCCAGTTCGTATGTCGCTTTAGTGGGGCGTCCCTGGACAAGGCGTCGTGGGAAAACGCAGAGATCTGCGCCGGTGTCTATAAGAAATTGGGTACGGGTTACCCTGTCGGTAACAAAAAGGCGACTGACTTGGTTGGGGCTGGTGCTGGTCGCCATCAGTTTGGGCCCCGCGCGTTTTCCTGCTGGAAGTTGCAGGGTTTGGTGCACTTGCTTGCCTTCGTCCCATACTTCCAGTGGTACCAGCATGTTCCCTCGGGCTGACGACCTCTGGACCGACTGCGGGAACGATTGCTCCAACGATGCGGGGTGGCGCTCCTCCCATGCTGGCCAGAGCGTAGTGTCGAAACTTCGCGCCTCAAGGTAGCGAGCTCTTGTTGGAGAGGCTGCATCAACCGCGCCATCTGTGTAACCAATGAATCTTCGGACGATGGAACAGCCACTGAGTTAACTGCCGGTCTACCAGCATAGTCTGCTATGGCGTCGGCCAAGCTGGCCACCTTGTCAAGCGGAGTGTCTTGCTGCGTAGCCAGAACCACCTGCATACTTCTAGGAAGACGACCCATCCATAGGGTTCTCAAAACCTCATCGGGCACAGCGCTGCCGGCGAGGGTGCGCAGGTGTCTCAAGAATTGGGAGGGTTTACGGTCTCCGATTTCTTCATGTTCCAGAAGTCTCCTTATCTTCTGCTCCTGCGTGGAGCTGAGGCGTCTGGTTAGTTCATATTTTAATAGTGCATATGCACCGACCTCAGGGGGCTTCACAATTATGTCCCGGACTTCTTGGGCGTGGGCGGGCTCCAAGGCTCCGAGAATGAAACCAAATTTTGTGGCATCCACGGTCACTCCTGCTGCCTCGAAGCTGCGCTCCACCATAGCGAACCATAATTCTGGGTCAGTAGGGCAAAAAGGCGGAATGCGTACTGCCACTCGGTTGACCTCAGGCGGTGGATTCCTGATGTTGGGTTGCTGGTTACTTGGTTGCTGGCTGTCCTCAGATGTTCCGCTCACAAGAGACATGATGATGATTGGTGCGCGAAATTTATCACCGAAGAGTTTATTTCGTGCGCGACGTGCTCGCGGTAGACGTACTTGCACGCGTCGTGCTCACTGTCGGATTCACAAATGTAAACTTCGTGGTCACTAATGTGAACGTCGGTGTCACCAATGTAGCAATGGTACGTGCTACGTAAACACAGTTAAAAGAAAACTCTAGAATCATCGGTTGATAGTTTTTTTTATGTGCCATTAAAATTTTTACAATGTTATCAACATATGGAGAGTGACAGACTGAAAAATAAAATAAGAATAGGTACCATTTGTTTCAGCTTGCTGTTCAAAAGAATTGGAATTTGAATTGCTTTAATTTGAATTCTTAAGTAAGTACTTCTCAAGTAAGTACTTCTCACAGCGCAGGTAGTTAAGTTGACTCGCCACATATCGATCGTTTCGGGCGTAATCCAATACGTGACGTAGCAACAATGCGTGGTTGCTACACAGCGTATAAGTACAAAAAATCAACACATAAATAAATTACTTTATACTTACCCAAACCAATATATTATTAAAGGTATTTTTGAAGTCGGGTTTTAAGTTTGAAAATGGTAAAAAAGTACAACAAATATGTCGGATCAAAAATTTCTGCATTCGGATGTTATAATGCTTCAATTCAATTATTGATTGTAACCGATTATAAATAATTACATAATTTTTTTTTAACAGTGAATACCGCACAAGAATCTCAACTGCACCCGTCTGGAGCCAGTGAGACTGGCATCCCCAAATGGGGTATGTTGTGAGGCTGAAGGTAGTGGGGAGGGGAAGGAGGTGGGGAAGAGAAAGGTTGGGAAGTACCTGGCTATTCAGATCTGGTCACCAAACACGGCTAAGGCCATTTTCAAGCAACGTTTCAATTCTGAATGGTGGTCTTACACCAGGGCGATACTGATAGTATCTTCCACTCTGGAACATGCCGCAAATATACTATATATTATTTTAAATGAATTAATTGTGAAATAACACAAATTTATCAAATAACATTTATTTGCGCATGCCGGGTTCGAACCCGCGACCTCCGGATTGTGAGTCAAGAGTCTTACCCACTGGACTACGGAGGTCGTCGACGAGAGATTAATGAGTACATGAGCGGATTAAAAAAGTTTTTATTTGTGATCGTCTCGCTCCCAACCGGCAGATGCTATGCGATATTTCCATCGTTTACAAGAATAACAAAAAGTGCAATGCGGTTACTTGGCAACCAAGATGCCTCTATTCACCGCTGTGGAACAAACTGAATCGCAAGCGTTGCACATTGGGATTGTGAAAATAGTCCGTTACACTCCGCACTGAGCACTGTGTAGTCTGTCTACTCTATTCACAGTATACAGTAAACACTCACAGTGTGCAAGGCGCCTGGGTTGCAGGTTGCAGCTGGTTCCCAGTGCACTGAACCAGAAAATGCAACGCGGAAATTCGACGCGACTCGAAATAAATTACAAAAATATTTTACGTAGCGAGTACACGGAAAATCGGATTTGCAGAATTTTGATTGGATTCGCCATCTTTATCAGTATTTAATCTTTGCCAACGTTTGAAATGCATTCATTTGTAATTGATCTAATTTTTGGTAATAAACTCGTAATTATTTGCCCAGCCAAAGGCACGATTCATTTCCATATCATGTTTGATGTAATTATATAAATTGATCCAAAATTGCGTAAGGTTTTGGTTTCTGACACGTTTAGCGATAAATCTTTTTCATGAATTTAAATATTATTTTCCAAAATCAGTCTTGTTGAAGTTAAACTTCTTTACGCACGCCTGACTTGGGGAGTAAGCTGGTGAATGCGTGAGAGATCGTTACGAAATGTGTGATCGGGCGAGGCGAACGAAGTTGAGTGGGAGATGTACATAAGTTAGTGAAGTTTTACTTTTTTTTTTTTCCGGAAGATACTTGAGTCGGGTCATGTCAAAAGTCAGAATAATAGAAGAGAATGTGTGAGACGATGTATGAATGTGAGTGAGGCAAAGAGTGTGTGCCAAGACCGAGTTGTTTGGCGGTCCGTCCTCTCTGCCTACCCCTGCGGGGAAACGGCGTGATGGTTAGTTAGTTAGTTAGTTAAGTTTTACTTCAGTCGTGTGTTTTTTTTGTATTGAAACGAAATTTTGCATTTTTTGGAAACACTGTTCAATTTCAAATGATGAAATCTCACTTGGTGATAAATTATTTCGGTTAAATATTTAAAATCATTTAATGTGTAACATGCCAACAAAACGCCTACTTCTGACATAACAAAATCAATTCGTTTCTAATATTTGACATGGCTGCTGGTATTTATGACACACTAAAATCAATGTGAATCCAATATCCGATGTAGATGTTGGCATTTCTGTCACACCTCTGTAAGACAATTTCTGTCAATTTGGGAGGCGGGTATGGGTACCATCGCTCCGGGAACCATTTATTGGATAAGCAACACCCAGTGCCCGGTACCCAGGTTCATGGGGTCAGGTTTGTCCAGGTCTTGGCGGCGGATTCGTCTGTACACCAGCTGCATTACAGGCCGGATTGGGAGAGAGCGGTCGCTGGAGTCCCTTTGACTTCTCCAGCCGTAATCTCTCGGAACATCGCCTTGCACCATAGTGGGAGGGATGGATTCATGCGTCCGTCACTCCTGGACACACTGACTCCTCCTACCCATTCCTAACATCCCTTTCCTTCGCAGAACTTCCTGTCCTTCATTTCCTAAAAAGACCCTCCACACAACATCCTCAAAGATGACATAAGCCCTGAGGAGAATTACTTTCGTCAGACCCTCCTGTGTGAAGCTAATTTAAAAAAACCAACAAGTAAAATGCGTTAAGTGAAACAATATTCATCTATTAATTATAATTGTTAAAACCAAAGATATTCAAATTAAATTTCAATATTTTTGGTAAAACGAATATCGGTATTTTGGAGAAGCTTTATTTAATAATGAACATCAAATAAAAAAATGTTTTATATGCAGAAATGAAAATTAATTAGATTATTGTTACTTGATATAAAACATTATATTGTAACCGACTTCTAACCCGAGATGTGTATAATTATCTATAATATCTTATAATAACACATCGTTTTAAGAGCCATTAACCAGCGACCGAGAATTTAAATTTTGTCGAACGATGATTTTGCGATCTTACCCTTGCAACTGTACAGGGCGGTTCCGAGGAGAAATATTAATTATTCTCCATACCAGCATTTTAACATAATAACTCAATATCGATTTTATTTCATTCAAAATTTGCTTATTTAAATACCTACATTAAAAAATGCTCAAACACGTGATGATAACACTATTAAAATTATGTACTTTTTGTAATTATTTTTGATCATTAGTATTTATAATTTTTTAATGATGTCTAAGCAAAATAAGAATGTGAGTTTTTTTTTAATACAATAGTTTTTTACCGTAAGTAAATAGACAGACTGAAGTATTTTCGTCACAAAATAAGGGCGCGGATCTTTTTAAATGATTTTATTTTAACTAAAATTAAAATTCTGAAAAGTAGCTTTCCCAAATAATTTATTGATTTATTTTACTGCATTGAAATGTCTGTTGAATAATACAAAATTTTGTTTGAAAATTTAAAAAATCTGCCAAAGACCTATGGTAAAACCTTATTTTAGTAAAAATAAACATATTTTTTCAAAAATTAAAACATATCTTTACTAGATAAAAGAACAGTCTTTCGAAATCAATTTATATTTTTTTTTGTGGAAAAGAGTCAATACATCTAAAATTTGGTTAAAGTTGGTTATTCCCTCTTAATAATAAGAAGTACGCGCGCCGTTTTCGAAGCAGCTGTCATTTCATCATCGCATCGATGTGATTTAAATTGGAAAGCAATCGGTTCGATAAAAGTAAATGGCGTAGGTATAGTGCAGCGAGCCGATGCACAGCGAGCTGACAGGTAAGATGCGAGTTTGGCAGGCAATGTGCACTGAAAGCGCTAAATGCAGTGGACGCAATGTACGGCTGGCGAGTAGAGTCTCTCACGGGAGCGCAGAAGACGCGAGGTATATTTGTTTCAGGCTTACCTTGAAGAATATTCCGAGGTAGTATCTCTTCTCGCCCAGCTTCAGAAGAGGCATGGTCCAGCGGTTGATCCCGAGTGATCCTTCGTCCTCGCAATGTGGACAGTCTGGAAAATAAAATAAATAAGGTTAGCATGATGATTAAAACGTGGATCAATAAGGATCTCGGCGTGAGTTTATATTTCTACATCTCCGAATTATGTGTCCCGGAAAATACCGGTCCGAGGCAATTAACCCTTAGATCAGCAACTTCATCTGCTAAAAGCAGACTAATAGAATCTAAACGAAAGCCAAATACTAAGTATGGAGATCGTGCTTTCGGAGTATCTGGGCCTAAGGCTTGGAATAGACTCCCTCCGGAATTAAGATGCATAACAAGCCCAACAGAGTTTAGGTCCAAACTAAAAATCTACCTTTTTGGGCTCTCATACCCTTCATTTAAATACACCTAACTGAGAGTATCATTCTTGTATTGCCTATGATATGTCTTAAGCACACTTTTCTTACTGAATTAAAATTACTCGAGTCCTTACACATCAATCTGTCTCTTGACGAATCACATTTAGGAAGATCAAATCCTTACAGGTACTACTGCACCACCCACCATTAATGTTGCTTTTACTTTCCAAAATACACTAATCAAAGAATATATTACATAATTATATTAAAATATTTTTCAGGATTAAATAACATGTGTTCACAATTATGTCCTCTGCGTGCAAACTCTATCTAAATTTATTTAAATGGACAACATACAGTGTTAATTTCAAGCGACCTCCCAGGTAAGTATGGTCCTGTTTTCATTAATTTTTAGGCAGCATCGGATTCATTGGTCAAAATATTGTACATATATTTTCGTATCGGTGATCAATGAACCGGTGTACGCAATTTTTAGCCATAAGTTGTTTTTAATTGTTTGTCTAGCTTGTAGTTTTTTAGATTTTAGAAATGTATTATAAGTTTGTACAGCGCCCTTGAGGTGATTTTTCACGAAAACGGCGCTATATAAATCATCCAAGTATTATTATTATTATTTGGAACCATAGTATAAAATAATATATGATTAAGTACTACACGACCCACTAGGCATAAGGATCTATTTCAATATCATTATTCACAAACAAATTTTATTATGTGGCAAAGTAGCTAATTCCTCGTTTACATTGTTTAGAAAATAAATATACACAGTGGTATCTACATTTAAATGTTACAATTTCTGTAACATTCTGAAAATTGTTAAAAATTGTTACACTTAAACAATTTTTTTTATGTCATCGTATTATTTGTGTTGTGATGATTTCATTTTATTATTGTTATTGTTATTTTATTAAAATTTATCCAAATGGAAGAAATTATTTTTATTAACCCATTGTTTATTACTAACCCTTATATTTAAAAAAATGTAATGATTATGCACCAAATTTAAAAGCACCGTGAAAGTCCCGTTAGGTGTAAAAAGAGTAAATAAATAAATAAAGTAGATAGATAAATAGAAAATTTTATTAAAAGTTCATATCTTCAGGGGTACATTTATTTCTGTACATTTACTCCTGATGATGTGAACATTGTTCACGAAACATGAAGATTGTGTATAAAATAAACTGATGTGAACAAAGTTATTTGTCTTTTAATAAAATAAATAATGCCATCACAAAGTGAAAACTTTTCATAATAAGTTTTCTTCTTCTTCAAAAAATTTAATTATTCCACTGACTCTTACATAATTATTATTAACTAGCTTATTCCCGCGGCTTCGCTCGCGTGGTGTAAGGGGGGTTCCCACTCCGCCTCCTCCATCTACCCCCCCCCCCCCTCCCCATCCTCCCCCCTCTCCACCCTTCCCCCTCCCCTCCCCCCCTCTCACCCCTCCCCTTCCCATCCCCTCCCCCATCTCTCCCTCCCTCCGCTTTCCATATATTCAATCCCAGTATATTCAGTTTTAAACAGCCCGCGTGCCACATTTTGCAATTTTTATTCAAATTTCCATTTTTTATGTATATTAAATTTGGTACCTAACATAGGTGCCTATTTAAAATATCTAAAATTCTTGATTCGATTAAAACTATTAGGGGAGTAGGTACCTACTTTAAATAAATTTATCAACTTAAAGATTTTCAAAAATAGAATTGTTTTGCAAAATGTCATTTTCAAACACGCGAACTGTCAAACTTGCTATAATCGTTAGGTTTTCTAAAATAATCCAATTTTCTGCGCAATTTTCTCAATTTTTCTCTCCTTAAGAACCATCCTCGTACTTCAAGGAATATTCTAAAAAAAGAATTAGCGAAATCTGTTCAGCTGCTCTCGAGATTTGCGCTTAGCGACACATTTAGCGATTCATTTTTATATAAAAAATTTTAAAAAAGTGAATACCGAACAAGAATCCGAACTGCTCCCAATCCAAAACATATAATACATACAATCGCTTACACAATTGGGGTATATTGCGAGACTGCAGGGAGTAATTAATTAAAATAATAAAGAATAATTCCCAAAATAAATAAAAGCCACCTTTGCGTTTGAATTCGTGACCTCTAGACTCGTTCTACTAAATTTATTTTAACAAGCGATTTTTATATTATATTATATTTATATTATTTCTCTCTCTCTGGTTTCAATCCTGGGATTGGTTTGCAGCAATTTCATCTATTCGTTTCTTCCACTCTTCCCTGTCTTGTGCGGCTCTTTTGAATTCTGCATATGATAAGCAGCGCACGTCCACCAGCAGGTCCTCCAGGTACTCTCGGCGTGGGCGTCCCCTAGCGTTTGTCCCCTCGGTCATACCCTCCATTATGGCATGCAAGAGGCCTTCTTGTCTTATTGCATGGCCGATCCATCTTGCGCGCCTTTCGGACAAGGTCCTGAGCAGGTGCCTTCCTCCTTCGATTCTTTGGAGAACCTCCTCATTTGTGATGTGGTCTCTCCAGGAAATTCCTAGTAGTCTTCTATAGGACCACATCTCAAAAGCCTCTAGTCTCCGTTTATCTCTTTCGGATAAGCACCATGTTTCGCAGCCGTACATCAAGATACTCCATACATAGGTCTTGATGAGGAGTATTCTCAGTTTCAGGTCTATATTATTCGATTCTATTATTTTCGACATTTTATTGAATGCAAGCCTAGCCTGGTGTATACGGCTGTCGACCTCGCTCTTAGACCGACCGTCCCATGTTATTTTGCTCCCGAGGTACACAAACTCCTTGGTGTTCTTTAGTGGAACTCCTGACATCTCTACTCTCATCTGATGTTGCATTCGGCCTACAGTCAGCAGCTTTGTTTTGTCTTTATTTATCCTCATGTTGTAATTATTTTGAAGAATGCTTTGCATGGTTGTTAAGGCCTCTTGCAGTTCTTCTTCGCTTTCAGCAACCAAAGCAATATCGTCAGCAAACCTTATCATATCCACCTTTTGCCCGTGTATCTTTACACCTTTTCTGTGACTCATTCTCTCCCTCAAGTCATCAATCGCACTTTGTATATATGCGTTAAAAAGAACAGGTGACAGAGAGCATCCCTGTCTCACCCCTTGTCTTATACTGGCTTCTTTTGTATCATTGTCACATCTAATTATAGCGGCCTCATTCTTGTATAGCGCCTGGATTATTCGTCTATCTCTATATTTGATGTCAATTCTCTTCAGAATCTCGAAGAGTCTTTTCCATTCTACTTTGTCGAAAGCCTTCTCCAGGTCTATGAATGCGATGAATGTGTTTTGGTTTCTTTTTAATCTTTTTTCTAGTAGTAATCGTAGCGACAATATTGCTTCTCTGGTTCCTACACCTCTTCTAAAGCCAAACTGGTCTCCGGAAAGGATGTTCTCTACTTTTGGTTCGATTCTTTTTAGAATGATATCAGTCAATATTTTTGAGGCATGGGATATAAGGCTAAGAGTTCTGTGTTGTTCACATTTCGTCGTGCCCACCTTCTTTGGTAATGCGACAATTAGGCATTTCTCGAAATCCTCTGGTATCTTTCCAGTCTTATACATTGTCTGTATCATTTTAAACAGGGCATCTATAGTTCCTTTTCCTGCTGGCTTAATTAGTTCAGCCGGAACGTCATCGATTCCGGGTGCTTTCCCGTTTTTGAGATTTTTCAGTGCGAGGTCAAACTCTTCTCTAGTGATTGGATCTCCCAAATCATCTGCGTCTACCTCATTTTCTCTTTCTATCAATGTTTCGTTGTCATTATTTCCCTTTCCATTGTACAGCATTTCGAGATATCTTTTCCATCTCTCTCCTATTTGGTGATTTTCGAAAAGTATTTTGCCGTCTTCTCCTTCTATTGCATTACCCTTTCCAACTCTCATCCCAAAGAAGTCTTTCACCGCAGCGTGAGCTCTTTCTACATTTCCTCTCTTTAGGTCGTCATTTATCTCATCGCATTTATTCTGGTAGAATGTTTCTTTGGCTATTCTTGATTCTCTATTTATTTGGTTTCTCAGCACTTTGTATTTCTCTTGTGATTCAGCTCTTTTATCATTTTTGAGCTCTCTTCTATCCTTTATCATATTTAAGATTTCATCGGTTATCCATTCCTTCCGTGCTTGGGGTTTTTCCTTGCCTATAGTTTCCTCTGCCGTAGTTATAATCTTCGTCTTTATCACTTTCCAGATCGCATTCACGTTCTCCTCTTCCATTAGGTTGCACTCTTGCGTCTTTTCCCTAAAACTGTCGCTAATCTCTTTTATTCTTAATACTTTTGTATCCCATTTGAGATTTTTTCTCTTTTTTAATTTTTTCAGTTTTAGAAGGCTTTTGGCCATTACCATATTATGGTCACTATCTATATCTGGACCGGAATAGCTTCTACAGTCTTTTATTTGGTTTTTAAATCTATGTCTAACCATTATATAGTCTATTTGCAGTCTTTGTCTGTCTCCAGGGGATTTCCAGGTGTATCGCTGTCTTGGGTGGTGTTGGAAACAAGTGTTTGCTATCACTAGTTTGTGTTTTTCGCAGAATTCTGTCAATCTGTTTCCTCATATTATTTATAAATTCATAAATTGTTAGCTTGCAGCTTCCTCCTAACACTTTATGGTTGTAATAAATTTAAAATAGTAAGATAATAATATTAATAATAATCTATTTAGGATCGTTTATATGCCGTCACAAAATAACATGAACAAAAAAAGCATATGTCATAACTTGTATTTAGCGTATTCAGTGTATCGTGGCACTGCATTAAATTCATAAAAAAATGCATGTACCTATTAGATTTAATATCTAATATATAAAAACATTTCCAAAAATTAGTGGAAAACATTAAATTAACATATACAAGTGTAACTCAATATTTATTATCAGTTATGTAGTTTCACTATGAAAAATAATAAAATGGCGTCATACAAATGATACGGCAATTTTGAGAACCTGTCAAATTTAACACGAAGTAGCTTCAAGGAACTCTCACATAATTTCTTCTGGATATTTTTTGATAATCGCGCTTAATATTACCATGAACTTTGATTTATTTTTTCAACTGAGGCAGGTTTCAAATCAAATGACCCGGGGCTATAAACACTCTTAGTGGGTTATGTAGAACCACGTATTTCCCCGACGTTTCGTGACGGTCTCAAGTCTCGTCATTGAAGTAACACGTAATCGTTTACGTGGTGGAAACAAAACGGTATCGTTTAGATAGCGAAACCATGACCGAATAAGGCATGGTGTCATCTTTGGCAGCATGAAGAGAAACGGGAATTAAAAAAAAAAAAAACAATAAAACAAGACCGAAAAATCTGGTTTAAAGAATCATTTTAGTTCTTTTATTTTAATATGTGTATTAACATTAATGTCTACACAACTATAGGAACGTAAAAAATATGCAAATATAATGGCCGAAAAACTTGATTTGCTAAAATAATCAGCCAGACAGTAGTTTTTTTAAGTAATGCAAATACATGGACACATACTCGTACATTGTACCAATCAAAGAAGGTAGGTACCCATCGCACAGTTTGTAGATTCCTTCATTTGCTTCTTCGTTAACTTTTCAGACCTGCTGTGTGCATCATTAGGACAGATGCGTTGATTGAAAAAGCAAGGCTGTCTCAAAAGTGGATTTAAGACGGAGAACGAGGTTCTACATGATTCACAACCAAAATAGTTGACCAACACAAACGAGTGACCGCGAAAGTCTTTAATCTTCCGTTTTACGTTATTTTATGACGTGAAAAAGTATAACCCCTTTGGATGGCAATCTAACTAGAACTTATTAGAATACTATCTGAAGTCCCGGCATTGCCAGGGTCAACATTGAGTTTTTTGTAATCAGATGTCGAGAATAATTTTCCTTTTATTTTGAACGCCAAGTATGCAAAATTTCACCTAGTACATCAAAATTCTGTTTTGAGTTGTGGGAAAGGGAGGTTAGTGTGGTTTTTCGAAATTTCGTGTGGACAGTAACCTTCCTCCTGTTTTGAAGGTCAAGTGTGCAAAATTTCATCAATTCGGAATCAAAGTGTAGATTTGTGTAAAAGAAAAACACACCGGGACACTCTTCTTTATATATTACGTAGATAGATAATATCTGTTATTGGTTGACGAGGAGTAGGGCTCTAGATTACGAATCCGGAAATCGCGGGTTCAAATCCCAGCGTACGCGAGTAAATTTTATTTGATTAATACGTGTTATTTCACAAGCAATTCATTAAAAATAAATAATACATCGCAGTAGGATAACGTAATTGGAGCACGTTACAGAGCGAAAGATACTCTCAGTATCACCATAGTGAAATCGTTATATAATCGTTATCGTTTAGATTCATGTAGACCTATGTTTAAAAATCTGAAAATTCTAACAGTCACAGACATATATATAATGGAGTTATGCATGTTAGTGCGATCATCTACAGACAAGTTCCCACTAAAAAACTCAACACATAAATACGCTACAAGGCTCACAGAAAACCTATTAATACCAAAAGCAAACAAAACAACATTCCAAAAAGGACCATACTACATGGCCATTAAAGTATATAACAACCTTCCACATAACATTAAACAAATACAAGATACACACAAATTCAAATCGTCACTAAACACTTTCCTTGTTAATAAATGTCACTACACGTTGAGTGAATACCTCACGTAAATGAAACGCCTGTTTTTATTAGTATATATATTTGTATTTTTTTTTTCATTTGAATATTGTTATTTTATCTGTATAAACATTGTAATTATAATAAAACAAATAATATTAAATAAACATTGTAATTAAACAAATGTGGTTAGCTGGAAGAAATGGGGTCTACCCATAAGCTACACCTTTTGTAATTTTTATTTTACAATAAATATTTTTGATTTGATTTGATTTGAAAGACCACTATTTAGAAGTGAAAAGTCGCTTGAAATGGGATACTTTCCAACCTTTCTCCTACCCATGTCCTTCCCCTTTCCATTGTCTTTAGCCTCATAACGTACCCCGATTGGGGGATGCCATAGTCGCACTGGCTCCAGACGGTTGGGAGCAGTTGGGACTCTTGAGAGATTATAGCAAAATTGTCAATGCTAAGAATTATTGAAAGCTGGCTTTTTATTGTAATTTATTTTATAGTTCAGATATTCAGTATGTACCGTTACGGTTGGCTGCATTTTTTGGACAGAAATGACATTTCAATAAATATTGTATTTGACATTTAAAAACTTTCAAAGATATACAAATAATTCTTCTATACAAAATGAATAACAAAATCTCATATAAATTATGTTATCTTCGACAAACATACAGAGAGCATTTTATATTTTTTGTGCAAACATATTTATAATATCATCACCGGAATATGCCGAATTATTGTATTTTTATAAAATTTTGCGGGGTATCTTGATTCTTGATAGATTAGATTTGCGTTTCATTGTGTGAATAAATTGGAATTAATTTATCTTGATTAACTTTTGAGTTATTATGCCGTGTTTCCTTCTTCTTTTGCCAATGTTTGAACAGTATTACAGTGTCCATCTTTAGGGCATAGAAGTCCTATTAAAAAAAATATCTTACGATATTCAACCTAGGACATTACTTCTGCAACTCAATATAATATTCATGATATATTTTTGTTTAACTATTGCGTATTATTATTTGTTCGTAGAGGAAATATACATATTATAACAAGTTTTTATGATCAAACATATATTTATGGGTTTTTAAAACCAGATTTAAATATTTTGTTACCAATAATTAATGCCGGCAGGCTGTTGGTACCTACTTAGCCATGTATCGTAATTAGTGCAACTACTCGTAAATTCGACGCTCCAAATGAATAGTTTAATTTGATTCGGTCCATTTATTGGTATTGGAACTTATGTATATACCAAATTGGTTCACCATGAATCGATTATTTTTACATGTCTTAATTTAATCGCATTCATTAGTATAACCTTATTTTAAATATGTGTAACTTAACATAAGAAATTTAAAAACGACTCAACGAATCTTTGAATCGAGTTCGATACAATTTCTAGGAGTTTTTAAAAGATTCGTCCAAATATTTAAAATCGTTTGATTATGATTTGAACGAATCTTAAATTATTGAGTTCAATGCAATACGAGTTTGACGAGCACTTGTCGAACACAGAAAATCTTTTAAACAAGTTTCATAAATTTTTGGGGTATTATGCCGTGTTGCGCTCAACACGGCATAATACCCCAAAAACTAATAACAAAATAATTTTTGGCCGTAAAAATCTAAAATCGTATCTAAGTTTCATAAACTTTGAACCACAAGAGATGCGTTTAAGAAAAGTCTGTTTAACCCCTCAGGATTTTCAATATATTTGCCCAGTTTGCATTGTTTCCGATGTGTTTTATTATTTTTTGCAAAAAAAAAACTGTATCTCGCTCATAATTTTTTATAGAGTAAAATCAATTGGATATCTATTAACCTCTGCGAATTTTCGCGAATATGCACTTGTGATGTCTCAATCGAAATGACATTTTACGAAAACTTTGTGTTATTACCGCTTCACAATTAAAGCTCTATAAATGGAACATTTCTGAACGCACCAAATAGTAAAAACTGTTTTAGTAAGGTTACAAAATAAGCTTTCGAATTATTATATTACAAATAAATATTAACATTTGTAAATATTAAAATTTAGAATGCAAACATTAAAAAAATTTTTAAAATGACTCACGTGATGTTTTTGTGAAAACGGTACTAAAAACATGGATTATGTAAACAACAATACTTATTCTATTGTATAAATGTGTAATAAACACTTTTGTCACCTCATTTTTTTATCATTTCATATAAAAATATATAATAAAAATTAACAATGTCGAGCGCGGTAGAGCCGCCGGTAGTAAATTTGGGCGGGTAAAAATATGTGACAACCGCGCGTCTGACAGAATATTCTTTTTATGTATTTATATGGACAACTTGAATAGAGATATGCAACATGATTCACTATCGACCTTTTACTTTTTGTTTTAGGGATATAACTAAAACAATAACGGAGTTAGAACGATTTCTGTGGAGACACACGCGCTGACGTATAAACACGCTTATTGCTGTCGTATTTTTAACGCATATATCTGCTTAAGTTTCGGAGGGGTTAATGTATTCCTAATTTCCTTTCTGGATTTTGACCACGCTACCACTAGCGTGTCGGCATGTTTTGCTTTTTAGTTAAGTTACTTCTTATAGGAGTTAGAACCCCTAAAAATTGTTAAAATTGACTGCTTTGAACGCCAACAACAGACGTTCAGCGTTCAGCGTTCAGCAGACAATGTATTTAATAAAAGCCAAACTTCAGACATATAATATTTTCTTTTGATACAGTTGGTAAAAAGAATCTTAAAAACCAGACCAGTTTTGGAGGAGAAAATTGGGGAATTCAAAATCTCGATTTTTACGATTTTATTTAGATATTATCAGCCTGAGTATTCGAAATCCCTTTCACTCAGTATTCGAAGGGTAAGAGCGATAGTGACAGCAACAGTTTGGTAAAATACCTATTACTTCAAATTTTATTTATTTCAAAAATTATCCTCCGTGTTTCCTCCCAAGGGCGCGAAATATGAGTTATTTAATTTGGATATTTTCACGATTTTATGCATGTCATCCAGTGCATATATTTGAGACAAACTGAAAATATTTATTTATATTTCTCTTTCTAACGTCGCAACAATAATGAATATTCGCGTAGAAATAAGATAAAATACTTTTATAATGTATTTATATTTACGCCCGGTGGCGTATTTCCAAAACCTATACCGGTTCAGTCGCGGTAGCGACAATTTACATTTTAAAAAGACCTATATTTGTTTTTGGGGTGTTATGCCGTGTTGTGCTACCTCCTTCTTTAGCCACTTCACGGCATAACGCCCCAAAAACAAATAACGAAAATACTTTTGGCCGTGAAAATCTAAAAACGTATCTACCTCTATATTGGTTATTTTTTTATCACTTTGCAAAAACAAAAATTGTTCTAAAATAAAGATAAAATAATCTTTCCAATGGGTATATTAGAAAATAATAATTTTATTTCTAAATATTTTAATTTTGATATTATTCCCATATGTTGTAAATACACCTCTAAATTGGTTATTTTTTATTACTTGGCAAAAACAAAAATTGTTCTTAAATCTAGATAAAATAATCTTTCCAAGGTGTATATTAGAAATTAATATTTTTTGTAAACATTTAAATTTTGATATTGAAAATGTAAACTAGACTGAACTTGTATAGGTTTTGGAAATACTCCGCCCCTTACATGACTAAAAAAAACACGTAGGGTTAAAAATATCGAATTACCCGAATACCATTCATGTGATGAGGTTTGTCTAGGTATTGGAGATGGATGACCAGGATACACTGAACCCCAGATTCCTACCCACCCCTTAAACCCCATTCCTTTCCAGAACTCTCCTCTCCTTCCTTTCCCCCCAAAAAAACCCCCCCACACAGCTTCCCCAAAGATGACATAGGCCCTCAGGGAAATTATTTTCCTCAGGGCCTCCTGCGTGGAGCTCATGTAAAAAAAAAACAGGTGTCACATATGTACCGGAAAACCAAAACATTTAATATTAAATGATTGATAAAGAGCTCATACTCTTAATTTGTTTCAATTATGTACTATATTTCTGTTGCACATTGTATACAGTGTTATGTATATGTGCGTCGATCAATCAATGACCTTCAGGTGTCGTACACAATAAATTGAATTTATTTGCACCTGAATACCCCAACTAGTTGAGATTACGTGAAGGACGCCTTGCTAATTTACATGATGAATAATTTAAAAACAAATAATAGTGATGGTAATTAATGACTTGCTCCACATACTTGCAAAAAGGCAGCCATTGCTTGATTGACAGAATGATAGATAGGAATCGGAATTAAATTATCATTATTTAGTGAAATAATTAAGGGGAATTTAACTACATACGTGAATCATCACAAAATTATCATACTCGGTAAAATAAGAAATCGACAGTTTACATTTTATCAGTTTGTATATGCTTTGTAAATAGCCAAAATAAACGATCTTTGAATTTCCTCCATGTGACTTTATCTCTAATGAAACAACATATAAAAGATAAAAACAATGAAATTTATAAGCAAAAAAATAAAACAAAAAGTTGTTCCTGAAACGTAAGAAAGACGTTTATTTTATATGCAATGTACATCGGTGGGCTGAAAAGTTTCCGGCCTCCGTAGTCTCCAAGGTCGCTGGTTCAAATCCCGGGGTGCGCAAATAATTTTTATTTGATTAAATTGTGTTATTTCATGATTCATTCATTTAAAATAATATATAGTTCATTTGCGGTAAGTTCCAAAGTGGAAGATACTCTCAGTATCGCCCTGGTGTAAGATAACCTTTCAGAATTGAAACGTTGCTTGAAATAGTTTTAGCCGTTTCTGGTGACTAGATTCGAATAGCCAGGTACTTCCCCACCTTCCTCTTTCCCATCTCCTTATCCTCCCCACTACCTTCATCTTTGCAACAAACCCCAATTGGGGATGCCATAGTTTCACTCACTGGCTCCAGATGGGAGCAGTAGGGACTCTTGTGTGGTATTCACATAAAAAAGTTGCAATTTTACCAGTCTGGCGAGCTTGTCATTAATCAAAAAGTGGAAGAAATACATAAATATGTTTAAATCGGTTCCATGCCAACTCAGAATGAAACCAACTCAGAACCACTTCAGAAAGGTTATTAAAAGCTATGAAATAATCATTTCAAAATAGCCGGTGGTGGTAACCCTAACCTGACTTAACCTACTTAATAATTTTTAAAATATTTTTTATCATCACTCTTAATGACCTTTTTGAGGTGGTTCTGATTTGGTTTTATTCTGAGTTGGCCGGTCACCGTATTAATCAATGAAAAATAGTATCTAAGATTAAAATGTCATTCCATCTCAAGGACGCATTACAATACTATTACAAGTTACTACGAGTAATATTATAAATTAAAAAAAGTGTATTTCGCCAAAAGTAGGAATATATTAACATTACAGCCTTAATAAA
Source organism: Limnephilus rhombicus (assembly GCA_929108145.2). Taxonomy (NCBI): domain Eukaryota; kingdom Metazoa; phylum Arthropoda; class Insecta; order Trichoptera; family Limnephilidae; genus Limnephilus; species Limnephilus rhombicus. The sequence continues at coordinate 40,721,569 of OV815279.1, forward strand.
ACAATTAATTACTGAAAGTAGATAATTTGTAAAGGCGGCCAACAGTGCTAAAGCGCGTTGTGTACTTAGTGATTGAATTTTTTTTTTTTTTTTTTTTACAGTGAATACCGCACAAGAATCTCAACTGCTCCCGTCTGGAGCCAGTGAGACTATGGCATCCCCAATTGGGGTATGTTGTGAGGCTGAAGGTAGTGGGGAGGGGAAGGAGGTGGGGAAGAGGAAGGTTGGGAAGTACCTGGCTATTCAGATCTGGTTACTAAACACGGCTAAAGCCATTTTCAAGCAACGTTTCAATTCTGAATGGTGGTCTTACACCAGGGCGATACTGATAGTATCTTCCACTCTGGAACATGCCGCAAATATACTATATATTATTTTAAATGAATTAATTGTGAAATAACACAAATTAATCAAATAAAATTTATTTGCGCATGCCGGATTCGAACCCGCTACCTCCGGATTGTGAGTCAAGAGTGTTACCCACTGGACTACGGAGGTCGTATGCGCAAAGTTCATTAATATTCCCAGTAGAAAGATATACTACATCCGCAGGCTTGTGGTTGGTTTGATGGGCAGCCCTCTCCATTTAGCTGACGGCTGTACACTCTATGCAATGCGCATTAGTGTGCAGCGTGCAGCGTGCAGTGCAGTATGTGTATACCAGTGGCTTTTTGCGGGGTTGAAAATTGGGGAGGCACAAACATTTTAAAGTAAGTATTTTCGTCAAGAGTGGATCAAACTATTCAACGAATAGCGAGTCGGCGGGAATGAAGATGAATACCTCAAAAACAGAGGTGGTGGTAATAGGAAGGGACCAAACACAATGCAACATACTCGCTAATGGAACTCAACTGAAAAGGTGGACAGGTTCAAATACCTTGGGGTAGAATTCTCCAGCGATGATCGGCAAGACAGAGAAATTGATCGTAGAATAAGTGCAGCATGCAGTGTGTTGCATCCTCTCTACAGCTCAGTGATAAGGAAAGCCGAGCTCAGCATCAAGACAAAGATGGTAGTGTTTAAAACGGTATACCGTCCGACGCTCATTTACGGCCTCATATGGATGCTAAACGAACAAAAACTGTCTAGAGTCCAAGCTGCTGAAATGAGGTACTTGAGAGGACTGGCAGAGGTTACGAAATGGGATGATATAAGAAACTCGACGATCCGAGATGATCTAAACATTGAACCACTACTAATCTTCATAGAGAAATCGCAACTGAGGTGGATTGGGCTTGTACTAAGAATGTCTGATGAATGAATTCCGAGGAAGATACGAAGTGCGATTCCAGAGGGTAGACGTCCAGTGGGCCGCCCCAGACACAGTTGGGCGAGGAAACTTCAGAAACTGTGTGAGGAGAGGATGGGACTGCCATGGACAGAGGCCGAACAAACAGCGCAAGACATGGATGTATGGAGGAGCCTTGTCGATGCAATGGGTTCCCAACCCGAATAGGACAAGGGGAAGAAGATGATGATGATGAAGTATTTTCGTCAAACTATAATAATAATGTAAAAACACAAGATAGACCAATAGATCAATCCCAATTCGCCTTACTAAAATGATCAAAATAGCCGTACTTCGTAGGTAGACAGGTACCTACTGCCGCGTAATATCACACATGGTCACTAAAGCGCTAGACCTAATCGTAAATGTTCGATTCTAATTCGGAAGTGTTCGTTGTATTGAGGCGCGCCTCAAACTAAACAACGCGCGACTGAGAAAGGTTACCGTTCATTTCAATTCCATGTTCTCTCCTCTTGCCTACATGACATCAGCGGCTCTCGGAGGCGGGCCCAATCTCTGCCTTACCAGTGTGGCCAACCGCGTTGCACTGGTGTGATGAGTTACATAATATTATGAAGACAACCAGTACTAGTGAAATAAGAAAATATTCATGGATAATATTTATGTATAAGTAACCATAATAATAAGTAATTGGTAACATTTAAATTAATGCTTTACTATATTTTGTACGTATGTATACTAGTATTGTATATTTACCCTCTTTTCTTCTCTTTTTTTTGGGGATGCACATATTGCACATCCTCCCCTGCCTCATCGTACGAACCGCCACTGGTGCATTCTGATCTACGTTCGCGTTCCACGTTCCACGTTTTGCGTTCCGAGGCATCGTCGGCTTCAGGCGCATACGGAGAAGTGATTAATGATCATATTATGATATGATCTACCCATTATATATCTAATCATCTTCTGTGTAATATGCAGATGTTCGTTATAAAGCACGGACAAAGGATAAAGGCGTTTAACACCAGCAGGGTATTTAATACACCGCATAAGATTTATTGGACGAACGACTGAAAGGTCTGATATGATTTTAGATTTTCACGGCCAAAAGTATTTTTGTTATTTATTTTGAGGTATTCGAAATGTCGGCTAAAGGAGGAGATAGCGCAACACGGCATAATACCCCGAAAAAATAACAAAAAAAAACAAAAAAAGACTGAAAGGCCTGTTTCCTTTTGTTAAAATTCTATTATCCCTTTACTCCAGATCAGAAGGTTGCGTGTTCAAATCACGTCGGGGTCACCAGTTGTGGAGGTAGCTTATTTAGAGTCGTCGATATACTTACTCAACCCCAAGGAAGGATATTGCGTGAATTTATAATAGTAAAAGAGTTTTCCACGTTTTATAATTTATTTCGTCTTTGTCAGACACATTTACAAGTTTATACATCGCGGGTAGAAATGGAAATGAGATTAATTAATAATTTAGAACGTGCTCTCGAGCCCGGTCCCGTAACTGGAATGACGCTTCGGTAAGAGCGGTCGTCGGAGGAACTACATTGGTCACTTGACCAATGTTGCCACGACACGGCTTAACTATAGGTTTAAAGGAATAATTAATCGGGTACTTAATCGCATTTCCATAAACTAAATGATCTTTTTTCATTAAAAAGAAGAATATGATAATTCACGAGTACCTACAGGTCTACTGGTACGTTGGGGAGTTTTAGTTTTGTTTTTAATTCTAAAACGTGGGCAACAACGATGCAGAATTTTCGCGATTTTAGAGGAAGCTCTGACTTTTAAAAAATGTAAATACCGCACAAGAGTCCCAACTGCCTCCTGGAGTCAGTGAGATAAAGGCATCCCCGATTGGTATCCCAATTTGTGAGGCTAAAGGTAGTGGGGTGGGGGAGGAGATAGGGTAGAAGATGGTGGGGAAGTACCTGGCTATTCAGATCTAGTCACCAAACATAGCTAAAGCCACTTCAAGCAACGTTTCAATTCTGAATGGTGGTCGACACTCTACACCAGTGCTTTTTAGAGCATCTTCCAATCTGGAACGTACCGCAAATTTACCTAATATTATTTTGAAATGATTAAATTGTGAAATAACACAATTTAATCAATCAATAAAATTTACTTGCGCACGACGACATCAGAACCATCGACCTCCGTATCGCTGGTCGAGAGCCTTACCCCTCGACCACGAAGGCGTTATTTCAGATATGTCACAATTTTTATCACAAAAAAAGTTATTCCTCTCCAACTAACTACCCTATCAAAATTTACGCCTTTCCTATTTAACATCTGACAATTTCATTGCACTGGGCCGCGGCAATTAGAACAAATATTAATGAAGTTATTTTAACCCCTCGGGCCTAGACAAAATATTATCATTTCATCAAATATTCCCCGCTCGACGTTTAAGTCTTTTGTTTTTGAACGTATCCCAAAATGGAATATCGTTTTGAAAGCACATAAAAGACTATCAGATTTTAATTTTTCAAATGGACATACACCATTAAAAATATTATAAAAATTTTACGAACAAACGCAACTCAAGTTTTTAAATTCGCTTACCGATGGTTTTTGAAGTAAAATCTTCTTTAGAACTGTTGTGATTTGACACTCGATGACATGAAAAGAGACAAACACTTACATCTGTAAGATTTAGTCTGCGAGAGAATGAGAAAGTATAATAGGTCTCCTCTTTGTGCGGTGCTTCGTAGCCTCCCTATTCTTCTCTACTTTAGTTTTCTGAAGGTTTCACTTCTACCGCGCTTGAATTGCACACTCTGATTTTTATTTTTAAACCCTATCTATTACTTCGTATGAAACAAAAAAAACACATTTAAACACATTTCACAAACGTACATTTATATTTTTAAATTTGACTGAACAGTGTGGCGGTTTTCTGTTTTATAGAATTTTTTCAAATTGTACGGAAGCGTCCATGGTAAACTTTTGAATGCAAAGCGAAAGCTTGGTATTACGTTTTTTAAAATCTGTTTATATTATTTTATTAAAAGACAAATAACTTTGTTTGCATCACTTTATTTTATACACAATCTACAAAAACATGTAGGAGATGATGTGAACATTGTTCACGAAACATGTAGATTGTGCATAAAATAAAGTGATGTAAACATAGTTATTTGTCTTTTAATAAAATAAATAATGCCATCACAAAGTGAAAACCTGTCCGAAAAAGTTTTCTGGGAAAAATTTGTGTTTATTTTATACCATTGTCAACATTGTCAAGAAAATACGATGTAGAAATGAACAACAAGCCTTAAGATATGATTTTAGATTTTCACGGCCAAAAGTATTTTTGTTGTTTGTTTTTGGGGTATTATGCCGTGTTACGCTACCTCCTCCTTTAGCCAACGTTTCGGACAGCGTTACAGTGTCTATCATCAGAAACGGAATACCGTGTTGCCAGCTCCACTCCACTGCGAGCTGGAATTACAGTATACTTGAAGATGGTTTTCTGCATTTAGCATTGTGGCTACAGTGGAGTGGAGCTGGCAACACGGTATTGCTTCGAAGTACATAAGCACACATTTTACCACTAACAATTACACATCTGCCCTGATGATGGACACTGTAACGCTGTCTGAAACGTTGGCTAAAGGAGGAGGTAGCGTAACACGGCATAATACCCAAAAAACAAACTACAAAAAAACAAGCCTTAAATGTATGTCTGACCACAATAGAAAAAGAGTTAGAACGAGTTTTATGAGGACCTGTCGTTATTTGTTGATGGATGTAGCATTATGAGGCCCGAGTTTTAACACTATCTCTAATCTTTTATCAATAACTAATAAAGCGCTATGAGTAGCCCATCACTACCGGAAAACTATTCATAGAATTTGTATGAACTTCACGCTGGCTAGATCTTGAACAGGTGCTAAATATCTCCGGAGTTCCAACACACGTTTCATTTGGCAGGTGTCTGGTGCAATTCAATGGTTTCTATACTTGACAAGGACGCGGGGGCTATTTTTCAAAGAGTTTCTAGTGGTCCGTGTGTCGGTTTCCTCGAACAGAGATTGCGGCCAATGTCAGCTGGTTCGGCGGTGGATCAAGTGTGGCAACTGATCAAAACAGGCACAATAGTGCGATCAAAATGAACGGAAACATTTAGGAATGTTGATTTAGCCACGATTCACGTATTATCAAATAAATAAAAATAAAAATTATTCTATCATTTCAATTCATAGATTTCTCGAGACAGGAGACATTGTGGAGCCAGAATCAGATTGATAGGATGCGTGTTAGTATAGAGGTTTTTCTTCCACTAGCCAATAAATTATTCCTGCCAAACCGTACTATGGCCAGCCACCGCACAGTGGGGCAAGAGTGTTGTAAAACGCCTATGTGAATGTAAAAATTAAAGGTTTTTGGAATTTTTTTTTACATAATACGTGTTAACTTTAATACCTCCTATATTACATACACATAATTTAGTTAAATAACACCTACTAAAAATATTTTTAATTTTCTTTTTCCAGGTGTTTTGAGTAGTCATAACCATCATCATTAACATTATAATCACTACCGTCATCAAGATAATTATCATCAGTACCATCATCGTCATCCTGAGAATTTGGATAAATTTGATTAGCTCCACACAGGAGGCCCTTTGGAAAATAATTCCCCTCAGCGCCTATGTCATATTTGGGGATGCTGTGTGAAGAGTCTTTAAGGAAAGGAAGGAGAGGAAGTTCTGGGAAGGAAAAATATATTAGGGATGGGTAGAAATCTAGGGTGTCAGTACTGTCAGTGTGTCCAGAAGAGAGGGACGTATGAATCAGGTGCAAGGCGATATTCTGAGAGAGTACGGCTGGAGAATTCAAAGGATTCCCTCAACTATTCTCTCCCGATCCGGCCTGCCATGCAGCTAGTGGGTAGACGCATCCGCTGCCAAGACCCGGGCAAACCTCACCCTATTAACCCGGACACCCCTGAAAAATCACCAAACGTAGCGAACCACTTTTCCACCAAACGAATTTTCTCATATTTCTAAGTTTCGGGAATGATGCTCCCTGATTTTTTTTAAATCCATGTTTCTTGCTTCTTATGCCTCTTCTGTCAATTGATCTAGCGGCAATAAAAAATGGAATAAAAAAAAACTTGGGCGGTATGGCCGGCATGACGTTCCACGGGTACTTTTGCACAAAATATTTGGCCGTGTCTAGTGAACACTTTCTGAATTTTTCCAATTTCATGTCCACAACAATCTAACTTACTGTCATGTGAGAAATATGATCTAAAAGGTGTTAGAAAGAAAAAAACACCACGCTTTTATATAAATCTAAAAGTTAACCACAGAAGAATTAAAATGTACACAAATACAATGTACCAAAGTTTCCGAATGCAATTTGGGAAAAAATTACTAAAGTTAACAAAATGAGGTGACAAACTTTTAAGTCAGGTACGTCTCCTATAATTCTGGCAACAACAAATTACCGTGAAAACTAGCTTATGGGTCCGAGTGGTTAAAATACATTTATTTAGTAAAATATGTGTTAGTTTTTAGTAATTTTAGTTAGAAAAAAGCTTAGGTGTGTAATTATTTTTTTTTTATGTTTGCATTCAAAAATTTTATATTTTTAAAATTATACAAGTATTTCTAATAATAAAATTTGAAAAGTATTTCAACATCTTTCAGAGAGATTTTTTGTTTTCAGATCCATTCAGAATTATTCCACTTATTTGGATTTTAACGCAAATTAAAAAATTATTTGACTTCTGACAAAATATGCCCCAGGCCTTAGGGGTTAATTACTTTAAATAATGTAAAAGTGATTTCTAGAAATCATGATCATATTTTTGTATTTAATTGATGCACACTTTTACTCATCAATACAACTAATGATGTTAAAATATAATATGAAAAAATAAGATACGTACCTGAAGATGATGGCTCCATAATCACATTTGGGGTTTGTATCGGGTCTCCTCCGAAATCAATAGAACTTAAGGGTTGCCCTGGCACATATAACGGGCGTATTTCCTTCACAAACGATTGGTCTTGACTGAGGGCTATTATAGGTAGAAGGGTTGGATAAATTGCGTCTACTTGCCAATGTATGCTACAACTAAAGGGGTACTTTCCAACAAATGAAGCGACGTTGTAACTTTGAATTTCTTGTTTGTTTATTGTATCAAAATGTAATGTTTGGCCCCACCGTGCGCCGGACAGTGGCTAAGTTGACTGATAATATCCAATATCTTGGTCATAATATCACCAGGAGGGATATATATATAATCCCAGCGAAGATATAATATGGTAGACGTAGGACGTGACTGGTAACAGTGCAATAATGGAAAACTGGCTGGTTAAAATAAATGTCTTCTAATTTCATTCCAATAAATTAAAATGCATTTTTTACATTAGGTCCACACAGGAGGCCCTAAGGAATAAGAGTTACCTCAGCGGCTATGTCAACTTAGGGGGAGCTGTGTGGGGTGTCTTTTAGGGAAAGGAAGGAGAGGAAGTTCTGGGAAGGAAACGGTATGAGAGGTGGGTAGGAATCTAGGGGTCAATGAGTCCCTCCTACTGTGGTGCAAGGCGATGGGTCGAGATGGTCCGGCTGGAGAGGTCTAGGTCAGGTCTCCCTCAACCAGTTTCTCACGATCCATCCCGCCGCACAGTAGAAGGTCAAACGCATTTACCGCCAAAACCTAGACAAACCCGGGCACCCCTGCTCAGTCACCGATCGTAGCGAACCACTTGGGATGACCTATAGCAGGAGTGTTGGCTATTCTATAAATCCCGGGGCGGCGGTAGGTACCCATTCCCGCCTCCCAAATTGAACATTTACTAAACACATCCTCTAACATTTTTAAGGTTACAATCACTATGTAACTGGTAACTTGAGAGGTACAGGTTTGGCGCGCGCTTTCTTTTTATTAGTTGTCAAATCTTGTCAAGTACCTATTCTATAATCCGTCCCAAAATTACAAACCACGCCCCATCTGATTTCGAATGTTTCAAGAACTGGTGCATCGCCCTAAAAAGATGCTGCAAAGCTTATTTTTAACATAATCGAAGCGAAGTTTTTTTCATTAAAATGCATCCAAATAGAACATTTTCACAAGAATTTCACCAAATGCAGCCATCGGCAGCTGCGGAGACGGAGATACGGCACTCTTTGTGAATTTTCAATCGACTGAATTCAGCTCCTAACGTACTAGCAGTTTGTTCAGTAAAATATGTGTCAAACACGTTATGGCCCGTGTGTTCAATAACACAATATGCTTAGGAATATTATTATGGAAAATGATTGCGTCAAAATTGGAAACCATCAGATTATGTTGTTTGCTAATTTCTCCTCTTTGGTGCGGAACAAGTTTTTTTGACAGCCAGTTTTTTTTTCAAGAGTATAAATTAAAATAGCCTTTTAAACGTGTGATTTATTTTAGACACTAATTTTGTTTGGGTCATAATTTTCGGATTCATAGATGGCACTAATTAAAATATTTTAGAAAAAACTTGAATGCTCACATACCCACAATAAGATGATTTTTTGCTAAACCTCTATAAAATGATGTTCTTAACTGCTCCCAACCGACTGGAGCCAGTGAGACGATGGCTTCCCCAATTGGGGTATGTATCAACATAGGTTGAGGCTGAAGGTAGTGGGAAGGGGAAGGAGATGATGTGGGGGAAGGTGGAGAAGTACCTGGCTATTCGGGTCTGGTCATCAAACACGGCTAAAGCCATTTCAAATAAAGTTTCAACTATGAATGGTGGTCTTACACCAGGGTGATAATGAGAGTATCTTACACTGTTGTAAACGTGCCGCAATTATTATTTTAAATGAATTAATTTAGAAATATCACAAATGATTCCAATAAAATTTACTTGCGCACACCTAGATTTGAACCCGCGAACTCAGGATTGCTGGCCGAGAGGCTTCACTCCTCGATCATTTAGGCCTTCAAGGTAGCAAAATATTAAATGTTTTGATTTGATTTCTAGTTTCTTTGGGTCATTTGACGTCCTTGACGTATTTTTTTTGCTAAAGCGGAAATACGAAACATAATTTATTTTAATAATTTAAATGAACCTAGGTCGCTGGGAAACTTAATATGAATAAGCGGCTCTGAATGTTGCAATAATTTACGATACCACGCATCACCGGATGCTGTACGAAGATCAAACCGCCTCATCTCGGCCCAATGAAAGTGAAGGGACCGCAAAAAACCGGACTAAAGTATGCGATGAAGTCGTATGTATACCATCACACGGTTCAATGCTAAGTATTTAAAGAGGTTTAACACAAGAACGTTCAGGAAATGATTTACAAAGATGATTGATGGATGAGTATAATTAAAACTCATTTTTTAACTTTATTTTGCTTTTTCAGTTTGAATTTTTCCTTACTACTATTAGGTTTGTGTGGAAATTTATTTTTATGGAGAAACCACGATAAAATTTAATTCATTAGATTGTGTTATTCTTAAAGATATTGAAATATAAGGTTATTCTCAAAGTATAATAAAATAAGTAATTTAATATTTCTTTCCCAAAGTGTAATAAAATATAATCCATTTCGGTATGTTTTTCCCAAAGTGTAACTAAATAGTATAATTTATTTGGATATGTTATTCTTAAAGTGTAATAATAAAAGTACCTATACAAACCTAAATTTTAACAGTTCAGTATTGGTTCAAAGTGTTTTCACACAAACGAAGTATTTAATTCCATAAGTGTCAAACTTTGTAAATGGACATTGTAAATAGATTAAAAATCTCCAGCAATTAACAAATTAAAAATAATTAATACCATATGTTTAAGGCGCCGTATCCCCGCTCAAAAAGAAAAAGATGGAGAGATATGTAATTACGAATGTTGGAGAGAGTACGCTAATATTTAAAACGATAAAATTGAAGAGAAAATTTTGAAAATGTCTAATAAAACGACTCGTTTAATAGAGCAACAATCTCTTGGGGCTGTCTAAAACAGCATTTAAAGAAAAACTGTAATTTTTTCCATACATATAACGTGTAAAATAACTGAAACAAACGTGTTTATGATAATTTTCGGAGCATACTTTGCGATTTTTTCTATCGAGAGTATTTAATATAATTTGCGTTTTGGCGTAGGGAATGTGTAGATATTATCTTCAAAAATAACATATATTTTTTTAAGAGCTTACTTCAAATGTTTAAGAGCCTTTAACCAGCTAGCGGCCGAAAATCCACTTGATGATACCCAGATAATGTATTGATTTATTTTACTGCATGATTATATTATTTGAAATGGGTGTGGTGTAATACAAAATCTTTTTTGAAAATTTAACAAATCTGCCAACGACCTATGGTATAACCTTATTATTATACTAAAAATATTTTTTTTTCTCAAAATTTAAAAGTCGCGAATGCTAGATAAAAGAACAATCTTTTGAAATCCATTTATAATTTTTTTATGGAAAACAGTCAATAGGTCTAAAATCTGATTTAAAAATGACATATTTCTGGTTTTCTCTGGTAATATATATAAGAAATCGGGGAGATATATGTAAGAAATCGGTAGAAATTTGGGGAGCGACGCGCGGCGGCTTAAACAAAAATGCGCCAGTCTAAAGATGAATGCGATTGTCTTTTTTAGTTTTGTTTTACTTAATTGTATAACATCTGCGTGTTTGATGTAATATCCATAAATTTGGTTGTTAAGGTGATTAAAAGAATTCTTGATCTACTTTTTGGTAGATACGCTTTTTGCAAGTCATGCTTTATAATATTAAGATGAATTTATTGTTTGGGCCCGTATAAACGAAATATGAATAAAAAAAAAAAATTACTATGGGCGTAGATAATTAAGGCAATCCTTTTTTTTCTTCGTAAATACCTATCTAGAAATAATATAAATACATCGTCTGTAAGTGGTGTGACCGCAGTTTGATATTGCCTTCACAAGGCAAAACAGCTATCATCACATAATAATTACATAGCTAAACTTGTTTATGATGATAATAGTAGTGAGTAGATGTATTAAAAAAATGTAGATGGGTTTTAAAAATAATCAACCTTCATTCACACAACATTACATTTGACCAAACGAGTGCATATAACAAAATATCTTTTTTGACCTTAATTACGATAATGAATCTTTCCAGAATCACACCTAGTTAACACAAATACATTAAGCATGAGATATTATTTTTTCACAACATATATCACGCAATCATCTCTTCAAAATCTTCGTGAATTTTCACCATCCATTGAGCAACCGCATATTATCAGAACGAACCAACATCAATTCACGTTTACGCCTGTAATAAAGTATCTACCTGCGTAAGTATTGAATGCCACGGTGTACATATATGTATTTAAAGCAGTATAGCTGTATGTATCGAAGGCAGGAAGTGACATTTGCAATAATACCGTATGTTACATTGTAACACATCAACACAAGAATGCATGAAACACTTTCAAAATGATTAAAACCACATCAAAGAATTGGGTAATGATTTTATCCCAATTGAGAATAGAAGCTACGATATCTAAAAGGGTTATCAACGTTTTTTTTAGATACTTTTGAATGTAGCCATAAGTAAAAAAAAATGTGAACTAATTATATAAAATATAAAAGAAAGTCGGATTAGTTACACCATTTAGAACGGGTGGACCGATTTTTATGATCTTTGATTTGTGGGATTTGTCTCCGCCCCGAAGAGCAGAATAACTAAAAACATCTTAAAAATTCACAAAAAAAGAAATTATGAAGAAAATTCTTTTCCTTATACATTTTGTATGGAACAAATTTTCATCTTTTGAAAGAGCTGCAGCAATATTGTGATAAGTATAATATTGAATAGTGATTAAATTCCAAAAATTAAAAAAAAACAAATGTCAATGCGCTGATTGTTTTGCTTTTGTTCTCGAACATTATATTGTTGCCCCTCTTTCTTACACACTAAATGTCAACAGTCGAAAATGAGTCAAACGGTGAACGTATGTCTGCACCCCTCCAAAGGACCCCCCTTCATAACCGTTTTTTTTTTTTTTTTACATGAGCTCCACACAGGAGGCCCTGAGGAAAATAATTTCCATTAGGGCCTATGCCATCTTTGAGGATGCTGTGAGGAGGGTTTTTTTAGGAAAGGAAGGAGAGGAGAGTTCTGGGAAGGAAAAGGGTTTAAGGGGTGCGTAGGAATCTGGGGTTCAGTGTGTCCTGGTCATCCGCCTCCAAGACCTAGACAAACCTCACCCCATGAACCCGGGCACCCCTGCTAAATCACCAAACGTAGCGAATCACTTGAGGTGACCTATGGCAGAGGTTTTGGTTATCCAATAAAGGTTCCCGGGGCGGCGGTACCCATTTCCGCCTCCCAAATTGAACCCGTTACTTTCATTTTTGAAACGGCTCCCGTGCCACCTGTTAAAGCGTAACAATCAAACATACACAGTTTCGCACTCATAATATTAGTATAGATTAGTATAATTTTAACTATCAAAGGGATCTCCATGTAACCCAAACCAATAACAAATGACAGCGCACGTAAAATAATTACTTATAGTTTACCAAGCAACGCTTTGCTTTTCGTCTGGACAATAATCGTATAATAAATAATTTCATAACGCCAGAGCTTATCAATATTTACAGCCTATATTACTCGCAAATAATGTAGCTTTCTATTAATGAAAGAATTTTTAAAGTTCATTCAGTTTTTTTACGTGAAAAGGTAGCAAACATCCATACATCCATACAAACTTTCGCGTTTATAATATTAGTAGGATTCCTTGATTTTTTCAATAAACAAGTATTATCTGTTAATTTGTTTAAAAATGTGCTTATTATGTGTACTTGTGCATGTTTCAAAGTCATCAACTTTATTCTTCCTTTCTGTGGATTAAAAATATTTTCACAAATATGTTCGGAATGCCATAGCGTTTTTCAATCTGCTCTATTAGCTTTACACAGGAGGGCATGAAGAAAATAATTTCCCTCAGGGATTATGTTATCGTTAAGGAGGTTTTTTTTAAGAAATTAAGGAGAGGAAGTTCTGAGAAGGTAAAGGTATGAGGGGTGGGTAGGAATCTAGGCGTCAGCGTGTCGAGGAGTGACGGACGTGTGAATCCAGCCCAGCTGTGATACAAGACGATGGGTCGAGAGAGTTCAGCTGGAGTAGTCAGAGGGTCTGTAAGTTCGCCGTCAGCGGTATGTATCTTTTCTCGGAAGATTTTTTCAATATAGATGAGTGTTTCAGGCTGATAATTAATTATTGCTTATAATAATTGTTATGATATTATTTATTTATTTTATTTTTGTAAAATTATATTAAAGTTAAATAATTCTGCATAGTTTTAAATTTAGCTCAAAAATCTGTCAAATCTGTGACCATTCTTAACCCGGCGAGATGGGGGCTGGCTCAAGATTACCCGCGCCTTTTAAGTTTGCCTATAATTTTAAAGATATTTATGCTACTTTGCCGCTTTTCTCAGTTACTGGAGTTATTGAGTGCCCTGACAAGTTTCTGGCGCAAAATCAGCCGGGCATTAGCCGCGTCATGAGCTACACGTGCCAAAACTTGAAAAAGGTAATTATAACCCATGCCCGTATTCGGTGTAACTTTTCTTTCCGTGAGGATGTAGCAATAATGATGATGTTAATTAGTGTTTTCGACTGTATCCGTAATTGTTTATATTAGTAGATTTATAAAAAGAACATTTAAACAATTGAAGACTGATAATTGTTATATTGTATGATTTTGCCAGAAGAAGCCAAAATTTGTTGATTTTTTAGACATTAAGTTTCAAAGCCCTGTTCCTATGATTAAAGATAAATTTTCTAAGATTTTTTTGGTGTACTATTTCATTGATAACAGTAACATAATGATCGTAACGAATAATATTAATTTCCTTAAATAGATAGATACTGAAATGTGTGACATTGTCTATTCCGGTAACAATTACCCGGCCTCCACCTCCGTGTAACAATTTTCCACCACCATCTCGTCGGGTTAAGAGGAAGCCAGGCAAAAAGGTGAGAATTCTTTATGAGTCTTAAATCACCACAAACATATGTAATAGGCATACAAATCCCTTGTCAAACGGAGTCTAGAGCCTAGAGATTACGATTTCAAGTGCAAAAGTGGTTTTCATTTATTTTGTAAATAATTTTATTAGAAAGAAAAAAGCTTATTAATGAAAACTCTCCCCTATAATTTTAGCTATAAAATCATATTTTTTAAAATTTATTTCTTATAATGCGTTCATACATTCAAAATAAAAAAAATGTAATTTACGCTTATATTTTTTATAAAGTAATTAACCATCAAACAGTATTAATAGCCTAGCGACTGCATGGTTGAAATGAAAGAATTCGGCTAAGAAAACTCTGACGCCGCACCTTACGCAAGACCCTTTTCGGTCTAAATCTACTTTTGTAATAGAACCGAATTAAAGCAATGCCAAAAGATGGCGACCCTTATGTTAACAGCTAGCATGAGGAGCATAGCTTGGCAGGCGTAAGTACTATTAGATTTGATTTAATGTGGTTTGATGGATGTAATTTCGTGACTCTCTGGATATGTAAAATGGTCACCAACACTCAAACTGGGCGAATCCAAACTAAAAGCCGCCCGCAGGGTCTAGCAGCAAAAACCTGCGAAGCGGGTTTTTAACTGCTAGTTTTATTTTAATTCTACTTAAGCCACCGCTACCCGAATTTCAACCGATTTCTTACATATCTTATAAAAAAATATATGTTATTTTTGAAAATAATATCTAGAGGCGTTCCACACCGAAACGCAAATTATATGAAATTCCCGCGACAGAAAAAAATCGCAAGTCTGCTCCGAAAATTATTATAAACACGCCTGTTTCAGTTATTTTACAAGTTATAGTTGTGAAAAAATGCACAATGTTTTTTTAAAAGACGCCTTCCACGAGATTTTTGCTCTATTTTAAACGAGTCATGTTTTGTTAAACATTTTCACAATTTTCGCATCGATTTTATCGCTTTAAATATTAACGCGCTCCTCCAAAATTCATATTTCCATACATATCTCTCCATCTTCTTATTTTTGAACGCGGATGCGGCGCCTTAACGAAAACAAAACGAAAAGGTTCAATTTATCCATTCGTTGTAAAGATTAATCTAAAATAGTAATTTAGAATTTAAGCTTCGCCTTTATGGGCTTTAGGTCCTGACATTCCGAAAGCACGCTCACCGAACTTACATAGTAACTGGTGCGCGCATTATCGTCATTATTCTATCAACGAGCGATGAAAATCCAAAACCCGATGACCCAAATTCCAAGAAACACAAATTCACTAAAGCATGTCACCTTCACTGTGTTCATAGAATGTGTGAAGTTCTCACGGATGTGTTATCGTTCCCCAAGGCCCGGATCTCCGCGGAACAAACGCTGTGTATGCATGAATTTATGGACTGTATGAACTGTATGGCGAATGATATATGAAGTTTGGCCACATTAGTGAGATATGAGATGTTAGTTGCGTTAATATGCAGACGTTATTCAGACTCCTGACTTTTGGCCATTACGGCAGGAGGTCAAGAATGGTGTAATTTTAATGGCTGGGTAACCATTGAAATCAGAGGAATTATGTAATACATAAAGTTACATTTTTTACATCAGCTCTACGCCGAAGACCCTGAGAAAAATATTTCCTCTCAGGGTCTATGTCATTTTTAGGGATGCTGTGCGGATGGTCTTTTTATGAAAGGAAGGAGAGGAAATTCTGGGAAGGAAAAAGGTATACGGGTTGTCTCTTCGTGTCCAGTGTGCAAGGCAATGTTTCGAGAGAGTCCGCCCGGAAAGGTCAAAAGGTCTCCCTCAACCATTCTTTCAAAACTCTGTGCATATTAAGAAGTAAGCGGAGTAAGGAATAATTTGGGAGGCGGGTACCAGCCCCCCTCCCCGACATCCTTTATTGGAATAACAACGCCTCTGGCATAGGACACTACAAGTGGATCGCTACGTTTGGTTAGCAATTGTGCCGGGTTCATAGGGTGAATTTCTCTAGATCTTGGCGACGGATGCGTTTGCTCACCTACTGCGTGGCCGATCGGATCGGAAGAGACTGGTTGAGGGAGACCTTTTGACGTCTTCAGCCGGACTCGCTCGACTCATCGCCTTGCACCGCAGTGGGAGGGATGGATTTATACGTTCGTCACTCCTGAACACATTGACCCCCAGATTCCTTTCCACCCCTAAAAAGACCCTCCACATGCATCCACAAAGAAGACAAAATGTATCTATTGAGGGATTTTCTTTTTATCCTCAGGGCCCCCTGTGTGTAACGTAAAAAATATAGTAAGTGCTTTAATTTCTTCGAATTTTAGAAAAAATGCGTAAATATTGCCCGCGAGTGTTGGCACGGACTGCATTATTTTTTTACAAAATTTCGAAATTGGCTTAGTTGGAAAAGATGCTCTATATAATATTTGGTCCTTACATATGAAATTGGCGTTTTGCCGTACTGGCAAATTTGATCTCAAATATCTTCTCTTTGGTTAGGAATTCCAAATTCAAATTTATACAGCTATTTACTCATGTATTTGTGTTTTGAAAATTATAATTCATTTGTTTTTTCCTTAATTGTTTTTTTCTTTGCGTCACTTAGTTTACAAAATGGAAAACTTGAAATATCGCGTTATTTACGAGTACGAGTTCCACCGTGGCACCAGTGCTGCAGAAACGGCTCGGAGGATTGATGATGTGTATGGCGACGGTGCCGCAAAAGAAAACACAGTGTGTTTTTGGTTCCAACGTTTTCGTTCTGGAAATTTCGACCTGCAGAACAAGCCCCGTGGACGGCCAGAGACCAAAGTTGATAATGAAGAATTGAAGGCTATTGTGGAAGCGGATCCATCGCAAACCATGTCCGAGTTAGCTGCAGGCTGCGGTATTAATGATAAAACTATTTTAATCCACTTGAAGCAAATTGGGAAGGTGAAAAAGCTTGAAAGGTGGGTACCTCACGAATTGAGTGAAGCAAATCAACAAACGCGCGTTGGCTGCTGCGTTGCATTTCTCAACCGGCACAAAAATGAAGGGATTTTAAATCGAATCACCTGCGATGAAAAGTGGATCCTATACTATAATCGGAAGCGCTCATCGCAATGGCTGAACCCTGCCGAACCAGCCAAACAATGCCCCAAGCGAAAATTGACTTCAAAAAAGTTACTTGTGAGCGTTTGGTGGACTAGTGCTGGTGTCGTTCACTACAGTTTTGTTAAATCTGGCCAGACGATTACGGCAGATGTCTATTGTAAGCAACTGCAAACCATGATGGAAAATCTAGCTGCTAAACAACCGAGGCTGGTTAATCGCTCTAGGCCACTGCTGCTTCATAACACTGCACAACAGACGGCTACCAAATTAGAGGAGCTCAATTGGAATGTCTAAGACATCCACCGTACTCTCCGGACCTTGCCCCAACAGATTACCATTTTTTTCTTCTTGCAAGGGAAAAAATTCAACTCCGATGGGGCAGTCCAAACCGCCAAGATTTTATTGATTCCCGTCCGAATGGTTTTTTTAGTAAAGGGATCGATGAACTACCTATGAGATGGCAAAATTGCATGATAGCAATGGTACATACTTTGATTAAATAAATATATTATATTAAAAAAAAAATCGACTTGATGTTCCTCCCATACAAAACGCCAATTTCATATGTAAGGACCAATTAATATGTATTAACAAATAAAACCATACATTGTCATAATAAATCGCCATCGACAAGGAGTCTATCTGCTTAGTATCAGTTCGATTGGGACGTACGTTAATTTCCACTTCTAAGATTACAGTTTATTGGCACATTCATACAATAAAAAAAACAGAAGTTAAATCAAATAGATGATTCAATTTTTTATAAGAAAAACTCTCATTTTCTGACTTTTGAAGGTTATTCCTATCAATGCATATTATATCATTGAAGAAAAATATAACAATAATAATCTAAACGAAAATATGAAAGAGAACAAGACACAGAAAAAGACAATGGTCGCAACTGGGACTCGAACCCAGACCTCTCATATAACCGGAACGTGCGCGTTAACCAATTTCGCTATTGCCACCTTCTGTCAACCCGTCATATTTGTCAATCTCATATTTCAAATTTTAGAATTAACAATATCATCTTCAACTAATTCTTTTTTCCACGTTCCGGTTAGACGAGACGTCTGGGTTCTAGTCCCAGTTGCGACCATTGTCTTTTTCTATTTTCTGTGTCTTGTTCTTTTTCATATTTTCGTTCAGATTATTATTATTGTTATCTTCTTCTTCAATCAAATAGATAATTTAAAAAAAATAGAAGAATTAACCAATAATAATTATTTAAAAAAATTTAAATAATGGACTCCATTTTCCTGGTTGTTAATAATGTGCCTCAAAAATGCAATAATTGAGAGGAAGCAATTTTCAACTTCAGTAGACAAGGAAAATGTTGAGGTTATCTTTATTTCTTTGTTTCCATACAATCAAATCAATACATGAAGGTTAAAGAAGATTTCGAAAAAAATGGTAGTATCTAACACATGGTAACACCGTCTCTACCTACCTGAGTTGCAGATTTGAGCGGAAATTTGTAAAAGGCGCTGTGTCTATTTTTTCCATCTACTAAAAACAATAAAAATGTTTCGATTATCAATGCCATCTAACGATCAATATCATAAATAAATGCGTTTAATAAAAATATTTTTTATTTCAGTTTATTTAGGAAATATAGTTATATACATGGTGTTATGAGCCACATTTCAACAAGCGATTCCTGACATTATTTGTAATAAAAAATGTAAACAAATTTTTGTTCTCCGGTGACAGTTAGAGTGTGGCTAATGATAACACGTGTAAGAACTTTTTTTATTAGGTTTTGAAGCATTTTTTTAAATTCCAAAAAAGTCACCAGAGGCGAGAATTTCATTCAAATTTTTATTCCAAACTAGCTGAACCCGACCACGCTTCGCTGTGGCTTTGTCTGATTTTAATTATTAGAGTTTAAAAAAATTGTCTAGCAACTGTGCATTTTCCAAGAAGACACATTGCTTAATTGAATATCTGCTATGACTATGCTGTAGTGTAGAATATAAGGGAAGAAAAAAAACATTCGTAAATTTAAAAAAATTATTTATTTATTCAGACCTTAAATGCTTTTACAATATCACTTTATTATAGATTAGCACCTATTCGTGTCAGTAATTCTTTGTAGTTGATCATTTCTGCGTTGCAAAACGATATCGCGAGGACGAAATTCTTCTCCAACCATGACAATTCCCACCTCATTAATTGTTGGCGCATTATATCGTCTTACATGCTCACTTGTTGGTGTTTGATCAGCACTAATGATAATTTTATGGCTGTCTGATGGCATGAGATCAATTGCATTTTTGAACATTCGAATTAAATTATTTTTATCATCTAACATTTTTTTCAACTACTCAACAATATGCCTTTTGACTTTATTAGAGATTTGACAGCGTGCATTCAACTGATCATTTTGATCTCCCATGAAATATATTTGTAGAAATTTATGTTGATTGCTGTGAAAAGGAAGCAAAGAGCCAGCTTTATGGTAAATGTGTCCCTGAATTTTAAACGTCGCCATAAAATTTTCTGTTATACCGTTAGCGCCAAAGGAAGTCATCTGAAAACATGAATTGTATTTTCTAATATTTTTGAGGAAATGTTTTGAATCATCAGTGGAACATGAATTTGCAACAAATTTATCAGTGGTGCTATTGGCTGATCAATTTCAGGTATAATTTAATTTTTGGCTTCACTTTGCCGCTCGCACAACACATTCCTTGAGTTTCTCCTTTAAATTTCATCGCTTTGCAGTGTGGACAAACTTTATCCATTTTACCGATTTGAACAAATTTACATGAGGTATTGTATTGAATATCTGGTTCGTATGAAAAAGCAATTCGATGGTACGAAGCATGGTTATTCAAAATTTGCACTTGAATTCGTCTTCGGCGTTGATCTAGTTGGGATGAATGTGCTGCTCGTCTTCTTCGCGCTTCTACTCGTAAGCTTTTAAGTCTTTCTTCCCGACGATTCGCCAGTTCTTCTGCTCGCCTCTGAATAATTCTAACTCGAACATGTTCATTATCGTCTAAACGTTCTTGATCAGTGCGGTTTGATCTTCTCTGACGATCTGCGTTTGCGTGTTGAGTACGACAGCCTATGTTTGAACGTGAGCGAGGCATCCCACGAATGGTGATCAACTTTGAAAAAACTTACACATCAATCAACTGGTCACAGTTACCCTTTGTTGACCCTTTGAAAATTTGGCATATATAATTCGATGGAATAAATTCGGTGTTTGGGCTAAATTCCTAAAAAATAAAACTAGTTATTTTTATACTAATTTGGGGTCGGGGAATCCGAATCTGAAAGAATTAGGCGGCGGCAAGCAATATTAACTGAATTGAAGGACTTTAAAAAATTTTATACACATACAGGAAAATAGCCATTTTGGAAGCATTTTGATTCCTAGAAAATCAAACTAGTTATTTTTATACTAACTATGGGCCGGGGAATCCGAATCTGAAAGAATTAGGCGGCGGCAAGCAATATTAACTGACTTACACGACTTTAAAATTTTCTATACACACACACATGAAAATAATCATTTCGGAAGTATTTTGACACACTTAGTACAAAGATCATAGAAAATCAAGAAATATACAAAAACATGTGCCGGCAGTGTTACCAGCTCTCAAAAATATTTATCCCTATATCAATATGAAAATAGATAACAGCAGAAAAACATATCTTATAAATCGACCAAGTCTTCTTCGTCCGTCGTATCCTTGTCAAACTCGCTTGTCTCGAAGGGTTCCTGTCGGATACGCGGATCATATAAGAGTCCAGCTAAGCGGTAAAAGTAACATGGTTTGTGCCCCTTTATACCGCCTGCTCGCGTCCCTAACCTAACGCTAAGTTTGTGTAACATGGTTTGTGCCCCTTTATACCGCCTGCTCGCGTCACGGCAAAAAAACATCCCTGTTTTCAAGTAGTTTAGCGGCTACGCTAGGTTTGTGTAACATGGTTTGTGCCCCTTTATACCGCCTGCTCGCGTCACGGCAAAAAAACATCCCTGTTTTCGAGTAGTTTAGCGGCTACGCTAGGTTTGTGTAACATGGTTTGTGCCCCTTTATACCGCCTGCTCGCGTCACGGCAAAAAAACATCCCTGTTTTCGAGTAGTTTAGCGGCTACGCTAGGTTTGTGTAACATGGTTTGTGCCCCTTTATACCACCTGCTCGCGTCACGGCAAAAAAACATCCCTATTTTCGAATAGTTTAGCGGCTACGCTAGGTTTGTGCCCCTTTATACCGCCTGCTCGCGTCACGGCAAAAAAACATCCCTGTTTTCGAGTAGTTTAGCGGCTACGCTAGGTTTGTGTAACATGGTTTGTACCCCTTTATACCGCCTGCTCGCTTCACGGCAAAAAAACATCCCTGTTTTCAAGTGGTTTAGCAGCTACGCCGGGTTTATGTAACATGGTTTGTGATACAAAAGTGAGTAAAATTTATAAAAAATAAGTACTTAAAATATAAACATGTTATTTTACGTTATTAATATTACTGCTTAATGGCAACACTTAATTTTGTGTGGTAAAAACATCTATGTTATCTTGTTTTTCTATGATCTTTGTACTACATGTGTCAAAATACTTCCGAAATGATTATTTTCTTGTGTGTGTGTATAGAAAATTTTAAAGTCGTTTAATTCAGTTAATATTGCTTGCCGCCGCCTAATTCTTTCAGATTCGGATTCCCCGGCCCATAGTTAGTATAAAAATAACTAGTTTGATTTTCTAGGAATCAAAATGCTTCCAAAATGGCTATTTTCCTGTATGTGTATAAAAAAATTTAAAGTCGTGTAATTCAGTTAATATTACTTGCCGCCGCCTAATTCTTTCAGATTCGGATTCCCCGACCCCAAATTAGTATAAAAATAACTAGTTTTATTTTTTAGGAATTTAGCCCAAACACCGAACTTTAGCCAATTCGATTTGTTAATCTGATTTTTTGTAGGTTTTGCAAAGTTACGAACTGACATTCAGTACAACTATGAGTAAATTTAAAACGCACAGAGAAAACAAATGAGTGAAAATAGTAATATAATTTGTTTGATATAATTCTACTTTTAAATCCGATTAAATTCTTTTAATTCCTAATTAACGAAGTATCGCATCTACATAAGCACACACTTCACCATCTTCGATCACACTTCTGCCTTGGATTGTAATGCTGGCGAAACTTAGGCTAAAGAAGGAGGTAGCGCAACACGGCGTAGTACCCCAAAAATAAATCACTATAATGTCTTGTTACTGTCTTGTCAGGAACATGAAATTAAGTATTGAAATTCGTGGGGTATTCAACATCGAAATAATACTGTTAGGACTGTGGTTTCAAAAAATTTCAACAATTCATAAAAATTTTAATTTTCACGTTTTGGGTAAGTTCTATTCAAGTTCAGTTACAGGTCAGTTACATTATAAACATTTTTAATGTAACTGGCCTGCAAATGAACTAGAATATTAACAGAACGTGTAAATGAACATAATAATTGTACGAATTGATCAATTTTTTTGATTATTATTTAGCACAAAGGGTAACAATTATTATAAGCAATAATTATCAGCCTGAAACACTCATCCACATTGAAAAAATCTTCCGAGAAAAGATACATGCCGGCCAATGGGACTTGAACCCGTGTCCTTCTGATTGCCGATCAGGTGCTCTACCACTGAGCTATGTCGGATTATCTAATACCCGCCAAATAATTCAACATATACTAGTGTTTCATTCAACAATTACTGCTTATTACATTTTTCCACCAGAAATTTTTTGAAACAACCCACCCTTAAATAAACGAATTGAATCTCTAATAATTCTTCTTTCGGATAATTTTAATAAATTTGGCGAATAATGAAGGTTGCCGTAATCTGGGCATTATATAAGAACACCTAATACAACTTCACCCAAAAACTCTAATAATCACGAATCTCACTAAAACTAACATACTGGTTTTGAAATTAAGATTCACTTTAGCATCCCAACAATTATGTTGATATTCATTTATCTCTTTTATTAAACGAGAAACAACAAACACGTTTACTAGCCCAGTCTGCATAACATGTAAATGCCAGGAATGCATAACAAGTTACCAGATGATAGAACATGGAACAACTAACGTGTTACCAGAAGATTGCATTACGAGTATGCAGTTAAAAACAGAGGTTTATGAATTTCAATGGCTTGTGCAGATGACATTTAAACGCGTGGGCGACGTGTTATCCATTCGTCAAGCAATATTAAAGATATATTAATGCAATGTTGAAGCGATATTGGTAGATATTGATTTCAGCACATTGTTCCGTTTAAAAATATCAATATGATTAATTTCATTCAATCGTTAAGGTCAATTAAATCAGCTTTTCTTTAATTGTGTTTTTTAATGATTCATATTATTTGACCGGAACATGATATTATTAGTGATAGGCAATTCAGCATATTTATTTCTAAGTGATCAATTTTTTTACAATCTTTTGAAATTTTAAATGTATTTACAATGCATTAGTAGGTACGTAATGTAAATAATCTTGCGAAATTTTAACTTCTTTTTTTTTTTTATTAAACATGATGATGCAATTAATTACATGTTATTATACAATAAATAAAGTTTTTTTTAAATACATTACAGTTAAACAAGCGGAGAAAACGCATGTGAACCTTAATTTAACCAAAAACGTTATATTTTTTTTTATATATATAAAACAAATAATAGATAAGAAATGTAATAGAAAAAAGAAGAGGAGATATAGAAGGAGATAGAAAAAAGAAAAAGGATATCTAGTATTATGATTGAGTTGTATTATGTAGTATTATCAGATGTAATGATTGTAATAAGCTATTTATAGTGTAAAAAAATTAAACAATACAACTTTGTATAAACCACTTATATAATGCGTAAATCCTACCGGTTTCGGAACAAACGTTCCTTCTTCAGGGAACATTGTTCGAAACTGTCAAATTAGTATAAGCTTTCCCTGAAGAAGGAACGTTTGTTCCGAAACCGGTAGGATTTACGCATTATATAAGTGGTTTATACAAAGTTGTATTGTTTCATTTTTCTATAATGGATAACCACAAAGTGATAGCTACATTCAAAAATATTTATTGTGTTTTTATTGAACTTTAAATTTTTTTGTAATTTGTTTTCAATCTTAATTTAACTGGTAATTGGTTAAACCATTTAACTCCAATATATTTGTAGAATTGTTGGGCTGTGGTGGTGTTACAGCTTGGGACAGTCATAGAACCAAGAATATTATTCGGTCTACTGCTGTTCGAAAAAAGAGTTAAGCTCTCATTGTTGAAACAATCTTTGTGTAGGTATTTGTAAAAGCGTATTTTTTTAATAAGTAATTTGAAGCAAAGGGATTTTAAATCCTTGTAATAATTTATGGTGGGGTAATCACAATTCCGAAGACCTTTACACCATTCAACGCTTTGAAATTTAATTTTCCCATAGGAACAAATGATCCAAGATTTATATCAAATTTATGGTTGTAACAGATCAACTATTTTGGTATTAAGTCACCTACATTCAGTATTTTTTTTTGCAATTATTCAAGATATTTGAAACTCGAGGAAAGCACGCTAGTAACGATAATGTAATATTATAAAAATATTCAATAATTACGCGGAAATTAAATTTAAAAAGTACACGGTTAAAAACGGTAACCGCATAAAAATATAATTTTAAATTTTCATGCGATAAAATTGCATCCGCCAGCAATCTGTCCACGCACCCCCCCAGCCCGACCAGCGGATAGGCGTCGGGCGTCGCGGCGCTCACCGGGCGTCGGGCGAGAAGGGGTGTGAGTGGGGGCGGCGGCGGCGAAAAGCGATTTAAAGTGTAATGGCTTTCCCGCCGGTGCGGTACACTTTAATTATAAACAGATGTACACTTCCGCACCCCACCGACGAATAAACTCTGGTTTTACAAGGATTGGATTATATAACTGCACAAAATCTAGGATGAATATTAATATTAAGTAGGTACACTTCCAAGAGTCTCAACTGCTCCTCACTCTCTGGAGCCAGGGGAACTATGGCATCCTCAATTAGAAATGTTGCGAGGCTGAATGTGGCGGAGAGGGAAAGGCGATGGGAAGAGGAAGATAGGGTTATTCATGTTTGGTCGCCAAACACTGCTAGAGCCATTTCAAGCAACATTTCGATTCTGAATGGTGGTTTATCACTAGGCGGCCTCCAAAGTCGAGGGGTAAGACTCTCGGCAAGCGATCCGGAGGTCGCGGGTTCAAATTACAGCATGAACAAATAGATTTTACTTGATTGCTTTGTGTTATTTCGCAATTTAATCATTTAAAAACAATATTTGGGGGCATGTTTCAGAGCAGAAGATACGCTCAGTGTAAATTCACCATTCAGAATTGAAACGTTGCTTGAAATGGTTTTAGTCATATTCGGTGACCAGATAACGGCCAGGAACTTCCCCATCTTCCCCCCCCACAACCTTCAGCCTCACAATTCACCGAAATTGGGGATGCCATAATCTCGCTGGCTCTAGGCGGTTGGGATCAGTTGGGACCCTTCTGCGGTATTCATATTAAAAATGGCGATTCTGAGAGTGTCTGCGTAAGACAGTAATTATACAATACTCGATTGAACGCAATTTGAGATGGTGGTAAATAGTAATGCACCGACAATTCGCATAACCAGTCAGACGTCACCTCATAATACCCCATCGAACATTCTAAACAATCCATCACAATTATACAAGTTAATCCTAGAATATATTATGTAACTTTTCATTTTTCATACATTTTCCTCTGGTCGGTTTATTTAAATTTATTTCTAATAATACTACATATAAGTCATGTGACGTCTGCAGTGGAAACGGGTATGGAGAGGCTAGTTGGTCGGGGGAATTTAAGTTGTTAATAATGTTTGTTAATTAAAAATTTACTAGCTGACTCGGCCACACATTGCTGTAGCTAACGGAACACAACGCCATCTACTGGATGGTTACCTAATCTTTTAACTCACACCGCCATCTTTGATTTGCATACAAATCGCCCGCTTGCCAGCCCGCTTGTCCACCACATACAGACATTTTCCTTTAATTATATATTTCAACCAATTAATACAAAATTTTGACAAATTATATACCTAAACCTTCGTCATGAATCACTCTATCTATTGGTGAAAACCGCATGAAATCAGTTTTCTGTAGTTTTTAGTTTATCACGAACAGATAGACCAGGGGGGCGTAGAGAAATGTCAGGGAGGGCGTAATAGGTTTTAACCTCAGCTCTAGCAAAGACTGAACCCAGAAACGACCAACTGGTAGAGAGCATGCAAGCTCAAGTATCTCATCAGTACTTTAAAAGTTTTTATTTATTTGTTCTAAAATGACTTTGAAAGTTGTTGGTCGTTATCTAATTATAAAAATATAAGTTAAAAAAATAAAAAAATAATAATAGAATAATATGTAAAATTAAAAGAAAACTAAGAAATGTAAATGTGAAAGTACTTAATGAATAAAAGTGTACCTACTCTTCTATTAAAGATCGATAATAAATAAATATATTGTATCTGAATAGTACCTATTTTAAATTCAAATAAATAATTAGGTATTATAAAAAAAAATGTGTTTCTTAATTTTGTTGAAGCATAATTAAGGGGTCGTCCATTAATCACGTGATGTTTTTAGCAACTTTTTAACCCCCTCCCCCCTGGTGATATGTGGTGAGATTTTAAACTACCCCCCCCCCTCCATACAAAAATTCACGTGTATTTTTTTAGTACAAAGAATATTGAAATTTTCGGAATATTATATTTAAATGTAGGTATAATAAATACATGTGATTTCTCATTATACCCCCCCCCCTTGTGATATTTTTTGATTTTTTCCGAACCCCCCCCCCCACTTTTGAGCCTCACGTGATTAATGGACGACCCCTAAGGGGGGCATGAAAATATTCTTTTTGGTTCGGGGAGGCTCGGCGAAATAAAGGTTGGGAAACCCTGAGATAGACAGACGCGGCGGAGGACTTTAATTTATAATATGTAGAGATATCTACATTAAAGGTATTATTATTATTATTTTTATGTAGCTTGACAGTTATATGTAATAAATGTAGATGCCTACCTAAGTCTACGTTAATGAAGTTCAAGGTTGAACATACAGTAAACAATATATTTGTGTAGGTATTATAAATTTATTATCCCTTCGTAAAATTATAAAGTAATTAATAAAATCTCTTGTGTATTTAGAGAGACGTGAAGCGAAAAATAGGTTCCACCTCTAATAGATCTCCAACGCTCCCAACGCTCAACACCACCACCGGTCTACGCGCAGTGGAACACGTTTCGACAATATATGAGTACTCTAGTTGTGTAGCTCCATGCTTCGGAGTAGTATAAAAATGTTTAATGTTTTTGATAAAGAATGGCACAATTAAACAAAAACATAAATCGTAATCAGTAATCTTATTTCGTGGAAAGTTTCCTTTAGAGTTAGTTCATCATTTATTAATGAAGGGTTTTGCAAGGCCAGCAGAGGGTGTGGGGTAGAAACGTCATTTCCAGACGGGAAATCGTTGAGAAAATATGATAGATTTTTCATAAACACGAGATCAAAGATGGCAACAGCGAAAGGAAACCCTTACTTAGTTTAAAATGCTAACACAGCGGCTCACGCTGACGGTGCAGATATTAAAATGGCAGAAAAGTTACGTAAGAGAAGATCATAATTCATCCAGTCTGTTTACGGTTACTCCGATTCGTTTTGTGTTATTAAATAATAGTGAGTTCAGTTAATATGTAGCAAATTAATCTTTCAAGATGCCAAATCATGCTTCGATAGCCATTTAAAAATCCCTCAGTAGGGCATAGATTTTTTAATGTAAATAGCTTTATCATTATATTTTTGTTTAAATGTTTACAATTATATTTTTGTTTGCAATTCATTGTAAAAAATCAGCCTAAATTCCTAAGATATTAACTACAAGCTCGATCTACCTACAGAAACAATAAATTACAACCACTTGACGACAGAATTAAAATTATTAAAACTCTTAGACAGAAAGACTTACTCCGATTTGACTTATATTTTTAAGATTGTTAAAAAAAAGTTACATCTTTTATAGCTGCGTGTGGCGATGCTCAACAAGAACTACTCTATCTAAAATTATTTTTAATTGTACAACAATACAAGAATTGAGTCCTTTAGATACTCGCTTGTACCTAGATTGCGAGCAGCTGGCAATACTTTCTCAAAAATAGTAGATGTGTTCAACTGCAAAGAATATAATTAAAAGAAGGCTGTAATAACATATCTCAGTAATAATAATCAATGTTAGCATCATACCTAATACCTATTATTTGGGAGGCGAGAATGGGTACCGCCGCCCCGGAACCTTTATTGGATAACCAACACCTCTGCCATAGGTCACCCCAAGTGGTTCGCTACGTTTTGTGACTTTGCAGGGTTGCCCGGGTTCATGGGGTGAGGTTTGTCTAGGTCTTGGAGGCGGATGACCAGGACACACTGAACCCCAGATTCCTACCCACCCCTTAAACCCTTTTCCTTCCCAGAACTCTCCTCTCTTTCCTTTCCTTAAAACCCTCCACACAGCATCCCCAACGATGACATAGGTCCTGAGGGAAATTATTTTCCTCAGGGCCTCCTGTGTGGAGCTCATGTAAAAAAAAAAATACCTACTTTTCTTCTGCAAGGATTCTATATAATTTAATTAGCATATTTTACCTCATGATTACTGTTCTGCAAAATTATTATGTATCTCAGATGTTTGTAGAAGCCCGAATAAATAAATAAATATTCATAATAAACAGAAGTACAGATGAAAACTTATTAGAAATATGGAAATGTATTAGAAATAAAAAATCTATAGAAATATGTAAGCAGTCGGCACCTTCCTACCTACCTACACGTGCACTTTATGTATATAAAATGCAGGAAACTGTATTAAAACGAGAATTGAAAAATAATGTTCATTTGACCCTAAAAACTTAATTTTCAAGTTTCATCTAATAAAATCAAGTCTTGTCAAGTCAAATCGAGTTTCATCAAATGAAATCAAGTTTTATCAAATGATATGACATCGTCTAGTGAGGCGGGGAATATACTTACTTTATCATACGTAACTCAAGAAAGAAAGAAATTAAAATAGTTTTATCAAAAATGAAAACCAATTTTTATCAAACGACATCAAGCTTTATCAATATTTATAGTAAATATAAAATATTGAAACACCGAAATAAATTATGTACCTGGGTATAACTATATGTAACATCTAGACAATACACACAATTATTATTTAAGCTCCCATGGACAATTAAATTATGATCAAGTTTTATCAAAAATGAAATCAATTCTTATCAAACGACGAAAAGATATCAAGTTTTATCAAATGACATCAAGCTTTATCAATATTTATAGTAAATATAAAATATTGAAACACCGAAATAAATTATGTACCTGGGTATAACTATATGTAACAACTAGACATTACACACAATTATTATTTAAGCTCCCACGGACGATCCGCGATGTGATAAGATGCAAAATGCAGCCTGATTAAATAAATTATAAAGAGAATATGCGATTGGTCACCAGGTGAACAGCAAATTGCTTACTTCACTTAGTCACAAGGTTAAGGAAGAGAATGTCACTGATTTTTAATTAGTATACAATACACTTATGTATTCATATTATTGGCTTATCTTGACGGTTTCGTCCGATATTTAAAAAGGCACCTATTATTTGGAATCTTTTATGTTATTGAAGGATAAGAAAAAACACCGTTTAATTTTGTTTAAAATTAACCATAAATTAACTTTTTTTAAACATTAACTGCACACATGAGTCCCTGAAGAAAATAATTTCCCTCATGGCCTATGTCATTTTTGTGGATGCTATGTGAAGGCCTCTGGATTTTGTTTTTTTAATATAACTATGATGTTTTTTTTAAATATAATATAGATATCGACCACTAGCGTGTCGGTACGTTTTATTTTTTTGAAAAGTTACTTCTTGTATGAGTTCAAACCCTCCAAAAATCGTTAAAGTTGCCTTGTTAGAACGCCATCAACAGATATCCAGTATATAAACTAGACAACGTATTTAAAAAAAAAGCAAAACGTACCAACAACATATATTTAGGTTTTGGAGGAGATAAATGGAGAATACAAAACCTCGATTTTGATTTTATTTAGGTATTATGAGCCTGAGGTGCAGTTGTCCCTTTCGCTCTATTCGCGGGAGTAAGAGTGGTTTGGTAAAATACCTATTGTTCGAATTTCTTGGCCTCCGGGTTTCCTCTTAAGTATAGTCTATGGTTGAACGGTTGGTTGATCATCACACACGAAAGTTTGTGGTTTCATCTAATATGAATTCAGCAATTTAGGAATACGTGCGGTGTTAAAAAAGTTTAACTATTTTTAAAATAACCAATTACCTACCCCCAAAGAGAAAACTCTTTTATGTAAAGTTTGACATGGGTAATTTTGCAGCTGTTATAGATATTAGGGTTGACATTGCAAAATAAAATCTTAAAAAAATAATTATTATCACCCATATTAATGTGTTATTTTTATGTGCCACCCCACAAGAGCGGCGCTGCCCGTATTATGTGCAGACAGAACTATATCGCCAACTGGAAGTGAGGCAGGTCAAGGAGGGGACTGTGGGAAAAATTTGGGTAGATTTGATGCCGGTAGCTATTTCTCAGTGACGTTTACGCTGCTAGTTCTCACACGTGTTATCCCTTTTTGAAGGGTTGTTTCGTAAGAACATCACTGTAGGAAGGGTAGTATGCACACATGATGTAATCCATGTACCCGAAGGATTTTAACCAGCGATTCCTGAGCATATACTTTTTTTTTTCAATTAAAAACAATTAAAAATATTTTTCCATCCCACGTCACTACTCAGTATTCGGGAATAGCCCAACAGCGGGTCACTTGATAAGCGCTTCGTCTCGTTCTAGCTGCACGGTGACACACGAAACAGCGCGCGTATCAAACGCGATCCGATCGCGACGTGTAGGAGTGGAATCAGTGGCGACGTGTGATTGAAAAATGTATTTTTTGTTTTTATTAGAAATAATATCATAGGACAGCAAAACGACATCTACTTTTGATACTCCAAATATGCCCACTCTGTTACACCCTGTATGCATAATACATTTCCACCATTACACACGATCACGGCTCTTAAGGCTCTTGACTCGCAAACCGAAGGTCGCGGGATCGAATCCTGATTTGTGTTATTTCAAAATTAATTAATTAAAAATAATGTATGGTATATTTGCGGGACGTTTCAGAGTGGAAGTTACTCTCAGTATCGCCCTGATGTAAGACCACCATTCAGAATTGAAACGTGGCTTGAAATGGCGTTAGCCGTGTTTGGTGATCAAATCTGAATAGCCAGGCGCTTCCCCACTTTCCTCTTCCCCATCTCCTACCCCTCTCCACTACATTTAGCCTCACAACATATCCCAAATCTCTAATCTCTATGCGATAGTCCCCCTGGCTTCAGACGGGAGCAGCTGGGACTTTTGTGAGGTATTCATATAAAAAAAACAGGATGTTGTTTTGGTCTACTCCAATTGAGCGACCTATATATCTATGGCGTCTTTATTCTTCTGGTCGCCTGCAAAGCTACATGTGTCAATCTATAGTTATTTTTACACCACATACGAGTATATAAAAAAATAAAAATTACATTGATGTTTTCGACAAGATTCTGTTCAAGTTCTGATGTCGTTCATGACAGTCTGCTATCGTGTTCACGTCTATAAACGTTGTAAAATGTAATACTACTTTCATTGTGCGTACATGACGTTGCGGTTGACATAAATATAATCATTGGTGGGTATTTCTGACGTAGGTAGGTAATATTACCTGCGTATGGCTTAATAATGGTTGACAGTCGTGTCGTGTCTACAAGGTAACATGAGAACTGAACGAACAATGCGTGGAAAGGCTGTGAACTGCGAGAGATTTACCTTGTAACGAGGATATATTCAAACACACTTGTTACTTGTGAGGGAAGACTGTACAATTAAGAGAAGCATTTTAAACGTCCATTCAAAATGTACCCGTGTAAAATCATCAGAGGCTATTTTTCAGTGTTTTAGAGATTTCGATTTAAAAATAATGAACCAAAAATTATTTGAGATTTTCACGACGAAAAACATTATCATGATTTGTTTTTGGGGTATTATGCCGTTTTGCGATACCTTCTTGATCCAACGCTTTGGACAGCGTTACAGTGTCCGAAACCTTGGATGAAAAATAAAGACATCATGATAATTATGAGTATTATTATATTTTTTTTACATTTTTCAAATTTCATTACTCTGGAGCTCACCGTTTGAAAAAAGATTTATCTAATGACTCAGATAAGATTTTTTTGTTTATCTAACACATTATCAGTGTTTATTTTGTGTATACGGTTATAAATGACAATATATAGTAATATAATAATTTGGGAGGCGGTTATGGGTACCGCAACCACGGAAACCATTTGTTAGTTAACCAAAACTCCTGCCATAGGTCACCCCAAGTGGTTCGCTACGTTTGGTCACTGAGCTGGGGTTTCCGGTTCAGGGGGTTTTCATGAGTCTGGGTCTAGTCTAGTCCTTGGCGGCGTTTGCGTTTGCTCACCTAGTGGTTGAGCCAAATCAATTTCACCAATTTGAAAAATGGTTGAGGAAGACCTTTTGAAATCTCCAGCCAGACTCACCCGAATTGTAATTATAAACGAGCCAGCGCCAGCGCCTTGCACCGCAGTTGAAGGGATGGATTCATAAGTCCGTCACTATTGGACACATCGACCCTCAGATTCATACCCATCTTTCATACCCTTCCTTCCCAGAACTTTTCTTCTCCTTTCTTTTCCTAAAAAGACCCTCCACAAAGGATCTCCAAAGATGAATTAGGCCCTGAAGAATTTTTTCTCAGGGTCTCACGTGTGGAGCTAATTAAAAAAATAAAAAGATACTCATTTGTCACTCATTTAATAAAATACCTTCCACGATTTATAGCTTTTAATACAGGCTTTCCCATAAATAAATAGTTCTTATTGATATTCTATGAAATAATTCACGGTGAAGTTTCATAAAATGCGATAAAATTTAAAACAATATTACACGGTAATTTCACTTTCTTTCGTTCAGATATAATTCTTATTTCGTAATGCACAAATTGCTCCAAAGGGTCATTGTAAAACCCGCCACTTGCAAATATACTTGCAATAAATAACTGATTTTATCGCCTTTTGTATAAAGAAACACTAGGCGGTAATTGGAAAGAAAAGCGCATCATTTAACAATGCAACGGAAGTGATACTTCGCTTGCATCAAGTGGAAGTTACCTAACTCTTTTACATAAACTGAGTTGCATTCGTGTCATCGCGAAAACTCTAGCCAATCGCGTGGAAGTATTATTGATGTATCGTTATTCATTGTAAATACGTATTAATTACACCCATATAAATTTAAAGAAAGCAACTCTGTAGTAAGCATCGAAAAACTTTCTAGTTAGCTTATTAACTTAAAAACTCTCTTATTAACTTTAAAAATCTCTCCAACTAGGATTATATTCTTACAACAAAAATGTTGTTAGTACAGTTTTGAGGAGTCTCAACCGATGTCAGTTTTTTTTTCATTAGCTCCACATGGGAGAATAATTCCCATCGGTGCCTATGTCATCTTTGGGGGCGAGGTGCGGAGGGTCTTTTGAGAAAAGGAAAGAGATGAAGTTCTGGAAGGAAAAAGTATGAGGGGTTGGTAGGAATCTGGGAGTCAGTGATTCCAAGAGCTATGAATCCAACCCTACCAACGCGGTGCAAGGCGATGTTCCGAGAGAGTCCTGCTGGAGAGATCAAAAGGTGTCCCTCAACCAATCTCTCCCGATCCGGCTTACCACTCAGTTGGTGATGCAACGCCAAACCCGGACCAACCTCACCTCATGAACCCGGGCACCCCTTCTAAATCACCGTCATCACTCACTCAGATCTGTGGCAGGGGTAATGGTTAACCGTTCCAGGGTCGGCGGTACCCATACCCGTAGGGCGTCAGAAGAGTGGCGACTGTCGCCGTTCGTGTCTTATGCGCTAAACATCGAAACAAACAGATGTTAAGTGCACTCGTACTAGGGCTTCCAATCCCGGAATACCGAGATCTCGGTATTGCGGGATCCCGCGCCATTTTCCAATCCCGCGTGATGCGGGAGTACGGGCGCGGGATCCACGGGATTTGCGGGACTGAAAAAAGTTTAAAAAGTGGTTTTTTTGGTTGATTTTTTAATTTTCTTTGTGTATTTTTTGAAGAAGATTTGTTTTGTTTTAATTTATTTTTTATTCAGTATTTGTTACTGTTTTTTGTGAAGAAAAAACGGTGTAATTTGATTGATCTCATACTAATAGTAATACGTAAATAAATGTGGAGTTAGTTGATTAAATCACTCTTTTTGTGTGATAAATGAATGGTTTAATTTGATTGATCTCTACTAATAGTAATAATTTAATACATGTGTAGTTAGTTGATTAATTCTTTCGTTTTTTGTTACAAATAAACGGTGTAATTTGATTGATCTCATATTAATAGTATCTAAAATGTAAGTAAATAAATGTGGAGTTGATTAATTCATTGTTTTATTTGCCTTATATAAATGTGAATATTTTCAATATGCGGGATCCCGCAAATACCGAGATCCCGCGGGATTGAAAATTCGTAGTACCGCAAATACCGACATTGAATTCAGGCTGCGGGATTGGAAGCTCTAACTCGTACATATTCATTAAACCTCACGAATACGTAAATAAAGAAACTCGTAATTTCTACAAAACTCGATCTTTATTGGGAACACATATCAAGTAATCTCAATCACTGGGATTGAATAACACACACTGCAACGATTTGATGGGTAGGTACTGCCCCGTCGGCCCTCAGCAGGAAACCGCGTTAAAGAGAATTGACTAGTGCTGAACATTATCATTTGCATATAAGTTAACCAGCTTTTCTCTATTCTCTAAACTACACATCTGTCCAGATTCCTGATGATGGCCACTACGAGGCTATCCAAAACGTTGACTAAAGAAAAGAAGAACAAGGTAAATCGGTGTACATGGCGTTAATTGCGACGCAGGATCGTGGAAAGTGCAGGTGTCCGGTGATAGGTAAATTTCCGGGAATTAAATTTTGGGGAATATTGCGGGAATTTTTCATCTAAATAGTGAAATTTCCATAAGAAGGAATCATAAAAATAAATTTCATGTTATTTACTGCACTGCTGTACTACTACACTGCAATAATATGCAGGAATGCCATTTGAATTATGAATTTTACTCACCTGAAAAACAATTTCATTACCTTATTATTACCAATTAGTTTTACCCTAGTTCACATTGAAAGCTCAAACTTTGTCATTTTTGGAGATCGAAAAGCGAATTTATACTAGGCCAGAGAATATTCTGCCTGCTTGATCATAGATTTTAAAGCGAAGTTACATAGGGTTACGTTTTCCAAAACTACATAAGTTTAGCGTTAACATTTTTTTCACAAGT
Source organism: Limnephilus rhombicus (assembly GCA_929108145.2). Classification (NCBI taxonomy): domain Eukaryota; kingdom Metazoa; phylum Arthropoda; class Insecta; order Trichoptera; family Limnephilidae; genus Limnephilus; species Limnephilus rhombicus. The sequence goes on from OV815279.1 coordinate 40,757,443, forward strand.
TCGATTTGAACAAGAAAGTTTGAAAAATTGATAACATACGAATTTAATCATCTTTACAATTTCCCTTCACTTAAATGATTGCGTTGTAACGGACATATTAAACGACATTAACCGCAGGCTAGTAATTATAAGAAACGTACGTCCAACGTCACTATTAAATAATATCATAATTTGAATCCACGAGCGCCCAGGGAAATCATTAAAGCTTTAAAAACGTCAAACAGACATTCAAAAGTCAATAAATTTGCATATCAGACAAATTATAGAAATTTCGCATACAAAACAAATGCTGTGAAAGGGAAGAAAAGAACCTACTTGATATTTTTCAGGCAGAATAATTGTACCTACCTACAACGGAAAGAAGTGGTGGATGCTTGCAGTATCGCCCTGGTGAAAGACCAACATTCACAATCGAAATGTTGTTGCTTGAAATGGATTTAGTCGTGTTTGGTGATCGGATCTGAATAGCCATCTCCTTCTCCCCCCCATCACTTTTAGCCTCATAACGTGCCCTAATTGGGGATGCCATAGTTTCATTGGCTGGTTATTAGGTATTGGGACTCTGAGTGGAATACTCACATAAAAAAGTTATATGTTTAGATTAGGAAAGAATGGTGGTCTCTTACCAGGGCGATACTGAGAGTATCTATCGTGATGATTTATAGCAAAACCAGTAAAATGTAAACAAATAACATCGCTTTACCTATGAATGTTTAGTTAATGAGATGTTCCACGTTATTTTAAAAATAGCGTTACTTTAAAAATAATAAAAAAAAATCTATTAAAATAGCCTAATACCTGAAGATTCTGTATATTGACCTCGTGGCGTCACTCTGTATTAATTAATAATAACGTTACTGAATTATAAATTAATATTCTCGTCAATGCCAAACCAATCAAATAGTTGTGTCAAATGCCACAAGTCGTGTCGGAAGCGACCACATGAAAAGTCACCGAAATATCAGTCCATCTTCCGGAGTAAGGAACCATCAATCATAATGCGATGTTAAAATGCGTCATACTCGTGCATTGATTAAAAGGTAAATAATAAATTAAATAACTTTGTTAAACAGATCACAAACCGATGATCTCGTAATGTTGAGTTGAAACTTGTAAGATTCTAGATCCAGCTGGTTGCTGGAGACTCTTGTTATTTGACGAATCATTATAATTTTATTTTTATTTTTTTACTAAATCTATAATATAAAAATGAATCGCTGAATGTGTTGCTAAGCGCATAACTTTCGAACGAGTGCACCAAATTGGATAATTCTTTTTTTGTGTGTTCGTTATTGTCAGGACAAGGTTTTTATAAAACTTCAGGTGAGCTCTGGCATTATGAAATTTGTATAAAAAAATTGCTTTTGGTGGCACGCGAGGAAGCGGCTATTGCTACGGAAAGCGGTAGAGAGGGAGAGATGGGAGAGGGGCCCCAGGGAGGGGAGGTGAACCTGGGAGGGGGAGGGGGACCTGGGAGGGGGGGGGAACTCGGGAGGGGGGTTCGCGGGACGGGGGAAGGCGGGGGGAGTGGAGTGGGGAGAGGGAAGGTGGAGGTGATGGAGTGAGAACGCGAGAGGGGAAGAGGACGCAGGAGAAGAAGGGGAAGCGGAAGGGGAAAGGGACGAATGGGAAAGGACACTCAGGGAGATACAATTTATTTATTAAATGGCATAGCAACGCATGCCGGGACCAGCTAGTATTGTATAATTTTGACATTAGAAAGATATATGTAAAATAAAAATATAAAAATAGATATAAGGTCATTCATTTATTACGTACGACGATTTAGGGGGGAGGGGGGTCGACCATGTCTTATTTTTTCATACAAGGGGGTGGGAGGTAGTCTCGATAGTTCTTACGTAAGATCACAAAAATGTGCAAAGTTAAAATTATACTTTCGCTCGGATGCGTATAGGTAAACGATTTCCAATTCCATGGCAACGGACCCTCGAAACAAACATTAAAACAAACCAAACGTGTATTCATTTTTTCCTTTCGGCATATTCTTATTTTTTCTGATAATCGGGGGGGAGGGGGTCGAAAACTAGCAAAATTTTCTTACCTAATAAATGAATGCCCCCTATAGAATAAATAGTTTTTTAGTTATCTTCTCAATCGTTACTTCCCCACATTCCTCTTCCCTATCTCCTTTCCCTCCCCACTATCTTCAAGCCTCACACTATACCCCAATTGGGTATACCATAGTCCCACTGGCTCCAGACGGGAGCAGTTGGGACTCTTGTGCGGTATTCATGTAAAAAAAAAATCATCCACTAGAGAGATCCTGTGCCGAGGAGAATTAGGTTTTAGTTAATGTCTCTATAGTTCAACTTCAAGGTTTGGGTCGGGTCTTTTCAATAACTTCTACGACAAGGTTTTTTTAATCTAGTTTTTTTTATACTAAATCTAGTTTTAAAGAAAAATCTGATAATTCATAAGGCCGATATTAGCTGGACTTATTTTCTTTGATACTAGGTGGGACTTTGTTGTATTACAGTAAAAAATTCGTAGCTTCTTTGTCCAAAGGTAGAATTGTTAATGATTACTCTTAGGTATATTTAGTTTGTTTATTTGCATTGTTCTGGTTTTATGATTATGTGAGATGTTTGCCTTTATGTCTTTTTTAAGATGATGAACCAGAACATTTTTGTTTGTTTGTGTACTTGGAATGTCGAACTGTTTAAAGATTTCTCTTATTGGCGCCCATGTATGCAACTGAGCTCCATCCAATTTGTGCACACGTGAAGGTGTGCATTTCATGGTACAGTTATGTTATAAACAAGAAGTATTTTCAGAATAAATAAAGTGGACACGAAAAAACATATAAATGATCTGACAATAATTTTAAAATTACTACAGACATTCACACATTACACAATATACTCTAACAGAAAGGTATCATTTTAAGGATCCCCTTTCTTGAAGATACAACGTTTTTTTCTCTATTTATATGTTACTTATTTTACTCTGGGCTTGTTTGTTAGCATTTTTACATCAGCAAATCCGATTTTATTAAATATCGGAGGGAAAAAAATTCAATCATCAATTTCTATTAACATAACGTCGAACTTCGTGTTGAAATCCCTATTTTCCGAGCGGAAACCTCGCAGTTACTAACTGACAGCTAATTTAAACCAGTGCACTGTTCAGAAATTACACCCTGTCATCATAATCAACTAAGTATAATGGTTTTTACTGAGTGGCTATGTTATAAAATATGATTTTATTACAGCAGAAATGTAATATTATGACTCAAATATGATAAATGGGTAATTATTTGCATAATAAAACTCATGGGAATTTTAATATAATACATGCACTAACTTGTACCTGCATAAGTACGATGAATCAAAGAATAACGGTACATTAATTATTTTAGTAATTTTTAATATCAGTGGGTACCTATTACCTAAGCAGTAAACGAACCGTAAATTATAAATAAAATAACAACAAATAAAATAATGAATGGATAATAAGAAAAAATACAGATTTAGTAAATGAGATTAAAAGAATTTGGCATTCTCAGACCATAAAAATATTACCATTTGTCATTTCAGCTACTGGCATTATACCTAGGTCTCTCATTCAAAATTTAGGCATATTAGATTTGTCAAAGAATTTATATATAAAAATTCAAAAATCAGTCATATTAAATACATGTAGGATTACAAAAGATTTTTTAAATATTTATATTGAGGGATCAGTAGGATTTATAGGTCAAATTAGGAATTTGACAGAGCCGAACCCTCTGATATAAAAAATATCTGTAGTCGGTGAATTATTTTCCCATTTGGTCTCTGGTAGGTTGACATGTTGTTCTTGTATTGTTTTGTAATACTTATATAGTGCAATTGCTTAGCGTGGATTGACTAGATGATAATTTGGGAAAGTGTGTGAAAAGGTTAAGTTTTTCCTGTGGGGAAAATTTAACCTGGACATTTAAATCTGGTGCGTAAATAAAGTATACTATAGATTTTTTATACATACATTTTTTTTTCTTTTCATTTTAGGCCTTAATACTCGTGTATTAGGAATACGAAATCAAATTTAATCACATGTTTACACAAAAATGTATTGCCTCCTTTCGGTTTAGAAGGTATCTTACCCATTAATTATATAATCATTAATTATATAATGTACCTGCTGTATTTATATTTTCTTATCTCCATGTGTAATCTTATATTACGTATGCAACCTTTTTATGGAAATTTTAATAAAAACAATATGTAAATACTTAATATAACAACAATACGTATGTGCATGTATGTGTACATATATGCATATATTTTAATCTTATTATATACATACATATCATTGTTGATAAATATCTTTTTAATAAATATAATATGTTATTTACCCGCCTCGGAACAGACTCTGTTTAGGGAGGTGGGTAAAAGAAAACTATGTACATAAATGAAAATAAAATAAATGCCCGGGTTGTCGGCACTGAAATTGATTATCTGTAAAAAACATTAATTTAACAATATTGTTCTTTCAAAACTTAATTATAATTATTGTCTTGTTATTTTAATTACATTTTAATTACAAGTTTTAGAAGACATTTGAAAATAGATGTATTAACTTTGTTTGATATTTGACAAGTTTAAGTATTTCCCCAATAAATGAATACATGAAGGATTTACAACTAACAGTGTCTCTCTCGCAAAAATAAAGTTGGTTGTTTTCGGGTGGAAAAATATAATAAGCAGTGAAATGAATGAAACACTAGTATATATTGAATCATTTGGCGGGTATAAGATAAGCCGCCATAGCTCAATTGGGAGGAGCAGCTGACCGGCAATCAGAAGGGCACGGTTTCAAGTCCCGTTATCGTCATGTATCCTTTCTCGGAAGATTTTTCAATGTGGATAAGTGTTTCAGGCTGATAATTATTGCTTATAATAATTGTTACCCTTTGTGCTATGCATAAAAATCTTGTCTTAAACGTTAGTTTAACAATTAAAAATAATAATTAACTTTGTTTTATACGGGCTGACATTTTCTGTCTGAAATTTACGGTTAGCTCATCGTGGTTTATAGAACCCATCGGATTATCCAATTAAAAATACATAAATCTACTGCATTTAACGGTAGACCAATCAACACTAATGAATCCACTACATTACTGACATGTTTTGGTGGCCTGCTGGAGTGACCGGTGTTCCGCAGCAGTTCACAGTTCAAATATTATGTAAAATTATTTACAAAATATATCGATAGTGGCTCTAATTGCTCGCTTGCACAATTCGGCTTGTACGAGTTAGTGCAAAGCTGCGATGGGACTACTGTTTACACGGCCCTCAATATGCAACTGCATAATAAATTTACATGCTAATGAAGACAATCATTTTACATTGAACAGATATGCATATATATTGGATTTTACTTCCATTGTACACACGGTACAGAAACGTTGCGAATTTACAAGATGTTTATTTTAATTGGGTGTTAGTATTTCTTCAAATATTTTATTTATTGTTTATCATGAGGCCCATGTTGAAAGAAGCAAAATTTAATAAGGATATTACATCGATATAAGTATAATATAACTTGATCGATGGTATAAGGATTTTTTAATGTTGGCACCATTCAAGAATTCAGTGGAATATAAAATTATTTCCAATTGTTATTTTTTTAAAGGATTTTTTTTTTACATGAGCTCCACACAGGAGGCCCTGAGGAAAATAATTTCCCTGAGGGCCTGTGTCATCTTTGGGGATGCTGTGTGGAGGGTTTTTTAGGGAAAGGAAGGAGAGGAGGGTTCTGGGAAGGAAAAGGGTTTAAGGGGTGGGTAGGAATCTGGGGTTCAGTGTCTCCTGGTCATCAGACCTAAACACACCTCATCCCATGAACCCGGGCACCCCTGCTAAATCACCAAACGTAGCGAACCACTTGGGGTGACCTATGGCAGAGGTGTTGGTTATCCAATAAAGATTCCCAGGGCGGCGGTACCCATTCCCGCCTCCAAAATTGAAGTTGATGTTGGGAATTTAGCGAGGTTCATGTTATCATCGATGTCTGTGCATAATCTAGGTGCTACGGCTTCTTTTTTTGAAGAAAATATGTATTTTAAATCGGTATTGATTTTTTTTCAAATATTTCTGGCTTTCACCCTTCAAGAGCGTTCTAGGCCTTCATTTCAAATTATAGAGAGAGGAGAGGTGAATTTATATAGTAATTTTATTCAAATGGGCAAATTTCAAAATTATATGGAAGATTAGAGTCGATGTCAGACTTAGAAAGGATAAGATGTTGATTGGGTGAGAGGATATTTTAAATAAGGCTTGATAGAAGAGAGGATATTTGTTTAGGGAGGGCTAACCAAATCATATATGATCTAAAATTCCCACTTCTAGACCACAGAAAGATATTAGGAATATAAAATACGTTCAGAGATCGAAGCTACAAGCAAAAATGTAGTTCTTAGTCGAAGTAAGATACAGTTAAAATGTAAGCAGAAGGTCCTGGGTTCGAGTCCCAGAGGTGCCAATATCTTTTTCTGATTTTTCAGTCTCCAGATTTTCGATTGAGTTTCGCTAATATTGTCTTCATTTGATTAAATATTACAATTTGAGGTTTTAATCATAAAGTTTAAAATAAAAATAAATAAAAATTTATGTGTTCCCAGTCTGTCCTATATCGTCACGAATGTGGGTAATAGGCATACAAATCGCTTGACAAACGGAGCTTAGAGGTCTAGATTTAAAGCGCAAAACAGTTTTTTTTAAAATTTATTTTGTGAATAAATTTATAAGAAACATTGACCTAGTATATCTGAAGATAAGAAAGAAAAAAGTTAAGCAAAGCAAACTGTCGCAGATAATGTCTGCCATAATATCGTATTTCTAAAAGTTGTTTCTTTTATTCTACTTTATACAAACTTGTTCATAAATTCTCACATATTATTATGCAGCCTATAAAAGCCTACCAGTTAAGTATAAATGCAACTATGATAATACACACTTGATAGAACACAACATGCTGTATGATAGTACCCACACATGTGTAGTTGGTTGTGTATGTAGGTAGTCCCAGTAATATGTTACAAAATCGCCGTAATGATATTTTTATAAGGCGGACAGACCGGGCCGGTTGAGTTGAATGAGAGAAAGTGATAAATACCCGCCTTACCTACTCTGTACAGACTCACGCACGGCCCACGGATCAACCAGTATAAGCTCTAAGCAGTTGTCTGAGGAGTGACCATGATTCGAGATAATATGTGACTAAAGTGGGTTATTCTATAAAAGTATTAGGAATATATTAGTTTTTTTTCTTCATTTTATTTTATTTGGACTACTGTCCAATTACACTAATATCTATCGTTATTAGGTTGTCGGTGCATGGGTGCGTGGTGAAGTGTCGTGACATTTTTCTACATAATTCGTAAAATTGTTAAAGTTCAATGAACTTTTAATTTTCAAAATTGGAACTGAAGTATAAATCATATCAGACGGTCTCCGTGGTCGAGGGGTAAGGCTCTCGCAAAGAAACAGCCGAACCGATATTAACAAGGAATAAATAGGAAATCGATGTGCTGGCAACACCAGCGGATCTGTCTACGAATTTACAATCCGAAACGTCAAACACCAATCAATTACGTAAAAATATTAATAAATTGGCAAATTTAACTAACCGAAATATGCATTGGCAATTTTCATTTGCTTTTTGACACTAAACGGGAGTTAATTAGTTAAAGAGGTCTTTAGTCAAATTTGAACCGTTTTCGTTTCTCAAAGATCGAACGGAATAAATTGATTGCGTCTTAGACGCATTATGTAAGTCTAAGGATTGTTGACAGTTAACCGAAACTTATGCGATACTATGGAAGCCGCGCTAAAATTTATCAATCGTGCGTCGGTCGGAATATCTATTAACAATCATTGACCGTGCTCGCTAATATTGATAACTGACCACAGACGACGGATTTGGTCAATATCTTATTGATATAGGTTTTATCGATCGTCCATGCTAGACCTGGCCTTTTAATGTTTGCATAATACATTAAGTTGCATTTTTTTTAATAACAACGCTGAATGTATTGCTTTTATCCCAATCGGAGTAAAAAGGGTTCTGTATTTTTTTTTCATCCAATTGTGGCACATCTATCATAAAATTTTAGGAAAATGTCATTGGTACTCAGCACTCAGTGCTAACGTGGCATAAAATTTCCTCATTTTTTAAGTGAAACTTCCTTAGCCCCGTTAGAATGATTTGAAATTCGGATGAAACGGAAATGACGCACTACGGCACCTGCAAAGCAAAAAACTGCACTTAAGGCTTCCTACTGGTTGAGAAATAAAACGGAAACGACGATAGGCCTGCCCTCATTGTCCGCTTTGTTTTTTTACGGGTAAATCTCAGCGGCCAGAGAAATCCAGTGGACGGAGGCTCGAATTCTACGAAATCCAAAAAAAAAAAAATGTTTTTGTAAATCAATATCCAATCTTCAGACCACTTTAAAATAAACAGGAAAAAGAAAGCGACATCTAGCGACTTTCTAGTTTCACTTCTATCGCGTGTGAATTACACAGTCAATTTTTTTTTCACAATCAGTTTTACAAATTAATTAAGGATAGTTAATAAATAGCTATACCTAATTGTCGAAAAACATTCGCAGCAATAATTATGCAACTTCAAAAATTTCAACTCAAGATGATTCTAATATACGAATAAATCATTGTGTCAAATTCCATCAGACTAATTATTTATATGTGTATGAGTAAGTACTACGTCGATTAAATTGCTATTAAATGTAATTAAACGACTTACGCATTAAAACTCTCATTAATGACTCAAAATAGTAATCAAAATGTGATTATGAATGAAAATTCGGTAATGTGTTTTGATGCAATGGCACTCGCAAATATCCGGATAGAATGAACTTTGCGAACAATTTAAAGAGGGCATTACCAGAGAAAGCCTGAAATACGTCATTTTCAAAAAAGTTTTTAGACGTATGGACTGTTTTCCACAAAAAATTATAAATGGATTTCGAAAGATTGTTCTTTTATCTAGCATTCGTATTTAATAAATTTTTAGATTTTTTTTTAATTTTTAGTATAATAAGGTTATTCCATAGGTCGTTGGCAGATTTGTTAAATTTTCAAAAAAGTTTTTGTATTATACCACACCCATTTCAAATAATGTAATCCTGCAGTTAAATTAATCAATACATTATCTAGCAAAGTTATGTATTAGAATTTTAATTTTAGTTTCAATAAAATCATTAAAAAATATGTACGTACATGTGTTTCTTGACGAAAATTGGTCCATTTGTGTATTTATTTGCGCACTTACAAACTAATATATTTCAGATTTTTTTAACATTCTTATTAAATTTAGACATTATTGAAAAATGATAAATACTTATAATCAAAAAATAACTACAAAAAGTACACTATTTTAATTGTTTTATCATCACGCCTTTCAGCATTTTTGGATGAAGGTATAAATTAAAGCTAATTTGGATTGAAATAAATTCGATATTGAGTTATAATTTAAAAAAGCTGGTACGGAGAATAATTAATCTTTCTCATTGTAACCGTCCTGCACGATCGGAAGAACAACTTTCGACGAAATGTGGATTTTCGTCCGCTGGCTGGTTAAACGCTCTTAACGCATCATTATAAAATATATATTTAAATTATTTAAATATATTATATCTCGTTGTTTGGTGACCGCACAGAATAGTTCGTTGGTCTAGGCATGTATGGACCAAACATAAATAGCGTGCTGAGAAAAATTGACATCCAAAAAAATGCAAGCTTTGGTATTCCAAGTTTTGAATAATTTCAAGAAAGTCTTAATAATTCTAATTTCGTTTACTGATTTTTTTGGCTTAAGAAGAAAGCAGTACTACATTGTATAACATCCTAAAACAAAAATTAAATTTCTTAAATGTCCAATGGTAAAAAAATTAAATGTTGCTTCTTCAAAAATAGCAAAATCACCGTGTCATAATTTTAATAAAATAGCAAACTTTGTTCCGACCACTATTAAATAAAAATTATCAACATGTTTCAAAATCATTGATTTATTCATAATGATAAAAGAATACTAAAAATGAATACATTATATTTTAGATACATTTTAGTATACTTTGTATCTTAATGAAGAAACCATTGGTTTTGAAAAATGTTGATAATTGTTGTTAAAGCCCAGTTATTTCACAGAAATTCATGTGTGACAAAGTCATCAAATGGCTGTTCAGCGCCGTTTCGTTTTTTCAACAGTTGAAAGGTTCCGGTTAGATGTTAGATGCTGATTTTTTCGATTTCTTACATATCTCCCTTAAACATTTGAAGTTTTTAAGCTCTTAAAAAACGTGTGTTATTTTTTAAGATCATATCTAGACGTGTTCCAAGCCGAAACGCAAATTATATGAAATTCCCTCGATATAAAAAAATCGCAAACTATGCTATTATTTTAGAAGTTACATGTATGAAAAAAATCACAGTGTTTCTTTAAATGCTATTTCAGATGTTCCCTATGATAATTTTGCTCTATTTTAAAAGAGTCGTGTTTTATAAAATATTTTCACAATTTTCGCTTTAATTTTATCGTTTTAAATATTAGCACGCTCTCTCCAACATTCATAATTACATATCTCCCCATCTTCTTTTTGAGCGGATATACGGCGCCTTACTCAGAACTAATTGTGATCAACAGAAGTTGACAACTTTCATGTAGTTAAGCTTATTAATGTATTACAATTTGATAGAAAGCTGAAATGCACCTAGAATCAGCTTTTAAATGTAAAAAAACAAAATGGTGCTGAATGGCGATTTGATGACAGTGTTACATTTGAATTTCTGCAAGTAAACAAAGTTATAATTAAACGTTAAATTAAATTTTAGGCGCTGAAATATAAGTTTTTAATGATTTCCTCAGCAGTTTACCGGTGAAAATAAGAAATGTAACACATTAAATAATATTGAAAACATTTCCGAGAAAAGATACGATCTTTGTAAGCAATTATACAATTATTTTTTAAAATATTTGTGCACTTTACTTTATGTGTCAATCATCTTTATCTCGCTTTTAAAACAACCGCAAAATCAACATCATAATATTACACAACCGCATGTTTACACGAGTTATAAAAATGTTGGTAACTTTTTAACAAGTATCTGGTGTTCCAGTAAAATGGAACATGAAGTCACATTACAAGTAAAAACTGGGCATTATAACGATGTTACGGAGAGCATGATTTCCGATTGGATAGTTTTCCATTTTACTCGCAACACACTGCTAACCTTCTAGGCCGATTATTAACCGGTAGTTAATAAATTGAACCCGTAATTATGCATCCACAGTCAGCAATATGTGAATATCAAATTCAATAGGAACACGTGCGAAGTGGACCGTGCGGCGTTTCGACACTTTTAAAGTGTTAAATGTTTGTTTTATAAAAATGCGAAAGGGAAATGGAAAATTATTACACTTGCGCCATGGTATCCGTATTAGCACCTGTTTTATATTACTCACCGTACTGTCTTAATGTTTTCTATCGTACTTAAAATTTTATGACATAAATGAAACAATTTAACTTTTAACAATTTAACATGGGTTTAACTTTTAACAATTTAACACGGGTTCAAGTCCCGTTGGCGTCATGTATCTTTTCTCGGAAGATTTTTCAATGTGGATGAGTGTTTCAGGCTGATAATTATTGCTTATTATAATTGTTACCCTTTGTGCTATGCATAAAAATCTTGTCTTAAACGTTAGTTTAACAATTAAAAAAAATAATTTTATATTTGACAAGTTTAAGTATTTCCCCAATAAATGAAGGCATAATTTGTCTCGACGCCACCTAGCGAGGGATTTAACACTAGCAGTGTCTCTCTTGCAAAAATAAAGTTGGATGTTTTTAGGTGGAAAAAAAAATGATAAGCAGTAATTGTTGAATGAAACACTAGTATATATTGAATCATTTGGCGGGTATAAGATAAGCCGCCATAGCTCAATTGGGAGAGCAGCTGACCGGCAATCAGAAGGGCACGGGTTCAAGTCCCGTTGGCGTCATGTATCTTTTCTCGGAAGATTTTTCAATGTGGATGAGTGTTTCAGGCTGATAATTATTGCTTATAATAATTGTTACAATTTAACTTTGTTTGAACCACTTATATATTTGAGTAAAGCCGACCGGTTTCGGAACGACCGTTCCTTCTTCAGGGCAAACGTATACTGAAGAAGGAACTGTCGTTCCGAAACCGTTCGGTTTTACTCAAATATATAAGTGGTTCAAACAAAGTTAAATTGTTTCATTTATCTATAATGGATAACCACAAAGTTATAGCTACATTCAAAAGTATTTTATGACATGTTTTTAAGCTCTTAAAAAAAATACATATTATTTTTAAAGAATGTCTGTATACCTTTTCCGTGTTTAAAAAGTAATTATTTTAAATTTCCTCCAATGAAAGAAAAAAAATGCAAAGCATTATTAAAATTATAAGAAAAAAATATTTGATTTGGTTTCTTTTTTTCTTTGAGCATTCATAGCTTTTTAGCTAGTACGATGTTTTTCAATTTGGTAGGTGAGGTACTCGTACCACCGCCCGGGAACCGTTAATTGGATAATCAACACCCTTGCCAAAGGTCACCTCTAGTGGTTCGCTACGTTTGGTGACTTAGCGGAGGTGCCCGAGTTCATGGGGTGAGGTTTATCCAGGTCATGGCGGCGGATGCTTGTGTCCACCTACTCCGTGGCTGGCCGGATTGGGAGTGACTGAGTAGTTGAGTGAGATCTTTTGAGCTTTCATTTCAACACATTTACTTCCATTTACACAACTAATCTAATACCTTTTTCCTTCCCAGAACTTCCTCTTCTTCCTTTCTCTAAAAAGACCCTCCCACAGCATCCCCGAAGATGACCGAGGATCTTTTTTCAAAAAATACACTGTGTATGGTAAGAACTAAAGCTTTCTTTGTATACGAATTTCTCCAGGAAATGACAAAACAAAATGGTGTCAATTACCTGTAAAGTTCGTAAAATACATATTTTTAATTCTTTAGTCTTCTCAAGCTAACTCTGTAAGGTACGTATCTAATGCTTTTTGGCAGACATATTTGAGAAAGGAAATTTATCATGACAGATGATAGGTACCTTAGAGTGAAGCTTCCCATCGTTTCAGATCACGTCTAACGTCAACAACTGCAAGACTAACTACTAAAATTATCATACCAATCTTATTGCGCTCATCACCCACTTGCCAAAGAATTTTTCAAAAATATGTATATATTTTTTTAAATTTCGTAATGGGATATAAGATTATTTGCATTACAAATTTCTTAATCGATAATGGAGAGTCCACTATTTTCTGACATGCTGAAACCCAAGGGCGTGGCATTAAAAGTGAATAAAATAATTCACAGACTCATTCAACAGGAAAAAGCTTCAGATTCTGAATGTCAAATAAACCTGGAATCTTGCACATGTAATGCATTAATGGTAGAGTATTATTTGACATTAACAAGTATCGAGACATTATTTAACATTAACAACTGCATTTAATGTCATAGGATTGCAGAAACAGCGTTTTTCTTATCTGAAACCATTAAAAACAAAAATAGTGTTTTATTAAAGAGATCTTGAAATATGTTTCTGATTTAAAACTTGAAATCTCGTGTGTAGGTTATGTTTTTACCGAATAATTTTAAAATATCAAAATACGATAAAAATGCTGATGGCGTAAATTTCTGCATAATTCAGCACTATGCGATTTAAAGAAGTGTTTTCCGGGCATGTTAAATACAATCCGCTTCCTGGACATTTTGTTTGCATTTGCATTCCTGTTTGCCAATCTTTATGAAAGACAATCAATAGTGATTTTTAAAATTATTTTTTTGTTCAACAGATATGAATGAATCAATATATTATGCGACTTTTAATACGTTTAGTTTTTTTTACATTAACTCCACACAGGAGGCCTTGAGGAAAACAATTTCCCTCAGGGCCTACGTGTCATCTTTGGGGATGCTGTGTGGAGGGTCTTCTTAGAGAAAGGAAGGAGAGATAGGAAAAAGGAAGGAGGGAACAATTTGGAAAGGAATAAGTTATGGGGGGTGGATCGTACATGAATTAAAATGTGACCACGCCGACTGCAACGTTATTTATTCGCACATCGGATAAACGGGAAGAGCATTTTCAACTAGATTCAAAGAACATTTACGATGTTATAATAACAAAAGCACTTCTTCAATGTTCGCAGAACATCTCTTAGTGAATAATTACATTCCTCTTAATAACAAGGGATCTAAACCATTCAACAAAGAAATAAATGGTCTTAGAATGAATTTACTTGAAAAATTATAAATTAATAAACGCACGAATGGGCCTAATATAACAGTAATTAATAAAGTTAGGAAATTTATTTATTCCCTACTTCTTAGTATGTTTACAAAACCTCAACAATATTATATATAACATTTAAATAAGTCAATAACAGTCACATAATTAAACAATTAAAACCACATTTTTAATTTTAAAAAGAAATACAAATATTATCTGGTTACGAATAAACCGACAATATTTGAAAAGCTCCTACTGCCACCACAGTAAGCAGAAAATATTGCTTGAGTCGTGATGGATGACTTAGCCAGCCGAGGAATCGAACACGCAATGCCCGGGTGTGACCTAAACGCGATGCCAACTCAACCACCGACCGGTTAACATTTAATGTGAGGAAAACAGATTTAAAAGTACCCCATCATAATTATTTTCTCAGGAACTCGGTTAAACCGGTAATTTATTTATTTATTTATTTATTTATTAATTTACGGACAACAGTCCATTAAAAACATAATAATAACACGAATAAAAAAAAAAAAAAAAACAGAGATGACAGTGAAGGGAGAGCACATAAAAATTAATAGCAATGACAATATAAAATATAAAAAGTACATATAGAGACACTACAAGTCAAAGCATGAAGAAGCATTTAAATATTGCGTAACGACTGCCGAAAGTCATTTAGTTTTACACCAAAAAAATCAATGCTTTGACTTGCGTTGACAAGTCTCGACATTCTGGATAAGGGAGAATGGTATCCGTAATTAGTAGAATGTTGATTGAGGAACAGCAATTCATTATTTCGAAGCCTACGGGAAGGGATGTTAAACTGGATGAGTTGTAACAATGCAGGTGTATCTGTAATACTGTTGAGTAAATCGGGAGTTGAATAAATCGGGAGTTAATGTTAAAAATTTGGGCACCTTCAAAATTGAAATTCAGAATAATATAAATAAGTCGCCTCAAAGTGGTATAACCACAATGTGACAAAGGCCTTGTAAGCCAAAACAGCAGAATTACAGAATTAGTAATGTAAATTATTTTTTTAAGAAATCTAAACGGAGTTCTACTAATTAAAGACAAAAACAATTAATGAGTAGAATGTCATTGATTAACGTTTCTGATGTCAAATCTACAACAAAATATAAATAGAAATTATAGTTACGAAATAGTTAGCAATCAATTCCACAATCTCTCCAAAGTTAATTGCGTAGACGATATCACTAAGAGAACCACCGAAATCATTGAAAAAACTTCATTTAATGGGTTTTTTCTTAAACTTACTCGTACATTATATTTTTTAATTCAATCAATTTTTTTGGACTTAACACCATTAATAAAAAAACCGTGAAGAATAAGTTGTGGATTCTGATTTCATGGTACGTATTAGGGTCCAATTCGATAGACTTCATAATTGAATTATAAAAATCAAACAGTCATGCCTTTGAACTGGGCGTAACACTTTTTACCGTGTTTCATTAAAAATACAAAGAGAAAAAACGAGAAGAGCGATTATTTATAATCTATTTTTAAAAAAACTTTGTGGGATCACAGAATTTCTACTGAAAATATCTTATAAATAATCGCTCGCGGTGCCAGCGAAGAAGTTTTTCATCCAAAACACACCTTAAAAATACTGACAACTTTCATTTTCGATGAAGCAAAGCGTTGGAAGAATGATTCAACGATTACAATAATTATTATAAACGAATCGTTCAGAGGTGCGAAATTTTGAAATTTCCTTTCAAGTCCTTTGTGTTGTTATTGAGTATGCAAATTGTTCTGTATGTCCAGTGCAGATATTATTAAAATTAATTAGCATAGTAATACAGCTGAGATTAGGTGTGCATAATAATGGCAAATTAATCAATGCCATCGAAATCAAATTCAGGAATGCCTTCGACGCATTTCGTGGGTAACCAGACGATTTAATTAATAATTCATTTTATACCAGGTAGGTAAGTACTTGGCAAAGCAGCTTTTGAAAAAAAGAGCATAAACAGGTCTAGTTAAGCCAGGCAGGTACCAGATAGGCAGTCATATGAATTTCATGGCCACACCCTATCTAAGATGTCTATGATAGGGGGAGTGAATGACCTTGAGTTATTTTGACCATAAACTTGTAGCGTCTCTTTGTGAGTTGCTCTAATATGTAACAAAGACTATTTGGAGACTCATTTTGATGTTGTCATCGAACGCCTTTGTTGCAAATTGCTAACTTCGGGCAAAGGTTTTGCTTTAATTTTTAGATATTAATTTTATTTTTCATGATGAGCTTTATTGTTGTAAATCTTTATTGCTCTTCGGTTTATTATATGTACCTCCTTTTAAAGCATTATGAAATAATGAACGCAATAATAAAAAGAAAAAAATATATGAATTCCTGGAATATGGAAAACCCTCGAGCCTATCCTTGAAATTAAAAGTTCAAAATTTTTAGGAAAATTATCAGAAAATCTTTAAATTTTAATAATATACAATTTAATAAAATATCTTTTGAAGCTTATACACCTCAATGTAATATTTTAATCATTAACGAAAGAGATAATTTTAACAATTCTTAATGTGCAAAACGGAAGAAGCACAGAAAATAAAATAACATTAGCAAATGGGAATCGAACCTAGATCCTGAGATCTTACTTATCTCACCGGGACAACAATCTCCTAATTGAGCTACTGAGACCTAGTTATATTCTGTCATTTGACTAGAAATTATTAAATTAAAATATGAGATCATTTAAAATATCAGAACAAAACCAACATGCAAAATTTCCAAATAATATAGTTACGTCAACAACGACCGATGACAGATGTCAAAATAAAGTCCACCATCTTATAAACTGTACGAAAATCGGTAAAAAATAAAAGTTCTATTTTGGTGCCGATTTTCGTCAAACAGAACGTCGAACATCCCTTTGTCTTGTTAACGCATACTAATTGTAACTAGCCGAAGAGGGACAAAAGTATATATGATGCTTATAAAATAAATCATAATAATGGAATGCTTCCTTTTATTCATCGGAATTCATATGAAAAGAATATATAGAAAATGGATGAAAAAAACATCCCAGAACTTTAGTTATTGCTATGTTTACACAATGGCATAAAAATAGTTTTGCCTATTTAACGGGATGGCCGATTTTGCCCGCTCGAAAGAATTCTGAGATACTTTCAGAGATACCCTTCTGTTCTCGTTACATGTGGAGCAGCGAGTTTATAGGCTACATCTAGTTCAAGAGGAAACGTAATTTTTGCAGGCCTCAGAAGCAGAAGGTCTTGAATTTAAGTCGTTGTTCCGAAGAGAGTCTTAGATAACTCAAGATTGAAAATAAAGCAACAGGAAATAAAAACGATTCCCATTAAACAACAATTACACCTGTTAGGCACAGTTTTGTTTTGCTTACAACCGTGGCAATTCTGTGCAATACGAGAAAACCGTTTGCATTAAATATTGTCACATTTGATGAAAATATTTGAGACCGGAGTTGAGATAAAATACTTTCTCTTAGATAATCAGTAGCCATTGGTATTCGGCTTCGGAGGCTGATTTGGAATTTATTGATTGGAATCTTGATCATTCATTGAAATTACGATTGGCGATAACTTTGGATGGATGAATTGTATCACGACGATACATTGCCGATAAGATTTTCATGTAGACGCTTTCATACCATCGATCAAGTATATCTTGATAAAAAGACTTTTATGGGTTTTAAAAATGACACCAGAACCAAAAATATTGGTTTACGCAATCATTTATCAAAACGAAATTCATTATCTCGCAGTTAAAAGATGGCAAGAATTGGTTTTTACCCTTTGTTGCTTTGCATGAAGCAAATTTGTCTTCCAGCAAGTTCGCGGCAACGGAATCACCAGCTCTGAGAAGACAATTTTTCTAACACAAAATTGAGGCGGTTAGAAATGTTTTAGGCTTGGGCAATCGCAGACTTTAGTGCTAACAATTTAAAAAGTTATATGAATACTTCAAAACGTATACACGTAAAACGACAATAATAATTTGAGGCAGCGCTAGCGAATCGAAAAAGTAGCAATTATTCAGTTCAAAACAACTACGTCACGAAAGTTATGCGACGGGATTCTATGGGTAGTTTGTATTCTGAAAATTATTATGAAATTATTCATAGGTTGTAGGTACTTTTGGATTGAAAATAGGTATGGGGGGGCTAATCTATAATTATTATATCAATTTAATGTACTTTAATTATTCAAGATTGACAAGAAAGCATGATGATAAATCGGATGATAGCCGACCTCTGATGAGACATAAAAATGTAATAAACAGTGAATATCTAAAACAATTATTCTAAATTAACATAAGTACAGTGAGGTGCTTCATTGAAAGTACTCGTAGATATTAGGGGATCTCGTTTCTACAGCATTCAGTCTCTCTTTCTCTATTTTTTTAAAAGAAAGACAAACATTCCCGGGTTACGAATAGCCCAAAAAAGTTTTGAAAATTTCCTACTATCACCACACTAAGCGGAAAATGTTGCTTGTGTCGTGATGGAGGACTTAGACAGCAGAGGAATCAAACACGCGACCCTCGGGTGGGACCCAAACGCGATGCCCACTCAGCTACTGACCGTCTACTTTCATCCTTCCTCTGCCAGTTGCTGTAGAAATGAGATCACTAAAGCGAATGCGTAAAACCATGCATGAGCATATGAAAAATGTGGAGATCCGCAAAGAACTAAAATCTGGTAAATTAAAAGCAAATGACATAATTTAAGAAAGGGACAATCAGTTGGTTTCGATATGTAGAGCAAAAGAATTGAAGAAAGAATTGCAGAATGCATCAACAGATTTTGCAGTGTATAGTTTTGTGTATTGTTTTTTTTTTTTTTTTTCTAATATAAACTGGTAATAATGTTAATTTAAGAAAAAAAAACAGTCCTTAGTCATAAGAAAACATTTTAATTAAAAAGCTCCAGACGGGAGCAGTTGGGACTCTGGGTATTCGCATTAAAAAAAGGTAGTTCAGTCAGTTTTTTCGCTCATCTTCCGGTCATTCATTACTTATATCATGTTAGCCTGCAGTGCACAGATACGGTTTGTAAACCAGTAATAATAAATATATATTTGGCAAAACCTCGATATAGTTTGTTTTGATCAGATCTAGTACTAAGTTTAGTTTTAAATTACAATTTTCTTTGTGCCTGCAATCCCATCAATACGCGTTTTTAAATACTTCGTTTTGTTTTCAAATTCTTTGTTTTTGTTTGGTCGCCTAATTTATATAACAGTCGATACAAAGGAATTTTTTAATACATTCCTTCGATGTTTACATGTTTTATGACCACTTAACAGTATGAAAAAGCATAATAATAAACCATTAACGATTATTGAACTTAGCAGAATTACAATCATGCTTTGAATTTATCAGCAATTTAACCTTGAAATTTACATACTGGGTATGTACTGATAGACAGTAGCAATGGCCCCATTCTTATTAATAAAAGATTTATCTTAATTTTTTTCAATATATTAATGAATAACTGTGTATTTAATTTGGATAACACTTCATATTAAATAAAATTAAATAACCAAGGGTAGCTCCTTTAAAGGAGTGTCCTTACCTACCTACTTATGCATTGGTTATGTAATATGTGTATGTATGTGTATGTATGTGCATGTGTGTATGTACATAAATTAATATTTATTAGTGCAGTCAACAGTGTACATACGTACGCATATATGTATGTGTGTATGTGTCCGTAAATGTGTGTAAACGAACATTTGATTTAGGTCCTCTTTATTTAATGTGCTTGTAATTTAATTTATTATTATTTATTGTAACTTATCGTTGCACAAAGAATGTTGTACTTACCCATAAGTAGAATCGTCGCTATGACCATATTGAATATGTTAATTGCTGTAATAATTATGAGACATATTCTGTTGGCGACCCAATGCATAAGTAAATAAAGTAAATGAATTGCGAGTTTAGGACAATAAAAATCTATCTAGCATTAGGAATTGTTTATTATTGACAAAAGCAATAAATATAGCCACAACCGACCTTAAAATCGGTTTAAAAAATCATTATATTAAAACGAAAGAATTAATAAATAGAAACATATTCTATAATTTAGTACACATACACAAATGAATGTGAAGTAAAAATAAAATGCATATCAAAAATGCTAGCTGTGTTCCTAAACGGTTCGGAGGGTAAAATAGTTTAGTCAAGCCATAAAAAAATAATATATTCGCGCTACAATTAATTACGTACCTAATTTTCATTCAAACCATCAATTCCCTCCATTTTTATGGCCTCATAAAACAGATCATTATCTGAGGTGCATACGATCTCTGTCTCTGATCACTAAAACTCTTGTGTAGTGTAAGCATAAAACATGAAGAGAACAACTTTTGGTACTGGCTAACAACAGTTTTAATATCTTACGTGCACCTGTTTCCAATTCTTGCCCCATGCACTAAACGTATGACCGGTTCAAATGACATTAATTTTTTGCAACATTTGACGTCCAAGTCATTTCCCTCACGAATTATCTTATTGTGCAACGTCGAAGAATGCTGAATATTGGCAAAATTTTTGAAAATTATCTTTCTCTAAGAGTTTTTTCTTTTTGAACATACGAGTTCGTCACGTAGTTTTCGAATCAGTTACGATAAAATACCGGTTATGAATTTATATTTCAAACAGTGACCCAACAGTTGATCTCCTGACAGTTGTCCCTCCGAAGTTATAATTATTATAAAATTATAATTTTTTTGTACATTATTTATCAATTTCAAACCCAAAATCGAATTAAAAAATATCTTTAATAATAAGTTGGAATGGATATCAAACAAATTTATTTACAGTGTAATTTTTTTGTACTTTTATGCTTGTGTATACAGGTAAGTAGATATGTAGTTTTTTTTTTATGCATTTGAATGAAAATATGTTTTATGCTTTTGTCATTCCGCATACATCCTCTATGCACACCCCATTGAGGACACCTAGAGGATATTGTGTATAAGTGGGGGACCAACTGTCGGGGAACAACTGTCGTGGAACCATTTCAAATTGTTTTAGGTTAATACTTATTTTTCCAAAAGTAAGAAAATTTATTCATACTTTGAATATATGTATGTAGTTTTTAACCTCTTTTATAAAGTGGATAAAATCATGAATACATTAGAATACATAACATGATGTTAAATAACGTCACTCATTGCATAAATTTATTGACGGAATATTCACAATAATCCGTGTTGTATTTCCACTTTCCCTCTCGGCGTAACCTCAAATTACTTCAGATGTTGCGCGGAACATTTCCCGCCATCTGTAGCGAGGTGTTGCCAGCCTCAAAATTAAAACTACATAATACATCTCAATTAATTTGCAAGTTCTTGACTGAGTTAAAGGTGTACTTTAATAATATGCGTGTTTATTAATCGCTACGCTCAGAATTCAATTATATTTAAAGAAAAAGTAGACAAACCTGATTTTAATGTCGATGCTGGAAGATTTACAGCCAGCACAGCTGAGATGGTGGTTAGTAAAAGTATCACAGTACTGTATCCTTTCATTTTCGTTTGCGTTCGGTAACTTCTCTCTCAAAAATAAAATAATCAAAATACACACACACTTATTTACTGCAATAACTTAATTATTAAAAATTTATTAAGATGGTGACATCTATTGTGATTTTATCAGACTACTTCCCGTCCGCATGCGCATAAAGCAAACAGTCAACTGACGGCAGCGGGTGTTTTTTTTCAAATTTGAATCGCTTCGTTCTTTTATTCGACGTGCTGCACATTAGCGCGCGACCAGCAACTAACTGAACGAGCGACCTCAGGGGGCTGATCGAGAAAATAATACGCGGAGAGCAAAGCTCGACCTTCTCGTTAATTTATTGAACGGCGAATAAAATCGAGTACATTATTATTATTGTTGGGCGACCGAACCCGTGGCGTGCGCGCGTGTTACTAGCCGCGATCCTCGGCCGCGCGGTGGAAGGAGTCGGACAACGGACGGGGGAACTTTTTCTAGCCGAGGAGAAGGCAAATTCTATTCTTGAACCAAATGAGACACTTGTGAAGTTTAAGTCGGATTCTCTCTCAGACGAAAGCGAGAGGCCATCCTTGAACCATCCGCATTTTGCAGAGGACATGCTGGACATACAGTGTGCAGTGTTCTACTGTGGCGGGCGATCACACTTCGCTTATTATTTGATTAAAAAAGGGCAGAGGTAATTAATATGCAGGCCAGGCAGGATTCTCGATACTCAAAATAAGGTAAATAAAACAATAACAATAGAAGACTAAATTAAGGTTAAACGACAAAATGCATGTACTGAAACAATGAGAGGCAAGTACCATTGGTATGTGTTAAAGGTAATGCGTTACAGGTAATAAATACAAGGTTCGTAGATTCGTATTACTTTTGAATGAAACAGCATCATCACAGCATAATTTTTTATACTCACTGTCACCTAATAATAATAATACTTGAATGATGTCAAGTATTATTATGTGTCAACTGTGTCGACTGTATAATAAGATAGAGGGTGCTGAAGTAGATATTTTTGTCGATAATTTATATGGATTAAAAAAATGCTCTCCGATTGCTGAAAAATATGTGATAAATTATTATGTGTATCATGTTTGTCTCTAATTATGTCTCTTATCTTGCCTCTCTTTAATTGTTATTTGAGTTAACTTTGATTTTTTTGTTAAATTCTATATGTAACCGTTTTTTTATATAATTTTTATTTTATCTGTTCCAAAATTATTATTTTATTATTTGGCTATTTGGTTGTATATAAATTTTTACTTTATCTTATTTGTATAATTAACTGAGTTTTTATAACTGGGTTGTTCTCACATGTGTGTGAACAACCTGTAAAAACGCAGTATAAATAAATAAATGATTTATATAGCGCAGTTTTTGTGAAAAATCATCTCAAGGGCGCTGTACCTAAATAATAATACGTTTTTCTTTTTTTTAGTAATAAAACATAATCAAAACGTTAAAACTAAATAACAATAAATTATTTTTAATTTTTATAAAATAAGTAGTTATTAAACATCAAATATTTTTTTATCTCCGACATTCTTATATTCGCTTCTAACTATTGGTAGATAGTACCTAAATTTTTAGATTTCAGCAAGATAGGGATGGTTATCGAGATTTTAGGTCATGTTTTTTCAAACTCGCTCTTTCGTTAAAAAAAATAGTGAGAAAACTACTTGGATATCGAAGTATTGCAACTTGAGATAAGAAACTGTTTTAGTAAAAGCTATGCACAAAACTCGTGAGGAATTTTAACATAAGTAAAGAAAACATTAACTTAAAAAAATCTTCGTAATTGAAGACACATTATTAATTATTTTTTTAGATCAGTACAACATGGTGAGCAGACTACAACTTCAATACCTCATTTGAAAACTCATAAAACGTGAGGAAAAATATATAAAAAATGGTTAAATAGGTTACGATAGGTAGGGTCATAGGATATTTTTCAATTTTTTTTCATAACTTATGACTTTTCAAAGGAGTGTTGAAATCATATGATTCTGAGTTGTCATCATACAATATATATATATATGTCGTCATCCACAGACGAAACCGTGACTGTGGATCGTATGCCACTGGTATCATCTCCTAACTACCTGTTAGTTTGGCAATATTTAATCGCACATATAATTTCAGAGGAATCATGTTATAATTATAAGAAGGGGGTAAAGGTCTAGGTGGAGGTTGAATCACACAAGAAAGTCCATCAAATTAAATACCTGCTTCATTAAACATGTTGTTAATAATGCCATGTTTGTTCTTGATTGCAGATTAAATACCGCCAGCCTTCGCATGAAGTTGAGATGAGCTGAAATCTGCGATTGATTGCGTTTTCTCAGAATTATGTTTGTGTGAAAAATTGAAGATGGTCTCATCCTTTCACACGTCAAAATTGGACGCTGCAATAATATTTGAATAAAAGTTTTTGAAATACTTTAATCATACTTAAAACCGACATTAAGGAGTACCTTTGCGAAACAATTTTTCTTGGCAATGAGCTGCAAATTATGGTATAAACCGATTCATGGCTTGATTAAGTCGGTAGGTCACGGGTTCAAAATACAAATATTTTTTATAATTTCCCACATGCCATCCCATGGACGCGGGTTAGGCACTGCGGTAGTCAGTTTTACAGTGCCTCCACGCCTTTCCATGGCTGGGGTTCGATATTTTGCTCTTTAAGTAAACATTTCATTTAATCCGAGAGAATGGACAGTTACCAAAGGCGCTCAATAAGTAAGTGTAGATAAATGAAAATATCTATATGTAATTATTAATAATTGTGTAGCCGCAAGCAATCAGCATGAAAATAATTTATTATGGAGTGGCTTGGAGCGCCTTTTTTACAATAGTACCACATAGGAGGCCTAAAGGGAAATTATTTTGTTCAGAGCCTACGTCATCTTTAATGGTGCTATGTGAAGGGATTTTTTAAAGGAAATTATTGAAAGGAAGTTCTGGGAAGGAAAGGGGAAAGAGGGGCTGGTTGGAATCTTGGGATCAGTGTGTCGGACGTATGAATCTATCCCCCCCGCTGCGGTACAAGGCGATGGGTCACTTGAGGTAATCCAACCGCTTTCCCGCCCTGGTATAAGTAACAAACGGTTACTCCTTCAGGGCTCTCACAAGGACTCTAATTTTATTTTATATAAACGAAGCTACTTTTATGTTGAACGAAGCTAAACCCTCAAATGTCTCTGCGAAGCAGGAATTAATCAGTGATGGGGTGATGGGTTAAGGAAGATGAGGCGATAGGTCAAAAGAGTACTGCTGGATAGTTAAAAAGGTCTCCCTCAACAGCCTCTCCAAAACCGGCCCGCCATACACGGTGGACAGACTCATCCGCCGCCGCGATTGGGAGGGCGTCTTGCAGATAGTTAGCAGTTCTCATGTTTTGAAATAGTACATAATACATTGGGCTTGATTTATATTACGAAAATAAGTAACAGAGTTTGCATGACAAAATCGCGTGGGTTTAAAAAGACGTATCGGACATAATATTAACCACAAAAGTGAACAAAAATAAAATATTTGTATGGAAAAACATCATCGAACGGTGAAGAACGCAACCCGCAGATTTTCCTACTCCTGAAGTTTTACAATCGCTATGAAAGGCTAACTATCTAACCGTGGTAACATTTCCTTGTAGGGATAGGCAGAAAGGATGGAAAACCATACAACTTCATCTTGGCACGCACTCCTCGCTTCATTTACGTCAACATACTTCATCAATTTATTATTATTTTTACAAACGTTTTTTACTTTAAAAAATGCACATTCGATTAGGTAAAATAAATAGGTACATCCTAGGAGTTCTGTGACCTCGCATCGATTTCTAATTCTCTATGCATTTATAATTGGGACCCTTGTGCGGTATTCACATAAAAAAAAAACATTCTTCAGGCAGGTCTGGCAGGCATCGAAATTTATTAAAAAGCTACTTAGAAAGTTCAAATAAAAACGACGATTACACAATAGAAACAATAAGTTTTGCTGTTACCATTAAAACGGCCAAAATCTTAAAACGGAACGTACACACAAATTTACAGACAGAAGAAATGCCAGATGATCGAGTTAGGACTTGGCCACTCTCAGTCTATTATAATTAATACGAACTAATTTATTTAAGCATCTTTAATCACAGCATGAAATTTCCAGACCACACAAATTATACCAGGCCCATATTTGATATTTTTATAAATTAATAGCAGCAATTAAATGTCAAAGAGATTATTCATCTGATATCTATAGAAAGAGCTGCATCTTGAATGATTAAATGTACCAATGTTGCACATTAATTGGCAAACAAATTGAGAAATGTATCTTCTTGACGAATTATCTAAATATGCCATCTTCTGTAGTCTGTAGTCATATATAAGCCATGAGTATTAATAGCGACGTCAATAAATTAACATTAAAATAAGAAGTGAGTTAAACAAAATGTTTAAATTATTACGTATATTTAAATTGTTATGAATTACTTTTCGTCATTTTTGTAATTCATCTTTTAACTGTATGACATGTACTTGAAATGGCTAAACTTAATTTTACAAAAACAATCACAACCAAAGAAGAACCAAGGAGCCTTGAAAACTGAGGTCATAATCAAAGCGGCCAATGAGCGCAGACCTAGCGTAATTTCCGTTTTATATCTCAATTAATAGGAGCCTCAATAGGAGTTTGATGCTTCACAGGTGCTGTATGCGTCATTTCCGTTTCATCCGAATTCCAAATCACAACGGGACTATAAAAGTTTCACTTCAGAAACATGAAATTAAATCAAAATTAATTATACGCTTTTGTGTTTTATTAAAAAATTGTACACTTGCTAAAAATAATGATTTTTTTTAAATACAAAAAATTGTTTAATTTTGTGATGAAATGCAAAAAAATATATTCGTGAACGAACTATTATGCATTATCTAGGTACAAAATTATTACCAAGTCAACTTTTGTCAAAAGTCAAAAGCAAAATTTTGTACAATTTTTAAGATAATTTTATTGCGTTCCTACGTAATTTACCTATATCTAGATCTTTATTTACATATGGACTCTTTAATACGCTCATGGAGCTTTTACATTGGTTATTTAAATGTGTACAATTTTTTTTATACGAGGGTTAAGTTAATTGTTATATTTTACTTTGATTTAAAATTTTATATAGTCTATATTAATAAACGTGTTACACCCAACTGATTGGTAAATTTTCAACCGCTGGTAAATATTCCTCTCACCGCCGCACTTTTAACATGCCTAGATAATGGAAATTGCACTTTGTTTTAACTTAATTTCTACAAGAAATAAGTAATTGCCTATGGATAAATGGTAAAAGATGCTTTAAAGTAACATTTTTATTCAATCAAAGTTTTCCCGTATAATACGACCTCTTTGCCGCCATTTTGGATTTTTTTGACCTTTGATATGATTGAAATTTGTACATGAAAACATTTACCATTAATATACGGTAAATGGTTGTTTATCAGTTGCGTAAAATTTAAAACACGTTATTTTGTAAGGAGGCAGATATTTTCTATCATTTTCTTTCATTTTAATTTTACTTCTTTATTTCTCCACACTTTTTTTAAAAATCTGAATATAAATTTACCTTTGCGTAATATGTAACGGGCGATTAAATATTATGGAATTTTCAATAAATCTATATTAAAATGCATGGAAAATCATTTAAAAAAAACCTTTAAATACATTAAAACCTGCTACAAAATGCATCCTCCATCAAAATTAGTCATTTCCTCGCAATGTGCCTCTATCAATTCCCCTGCAACACTCAGAACTTTCCGTACCGCATTCTGAAGTAATCAACAATCTGAAAACCGGCCCCTGACGCTGCGTGGTGCACTCATTATTTTCATTGCGTACCTATTAAAGATTGCCAAGGTTACTCGGCATTGTCGTTTAGTCAATACTGACCTGAAGGGTGATTCTGTATCATTTGTGTTATATTTTGCCTATGTAAGAGGTACAATTCTCCCGTCTGGAACCCACATTATAATATACATGTTCAATTGTACAAGCTGTTGAAAGAATGCAAAATAAATTCTTGCGTTTTCTAAATTTTAAATTGGGTATTCCAGCGATTATGTTGAACTAAAACATACTGTAAAATAATATGAATATGCTCAAATTGTCAGACAGAAGAATTTTCACTGACTTGGTATTTCTATATAAAATTCTAACTGATTTAGTTGATAGTCCGGTTTTGCTTGAATACGTATTCCTCTTTGTCCAGAATACTAATGGAGGGAAACAATTATACCTGGTCAGTGGACATCTTCAATTTGTCTTTAAACTAATATAAAATATTGTTACTGAGGCAGTTCAGTTATGCACAATAAATACTGTATATTTCATACCATTCATATATGTAAAAGCCCCGAAATAAGGGTTAATAAATAAATTAATAAATATTGTCAGCGTTACGAGGAAATTAGAACAAAAGGGCAAAATCGGTTGGATATCGAAAGGCGTCCGTCTGACGTGACTTGTCTATGCCTGTTATCAACTAAATCGATTAATTACCTACTTAATTTTTTTTTATTAGTTATTAAAATTACTTAGGTACGGGCCTAATAGGTGTTAATAAACGACTATTATTTTTTGTTCGTAGGTACGCGATGGCATTCGATTCGCAGATTTTTCCGCGACTATAATTCTTGACGAGGAATACGCGGCAAACGCGCGTCGGGTGATTACGAGTACTTTTGCGTTAGTGTCTTAACCCAAGCGCAGCTCGTTAGCGCGATACGGAATACCGCATTTAAGAAAACGCTGTCGCTTAGATACAGAATCACCTTTCTGAACAATCTGCCTATAGTATTACCGTCCTACAACCGACAAGCCGGAATTCTGTTTAAATTCAGATGGGATCATGAATTATTCACGGGTTGATAAAAATATTAAAAAATTGCAATATTTATTTAAGAAAATGCTTTTAGTTGTTTATAGACTTCGTGAGTTTCTCGAATATTTAAAATTGAGACTTAATTCATGCAAATTCAGTTCGACGCGTAAGGTAGATATAATATATTAGACCTTGTCTTACTGCACGGGAGAGCAGAAAACTTCTGTTTTTCGTCCTTTTTTTATTTTTACATGTACTTACAATTTTTTTTCATTTTATATTATCATTTTTAAATGTTTATCTTGTTTCAGACAAAACCCATGTCATAATTGATATATTTAATAACTCCATTTATAGAACTAAGTATAATTTAGTAGGTAAATGTAATGTAGTTTTGTAATGCATAGGTAATGTAGTTTTGGTCATTTGTCTTGTAGTATTGTTTTAGTTTCCATTTTATTTTATGATACTGTTAAATGTTTTACTAATATTCAATATTAATCGAAAAGAGTGATAAATTAAACAATTTAACTTTGTTTGAACCACTTATATATTTGAGTAAAGCGGACCGGTTTCGGAACGACCGTTCCTTCTTCAGGGCAAGCGTATACTGAAGAAGGAACGGTTCAAAGTAAGTATGTGGTTCAAACAAAGTTAAATTGTTTCATATATCCATAATGGATAACCACAAAGTTATAGCTACATTCAAAAGTATCGAAAATAGTGAATTCTCATTAAGTTTCGCCTTAACCGTGGACACTAAATCGACGGTTCAGTATTAACGGAAACAAGTCCGAAAAACCATAAAATATGATATGGGTATCAAAATATTCGCCAAAAGGAGCTCTTCCAGTTTTAAAAAGCAGCAAAATTAATAAAAATGTTTCAATCTTTAAAAGTCAAAAAACCTGTTTGGAAATTATTAAGATTTTTTTTACATGAGCTCCACACAGCAGGCCCTGAGGAAAATAATTTCCATCAGGGCCTATGTCATCTTTGGGGATGCTGTGTGGAAGATTTTTTTTAAGGAAAGGAAGGAGAGGAGAGTTCTGAGAAGGAAAAGGATTTAAGGGGTGGGTAGGAATCTGGGGTTCAGTGTGTCCTGGTCATCCGCCTCCTAGACCTAGACAAACCTCACCCCATGAACCCGAGCAACCCTGCTAAATCACCAAAAGTAGCGAACCACTTGGGGTGACCTATGGCAGAGGTGTTGGTTATCCAATATAAGTTCCCGGCGCGGCGGTACCCATTTCCGCTTCCCAAATCCAGTTTTACACAAACTATTTCGAATTACGTCAATTTAAAACTAACGAGATTGTTTTAAAAACAGGGCTTTGCATTTGAGGTAACGTAGAAATTTCAGTGAAATTTAATATTTTTACATACGTAGGTACTCGTATATGCCCGAAAACAAAACATTGATTATCTGAAAACAGAACAAAAAAGATTTGGACTAGTTGCAGTTTAATACTGGATCATCGAAATATTCTTGCAACGTGCAAACATAATCATACAAAGGGACTAATTAATTCTGCTTGCTAGTAAGTAACAAGGAGGTGATTGAAATTAAGATACTTCGTCCTACGATGCGATGTTCTGAAATACGGACTTGTTCTTGCTTGCAGATAAGATCTACAAGATTTATTGTGTGTTATTTTGATGCAGAATTCGATATAGTAGGTTTTAAGTAGGCAGGGAAATAAATCGCATGAAAAACTGCAACGTGAAATGCATTTATCATTCGAAAACGTGCTTCTGAGTGAAGGTGTAGTACCTATTGACAGAAAAAAACAATACCTGCACATTTTTAATTCCTGCAGAAGGACACATAAATGCTTTTACAATTAAATATCACGAGTAACCGGTTTGTGGAATAATATAGGAGTGATAAGGACAGTTGTGGTTTTACAGAATTTGAAGAATTAATGAAATTTTAAATTTTATATTCAAATTCCATTATTATTCGAGTACTGTGAGACAACTGGCCCATAGAATAATAATAACAGAACTAGAAAAAAACTTTCACAGAACTTTAATAGTACAAACTGAAATGTAGCAGTTTTAGTTGTTTTTATATTGGAAACTTTTAAACCTTACCTAGTAGACACACTAGGTCTAAGAACCTATTTCATTGTCATGGTTCGCAAACAAATTATGTAGCAAACTTGTTAATTCTTCTCCTACATACTTTAGCAAACGACTATACAAATGATTAAAAATTCGATGTTTGAAACAATTTTTTCATTTCAAAATATTATTTATGATAATTATGGGTTATACGTAGTTTTAAATTCTATACAATAATTGTAAACCACGTGTAACCAAACAAAGGTTTATTACTAATAATTGTGTAAAAAATTGTAATCAGTTCATTTACCCAATGTAAAAGCCCCATGGTCGTATACAAGAGTAAATAAATAAATAATTAAGAAGGGTTAAAGAACATCTTAGAGCTATATGTAATAGTCGTATTTCGTCATTTAGAATATGACAATAGGTTCATTTGATATTAATACTGAAGGGTTAAATACATTTCATATAGGTTATAAGGGTTCATAGTTATATAATTTGAACATATTAGATAATTTATATTAAGTCAAATATAATTAAAACTTAATGTACCTGCGCGTACAACACGCTCTTCTGTCCTGTTCAGGGTGAATCAATGCAAGACAAACTGCAAGCAGAATTCTTGTCTGAACAGACTATGCAATAGTTACAATAGCGTATTATCCATGGTGGACATTTTCAATTCCGAACTTACCAAATATAAGGGGTACGTAAAAGAGTATTTCGCTGATGTTTCATGAATATGTTTCGTGTGTTTCTATCGTTTATACTTATAATTCTGTTACTATTTGATTTATATTTACAACCTGGCTTCTCACGGTTACCAATGTGTTGATATTTTTATGTAAATTTTAGTTTTGTATAATCTTTTGTTTTATAAAATTTTTGGTCTCACACTCCTTTATCATAAATTTTATTATTTTTATTATGCTGTTTAATCAGAGGTAAAGTCACAAGCAGGAAATCTATAATTGGTTTATTTTGGCTATACAAACACGTACAAACTGGAAAAATGAAAAGTTTCCCATTTCCCGAAAATAAATAAATAATTAATAATCAGAAAATAATTAAAAAAAAACAATTCTCCTTTGAATAAGTCCCCGCTCACATAAGTTTTCCTTTTCTAACGAACATGTAATTCCCTAATCCCTCCCATTCCTAATTCCTACTGCTTTAATTCTTCTGACGATTTGGGTTTAACCATGGAAATCTTTATAGAACTTTAATATACGACTCATCCTCATAAAAAGAACGATTTTGTATCCCACGAAATGGTGTAAACAAATTAATTTGACTTACGTATAAAGTACTGACTTAAATTTTATGACTTGTTCAAGTTAAACAACTAGCACAAATGTACAAGTATTTGCTTAACATGGGATTTTAACCTTTTTGCTGCCTGGAGGCATAATGGTCGGTGAAGAAGGAATGATATGAAAAAAAATCGGGTGCGGTTCACACGCGGTAGAAGCGACACATTACCAAAAACAATCTCAACCAATAGGAACCTTTAAAAGTGTGGTCATAATCAAGCGACCAATGAGCGCAGAGCTAGCGTCATTTCCGTTTCATATCTCAACCAATATAATCAAAGCGGCAGTTTGATGCTTCGCAGGTGCTGCGATGCGTCATTTCCGTTTCATCCGAATTCCAAATTACCACGAAGCTAAGGAAGTTTCACTTAAAAAAAACTGACCGTTCATATCTATCACCAAACACAGTTGACATATTACAAGCTAAGCTACGCCTTGTTCATAATAGGCCACTTGCTTGGATTTCATAACAACTTGGAAAAAATCGTGTGGATAGATTTTTTTACCAAGATTACGAAAATGTTAGTAAATTTTTTTAGAAATGTACAGTTTTTTATTTTTAAATAAATAAATCCATTATTTGGGCTCGTGGCGTCACTATATGAAAATGTGCCGTCTCCGAAAATTTTCCTATTAATTTTATAAAATTTCACACTGATTTATTTTTTTTATATGGAATCACTTTGATTTCAGTCGAATTTTTGAATTTGACATTTAACATTCACTAGATTTATTGTTTGTTCTTTGCGAACGTATCATTTGGTTAGACTTTTTGAAAGATGTTGTGAAGAGAATCCTGTACATTTTACGCTGTCCTTATATGTTTTAGAGGTATAATGATAATGGTGCGGATTTTAACAAAATCAAAATTTATAATATACTTATTATTATTATAATTTACAAGTATATTACATTTGATTTTGTAATATGGACGTTGAACATTATAATGATTTATGGTCAATAAGATGGATCAAAGAAAGAATATTTATGACATTAAATATTTTTGGTACGCCTCGTTATTCTCCTGTGCCATTCGTGTGGAAAACGTTCTTTTTTTAAAATGATTTTCGGCTATGTAATTATCGTTTTTTCGCACTCATAAAATTATTTTTTTATTTTTTATTTTTTTACATGAGCTCCACACAGGAGGCCCTGAGGAAAATAATTTCCCTCAGGGCCTATATCATCTTTGAGGATGCTGTGTGGAGGGTTTTTTTTTAAGGAAAAAGGAAGGAGAGGAGAGTTCTGGGAAGGAAAAGGGTTTAAGGGGTGGGTAGGAATCTGGGGTTCAGTATGTCCCGGTCATCCGCCTCCAAGACCTAGACAAACCTCACCCCATGAAAACTGGCACCCCTGCTAAATCACCAAACGTAGCGAACCACTTGGGATGACCTATGGCAAAGGTGTCGGTTATCCAATAAAGGTTCCCGGGGCGGCGGTACCCATTCCCGCCTCCCAAATTGAAAAATCATTCAACAATCAATTATGTCCCGTTTTTCCGGTTTATAAAAAATGGTCTAATTTTTCGGATTGAAATTTTCAAAAAATCGCCAGGGTTTCAAAAATACGATTAAAAAAATACAGAATGTCTTAGAATATTTGCCTACACCGTTTTTTTTTTTTAAATGTGATGCAAGTGGCCTATTGGCGGTAGGTAAGGCAAAATCATTATATAATAGGGCGAAATTGATTTTATACGCTTAATTTTTCCCTTTTTGCTAGTTAAAGCGGCTTAGGGAATGTACCCATACTACGTGACCCACTTAGTATGGGTACGTTTTTACCCCCCCCCCCCCCACCCCCACCGGTGACTAAAAACCTAAGTCCACCGCCGCTTATTGTGCAAGCGACTTCAAGTTAATTTATCAGAAGTCGTTTTTTAAATGAATATTTCTTTCAATATCCTGTAGTTATATACCCCAATATCTATTGAAAGTTTATAAGATATCAATGAGTCTTTTTAGCTTTTTATGCTCTGTGTCACATTAAGTACCGATCACTCTGTAAGTGCGCATTTCTACCTATATTTTTTGAAAGGCGGGTTATTACATTAAAATACCACACTACCATTCACATAACCATGGCATTTCATCATTCAAATTTGAAAAGTTACTAATGTACAGATTTATTGTACACGTACGCTCATAAAATTTGATTGCAATTTATTCGTAAAGCTACACATTTTAATCACTAACACCCGTATCATAAATTCATGCATAATTGCCGAATAAAAATGTTAAGTATCGTGCGA
This sequence comes from Limnephilus rhombicus, assembly GCA_929108145.2. Lineage (NCBI taxonomy): Eukaryota > Metazoa > Arthropoda > Insecta > Trichoptera > Limnephilidae > Limnephilus > Limnephilus rhombicus. The sequence continues at coordinate 40,791,787 of OV815279.1, forward strand.
AATTAATTAACGAAGTGTTTTGTAAAATCGTTAAAACATCGTATCCGCAAAAACACTTCTCCCATTGTTTGTTTGGCTTTCCAAAATCGATAATAAAATGATGATAATTGATAGGAGTTGTTTGATACTAAAGACACCGGAGAAAGTTCTGAGTGCAAGTGCAAATTAACCACACGCCACACGGGTGTTGTTACTGCTGAGGTAGCTACCACGAATAATGTACTTCCACATTCACGTTATAAATTACGTTCGTTGTTGGGAAGATGAAATATCTTCTTTGTCTTTTGTGTGGTTGCAGGAAATCAGTGTCGTTATCCATGCAAGTTAACATCACTATTTTTAATAAAAAATTGTCAACATGTTTCATAATCAGGACACAAAGTAAAGGGACCTTTAATAAATTTTGTATTTGAAATAATATTTATTAATTTGAATATTTTAATATCAAACATAAAAAAGTTGAAATAAAAATAATAAAAAAGCATCATATATTTTTACTCCAAATGTCGAAAAATTGGAGAGGATTCCAAATTTTGATAAGACATTCCTTTCGTTTAGAAAATCTGCAAGAAAACTGTGGCCTCACTTAAAATTTCATTTAATTTTTAATTATTTATATAACGTATTTTATTTTTATTTTATGTCATCATTGAGTACTTTCCTAATGTGTTTTATTAATTTTTATTTTATTTTATTTTATTTATTTTATTTATTTTATTTATTTTATTTATTTTATTTATTTTATTTATTTTATTTATTTTATTTATTTTATTTATTTTATTTATTTTATTTATTTTATTTATTGTATTTATTTTATTTATTTTATTTATTTTATTTATTTTATTCATTTTATTTATTTTATTTATTTTATTTATTTTATTTATTTTATTTATTTTATTTATTTTATTTATTTTATTTATTTTATTTATTTTATTTATTTTATTTATTTTATTTATTTTATTTATTTTATTTATTTTATTTATTTTATTTATTTTATTTATTTTATTTATTTTATTTATTTTATTTATTTTATTTATTTTATTTATTTTATTTATTTTATTTATTTTATTTATTTTATTTATTTTATTTATTTTATTTATTTATTTAATTAGCTTTGTTGTATTTGTAATATGGTCGGGGATTGCACTACCCTCCTACTCATGCAGGAATAAAAAATGCAATAAAAAAACTAAAATAATAATTCCCAAAGAATAACCAAAAAATTACATTTTAGATTCATTATTTGAGCAAAATAAACGTTAATTTCTTGTATTTATACTTTACCTACACTTTAAAAAAAAAAAAAAAATTTTCATGTTTTTTTTATTAACTCACTTGGTAACTGTAAATTAAAAATAATATATCAGAAATAACCCAACTTTTTCAAGACCGCGGGGAACCTCATGTGTCACTTTGCCAAAATGCGATGTTACTAGCTCTTTCGCAACCAGTTAAATTATTTTTACAGTATTTATTCAATGTGTGACTAAAACACCTTTTAACGATTGGGAAGCGTTTCTTTATTAGTAAGGCAGTTGGTGTAGTCAACAAAGAATACAACAACATGTACAAAATGTACTAATACAATACAATATAAAATATTAATTTAGAAAGATCCCCTCCGAATCAGCATGTCACAATAATAATTATTAAATTCGAATAATTATTCTCGTGACTGAATCAACTTTCACCTGGCCGCTCACGTTATTTTTTGAACCACCGTGGGTTTTTTCTTTTTTGCGTGTGGCAATGTTAGTTTCTAGCTTCCGGCACTTTTTGAATATCCGCCGTGACAGGAGCACGACGGTTATTTGACTTGTCACTTAGTGGTTAGTTTTGCAAGTTTTTAACCTGGGTTAATCCCTTATAATTATGATTTAAGAATACAAACCGCGAGCCGGATGATAAAGTTTGATTTTGAAAACGCGACCCGAAGTAATTGAGTGTGCGTTGTCGGCCGTCGGTGTGAGAGCTTCATGTGCTTCGCCATGTTTGCATTGAGATAAATCCACGCAATCCTATGTCGTACGGTGACGTGAAACGCGACGGAACACCTTTGTGGCCTTGCCTGGCCTCTGCTTCCTGTCGTTGTGGCAAATTCCTCGTGGAAAGCCTTTGATGGAGCTCACGCCTTGAGCTTGGCAAATACCCCGTATTCCATGGTGCCTTCAGCCGGAATCCTGGTCATCAGGTGGAACCTGCTGCCCTGCTGCCCGACTAGCTGAGTCGGTGGAGAATGAGTTGGTGATTTGCGGTCGCGTCCCATGGATACGATCCTGGTATGCATTCTTCGGATGCGGTTCCTTCGGATATTTCCCCACGACTTCGAGGCTACAGTTTATGGTGTTCACGAGTGGTTAGTAAGATTTTAGATAACATGACTTGGTCCAACAGGTGTGCTACCTGCTATATTTGTTTTTTAGTTTTTAGTTTGTCGCCCTTCCGGTGTTATTTCGGGGTAATTGAAACCCCCTGGTAATATGTTTTCTGAAATATATGTTTAATTTTGTTATATGGAAAAGTACTCTTTTATTTAAAAAAGATAACCTAATCATGCTGGGGAGAATCCCGTATATCCATTCACAATCCTGAGGAGATTCACTTGCTCTACCTATATATATAAAATACTACTCCTGGTTCCCCGGAACTATTGACGTTACAATTAGCGCCCAACGTTTTTAGGATTTTTTTTTCTTCAGGTGCCCGTACGGATATACTGTATTTTTCCGGCATTTTTTGCGTAGTTTTTAGATGTCATTGTTATCTAATAAAATGTAAATTGTTTTCTAATACGGATTTAAACTTGTTTACGTTTTGACAGCCGTTTGATGTGTTGCCATATATAAAAAAAATGTACGTGATAAAATATCGTTTCTCACAAAATGTACATTGTTATCAGTGACAGCTTGAATAATTTTTGCGGAAAATATTTTCTTTCCTGGCAATACTGGATGTGAGTGTCAGCTGTGCTTGTTTGTTACGTATTTTTTCTGTCATGTGGGTGATAGGAATGATCAAGGATGTTGATAAAGGATTAGATCGGTGTGTGTACAAATACTTGTTTCAATTTGTTGATAATAGTTTATAATACGCTCAGATTAAACAAGGAAATTAATAAATGTTTATTATTTACAAATGAGCAACATACATCATGAATTCTTTTTTGAATTATTTATAATTTACAAATGAGCAACTTACATCAAATTTTTTTATTGATTCAACATTGAGCTACAAACATAGTAATTATATTTTTTTTTATTTTTTTTTTCAAATTTTAATATAACTAAGATGGCGATTTCCGATATTAATGGACTGTCAAAGGAGGAAATGTTAAAATTATTAACGGATCGTGAGATAGTTCCGGAAGCAACATTAGCCAGTATGCGCGAACAGGCTCGTTCATTTAATAAAAGTTTGAAGGAGGGGAGTGGCTCCAATATGAATACGGTTGATGATAATACAGTTTGTTCAGAAAATACTAAAACTATAATTAATAATTATTACCAATCGGCTATTCCTTCAACTTCTTCTTCGTCCATCCATTCTTGGGGTTTAAAATTTTCTGGGTCCTCGGATGTCAGAGATTTCATTTTACGCATAGAAGAACTAGCTAGATGCCGGAAGGTGGAGTTGTCATCCGTTGTTACATCTTTCTCTGACCTTTTGGAGGGAAGAGCACTTTCCTGGTATAGAACTATTTTTGATGATTCTTTGTCTTGGTCAACCTTGAAAAAGCTCCTCATTTCTCGTTTTGACGTTTGTACCAATCAAACGGAAGCTTTAAAAGCTTTGTTTGCTATGAAGCAAAAGTTTAACCAACCTATAGTGGAATATGTTGAAGATGTTCAGTTAGCAAACTTAAGATTGGATGTTCCACTCTCTGAAGAACAATTGGTGGACTTAGTCTGTGACAGTCTCCAATCTAAATACGCCTTAGCCATTGCTTATTTCTCGGAAAAGAATCTTTCAGCCTTAGTAAGTGTGTGCAGTAAATTTGAAAAGCTTTCAGTAGACAAACCCGCACCACACTTTAATTCTTCTTCGCGAGTTACTTTTCCTTAAACCTCGTATCCTCATCGGAGCCCGCAACCGTCGCACCAGCCACAAGCTCAAGGCTCGTATTCTCAACGTGGTAGTTATAATCAGGCTTCCTATTCTCCACACTCGAAGTTTTCAAGTTCTGCTTCTAATAGTCAGAAAACTTTTAATTGTTTCTACTGTAAGGAACAGGGGCATACGAAACAATTTTGTCAAAAATGGAAAAAGGATAATTTTAAACATAATGAATCAAATAAATATAATTCAAAAAACTATCCGACGATCTGTTGCGTTCTGTGCACAAGGATGACAGGAGATCGTCGTCGGTTCATAGTAATAAATCTAAGTTTACAACGCGCAACATGGACGCATGTGTGCCGTTATCTGATTGTGGACAAGATGTGAGACCACATGTTAATATTAAAATTAAGAATTTGGTTTTTTCGGGTCTTTTGGACAGTGGAGCATCTGTCAGTTGTTTCGGGGGTTCTGTTTATAATTTTTTCATAAGTTTAGGTTATAAGTTGAATAAGTTAGATTCCTACGTTACCACCGCGGAGGGCAAACGTCAGGATATTATTGGTACTATGCGAGTACTAGTTTTATTTAATAATATTAAAAAATATATTAAGTTTTTCGTGATTCCGTCTCTGTCCTCTTCAATTGTTTTGGGAGTAGACTTTTGGAAGCAATTTGACGTGGCCCCTCAGTTGTTTCCAAAAGTCGACAACAATGGTGATTTTGGGAAGGTGGTCAGTGAGGTTCGCAAATTAACATCAGCCTCCTTGCTGTCTCCACAAGACCATCTTAAATTAAATTCGGTTATAGTTAAGTTTAAGTCAATTTCTTTCGAAGAACGTGGTTTAGGTAAAACCCATTTAGTACATCATAAAATAAATACAACAGGGGATCCTATTAAGCAGCGTTACTATCCATTATCTCAAACTCGCCAGAAGCAGTTAGAAGCACAATTAAAAGAAATGTTGGATTTAGGTGTTGTCCGCCGTTCTCGCTCGGCTTGGTCAAACCCAGTTTTGATTGTTCCTAAGAAGGATGGTTCTGTCAGATTTTGTTTGGACTCGAGGCGTTTGAACAGCGTCACATTGGCAGACTCGTACCCACTCCCTTATATTTCCCGTATTTTAGATAAACTTAGGGGTGCTCGTTTTATTTCATCTATAGATTTGTCCAAATCATTTTGGCAGATTCCCTTGGATAAGGAATCCTGTCCTAAGACGGCTTTCGTTGTACCAGGCCATGGTTTATTTGAATTTGTGAGGATGCCGTTCGGTCTTAAGAATGCTCCCAGCGAATTGCAGCGTCTTGTGGATGCTCTTTTTGGTCCTGAGTTCGACGAGAACGTTTTTTGTTATCTCGATGATTTAATTATTATTTCGGAAGATTTTGATTCACATTTGAAAATTTTGAATAAAATTTACGAACGTTTAAGAGATGCAGGCTTAACAGTTAACCTCAAAAAATGTGAGTTTTGTAAAGAAGAATTGAAGTATCTAGATTATATCGTGGACGCGAAAGGTCTTCGTACAGACCCCGTTAAATTAGAATGTATTCGTACTTACCCTACCCCTAAGAATTCAAAGCAAATTAAAGCTTTTATAGGTCTTTGCGGTTATTACAGGCGCTTTATTAAAGATTTCTCTACTATTGCGGCCCCGTTGACAAAACTCACTGGTTCCAGAATGGGAATAAGTAATTTTTCTTGGTCTCCAGAAGCAGAAGACGCGTTTAAAAAGTTAAAAAAAGCTCTAACTTCTGCTCCCGTTATTAGTTGTCCAGATTTTTCTTTGCCTTTTACTATACATTGCGACGCGAGCAACGTTGGAATTGGCGGCGTGCTTACACAAGTGTTTGACGGTGAAGAACATCCTGTTTCTTTTTTCTCGAGGTGTTTAAATGTTCACGAGCGAAACTACGGCGTTACGGAGCGCGAACTCCTCGCGGTCTTAGATTCAGTCAATCATTTCAGGCCTTACGTAGAAGGTGTTCATTTCACAGTGGTGACGGATCATTCCAGTTTGCAATGGTTGGTTTCGTTGTCCAATCCAACAGGTAGACTTGCTCGTTGGTCTACGCGCCTTTCCCAGTATTCTTTTGATGTGGTGCACAGAAAGGGTAAATTAAATACTGTCCCAGATGTTCTTTCTCGTAAAGACGATTTTACTGTTGCTGCCATAGATTCTACGCCTACAACTTCGGATAGTTGGTATAGTAATTTGTTTTCCAATTGTATGGATAATCCCCAACGTTTCAATAATTTTCAAATTAAAGATAATTGTTTATTTCGACATTCTAAATCTCGTTTCGCTTTGCAAGAAGATACAGCCTGGAAGCTGGTGGTGCCTTTTGAAGACCGTAACGCTATTTTAAGTAAAGAACACGAGTCTATTAGCTCTTGCCACCCAGGTGTGTTCAGAACATATAAGAAAGTTCAACTCCGTTATTTTTGGCCGGGTATGTATGATGATGTCAAAAAATTTGTTAATAAGTGTAAAACGTGCAAAGCACATAAAATAAATACATCTGCGCCGGCGGGTATTTCTACAAATCCAAAAATAGTCAACAGACCGATGCAAATGTTGTCTATCGACCTTGTTGGTCCCCTTCCACGTAGTTACGCGGGATTTATGTACATTTTATCAGTTGTTGACGTTTTTTCAAAATATACTTGGATTTTTCCGCTCAGAAATGCTACTGCAAAAAGCATAGTAAAAAATGTTGAACAATTTATTTTTCTAGTTCACGGTGTTCCACAAACCTTTGTGTGTGATAATGGTAAGCAATTTATTTCAAAAGAGTTCAAACAATTGTTAGCCGATTATAATGTCCCTGAACCTTTTTATAATGCCTATTACACCCCGCAAAATAATACAGTGGAACGTTTTAACCAAACAATCGGGACTGCTTTGTCTATATTGACCGAGTCTGACCATCGTAATTGGTCTAGATTTCTGCCTCAGATTCAGTCAGCCTTGAATAATACGGTTAATTTTGCCACAGGTTTCAGGCCTTTTTTCCTTATGCATGGCAGGGAACTAATTATTGACGGTAAATTACACAAAATTAATGTTTCCTCTAGTGTCGCGGACATACCTTTAGATCAGTCTAGAGCTGAATTTGCAAAAAAGTTGGAAGACTTAGTTCCTATTTATGAACAAGTTTCTAATGCATTAGTGCAAGCCTTTAAAAAGAATGCCCAACATTATAATTTACGACGTAAATCCGTGGTTTATGATATAGGTGATGTTGTTTGGAGGAAGAATTTTGCTCAGTCCAGTGGTCCGGACTACTTTTCCCATAAGTTAGCACCTAGATTCGTTCGTAATATTATTTTATTTTATTTTTATTTTATTTTATATTTTATTAACGCCCTAGTGGGCTTTTACAAGAAAAGAAGCAAATATATAATAAACAATATTAATTACATGTATTACATAAACAATAAAACAGAATAAATATGAATGCAATCGACTCGTTAGGTAGAGAATATTACAACATAAAAAAGAAATTAAATGAGATAGTACAAGTTGTACTTACAAAAAACTAAAACAATTCAGCTTTAAATATTTATACATATTATTAATAATAAAGTCTCGGACTTAGTGTATACCTTGGCAGATATGCAAGGTAAAATTGTAGGTAATTTTCACGTTAAAGATATTGTTCGGATAGATTAGTTTTGTTATTTTTTCTTTAAGGAGGCAAATGTTGTAGTGTGTAGGCCTACCAACCCTCCACATTATTACATTTGTTTCTTTTAGTGATTGTTCTGGTCTCATGCTTTGGAGTTTGGTATCTCCAAATCTTGTGCTCAGTACGAACACTTAATTCTAGTTTATCGACGATAAACCATTTATTTACCCTCCGTAAACTGGAATGTGATCCTTGTGGTCACTGGCGCCCAAATTTTGTTAGTTAAGTCTTTCTTTCCTTCGTTACTTTACCTTCTCTGTTAATAATAACATATACTAGTTTCGAGCTTTTTGCATTATTAAAAGTATGAATATTTTGGTAATAACATACTGATTCACGTACGTATACACACACTGATTTTTTTTTCTTTTTATACTATGTTCCATCTGTATAACGGATTAAGTTGTAATGCTATTATTTTTAAGTTTATGCCCTTCTTTCTTGAGTCCACTGGAGGCTCTTTTATTGCCCATTGCCCATGGAACCTCCAGAGAACTTGAGAAGGAATATTTTGGAATTTTGTGTTTCAGAGACTTGAGCACCTTTCTGATGCACAAAAATTCTGTTAGTTTTATTATTGATATTTTGTATTTCATAAGTTTAAGTATGGTATAGCTTTCCTAAAAGTTCTTTATATAAATCTTAGTTCATAAGAAAGTTGTTTTGTCTCTAACAAAGTTAGTACTGCTTCGGCGTGCTTAACTAATAATTAATTCCTTTGGAATTATCGCTTTGCCTCTAATACAGGAAAGTGTGTTCTGTATAGTTTTTTAAGTCTAAGTCTGTTCTGTATAGTTTTTTAAGTATAAATAATGTAAACATTAGTGTCTTACTGTAATACCAGTATTTAACTATAAATTAAGTAGTATTAGTGCCATCCATTAAAATTTTGGATTGAACACCCCTCGAATAGTGTCAACTCACTGAAAGCCATAGTTGATCACAATTTTTGTTTTTGTTTGTACAAGAAATGCTGACTTTTGTCCACACGTGGAGTATTTTTTGTAAGGAATGCCAGCTGGGTATTGCCTTGGTCTCATTTTTTTTACAAACAATGTCACTCTGTTGAGTGTTTACTGCAGGTTGTTTTATGGATTTTGGTATATCCTAAGCTGTGAGCTTAACTTCCTTGTTTCTGTTGTGCTTTTGAGTACCAGTTAACTTTTGTCATAATCTGATAGATAGATAGGTATTTTATATGTAAACCCTACTTTAACCACGTTGATAGATAGGTTTTTTCTTTTGAAATTGTAATTCCTAAATCTGAAAATTTTGATAGATAGGTAATTGACTATGTAAACCCTATTCTAACCTCTTCTCTTATATAGACAGTTTTTAAAAAAAAAAAACATGTCCTGACTAACTCATAAATACATAAGTATTGTGAATACATTCTTTTTTTCTTTCGAAGCGACCTGTTGGATCTAGGTAGGAAGATTAGTTCTTTTCTCCATTTCAAACAAATGACTTAAATTCAGTGAAAGTGAGGGCTGGTTATCCACCCTTGAAGTGAAGCCTAAAAATGGCTAAGTGTCCTATTAAAGGAAAAGTGTTGCCTCGAGCATACCTATCGGTTTATTTTTTGGTTTATATTAATTTTTCTCTCTTTTGATGTGTCTCAGTTGTTAAAATGGCACGAGAATGGAAGGTTTTTGGGCGACAGCCTCTTTTTATCAGTGCTTTTTGTTGGTGCTAGTGAACCGCCTATTCTCGTCCCGTTGTTGGATATTATTGTTCTTTCATTTATCTAAATTTATGTGACCTAGTTTTAAGATTATGTTTTTTTTATTTTTTAAGTATTAATTTTAGTTGATTTTTAGACCTGTTGGACCTATCTTCTAGTTAGTTGTTTTGTTTAGTTTTCACGGACTTAGTTTTCCATGTTTGAGGGCAAACATTTTCGTGGGAAGGGGGGAATTGTCACAATAATAATTATTAAATTCGAATAATTATTCTCGTGACTGAATCAACTTTCACCTGGCCGCTCACGTTATTTTTTGAACCACCGTGGGTTTTTTCTTTTTTGCGTGTGGCAATGTTAGTTTCTAGCTTCCGGCACTTTTTGAATATCCGCCGTGACAGGAGCACGACGGTTATTTGACTTGTCACTTAGTGGTTAGTTTTGCAAGTTTTTAACCTGGGTTAATCCCTTATAATTATGATTTAAGAATACAAACCGCGAGCCGGATGATAAAGTTTGATTTTGAAAACGCGACCCGAAGTAATTGAGTGTGCGTTGTCGGCCGTCGGTGTGAGAGCTTCATGTGCTTCGCCATGTTTGCATTGAGATAAATCCACGCAATCCTATGTCGTACGGTGACGTGAAACGCGACGGAACACCTTTGTGGCCTTGCCTGGCCTCTGCTTCCTGTCGTTGTGGCAAATTCCTCGTGGAAAGCCTTTGATGGAGCTCACGCCTTGAGCTTGGCAAATACCCCGTATTCCATGGTGCCTTCAGCCGGAATCCTGGTCATCAGGTGGAACCTGCTGCCCTGCTGCCCGACTAGCTGAGTCGGTGGAGAATGAGTTGGTGATTTGCGGTCGCGTCCCATGGATACGATCCTGGTATGCATTCTTCGGATGCGGTTCCTTCGGATATTTCCCCACGACTTCGAGGCTACAGTTTATGGTGTTCACGAGTGGTTAGTAAGATTTTAGATAACATGACTTGGTCCAACAGGTGTGCTACCTGCTATATTTGTTTTTTAGTTTTTAGTTTGTCGCCCTTCCGGTGTTATTTCGGGGTAATTGAAACCCCCTGGTAATATGTTTTCTGAAATATATGTTTAATTTTGTTATATGGAAAAGTACTCTTTTATTTAAAAAAGATAACCTAATCATGCTGGGGAGAATCCCGTATATCCATTCACAATCCTGAGGAGATTCACTTGCTCTACCTATACATATAAAATACTACTCCTGGTTCCCCGGAACTATTGACGTTACAAGCACTAGACTGAAAATTAACATTTTTTGGTGAAGATTATCATCTAATTATTATTTTTCAACATATTAATTAAATATTAATTAACAATGTTAAATATTTTTTCTCACAACTGTGAACAATAAACATCTAAATTAGGCAACTCTTCGATTGTTTGGTTGATTAACTAAATGCCAATAAAAAATGAACTGGGAAAAGAAATACAATTATAAATAAATCATGACTTAATATATTATATTTATTAAATATAATAATGATCTTGAGAATGTCATACAAGCTTGATCCTTTTAAAATATTTACAGCGAAGGCAATTAATTAGATGATAAAGATGTCCTGAATACAATATAATATTATTGTGTATTTTAATTAAAATGACGACAAACACGACTTTCGGATGCAAGTGTTATTATTTTTTGTGCTATTTTGAATAGATCAATGTTACGTTTGTTTCAGAAACCACTAATTAATTAAGCAATTATTTGGTAGAATTAATTATTTATTTCACACAGTTCCCACAAAAAAGGAAAATATTTTTTATAAAAATAACGTGATTGATTTCTGGGTTACTATGCCGTGTTGCATTTCCTCCTTCTTTAGTCAACATTTCGGACAGCGTTACAGTGTCCATCATCAGGGCAGATTGTAGTGAAGTGCGTGTTTATGTTTGTTGAATTGACACCTTGTTGCGGGCGTTAATACTCTCAGGACCCGTATTTCAGTATGATAATTAGTTGAACTAATGTGGTTTTCTGTGTTTAGTTTTGGTGTAGCCATCAAGTTCCGGATACCAATAACTTTTTGTGCGGAACGTTGGCTAATAATACTTTTCGGCGTAAAATTCGCAAATCATATTTTAAAGATCTGATTAAAAATTATATCAAATTAAAAATGAAACAATAAGCATAATTAAAAACGCTAGACAAACAGAAAAACTTCCATAATCATTTTTAAAAAGGCCATAATATACAGTGGAGTAGTATGGAATATCTGATTTACGGTGCCATAACTTAGTGATTAGAACTGACGCTCGGATGTAGAAAGGTTCCAATCACGCTAAATAACCGTTTTCTTGAGAGGTTTTCCAATCTTTAAAATTCGCAAACTTACTTTGTGGCGTCATTAAATGAAAACAAATCACTTTGTGTACACCACTCCCCAAAATTATCAAAATGTTTCTAAACCAATGGTTTCTTTGTCAGGATAAAATTAAAATTAACAAAAATAACAATAGACAAACTAATAACAAATAGGAGTTATTATTATTAGTGTTTATGATACCTTTAACTAACTTACTAACTAACTAACTAACTTTTAACTAACTAACCTTTAACTAGATAATTGACTAACCATGTTTTTTGTCTATAGGTATTTTTTAAAGTGAAACTTCTTTAGCACCTTTGTGATTTGAAATTCGATGAAACGGAAGCGAGCGACACTAAAATTTATTATTTCACGGGTACTCAGTTCTTTTATAATACGATAAATCCACATTTCTACGCGAGCCTCCAATAGTGTAGCGGTATAAAGCGCCTGACTGACTTCAGAGGCCAGACATCTAGCGAACCAGGCCAGGGGTCGAATCCTACGAAATCCAAAAAAAAAAAATTATATATATTTTTATAAAATAATATACATCTTAAGAAAAGATAGCCACCTCTAGCGACTCCGAAAAATATAACACAAATTTAATACCAAATGTGTAAGGTGCACTGGAATTCGACGGCAAAAATATGGAAACAATCATTCTTCACTAGGGAATGCAATCTCGTTCTCGCGAGATTTCGTTCTTGCGAGATCTCGGCGTTTTTTAGCGAGATTGATCTTGAACGAAAAAAGGGCGAGATCTCGCGAGTTTAACGAGATTGCACTCGAGCATAAAAACGCCTTATTCGAAGCGCGGACTGACACGGATGGAGTTGCGATCTGTCGGTTTCGTTCGGTGCGCGTGAGGCTGTAATTTCTTATAGTATGACTAATTGGTATATTTTGTTAATTAATCTGTAATATCTAATGGATATACTGAGTAGATATAGTTTTATTTAATTGATAATAATATCTAAGTTTAATAGTCAACTCAACTTAGATAATAAGTTAAATTTTTTTGACCTTCGTTGTTTTGTTTGTTATAAAAGAACTGTTTTATTACTAAAAGATTTGTGTTTGATGTTAGAAGAGAAGACTGGTTGTTTCTTTTATTTGTTATTAGATATATGCGTACGTCAAAGCTTACTACTTAGAAGTTTATTAAAAAATTATGGACAAATACGTCAAACAATGTTTGATGCATAAAAGTCTATTGAAAAATTCGTGAAAATAAATGTTTTTCTTATAATACTTATAATTTTTATTATTTTTTTCTTAATTTATTCAAATATTGTGATTATTTGCAAAAAAAACACACAAAACTGCCAATCTCGCGAGATCTCGAAATTGGCGAGATCTCGCAGTATTGTTATTCATAAACTCGCGGGATCTCGCCTGAGACCCAATCTCGCGAGATGTATTCCCTATTCTTCACATTGATAAAAAAATGCTTCGTAGTCTCCCACTCTTGTGTACGTAGTTTTCTGAAGGTTTCACCTTTACCGCGTGTAAATTGCACATTATTTTTTGTGTGAACTAAAGATTATATTTTTATATAATTATCATTAACTCACAATCAAGTTGGTTCCATGCTAACTCAGAATAAACTCAACTATTTTTATGTTTTTAGAAGCAACTTTGACGGTGACTGAACAACTCAGAATAAAATTAACTTAACACCTCTTTAAAAAGTCTATAAAAGCTATGAAAAAAATGAAAAATAGCCCATAACCTAACCTAAAGTAACCTTTTTAAGAATTTTTTAAATATATAATTTTTTAAATATATAGAAGAATTATTAAAATTATATTAAAAAAATCCTTAGACTACCCAACAGAACGCCTGTTTGAAGAATTTTAAGTACCCACATTTAAAGATTTATATATTAAAAATTCAGTAATTCAAATAATAAAAGAAAAAGATAAATATCCATTTTTAAATGAAAACAGAACTCGACTTAAACATGTTTTTCTATGCCCAAAACTAAATACGTCTTTTGCACAGCATCATTATACTCATCAGGGAAGAACTTTTTTCAATCGTCTACCACAGGAAATCAGAAGCATCAATGATAAGGGTCTAGGACGTTTCTACGCCGCCGGTTCTTCGCTGCCAGTTCATCGCCGCCGTTTCTACGCCGAGACGGTTCTACACCGGCCGTTTCTACACCGGCCGTTTCTACGCCAGCCGATTCTACGCCGCATTCAAATTAAATTAACAATTACAATTAAACTTTATTGTTTTAACACATACATACAGTCATAGAAAATAAAATAGAAAATACAAAAACTATCGAATCATTTAAAAAGTAGCATTAACATTTATTTTAAATTAAAAGAATAAATAGGAAAAATAAGATTATTGCGTCATTTGGTAATTGTGTGCTAGGCCACGTAAATAATCTAGAGGTTCCCTGTTTTCATAATCTAAGACAATTCTTCGAATACGTTCATCAGCGTCACGGTATTTTTTCAGCTTCATCGGTGGTAAATGTCCGGCGATAAGTTGCTCAAAATAAGCGTCTCGTCCTTTTTGTACTTTTCGCAATCCATCTATAAATTTCCAAATAGTTGGGTGATGCATACATAATTCAGAACGCAATCGACGATTGGCTGCCTCTGCATGATTATTGGTGCGATCTTCTCCATCGATTGTTCTCTGGTATAAATTCCACATTGTTGGATGAAACATAGGCGGGCGCCTACCATTCCCGCGTCGATTTAAACGGCCAACATAGCTGTCTTCAAACCAATTTAGAAGCGGCTGAAGTTCTACTGGCAAATCATTTGCTAAAGCATCAATGTATTCATCTAAATCAGCTATTGGCACAAATGCTAATGCAATGACCATTTTAGCTCTCAATGCAAATTCAGCATCATTGTTGTATTGACTAATAACACCAATCTGAGCTAAATGCTTCCTCATATTTTGTGCTAAATGGAAGAAGCAACCTTTTACATTTACTTCAGGGAAGCAATCTTTCATGGCACTAAAAGCTGCATATTCATAATCACAAATGATAGATCCTGGACTTAAATTTGGCACTAGTGTTTTAATTAGTTCGAACATACGTGTGTATGTAACACGCTGCTTGTTAGGTAACAGAGCATACACTATAGGATGCACTCCTCCGTGTTTTGTTGCCATAACAATATAAACTTGCGAAAATAGCCTCGGTGCTATTGCGAAGGTACCATCAGTGTACCATGTATTGGCATTATGCAAATGCTGCAACCAGCTCCCTCTTCCAAAAATTAAAATTCTGTTTGCTCCCTCTCCATCGTCGCTTAGCAAAAAAGTTTCTTCTGTTCCTGGTTGAGGCACATATAGCTTATATCGATTTGGCAACACCAAATCGTTTAGGTCTGCGGGATCAGCAGGTGCAGCATTAATTTGATTCCGTTTTCTTCTGATTATTTTTCTCAGGGCTGCATTATTTGGAATCGATGCTAAAACAGCTTCAGGCACGTCGACTATACACTGATTTATAACTACACTTGTGCCCTCCATAGTTTCTTCTGCACGACGTTTCATGTTAGTGCAAACAGTTGCTGATTGTATGGCTGCTGCCGAGGAAGGGTGAGAATGATTGTTGATTTCGTTGACCACTTCTTCAGCCCTCGTGTGAATTCTTCCTTTACAGCGACCCACTTCTTCGCACCGCCAAAATTTTAAACTAGCGTCCCTTTTACTAACTTTGTCGAAAACGTACAAATATCCGTTATATGAAAACTTCTCGTTTCCTTTCTTGCTGAGAACTGCTGGTTCCATTATTAAGATCACTGTTAACTAACGTAATGATTACTTTGTGACGAATACACTTAGAGTGATGTGTTAAGGGCTCCTGCCCCATATTTATACCAAATACTGTTAAACAGTTTTTAGAATTTTAAGCGGATTAAAACTTCTCATTACCTCCTTTGTGCTAATGGGCCTGTGTTGATAACCATAACACCATTAAGATAACCCGGATTAAAACTTCTGCTTACCTGCTTTGTCAATGGGTCCCAATCTGGTAATCCCGGCGCTCTGTGGCTGAAATTGGAACGCTGGCGCGTCACCGGCCCCTGATCAGCATGTTCCCAAAATGCATTTATAAGGAATGATTGTATTTTTTAACAATTTTTTTTTAGAATTCAATCTTTGATTCCTTTATGTCTAAGAAAGATTAACCTAATGTTACCATTGATACTATGACCAATAAAACGTCAAAATGAATTTATTCTCAGTTACTCACTTAAATTAAAAATTTCATTGAAAATTACATCTGAAACTTAATTATTCTGTAATTAGTCGCAGAACAGAGGATTATTGGGCGCACTTTTACGCTGCTGTATTTAGGTGAGTTTGAAGGTGTGCAGAATCTAGCTGTTTGTGTACTTATTATCGATTTTGTTTTTTTATAAATTCATTTAAAATATTTTTAAAGGTATGAGCTTTAGTAAAGTAACAGTAAAAAGATATTTATGTCATAAATTATATCGGAAATCTTGATTTAAAGTTGACGTCTTTTTTCCAAATTTTTTTTTCAAATTTATTTTCTTTAATGGAGTAGGAAAAAAAACTCCACGATTCTCCACTCTAATTTTAAAAGAATATTATTGATGTATCTTTTTTGTACATGGAACAATAAAAATTATCACCAGCCGTCACCAGTCACTCCAGTAATTGCATTTTTAAGGAATGATTGTATTTTTCATCAATTATTTTTTTGAATTCAATCTTTGATTCCTTTATGTCTAAGAAAGATTAACATAATGTTACCTTTATTACTATAACTAATAAAACGTCAAAATGAATTTTATTTTCAATTAGTCACTAAAATTAAAAATTTCATTGAAAATAACATCAGAAAGTTAATTATTCTGTAATTTATGTAATAACATATTTTTTAATTTATGTTATTACATAAATATAAAATATCCTGTACTATCTTTTGGAGTCTTTTCCGTTTGGTTATTTTAATGCGCATGTCATTAAATGTATAATATATTTTTAAGTAGGTACCTGCCAACTATAAAATGTTTATAAATACATTCAATTTGCGTGTGAGCATTTTTAGCAGGAGTTAATATATAATTAGATTACCTATTGTGTGTAATTACACTAATTACCCCCATTAAACCATTCTACCCCCAATTATCATTATTTAACGTTATTCCCCACTGTCTGGAAAATCCTAAGTATTATTGCTATGTACATCGATTAACAATGTTATGTTTATTGTTTGGGATTCTCCTTCAATTTATGAAGTTATTATAGAGAATCTTTCAAAAATTTTGTAATATTTCATATAAACACTTAAAAACAACAATAAACAACCAAATGGTCGAACGCCGAGAGGGATGTCGCGCCAGCCAGCGCTCCAATTTCAGCCACTGTGCGGCGATTGTAACTTGCATGTACAAAATATCTTTTAAATTAAAATAAATGTTAATGCTACTTTTTAAATGATTCGATAATTTTTGTATTTTCTATTTTATTTTCTATGACTGTATGTATGTGTTTAAACAATAAAGTTTAATTGTAATTGTTAATTTAATTTGAATGCGGCGTAGAATCGGCTGGCGTAGAAACGGCCGGTGTAGAAACGGCCGGTGTAGAACCGTCCCGGCGTAGAAACGGCGGCGATGAACTGGCGGCGAAGAACCGGCGGCGTAGAAACGTCCCATTCCCCAATGATAAGGCCCGAATGCTGCTCTCTGTCAAGAGACATTTTAAAGATGTTCTTAAGAAAAGAACTACTATCAACTAATCTTACAAATATCTTAGTTCTCCATAACATTCTTTCTTTGAAAAAAAAAAAAAAACACACCATTATCAAATAAATACTGCAGCTCACATATATTTATGTACAATTAATTATTTAAGTACTTACTTATACATAACTAATAACTAATAGCATTTATGTACACTCCCCTTCCATACACAAGCAAATGCTTTTAATGGAAGGGTAGTAAAAAAAAAACCTGTAAAAAAAATATTTAATTGTAAAATTGTAATTAAGTATAATAAATGTTTCAATAAATATAAAAAAAAAAAAAAAATGTTTTTCATCACTTTTAATGACTTTTCAAAGGAGATATTGAGTTGATTTCATTCCGAGTTGCTCGATCACCGTCAAAGTTTTCTCTAAAATCATACACAAATTGATTTCTTTAATTATCTATTATAATTTAAAACATAAATAAATAAAGTAACACACATTCGTACTAGATATTTGCTATACCTTTAGGTAAATAAAGTAATTTTTCAGTTTTGGCCTCAAATCCAAAATTAAGTTTTGTATGCAAAGTGTACCCAAGTATTTTTGTTGTTGTATCCAGTCAAGTGATGAAGGTATTATTTTAACCTACGATACTATAAAATCGAAGGTTAATATTTTGTATTTTTGAATGTAGCTATTACTTTGTGGTTATCCATTATAGAAAAATGAAACAATATAACTTTGTTTAAACCACTTATATGATGTGCAAATCCGACCGGTTTCGGAACAAACGTTCCTTCGTCAGGGAAAGCTTATACTAATTTGACAGTTTAGAACAATGTTTTATTGTGGTAGGGGTGGAGCCGTTGTTAGTTAATAATGTAGATTGGGTGGGTAGGTATTAGTGTAGTGTGGGTGGGTAGGGGAACAAATCCATGATTGGGCTATATGACAATATTTTTTGTTTGTTGATAATAGATTCATTATTTTTAAGGGATTTTTTAATTTCCAAAGCTTCTAAGTTATCTAAACGTTTTCCTTTATGATTAATATGAAGAATATTTATCCCTGTGTTTTTTTCAAAACTGTGGTTATTTTCAATGATATGGTTAGAGAACTCAGAAAAATTATAAAACTCGTAATTTTGAAATCAGAATCAAAGAACATTTAAGGTGTCTTAATAATAATAATTTTTCTGAGTTCGCTAACCATATCATTGAAAATAACCACAGTTTTGAAAAAACACAGGGATAAATATTCTTCATATTAATCATAAAGGAAAACGTTTAGATAACTTAGAAGCTTTGGAAATTAAAAAATCCCTTAAAAATAATGAATCTATTATCAACAAACAAAAAATATTGTCATATAGCCCAATCATGGATTTGTTCCCCTACCCACCCACTCTATACTAATACCTACCCACCCAATCTACATTATTAACTAACAACGGCTCCACTCCTACCACAATAAAACATTGTTCTAAACTGTCAAATTAGTATAAGCTTTCCCTGACGAAGGAACGTTTGTTCCGAAACCGGTCGGATTTGCACATCATATAAGTGGTTTAAACAAAGTTATATTGTTTCATTTTTTAATATTTTGTTGTCAAACCAACGAAAATATGTAATATATTTTAAGATAGCAACACCACACAGCAATAAATTGCATATAATTATGACGAATTATTAAATTTTCCATCGACGTTGGCATTGAACTAATTTGCATCTTAAAAACTGACGCATCACAAAGAGGCTGATTCGTGATTATAAAATCTTGCAGCCACTCGACCTTCTAAAGCCATTATCTTAAAAAGCGGATACCGGATACGGGAAGTATAATATGTAGACCCGGGCGGAAGTGCTGGCTTTTATAAGCGCTGGGTGCTTACAAAGCCCGGAAGGGTAGAAAATAGTAAGTGGGTGGGAACCCCGGATTAGGGACCAGGGGCGTGCCGTGATTTATTGCACGACTTTTTCGATTATCCACAACTAAAAGTTTGCTGAACTACTGTACCTTCTACTATAAGCGATGATACGAGTACAACATTCAGCTACAAACTTACTTACTAAGTCTGCATCGGATTTATATACACGTTTATAATTTTTTTTTTAACGTGATATTGCTGAAAATTTACTGAACTTAGCCGTACCCAGACTGGTGAATAGTATGAGACTGTAATAAGTTAGGTATGTACCTACTTAAAACCAAAAATTTAACCATTTTTTTTTCAAATATACCTACCTACATAACTTCTACAAATGCACGAGAAAAAGGAAATGCGCCACTCAAGAAGAACCCTTTATGCAAGCACATCGTGTGATATACGAGTAATATAGCAATTACTTTCATAGGTAAAAATATGATCTAAGCGGTATTGGAAAGATATAACACCACTCTCAAACAAATTGAAGATGTCGAGCACTCATTATCGAAGTGCATTAAATATGAACGACAAAGAGCTACAATACTAATGACCTCGAAGTCACCGGAAGTTCAGAATTTAATAGCCTCAACTGAGTTTCATGCCATATCGAGAATAATGAAATTTATTAGATCATGTAAACTGGAAAATATTTGAAAGTGATTTTTTATACGAAATGAATATAAAAGGACTCTAAGTAACTTTTAAAGATCATTAGAGATTATAATGATAATATTATAATTTGAAAACAGATGAGGCAAAAATGACAACTTTGTGTGAGTCAGAAGCCTTGATAATATACATGACATAAAAAAAATAAAAAAATAACACCACTCTCTATATTAAAATCTAAAAGTTAACCACAAATAATTAAAATTTATACCTTTATGAAACCAATTTGACTGACCAACCGCAATTTAAAAAAATACATAAGGTGCCATTTTTAATTAAAACTTTTCAAAGTTTGCATTCAACATTTTTACATTTTTGAAAACATTTATTTCATAAGTGATACGTTTACAAATATTCCATTTATTTGGATTTTAATGCAAAGCGGAAATATTCTGAACTACTGATATAATATGTTCGAGGCATAAGGGATTAATATCTATTTCCGTTTTTTATCCGAAGAAGTCGGTAAATGACAAGTTGTTCATTCTTTGAATTTTAAAAGAGATTTAGCAAAAATTTAGGTAAAATAATTAGAAATCGATAGAATTTTTTTTAATTGTTCAACAGGCAGGGTTGAATATCCGGTTTTATACCTTGGAATTTCGATTTCGTAATATTTTACTAGAATTTTGTCACTAACGTGGATCGCCACTAATAAGATCATTACTTAATATTTGTCAGAATGAAAGCCACGGCACGCCCCTGCAATGTATGGATAAGGGGAGAACTGACCTGGTGGCCAGAGATTTTGGTTGCAGTCCTTGTGGGCGCCGCGCGCCGGGGGCCGGGCGGTGTGCGGTAGGACCAGGGACCAGGGGTTTAGGGGATGATCGGGATCCACAACCTTCCTACAACCTACTTAGAGGCTGGCGCCCTGCCAACTTTACGCGCCAAGGTATTGATTAAATGAGGGCGCAAAACGCATCTGCTTACAAAGGGGACGGTGCTGGGCTTAGAGCTTGCAACTCCTAAATAATACTAGGCGATGAGGCTTTTACTACGCTAATGATGCAGGCTTGTCGAACTGCACCTTCAATGACAACTTTAAAAGGTAAAAATAAGATTGGTGGTAACTAAACGATTTTTCGGTGTTTCGTTGTTTGAAAAAAATGGCCTAAAAAAGGATGAAGCAACAATATAACGCTTCGAGTATGGTATTTATCGGTATTTCATTACATTTTAGTACCGTAGCATGGGGCGATTTATAAATCGGGATGACTTTGACCACCGCAAATTTCTGTATAATTCTTGCTACACTTCAATTTCCAACATATTGAGGGTTGAGCTGAAAAGCTAGTTTGGTGTCATGTGCATTATAAAATAAACCGGTATCTACCGATATCGAACAGTATTAATACGGTAAAGTGTGCGTGGTAGAATTTCAAAATCCAGCTTCGAGTGCATGTCTGACGCCACGTCATACGCGCCGCGCCACAACTAACGTCTGTGTACGTGGAATTTCACACGAAGCTGATATTATAATTCAGTTTCGAATTCAAGAATTCGTCACAAGATTTCGCAACTTCCGTCAGCAGGTCAGATGGGGACGTCTCCCCCCTAAGGTATAACTGATACGAATTTTTGAATATGTAGTATCTCTTCGGATATGGAAAGATTGACGGTAATACACGTTGTATTAAGCGGCTTTATATTACATATGACGTCATTGCTCTGCCTCGGTTACTTTTTCCCGGTGACTAGCTACGCTGGATGACAGTGGATCCGAGACAAGGGCTATTTTTGGAACCAGTTCCTATTGGATTTACAAAATGGTCATCAATTTTAAAATGAACGAACTTCTGTACATCAATTTTAAAATGAAAATACCAATCGAATTTATAAATTATAGTTACTTACGCGCCGAAACCAGACTTCTTAAATTATCAGATAGAAGAGTGTTAATTGATTTATTATTTTTATACAAATTTATAAAATCTTTAATTGACAGCCCTAGTTTGTTTGAACTAATTTGCATTAGTATACCCGCTAGACAAACTCGTAGTAAAGATATTTTTAAATGCAACAATAAAATCAACACTAATTACTCTATATACTCACCAATTCCAAGAATCCATAACCTTGCGAATAAATACTGCGAATCTATAGATATATTTAGTATTGACAGTTTTTAATGTTTCAAAAATCAACTAATCTCGATTCTATCTGCTAATAATTAACTTTTATTATTTTTTGTTTTTCTCATAAAATATTTTCTCATCTAAACCTCACCAGTAAAATGTATACTTACTTTATAATATTTTTGCAGTTCTATTTACACTTTGTTCTATGTCAGGTCTTATTATTATTTTTAATAATAAATATAAATATTTAAAGCTGAATTGTTTTAGTTTTTTTGTAAGTACAACTTGTACTATTACATTTCATTTCTTTTTTATGTTGTAATATTCTTTACCTAACGAGTCGATTGCATTCATATTTATTCTGTTTTATTGTTTATGTAATACATGTAATTAATATTGTTAATCATATATTTGCTTCTTTTCTTGTAAAAGCCCACTAGGGCGTTAATAAAATATAAAATAAAAATAAAAAAACACTAACTGGGCGAACCGAACCAAAAGCCGCCCGCAGGGCCTAGCAGTAACAGCTAGTAATCTTACTAATATTATAAACGCGAAAGTTTGTGTGTATGTTTGTGTACGTTTGTTACTCTTTCACGCAAAAACTACTGAATGGATCTTAATGAAACTTTACAATAATATAGCTCATACATCAGAATAATATATAGGCTATATATAATGGTAAGCACTGGCGTTATGAAATTTGTATAAATGAAAATGTGTGTATTTCATATATTTTAGCGGTAGGGGGAAGGGGAACGGGAGAGGTAAGATACGAGGGAGGGGGGAGGCGGGGAAGGTGGAAGGGAACGGGGACGCACGGGAAAGGACATGCATATAAAATCAATTTATTTCTTTGAATGGCATTGCAACGTATGCCGGGGACCAGCTAGTACGTTATATAACTACTTCAATATTTGAATACGCGTTATTTTTTACAATTTTTCTGAGATTGGCGTATCGTTGTTATAAGCTTATAAACAATGGTATATGAAAGTCGTCCCACCCCGAAAGGTGAAATCATTTTTTCCACTCCTCAAACATGTACCCTATTTGTTTACATATACTTCGACAGTTTAAACACGTTCAATAAATAAGTCATAAAAATTTCTCAAAGAAATGATCATAAGTATAACTCTACGTTATAGTCTCCCTTTTACAATATTCATTCAGACAAGATTCAACGTTAGTTTCTAGGGTTTATAAACTATAAATTGCATATTCCTACACAAAACATTGATAACAATTACCTCCTGGATAAAATGTCACTATTGAAACTTTCGGAAAGAAGAATAAGCACAGATTTGATACTATTATTTTAATTTATCAATATCCATGTTCCCAAAAAATCATGCCGACATTTATTACCCCTTTACTTCAATATCTCCTACCTTATCAAAATTCTCCTACTCCGAGACTTCACAGTCTTGGAAATAGATATTCTAATCTAAGCGATATATTTCATATTAAAACTAATCGGTATAAATGTTGTATATTCTATCCCTTTTATTCTTTAAGACACAAATAGACCTATGTACCTACCAAATAACTTTTATGCTACTACTATATTGTTTTGAAGAATCTCTTAAACTCAATTATATGCGTGAGGATTCTTAGTTTCTGTTTACATTTTTATCTATGTATTTTGTTTTGTTTTGTTGCAACGTTTTTTGTCATTATCTTTATATTTTCTTGATTGTTTAAATTTTTAAGTATTTACTTTGATACAAATAGTTTGTAAAAAAATTATAAGAAAAGCTCACTAGGGCGTGCAATAAATAAATAAATAAGTAATTTAGTTCCTAAGTTGAAAAATGCTCAAGTTCACTCCATTTTACGGTAATTATTAAACAATTGGGCTGTGATATTAACAACCAACTGTTCCTTAATCTGGAAAAAATGTAACACAATATCATTCACCAAAAGCATAAACCCCCTAATATTCCCGTACAAAATCAATGACGTAGAGATAAAAAGATGTTGTGAAGTGAGGGACTTAGGAATAATAATGGACTCCGGAATGTCTTTCCGAACACATATAAATTCCATCTGTGACAGGGCGTACAAACTTCTAGGATTCATCATAAGAGTGACCAAACCATTTAGGTCTCCACACGTAATCAAAATACTGTACGTCTCTTTTGTTCGCTCAATATTAGAATTCGGATCAGTCATATGGAATCCCCAATACAAAGTAAATATTGAAAGGTTAGAAAGAATTCAAAAAAAGATATTGAAACACCTAGACTTTAAATCCTTTCGAACTTCAGAAAACCTAAAAGACTCATTAACATTCCATAATTTATCAACTTTAGAAGATAGAAGAAATATATCCGACCAAAAATTTTTATTCAAAATCATTAACAACGTTGTTGACAACAACTATCTTCTAGAACACATTAATTTCCACTGTCCAATAAAAAACACAAGGTCAAACCAACTATTCCACATCCCACACTCAAAATCAAATTACACACAACATTCATTTCTCCGAAGGACATGCACAAAATACAATGATATCTTTTACGACGCTGATATTTTCCATTTGTCCTCAGGCCAATTTATTAAATCCATAATAGAAAAAATTTAAAAAAATTGTTAATTACGAACTCTCCACCCCTGCTGCATGTTATTTTTTTCATTCTCATTATGTTGGTTTTCCTTCTTTTTATTATAATAATAATATTTGGATGATTTATATATCCCATATGCTTTAATTTGTGTGTGTTTTTTTCTTTCATTTCTGTTGTATATATTTATTTTTTTCTTTTTTTTCTACCACTTTATGTTTTCTTTAATGTTTTAATCCATGTTTATATATTATAAATTGTAGCGGAAACTTCGCTGGTTAATGCAATCATGTAATATGTTACTTTCTTATTAAAATATGTATAACTGTTTGTTTCCTAAATAAACTAAAATAAAATAAAAAAAATCCCATAATATGTAAGAAAATCTGTGTGCCAGAAGTGTTCCCCAACCACTCTGGCCATCTTCTCCTCTCACAACATTCCCCAAAGTCGGTTGCCGTTGACCCCTTGGCTCTTGGAATAAAATTATTTTGTATCACGTACAAAACTTGTCCAGTTTGTAAATATGTAGTTCGTAAAAGGGTAGAAAGACTGCCCACGGATTTACATGTACATGTAATTTTGAATAATTGCCTGATTCGCTTGAGCTTGCCGATTTTATAAAAATCCACAAACCGTCAAACCGACTTTTTATATTTGGCCGAATGTAGAACTAGCCTTAGAAAAATTTCCCCAATCCATCGTACATATGTGTGCGCAAACAATTTCTTCAATAAACTACAGAAATATCCAACCGAAGTCTTGCATACCATCACAAACAAATGCAGATTTCAGGAAAAACATAGTATAGCCTTTATGCTGGCCAAGACTTACACGTGGTTAGTTTTCTGGTATAATAGATGCACGACATACCCGAAACAAGAGAAAATGTCATAATTAGTTCTGAAATAGTAACACACTAACGCAGAAACGAAAAATCACGGAATACATATTATGTTGCTCAATTTAGTTTTTTTTTTTAATTACATCAGCTCCACCCAGGAAGCCCTTAGAAGAAAAAATCCTTCAGGGCCTTTGGATATGCTGAGAGAATCTTTTCGTTTCATGTATTGTTTCACAGTACTTTTACACAAACGAAGTATTGAAGTAAAAAAGTCTAAATTTAAACTTTAGGGCGCACAGTTTACACCCACGCTGTGAAAGCGGGTTTCCTACAGAGCATCGGACCATTCCCGATTTAAGGAAACGAAGGAGATGAAGTTCTGGGAAGGAAAAAAGTTATGAGGGGTGGATAAGAGTGGTCAATATGTCAAGGAGTGTCGTATGTATGAATCCATCCCCCAGCTGTGGTGCAGGGGATAGGTAGAGCGAGGTTGGAGAGGTTTAGGGTAGGCCGCCCTCAACTAGTCTCTCTCAATCCGGCCCGCCACGCAGTAGACGGGCAAACGCGTTCACCGGAGAGACCTAGACAAACCTCACCCCATGAATCCGTGTACACATGCTAAATCACCAAAAGTAACGAACCACTTAGGGAGACCTATGGCAGGTTATTCAGTGAATGATTCCCGGGGCGGCGGCAACCATACCCCCCTCTCAAATTGAAAATACATGATTATGCACGTGAAGATGCAGCGATGTGGCTTCAAAATGAACACAGACTTTTACATCTGCCTTGATGATGGATAATGTAACACTCTCCGAAACATTGGCTAAAGAAGGAGGAAGCACAAAGTGGCTCAAATAAAATCAAGATAATTAACGCAGGTTTCTTACGAGCGTTTAACCAGCCAGTGGACGAAAATCCACATTTCGTCGAAAGTTGTTCTTACGATCGTGCAGGGCGGTTACAACGAGAAAGATTAATTATTCTCCGTACCAGCTTTTAAAAATTATAACTCAATATCGAATTTATTTCAATTCAAATTAGCTTTAATTTTTACCTTCATCCAAAAATGCTGAAAGGCGTGATGATAAAACTATTAAAATAATGTACTTTTTGTAGTTATTTTTTGATTATAAATATTTATCATTTTTCAATAATGTTTAAATTTCATAAGAATGTTAAAAAAATCTGAAATATATTAGTTTGTAAGTGCGCAAATAAATACACAAATGGACCAATTTTCGTCAAGAAACACATGTACGTACATATTTTTTAATGATTTTATTGAAACTAAAATTAAAATTCTAAAACATGCGTTTGCTACATAATGTATTAATTTATTTTACTGCATGATTATATTATTTTAAATGGGTGTGGTATACTACAAAATCTTTTTTTTAAATTTAACAAATCTGCCAACGACCTATGGAATAACCTTATTATACTAAAAATTAAAAAAAATTCTCAAAATTTATTACATGCGAATGCTAGATAAAAGAACAATCTTTCGAAATCCATTTATAATTTTTTGTGGAAAAGAGTAAATACGTCTAAAATCTGATTTGAAAATGACATATTTCTGGTTTTCTCTGGTAATGCCCTCTTAAACCTAGTTTCAAAGCTTTGAGGTTGTAAAGATTATAATATAAACATTTAAAAGTTATCGACAAATAAATCCAATAATTTTAATATAAGCAAAACATTTACGCCAATTTTAATAAAACATTTATATTTAAAAAACAACAATAAATTATTTTCTGCCATCGTTTTTTATAATATCTCAATCTCAGCGAGCACTCCCATATTTTTTTTGATGAAAATGCAAATTTCTGTTTTGAAATGAGCGCTGTGATGCATAACTCGGGATTATGTAATATTCAAACTGCACACATAATACAAGTCTGATATTGGTGGCGTAGGTCAAAGATATTAATAGTATATTATTTAAATATTGCTAGTTTTGGTTGGAGTACAGAAATACATAAATTTGATACCGTAATAATTGTAAAAAAGATGTCTTCTTTACTAAGGAGTTTCATACCTTTAACTATGATCACCCTAAAATTCAACATGTTTACATTAATGTAGGAACTACCTAGCGCCATCAGTTTAGTAGGTAGGGTAAAGGGGGGCAAAGTGGAAGGGGCGGGCAAAGTGGAAAGTTCACATAAAACAAAAAATAGCGACTTCCCCCCGTTGCGCTCACTTACCGCAAGTCGCATGTCGCCCTTGTGCCCCTGATGAAATTTAGCACGGCTGCGGCGATCTAGCGCGGTGCACATGTAAGTTGAGTGATTTGTGCAGATTCCTTACGAAAACATTCAAACTTCAAAGATTGATTTTTCATTGAAAGGTGAGGATTTAGTTATATGCTATTTATTATTGCATTGCATATAAGTATTGTCCAACATTATTTTAATACGTCTGTGATATTTTTATACGATTTTTCGATACATATTTTTTTTTGTTCCTTTCACACCATTTGGGCAAAGTGGAAAGTTGTATGTGAGGGCAAAATGGAAACCTTTCCACTTTGCCCGCGCTCGTGAGTTGTCCAGTTTTACTCTAATATAACAAAAATCAATTGGAAGAAAAGTAGCCAAAAAAATGAAAATTATCAAGGAAAGAGACCAGAAAGTAAAAAATACAAAAGAAAATAAAAATTGAGAAAATGAAACAGAAAAAGAAAATTTCAAAAAAAAACAAAAAATCTGCAAGAAAGATGAGAAACCATTTTCTCGAAGAGAAACAAAGTTACAGAGGAAATTAATTTTCAACCTCAGCCTGGCACATCAAAACAACAACATTTTACACTTTGCATGTTTTGCAAAGAAATCTACATTGATCTCCAACTGAAGAATAGATTCAATGTAAAGTCTGCCAAGAATGGGCACACGAACTGTGTGTCGATATTGACAATGGTGGAAAATTTACCTGCTTTAATTGCCAATTCCATTAGAGGAATCATGCTATCGTATTCTGTATTTTATTGTTCTATATTATATGTTTCCACTTTACCCTTTCCACGTTTCCACGAAAAAAGTTAAGTTTTCAAAACTGGGTCTCCATTACCAAAACTGTTCTTTTTTAGTATTATTTTTTTTTAATTAGCAAAAATATGTAAGTTTCTTGTTTTACTAAACTTTTAAAAACTAAAAAAAAATTACATTTTCTTAATTAATCTGTACACTGAAGTTAAGTTTTCCACTTTGTCCCCCCTTCCCCTACCCAAATCTCAATCTCTAAAAAAATACAACAATATTGTTCTTTCAATATCCGTATAATTTCGTGTTATTTTGTTAATTTGTATAATTATTGTTAACCTCAACACAGGCTTGTCCTAGTGAGGTGACAAATGTTATTGTAAACATTTTAACTGCAGCGTAAAGAAACAATAAACACATAAATACCTATTACATAATGCAGTACAACTGAGTCACTTTCATGTATACTGGGATTAATTTTACCACAAATCATTGGCTTCGTACACACTACACCCGCACAACGTACTGAGCCGCTTCCAACTAGAAAATAAATAACTAAGCCATCAAAGGGACAAAATAAATTAGAATATTAAATCAATTTCCCAAGAGCGCCCCTAACTGCACATTGTGAACGCAGGAGTACTATGTCGTCATCTGGTTGGACAACATTGTGAGGCGAGGAGGGGCTGTAGGAGGGATTATATGAAGGAGGAAAAACCGACGCCGTTTGTTCGTTCCACGTACCAGCCGACACAAAGACGATATGGAGAAAAGACCCGTCCTCGTGAAAACATCCACTGTGAACGGGTCTTCCGCTCGTATCCTTCGAGTTTCACGCACGTGCCCGGTGCACCGAGGAAGAATGCTGCTAGCTCCTTAGAGCAGGTTCCATTAAAATACTTGTGGAACAGACTCAGCGTGCCTACATTGCGTCTGTGCATTAAAGATGGCAATCTGTATACTATATTTGGACCTTCGCATCAAAGGGTTAGCCCTTTTGCCGGCATCACTCAGTTTTATGTAATGATATTATTATTAATAATTCCATTTGTAATACCCCAGCTGCAATAATAATAAAATATTTTGCAGATACTCATATATCTCCCTAAATGCTTTGTCTTAAATAGCTTTGCAGCAAAGGGTAAAAATAATGTATGAAATGATTTGTGACCGACAATATACTCGTTAAGCTTTTTTATAAATGCGCAAGAAATTGCTTGGCGCATGGAATTATTTTTATTATTATTGCAGCTGATAGGAAGCTCGAAAAAACTATTAAAACCGCTATGTTTTGATTTCATAATCTTACTAGCAGACCCGACGAACTTCGAGCCGCCTCAGAATCAATAACTGTTGAATTAAATAAAGTTTTTTTATTAAGTTAAAAGTTACAGAATGAAGCCATTTTATCTATGCCCAACTGTCCGTGTTTTCTTTTTGTCAGTACCAGAGATGGCGTTGTGAACGGATTTATATTTTTTGTGATTTTCTTACTTTTGTCCTCACTTACGGAAATTTTTGAAAGGAAGCGGGTACGGATGCCACGGGAACCATTTATTGGATAACGAACACCTCTGCCATAGGTCACCCCAAGTAGTTCGCTACGTTTGGTGATTTAGCAGGGTTGCCCGGGTTCAGGGGGTGACGTTTATGCGGGTCTTGACGGCGGATACGTGTGTCTACCTGCTGCGTGGCGGGCCGGATCGAGAGAGACTGGTTGAGGGAGGCCTCTTGACCTTTCCAGCCGGATTCTCTCGACCAATGTGTCGAAAGAGTCCGGCTGGAAAGGTCAATTCCGGTCAAGGCAATTGGAGGTTGGAGGGATGGATACACTCCCGGATACACTGACCTCCATATTCCTGCCCACCCCTCATGCCTTTTTCCTTCCCAGAACTTCCTATCCTACCCTTCCTTAAAAAGACCCCCCACACCGCACCCCCTAAGATGACATAGGTCCTGAATGGAGTTAACGTAAAAAAATGCGTTTCATTTCAGAGATTTATTATTATTGTATTTTTCCTTTGGAAGGAAGCAGAGACATACGTTCACCGTTTGTCTCATCTTCGACTATTGACATTTAGTGTGTAAGAAAGAGGGACAGCATTATATGATTAAGAACAAAAGCAAAACAATCAGTGCATTGACATTTAACGTTTTTGAATTTTTGGAATTCACGCACAGTTAAATATTAAACCTATCACAATATTGCTGCAGTTCTTTCAAAATATGAGAATTTGTTCCATACAAAATGTATGAATTTTTTTTTCATAACTTAATTTTTGCGATGTTTTAATAGTTATTCTGTTATCCGGGGCGGAGACAAATCCAACAAATCAAAGATCATCAAAATCGGTCCAGCCGATCTCGAGTTATAAGTAGTGTAAATAACCCGAGATTGTTTTATATATTAAGATTTATTTTTAACTCCGTTATTATTTATTAGCTAGTCGGGAGCGGCTGAATGCATTATGCATAATGCATATGTGTACGAAGCCATTGAATGGTATCACACCCTCTCACTTTGTACAACTCCCCTTTCCCTATTTCACAGATATTTGTTCCACTGGGACAATTCTTTACTATTCTGTGCATTTAACGTTTTTTAAGCCTTAACTGCTGTCCTAGTTCCGTTTGCCTAGCACAGATAGCAAAATCGTGCGCCATATATTTGCAACGTGGAAAAATATCACCAAATACATAAAGAATTATTTGGGTAATCCTGAACAAAAAGCCCATTCCATCCCAGAAAAGTTCTCAGTTCAGCGTTAAGCCACGACGTAAAAAGATCATTTTTACCGATGGATGCAACAAACACGCGATATCAATGATTTAGAACTTTTACATCGTGGTTTATTTAAGTTGTACGTTGCCAGATTTAAGTAGAAGTGGAGCCTACAAAAAGCTTGGGAAAATGTTGCGATATCTGTTTGGAAAACCGCATATTGTGCTGCATTACTTCCCCCGATAGCTCTGTGGTAACCTCTCTTTTTGTTTCATGCATCGTTTATGAGTCAGAAAGAGAAGTCACAGTGGACATTTTAGCGGCATGTTTATCATGTTGTGTTGGTGCTTGGATATACGTAGTGAACTAGTGTTACAAAACCGGGAATACTTGCATTTTATCTGCAGTTTGCCGGGAATACAAATGCAGTTATACTCAATCGATTGCTTTAACACGGCTTTATTCGGGATTGCAGGGATTTTATTTCATGTCCATTTACTGAATCGACCGGATAAGGTCTGATTTCCCTCACAGGCACGGTGAGTTCAATTTTTTCGACTGATTAAGTCCTCCAACACAACACAAGCAAAACTTCACGCTTAATGTGTTGGTATTAAGGAGATTTTCAAATATTGTCAGGTTATGCGTAACCCAGGAATGTTTATATTTATTTTTAAAAAAACTACTCAACAGTTTGAAAATTTCAAATAAAGAATTATTATGATCAGTACTAATAATCTTTATTCATCAATTTAAAAGGCAGGTATGGGTACCTCCACCCCGGAAACCATTTATTGGATAACCAACACCTCTGCCAAATGTCACCTCAAGTGGTCGCTACGTTTGGTGACTTACCAGGGGTGCTCGGGTTCATGGGTTGTGGTTTTTTCGGGTCTTAGCCGCTGCGAGGCCGGATCGTGAGAGACTGGTTGAAGAAGACCTTTTGACCTCTCTAGCCGGTCTTTTTCGGGACATTGCCTTGTACTGCAGTGGGAGAGATGGATTTATACGTCCGTCGCTGTACTGCATCTCTTTCCTTTCTTTAAAATACTCTCCACACAGTATCCCCAAAAATGGAGTAAGCCTTGAGGGGAATGATTTTCTTAGAGACCTTCTGTGTGGAACTGACTTAAAAAGAAAAATACTATAAGATTATAGTATTTGTAGATAAACTTTTTTTTCTGTCTGCCCCATTAAAACCTTTAAACGAAATATTCCAATAGGTTACTATTTTCAGCTCATAATTTAAATCCACCCGAGCTAGGAGCCTGTAAAAGTTTAAATTGAAAGCAATTTGATTTTTAATTTAAATTCAATGAAAAGTTAATTAAGAGATTAAACACAAGAGGCTGGAGCCAGTGCGACCCTTCATTGAAAATGTTGTGAGAAATAGGGGAGGGAAACGGATTGGGAAGTAACTCGTAGCTAATCAGATCTTGTTTAAAAAATGAGTTACGATAATGCTAAGCACCGTTTAAATTCTGAATAGCAGCTTCTCACCAAGACGCGATACCTTGCCTTCCAATTTTTAATATTTTAAGGCTATCCAACACGAAGTAATGCAAATGCGGGTTTTTTGGTTTGAAAATTTGATAGTTGCTTTAAAGAAAAATCTGAGTAGAACACATCGCCTTTGCTTTTAAGCCTAGAAAAAGGTATCATGCCATAGACATCCAAATGACTAGACAAGCAGTTACAGGTGAGGGGTCAAACCAAACCATGGAGGGCGAAGAGGGGAAAGATGACTGTGATTCGTTATACAATCAATCTGACAGTAAATAGGCATCTCGCATTACAATATCACCATTTAGTTCTTAAAAGCAAAATCTGCTTTGAATGAATAGACCTTTTTACATGGGAGCGCGAATTGCTTGCCACAATAATAACATATTTGCTAAGGCCAAATGCTCGCCGCAAAAAGACTCGCCCCAATACACATAGCAATATTTTGTTGCCGCGTTTAGTTAAAACACTATTACAAATGTTTCATAATTTACTTACCCCTGTAACCAGCGACGAGCACACTGGAGAACCGCCCACATTCCCTATGTGCACATTGATATGTAGATATATTGTATAGAATACGCTACCGTTTTGGCGATGTATTTCGTTAAATGTATGGATGTTACCTTCTAGCTGTTCACGGCAAGAATGATGACGTCACACATTTTAGATTCAAGCGAGGCTCTATCCCCTCCCCATGGAGCGAGCCGGTTCCAAGGTGGAGCTTCAGCCGGCGCCATGTGGAGGGGGAAATAATACGTTTTTATCACTTAGGGCAGGTCCATGTATATTCATATGTCCGTGTATCATGCCAATAAATAATGCTTTTCTACCTATGAACCCCTTTTCGTTCATGGTTTTATTGTTATCATGTGGATTGAATTGAGTAAATTGATTGTGGATTGAAATTAAATTAATTTGATAGTTTAAAAAAATATATATGTATCATTCTGGCGATTGTAAATATGTATGCAGAGTGTTAAGGGATGTACTTGAATTGCCTCAAACAGTGATTTCTGACATTATTTGTAATACAAAAATTAATGAAATTTTGGTCTTTGGTGAATTTTTTTACGTCTTCTATATTTCAATTTTTTTTTCTTCAAAATGAAACAATTTTTTAATTCAGTCAGCCGAGTGACCGACCAACCCCTCACACCGCCCCCAACTGTCCAACAACTACCATTTTTTTAAATGTTTTTGTAGAAAAAAATGCATCAAAAATTTCACCGGAGACCAAAATTTTGGTGACCCGACATTTGGTCCGGCGACATTTGATCCGGCGACAGTTGATCCGGCGGACATTTAATCCGGTCATTTGATCCGGCCTGATCCTTTACAAGATTTTTTCTTCAAGTAAGTATGTAAAGAGGATATACGGCCGTACAACTAAAGTCGGTGTACTTATATCTGAAGGCATCTTGAGTGAAAATCCGCTGTAAAAATATTTTTACTAACAATAATTTCGAGTCTCCGAAGAAGCATGCGGAAATACAAAATACGACATACTTATACGTGCAGTCGGTTTAACAAAAAACCGTAAAAGATTCCTATTTGTGTATAACTTTTTTATCTGAAAATTACACTAGAGTCCCAACTGCTCTGAACCGTCTCGAGCCAGTGAGTGCCAATGGCATCCCCAATTTTGGTATGGTGTGATACTAAGGGTAGTGGGGAGGGGAAGGAGATATGGAAAACGTATCTGGCTATTCAGATCTAGTCACGTCATTTCAAGTAATCCGACTTATCCTACATACACTGTACACCAGCGAACAAATTAAAAAAATCATGTGGTATATTTTTTTAATATTTTTATTTTTATTTTTTAGAACTTTTATCATAACACAAGAGTCCCAACTGCTCCCAACCGTCTGGAGCCAGTGAGACTATGGCATAGTGGGGA
Organism: Limnephilus rhombicus; assembly: GCA_929108145.2. Lineage (NCBI taxonomy): Eukaryota > Metazoa > Arthropoda > Insecta > Trichoptera > Limnephilidae > Limnephilus > Limnephilus rhombicus. The sequence goes on from OV815279.1 coordinate 40,826,473, forward strand.
GGAGAAGGATATGTGAAAAAATTTCCTGGCTATTCAGATCTAGTCACCAAACACGCCTAAAGCCATTTCAAGTAGTTTCAGTTCTAAATGAATACTGACGAATAGAAAAATACGACATTCTTATATGTAAAACATCTACTTAAGATTTAGGAGGAGGATATGTTTACCGTCGCCCCGGGAACCATTTAATGGATAACCGACATTCCTGCCATAGGTCATCACAAATCGTTAACTAGGTTTGGTGAATTATAAGGGTTGCCCGGGTTCATGGAGTGATGTTTATCCAGGTCTTGGTGGTGAATGCTTTTCCTCACCTACTGCGTGGCGGTCCGGATCGGGAGAGATTGCATGAGACAGACATAATCAGGACCTCTCTAGCCGGACTTTCTCGACCCATCGCCTTGCACCGCAATTTTTCTGGCTATTCAGATCTAGTTACCAAACACGGCTAAAGTCATTTTAAGTAATCCGACATAACCTACATACACTTAACCTACAAACGGACGTTGGTTATCATGTTGGCTATGCGGATAAAAACATGCGCAAGTAAATTTTATTTGATTAAATTGTTATTTCACAATTTAATCTTTTAAAACAATATAAGGTATATTCATTCGTGCACGTTCCAGACTGGAAAGTACTCTCAGTACCGCTGTGGTGTAATACCACCATTCAGAATTGAAACATAGCTTGAAATGGCTTTAGCTGCGCTTGGTGATGTGATGAATGCTAACCTTCAACCTACGAGAAGCCCACAAGGAAATTTTTTTTCCTCCTTAATACTATGTAGAGAATTCGGTACATTCGGCGACATCTGTCCGAGCAGTTGGGAACTATTACAGAGATCTGTATAAAGACTAAAGCGAGGGAAGCCCCGTATCATAATTGTCTCGAGAACAAAGAAAGTTTAAATTTTACCAATAAGGGATTGTGTAAAGCGATTAATAATAATCTGAACCAATCAGAGAAAATAGAGGCGTGTATAGGGTTAGTGGACTTTGATCAGATTGAGTGGCCTTGAATAAATTCTCACAGGAACGATGGGTGAACGAACTGTATAATAAACAAACCTTTAGACAAAGGATTGGAGGATTATTGACCCCGGATCGTGTTTACATAAGGCGAGATCGAGAACTGGAGGTTTTGGGCGCCAAAAGTTTCAAATGGAAACAAAAAAATCTTAGACGGGAATGTTGAAAATAAATATCACCGATAAGGGCACGGAAAACGTAACATGAATGGTCCCGGGGGACGATTTAATTAAAACCGACCTGGAATGATGGCAAAAAACGGGTGGAATCTCGGAAAATTTCAAAACTGAAGATAATAGCCTGGGAAAGGGGGAAAACCCTATTTATATGGTGATGGAACGGTGAAACGAAGTAATTAGAACCAAATATCTCAAGAGAAAACTAATTGGAACTACTTGAATAGGTACCGATATAAGGATTACTCGGTTCTGACAACACCATTCACAACAAACAGGAGATTGAGAAAATTATATCTAAGACCGCAGTACATTTTGGTCACTCTACAATTAAAGCAAATCGCAGGAAAAGATGCTTAACGTAGTCTGACGAAAGGAAAAATGAAAAATATACATAAAACAGTGGAAAATTATTGTTATCAATTCTGAATGAAGCGGAAATATTAGAAAGACGATTTTTAGAAGAAAATTTAATAAAAAGATGGTGGTTTCGTTGGGGGCATAGAGCATGCGAGAGGATGGCTCGGTGTGCTAGTTGCAATCTCAAAGGAAATACAATTAGTATTGTTAAATGTCTGGGGTCAAGTAACAATACCGGACAAATTACGGATGATTTTATTCAACAGAAATGGTCGTTTTATGTCATTTGTGCCATTGAAAGGATCACATAATTGAGCTTGGTTACTGACAAAGTGGACGCAGGAAATGGTTGTCGATCACACATGTATTTTGTTTTCAAAAACAATGAAGATCCGAACATGTCTTTTATTTATACAAGGCCCATTAGCGATTAAAAAGGGCAATAAAAATTAACATTGCTCTAACGTAATGTTTAGATTATAGAACTCCTATAAAACTTGATTACAAACACATTAACAATGACTTATTACCAAAGTACATAAAATTTTTAAATAAATACATGTCAATGAGGAAATTTATGTGATTTCCTACATGAGAGAGATGTTAGACTGATTTCGGTCTAAAACATGAGATAGGAGATTATCAGAGATTTGACAATTACATTGGCATACTTGTATAATAATAATAATAATAATGATTTATTCCAGTATGTATGCAGGGGAAGTGCAATGCAATACATTCCTTTTAAAATTACAAAATAAAGACAATAATAAGATGAGGGAAAAATAATTAACAACAACACATACATTAAATAAAACAAATACTTAACACATAATTAGATAGAAACGCATCACTAAATCAATTTTGGCATCCTAGCGTACTTGTAAAACAAATACCTATTAGCTTCCTTTCACCAGCATGATTAGGGTATGTTTATATGACCTTCGATTGTGTATCTAAAATTTCGATTGGAGTATCAATATCATCCATTGACACAGTCACCTAGATGCCATCAACAAATAAAAAAAAACAAAGGATAAATGCCAAGGGACAAGTTTATCAATTATAGCTTACGACGAAACCTGCATTCAATATGTGATAGCAACATCGACGTTAAATTCATTCAATTCTAAACAACTTGATTATACTAGAGCGATCGCCAATAGGTAGCATTGTTACAGCATGCAAAATTTCGCAAAGTAAAGTACCGCGACTAGCTTCAAACTCAAAAGAGCTCATCATAATTATTCAGGAGGTCATTGATTCAATGACAACATGATTTATCTCATTTTATAAATTTCTCTTATAGGAAGTAGGTATCCAGGAATCCATAATCATCCGCAATCCTAAATATCTAACACACGAGGAACTAGTGACCTCATTTAAAAACCACTGGTGTTCAAATACTCATACAGTCCTAAATCCTGAATTTGCACACGTATCTAGACTTCAAGGCTTCTGTATGTGAGTATGAGCTATTCGGAAATGTAAGTGTCAACCTTTCTGGTCGGAGAGCTTTGATCTTGTGGCGGTATTGTCGAGGTGGGCATACGGGAAAGAGGAAGGACGTATGCGGACAGTACGCTGACGCGGCATTAAAGCTGCAGGTTATTTGCATACCGTAAGTCCTTGTCGAACCTGAAAGCAAACATAAGGCTCACGAGGTACGTTTTATGTCAGCTAGTTAGAGGTGGAGTGTAACGCTGGGTCGGTCACGTGGGAGGATGGATCTGCCTGTCACAAGCTTACGCCACATTCAACGGATAGAGGCATGATAAGGGAAGACATGTAATACCCCTTCTAGACTCAGTAGAGTTAAATTCAATCCGGAGGAGACGGAAGTCGGAGTAAGACAGAAAAACGGCATGAAGACTAGGTATTCCCCCTGCTGGCGTGAAGGGCCCCTTTCATAGCATGAGACGCCCGTTGAAGAGGGTAAAACTCGGATCTAAGGACAAGCCTAGCAAACGTACTGGGGAGAATCCGGTTTGTAATTGTTGTTCATCGGTCTTCACTTGGATAGCGGAGGAGCCGACTTTTCAGCAAACATATAATCCCCATATCCATCCATTCCTACCTTTTCTACAATTTTGCGAGTACTAACCATGAATACTAACCATGATTACAAAACACTATGTTAGGGGAAGTTGCAGACAAGGACTTCGAGTGATAAAACTTGACCTTCAAATACGACCATCCTACAACGGTAAGGTAAACTTCTCTACCTTTAAATGTTGAATTTATTAACTGTTGTTTATGTTATCGACGCATCAGCGGCGATAGGAAGGATTAAATAAACAAACAAAATTCCTACGGAAATCAAGTAGACACGAGGTTTAAGGGTGAGGCTAGTTTATCAAACTCGGTTTAATATACTAAAATAATAATAACTAAATAGATCGTAAAATTCTCAGACTTTCTCTAAAAGAATCTAGGGGTTACCACACGTAATACATTATCTTCTCTACATATGTGTGCATACTAAGTATGCAAACAGATGTAAATTCTAAAAAAAAAAATACACAACGAAGAATATAGAAATAATGTGAACAAAAATCTTAAATCTTGTTTACTGCGAGAAAATCGCAGGGATTTGAGAAAATAGGGTAGGTTCAGCTAGATTATAAAGTATAGGGGTTAGAAAATCACGAGCCTGAGGTAGAAACAAATCGAAAAGGGGGGGGGGGGTTAAGTCAGGCCATCATACCTAGTGGTGTGATCAGTAGGACATAAGGGTAGAATTATGAACGTAGCTACGAGATTTGGACTACGAGGTAGAAGCTTAGAAAAGTAAATCAATTAGGTAGGGTTCATCACAATTGGTGTCAAAGCCAGGTGTGGCGGATCATTACAGTGACCAAATCTGAATAGTCAGGACCAACTCACCTTCATCTACTCCGCCTCTATCCCTCCCCACAAATTCAGGCTCATAACATACCCCAATATGGGATACCATAGTCATATTTCAAGCAACGTTTCAATTCTGAATGGTGGTCTTACACCAGGGCGATACTGACTGTATCTTCCACTCTGGAACGTGCCGCACATACACTAAACATATTTTTTAAATTAATTAATTGTGACATAATACAAATTAATCAAATACAACTTATTTGCGCACGCCGGGATTCGATCCCGCGACCTTTGGATTGTGACTCAAGAGCCTTATCCCTCGACCACGGAGGCCATGATACCTCCCTCAACCAGTCTCTCCCGATCCTGCCACCACACGGCAGATGGGCAGATGCAACGGCCGCCAAGACCTGGACAAACCTCACTCCATGAACCGGGCACGCCTGCTAAGTCAACAAACATAGCGAACCACTTTGGGTGGTCTATGGCAGAGCCTAAAAAGATTTATGCGTAACATATTTTAAGCATAGCTTGATAAACATTATAAAAATTGAGAGCGAGTCGCGTAAAACAAAATATTATTGTGAAAAGTTTTCCACAGATTATATTCATGAAACCTTTCCCCCCTTTATTTTATTTCATAAAGGGAAATGCGAAAAAAACACATTTGAAAAAAATGTGGATGGGGCCTTTTGTGCGAGTTTCCTCCGTGTTTGTGCGCCTTACGAAAATCCCTTTTTATTGCGCGGCGAAGAAAAGCCACTATTTGCGCGATATGAAAAATATCTCCGTTTCCTTTTCACAATATGGAGAAGGGATGAGATCTCAAATGCCCCATTTATTCCGAGGAGCCATCTGAGCAGGGCTGCCATTTGAGGGAGACAGCACAATTAAATAAATGAGTACTTTAATGTTACTCGTGTATCTTCTAATCAGCCATAGACGTCCAAATTGTCTATGGTATCAGCCAGTGTTAGCAGTAATTTGATACAAGATATCATCGATTGAAGCGAAGCGTAAACAAAATCAGTATACTCGTACTTACTTCGTAACCTGATGAGGAAACCTTTGAAATTGTTTCCTTTTATATATTTAATAATATTATTATTCCTAGATGCAACCGAACCTTTTCAGATTTTTTGAGGTGAAATTCTAAGCCCCACTAGAGTGATTTGAAATTCGGATGAAACGGAAATGACGCACTACGGCTCCTGCGAAGCATCAAACTACGCTTAAGGCTCCTATTGGTTGAGATATAAAACGGAAACGACGATAGGTCTGGGGTCATTGGCTGTTTGTTTTTTTACGGGTCGTCGGAATAGAATGCGTAAATTCGCGCCTTACCGAGCGCGTCCCATAGCGCAACGGTATAGTGCGTCGCAAATCTCAGCGGCCAAAGAAATCCAGCGGACAAAGGTTCGAATCCTCTGAAATCCAAAAAAAAACGGCATCTAGTGAATTTCTAGTTTCACTTCTATCGCGTGTGAATTACACACTCTATTTTTTTTTTTTCAAATTTTCCTTTGAGGGTCGCTAATACTGTCTTCAATGATTAAATATTACAAACTGAGGTTTTACTCAAAGTGACTTGCAAAGAGTTAATAGATGTCGTACACTAAAATAACAATGTTTATCCAAGACACTATTAATCTAGACCGCCTTTAGTTCATAATTCAAATGTACACTTTTATGATACCAAAATTTCCGAATGCAATTTGAAAAAACAATTAAATTTTTCAGTAAAATTTTAGTTAGAAAAAATGTAAGTTAAGCCATTTTAAAAACTTTTTTTGTTTGCATTCAAAGTTTTTATATTTAAAAAATTATTTATTTATTTCCAATTACCTTCTTCTTCGTCCTTGTACTGTCCCAACTCATTACCTAAGGCTGTTGGGGTCGGCTCTTCTCGTTCTCAGATTATAACGTTTTCGGTTCTGAGTATCGCTTTCATCCAGACCGTTTCTCTGTAGCATTTTGTCGCATCGAGTCACCCAGGAGTTCTTTGATCTTCCTCTGGATGACTGTCGATGAAGCTCCATAGACATTGCCTGCTTCACTATGTGGTCTGGTTATGTTTATTTCCGATTATAATATTTGGAAGCGCATTTCATCACCTTTAAAGACGTTTTTAGTTTTCGGATGCGTTCAGAAATATCCCATTTATTGGATTTTATAGCAAAGCGGAAATATTTTGACCTTCTGACAAAACAGGTGCGAGACTTGAGGGATTAAATGAAGTTTATTTTTGTCTTAAGTTTTTAATTAAGTTAGGTACGTAAATAACAATTGCGTGGATCTACTATGCTCTCACTTAGCTATTCAGAAAACATCTCACCAATAATACCACTATGAAAGTAATAGACAATCTTTCGTTCTGGATTTGTAGTGCGTAATTTACAAGATTATGTGCCTTTGCTAAAGAGTGTTAGAATAATGTAAGGTTAGAAAATTTACTCTAACATAATTCAAATATAAGTATTTTATCCTAAGCTTATTATTTAAAACATATTCTTAGTTATTACCGATCATCGTGATATATTTGTAATGAGGTCAAAAAACACTTTGAAACAATATTCAATATTTCTATAATCATAACAACTCTTGTATCCCGAGTTCACTGAATTTTGATTATTAATTAAAACTGTAACTCGATTTGATTGTGAAATGAAATGTGCAATCAAAAAATTATGTTATTTTTTTGGTTATTTGCATGCAATATAAAATGCATTGTTTGCGTAATTGGTAATAATTTTGGTGCCGTGAGAAAAAAATTACGGGTAATTTGTAGATTTCCAAATATGGTTTGTTGCAGTACCAAATATGTATAATTTTACAGATATCTGGGAGGATTGCTTGATGTGTTTTGAAATAATATGCAACAGTTAAATTAAGAAGTTACCCAAGAAAATCAAAGACAGACGATGTTATCTTCTGTGTTATGACGACAATTAATCTTATATGATATTTTGTAAATCTACCAATAAATTAGCGAAAAGTTGGCAATTTGTTTAAAAAGATGACTGAGATATCTGATGGACTATACAGATAACTTGATAAATGGCACCTAATTAGCTTGAAACCAAATAATTAAGAATTTGTTTAAATTACTCTGATTTTAGTAATTTAACAATATACATTTAATAAATGAATATAATTTTAATATTAAGCGAAAAAAGTATTATTCAATCTTTTAAAATGTCCAGAGTATTAATCTTGTTATACAGGAGTTACACAGGGTGTTATGGGACATACTTGACGCACTTAACCAGTGATTCCTGACATTATTTGGACATAAAAACGTAAATGAAATTTTGGTATCCGGTGACTTTATTTGATTATTTTTTTCCTTCAAAACCAATCAACAAAAAAAAATCACTCATCATCACCGGTCACTCAACCGAGTAACCGCCCAAACCCTCATCCCAACTACCCTAACTGTCCAATATATACTTTTTTTATAATTTAAATTTTTAAAAAGGCATAAAAAAGTCACATTTTCCTCCATCTCCTTTCTCTTCTCACTACATTCAGCCTTACAATAAATTCCAATTGTGGTTCCAATAATTTAATCTCACTGGCCTCAGTCTTGCGCTATATTCGCTTTTTAAAAATCACAATCCTAAAAAGAATTTAATGAACAAAATGTAAAAGTTTTCTAAATCGTCAGCCCTCTTTTTTCATACGTAATAGGGGATGGGTAGCGGGTGGGAGGGGGCGGGAGAGGGGAGGTGTTTTCGGAAATACATGTAGGAAAGTTGAGCGCAGTCATCTCGGATAGGGGTGCATTGAATGGTGAACTGATTTAACAGGGAGTGGGTGGAATCACCACTTTCAGGGGACTGTATTATGACGCAGACTAATAGTTCACTAGTGACCTTTAAGCCAGGGGAGCTTTTGGAGGATTGAATAATGTTTTGCTGATATTCTCGGAATTTTTGCGTTTATATTAAATTACACCTAAATTAAATATGTTTTTTTTTTATGTAGCATCGTGATTATTTTTTGGGTTATCATTATGCCGTATTCTCTTTCTCCTTCTTTAGACAACTTTCGGACATCGCTGCAGTGTCCATCATCAGAGCATTTGTGTTTTAAAATTAATCATACCGTGAATATCTCAAATCATGTCCAAATTTTTTTATGTGTTATGAGAAAAAAAAATCATTTGCCTACTCGCAGGATATTGATTAGGATTATTTATTATTATATACATATACATTCAAATATAATAATGTCAGCAATAGCTTAAAAGTACACATATTTCACAAATAAAATGTATTTTCCTGTTTAGATTTCACGTTAATGATTGTATTGAGCATACCAACAAAAAAATATTACATGGTGGGAAAATTCTGGTGACTGAAAATTCACTGAACCCCAGATTCCTACCCACCCCTTATAAAACTACAACTAAGAAGAAACGGGCCCTTTGGGAAATTATTTACCCTAGGGCCTCCTGTGTGGGGTTAATGTAAAAAATCTAAAGATGAATAGAGATAAACAGGAGGAATATTATGAATTCGATTTATTTTATTGTTGTGTTTTTATATTTAGGTTTATCACTACTAGTTGAATCTACACCTGTATTATATATTTTTTTAAGTGCTGCTGTATTTTTTTTTCTTTTCTTAAGTATTCTAGTTTACGTTCAGTTACTTTTATGTTTCTAAATACCTATCTGTGAACATTAATAATTGGTCTGTTTTTTGTCATCCTCTTATGTATTTATGTTACTAAGACTGTTTATATTCCTTAAATAAATACAAAAAAATATAACATGTAGTAAAATAGGTTCTGAACATTTTGAAATGAATATTCAACCTATAAATTTATAGGTAGGATTATGATAAATTATAATAAATATACGTATTGTGAAATGCATAATTAAGCAGGGGAGGGAACCCAAGTTTAAAAGATACTTGTGTCTCCGTAGAAGGAAGGAAACATAAAAGCTGACTGACTTATAAATTGTAGAAATGACACAGAGCAATTGAAACGCCAATAAAACAGGCACAGCCTTGCTGTCTTCGGCGATCTAACCGTCAAAATGATGGAATGGGTCAGACAAATTACAATCATCATTATTTATTCAATACACAAATTCATAATTCTTGAAGTGATTGCGTGCCGAAAATCCACATTTCGTCGAAAGATGTTCTTAAGATCGTACAGGGCGGTTCCAATGAGAAAGATTAATTATTCTCCGTACCAGCTTTTTAAAATTATAATATCGATTTAATTTCATTCCAAATTTGCTTTAATTTATACCTACATCCAAAAATGCTGAAAGGCGTGATGATAAAACTATTTAAATTATGTACTTTTTGTAAATTTTTTTTGATCATAAGTATTTATCATTTTTCAATAATGTCTAAGCAAAAAAAGAATGTAAAAAAATCTGAAATATATTAGTTTGTAAGTGCGCAAATAAATACACAAACATACCAATTTCGTCAAGAAAAACACATGTACGTATAGATATTTTTTTTTGTTTTTAAGCTAAAATTAAAATTATGAAACATGCGTTTACCAGATAATGTATTGATTTATTTTACTGCATGATTATATGATTTGAAATGGGTGTTGAATACAAAATCTTTTTTGAAAATTTAACAAATCTGCCAACGACCTATGGTATAACCCTTATATTTCAATATCTTTGGTATAACCTTATCATACTAAAAATTAACATTTTTTCTCAAAATTTAAAACATTTTTTTTACCAGATAAAAGAACAATCATTCGAAATCAATTTATATTTTTTTGTGGAAAAGAGTCAATACATCTTAAATCTGATTTAAAAATGACATACTTCTGGTTTTCTCTTGTTATACCCTCTTAAGTATAATTATTGACCTACTTATATCTAATAACCACAGCAAAATAAAATAATTTCTTAGAAATTTCATTCAAATAATTTCAACGACTTGTCGCTTTCCCAATCATATTCGTCCTTATTATAAACGAATTAAGATAATAACTTCAACTCTTATAAAATGAATGTTTCCGTTCATCGATCAAATAATAAGAAAAAAACAATCATCAACTCGAAGATCACATAAATGCCAACTGAAGGTTTCGTTGACTATTGCGCTATTTGCACTCATGAATTAAAATTATTACTTATAATATAATTATTAATTTGACATGACTTGAAGCCGGATATTTCCATATTTCCACTTTAATATCTCATTTATTGATGATGATCGAAATAATAAGAATAATTTTTATCTTCACTGATTGAGTACGCATTGAGAAGCTTAATTCGGTGAGAAAATAATTGGAGTTTAATGTTTATCAGCCGATCAATTTTAATTTTAAAAATCTCAATTACCTGGATGACATTTCAAGTAATGATCAGATCATTCTTGCTCCAATCAGCATATCATAGGAAGTGAAACATGTACCTATTACAGCGAGATGTACCAATTTGTTTAATATTGTGATACTTAATTAAATTCAATTCCAAACCAATTAAGCTACATTAAACTACAGATGAGTAAGCACTGTATGCAGAAAATCAACTTAATAATAAGTAAAAGAAAAAAACGATAGCAGCTTTACCTTATTCATGATTTGTTACTTAATTGTTAGACGAGATGCAAGAACGATTTTGTAAATGCCAAGAATTTCGGTATTATAGTCAAACGTTGTTGTAAATGGCATGATATCATGGGATAATTACTACTTCTAGGTAACTCCTAAATCCGCATTTTTAATTTACACACTAAAAGCGTAACTCTATTTCCTCGTCTATGAATGCTACAAACAGAAAAGCTGCTATCGTACTGGAATTATTAAGTTATTTGAATATGTTTTTTTGGGTATCTCCAAAAAAAGAAGTTTAATAGAGAACCCCAGTTCAATTTTTTTTAATGAATAATGACCTTCTAACTTAAATAACTGCATTTTTATTTTTATTTTTAGAGTTAGTTTTAATAGTTAAAATAATTGTCAAAGTTTTAATTTTTCAAGTTCCCCCGAAAACCACCGTATATATATGGTGAATTGTGTGACGTCATCACTCCTGAAAAATTAGTATAGGATCGGGCAATCAGCTGATCAACTACCGCCATTTTGAATTCCGTGTTCGAAGTATTCTCCCTAGAAGCAGCATTACTATTTTTTTGTGCAGTAGTTTTTGAATATTTTCAATAATAGAGATAAACTAATAAGAGACTAATAGATTAACTAATAGATTTTTGAAACATTATTTAGGCCTAAATAATGTTTCAATAAACACAACAACTAAATCTCTATAAACGGTATGTAAATAAACGAATAAATTAATACGATGGCTTGTGTCATATCATATATTCCCATACAATGACTCGAAATGTCCAGAAATTTGCATAACAAACGGGAAACTAGTGAAGCTACATTACACACCAAAAAATTAGTTTTGGGACCTGAGCATTTCGATTTTTTGTAACTTTTTCCGATAGTTAAAGGGTTAAAAAAAGTTTTCGAGTCGGACAAATCTACCCAGAGCGACCGTTTTTTTCAAATTTGATCAAAAGTGCCAAATTCATTCTCCAGTTTAGTCGAAAAAAAAATATATATATAACACAAAATCAACTCTATATTTGATATAAATAACCAGATTCTTCACTTGTACTAGGAGCTTCCGGACTCAGTGTATAATATGTAATATTAACTACGCTTGTCAATTTGACTGTCCTTAAATGAGAATTATTCCAACTCAAACAGTTGAATTATTCTTATGTCTGTAAAATAATTTCTGCGCGGGACTTAAATAAATATTATTCCAATTACCTATAATACTCTTTTCAAAAGAGACATTATTTGAACGTGCTATAAATAAACTTCCCTAATTGAATGAATACCATTAACTTTATCTTCGCCATTCGAACATCATCACACATGATCACGATTCTTTAATCCACAGCCAACCTTCGGCTCGCAGGAACCTTCTGCCCGAAGGCCTCGGCGCGCCGGAAGACAGATTGGCTGACAGAGAGGCGGGAGCGGGAACACGCAGGAGATGCTGCGATGAATGTCAACAGATTACCATGTCAACGCAACACACATGCAATAATGATCGCCGATTTATATTGGTTAATACAATTCTCTCGAAAATTTCTTACTTACTCAGAACGTCAAAAAATCCAGAAAAATCAGTTAGATTGAACCAAGATTAGAGTTGACTCTTCTATTAACTGTATACGTAACTTCTAGATGGAACATGGTGACTAGCACCACCGACTAACTGTTATTAAAATTATTTCTTAAAATAATTTCAACCGATAGTTAGGCTGCCAGAATTTCGTTTAATTTGAACCCTAAAAAACTATTTTATAATTATAGAATTTCAAATCCTAAATTCTGTAAAAATGTAGATACTACAAACAAACTGGTTCTTTCTTCAAATCTTATAACAAAATATTTGATCAATTTCAAAGAATTTTGATAACGTTTTGTTACAACTTGATAATATTTCTTATTCTTAAGATGGGTTGTATCACAGAATGTGAACAATTCAGCAAATTTCATAGTTCATTTTCAAATACTGTGAAAGTTCTTTTCAAGTTATGTTATTGTATAATTATGAGACAGTTGCTTGAAGGGACTGAAATAATAACAGAACTTGAATAAAACTTTCACGGAAATTGAAAATTAAATATTAAATTTGATGAATGGTTCTAATTCTGGTATATTAAAAAAAATATGTACCTAATATGCAGAAAGGTTATGATCACCATAGCACTACAATGCACATAAAACAAAATGATCGAGTTGTTGTCTACATCAGAACTGACTTAATTGGTCTATCTCTCAAAGAAATCCAAGTCAGTGATACAAATAAAAATACACATGTCGTGTCTTAGCAATAAACCATTCTCCATCTTCTTATGATATTTCACTTTTTTTTAAAAAAGGCAATTCACCCTAAAATATTTCACCTTTCTTAAAATCAATAACTATTTCTGGTGTCCTCTTCGATTGGGTTTGGCTGTCATCATGAAAATTTTCACCCTAAAAATTCATCCAACAACTCAGTGAAGCACCACTCTGTTTACCGCATTAATAATTCCTGTACTATGTCTTCCATCAACTAATTGGATATATGATTTAAAATTCCACGACTATAACTCCCTTCAAACACACCGTTTAGTTATTTTAATCAAATCCTATTATTTAAAATTCTGAAAATTGTCTGGACCCGTCTGAGCTTAACAATTTCATAAAAATCCATCAATCATCACGGCTAAACCGACAAACCGATATTTTATATTTGTCCGCTTGCAAAACTAGCCGAAGAAAAGTTTCCCCAATTCACCGTACATATTTGGGTAGTGAAATACACAATTTCATAATATCGACATTTGGAGAAATATCGAACCGAAGTCTTGCACGCGATCACAAATAAATGCAAATTTGACGAAAAACATACGTGTATAGCCTTTATGTTGGCCAAGACTTACATTGGGTTAGTTTTCTGGTAGTAATATATGCACGACATACCTGAAACAAGAGAAATTTCACTATTAGTTCCTGAAATAATAACACAATGTAAAATGTCTCTCAACAGTTGTCGTTAGAGTATTAAGTTTCAATGTCTCTAAACAGATGACGTTAAAATAGGTATGTTGTTTTAAAGTGTATAATTAGTTTTAAGGTGTATGTAGTTTTAAGTGTCTCAATAGAAGTCAGTAGTGGAACTCGAAAAACTTCGGATCTAAAACCCGAACGGTTACTAAGATATCCAATCATATCTAAAAGATAGGCGAGTAGCTCACTGAGCACCATTTAGAACGGACCGGAGATTATGAGTCCAGTCCAATAATTAACCGTGTTAACAATGAATGGTTATTCATTAACGATAATAACTCGTGATCTCGACGAACAAAGTAAGAGTATTATTGAAAGCTCTCGAACCAACTGGAATCCTAATCAGTGAATCGTTTATAATCCAGTACACAACAACAATGAACCAAGAAAAATAGAAAATCTTATTTTTTTAATAATATCAAGTGATTAAATAGGATCACCACATTATTATTGTATAAGTAAGCATTTTTGGGCACCCGGTATCGGATTACAGTGCAGTAAATTGATCGCTTTACAAATCCTTGACATTTGCATCGATCTACGTAGCCCGCACGCTTGAAGGGGTAAAATTTTATCCAGAAATCTCTTCGTGACCAGATTCCATGCTCCCTGTTGCTTCTGTGTACGTTAAAACATCGATCCGACGCAAGAGTCTCGTTTTGGAAATACATTTATCGGTTTATAATATTGTCAATTCTATGTATTTACAAAGAATTTACCAGAAATTACTTTATTCGAGATAAGTATCCCATTCAGCACCGATTTGCATTTAGTGCTGAAAGTATTAATTATTCAAAACAAGCACCTATTATGAATGTTACGTTACTAAAATATACCTAATTTCTATTCCAACTATTTTTTTTTTTTTACATGAGCTCCACACGGGAGGCCCTGAGGAAAATAATTTCCTTCAGGGCCTATGTCATCTTTGGGGATGCTGTGTGGAGGTTTTTTTTAAGGAAAGGAAGGAGAGGAGAGTTCTGGGAATGAAAAGGGTTTAAGGGGTGGGTAGGAATCTGGGGTTCAGTATGTCCTGGTCATCCGCCTCCAAGACCTAGACAAACCTCACCCCATGAACCCATGAACATTGTTTTTTTATGTTTAACTATCGTTGTGTCTTACTAATATGTAAGTAGGTGCCTATTTTCAACATCAATTACGTTCGATTATACATTCCTAAGTCTTCAACGTGTAGGTACTAATGTTATGGCACAAAAATTATATGTTTTTTAAAAAATTGGATCTACACAGAAACCTGGAGGGAAAAAATCCCTCAGGGCCTATGTCATCTTTGGAGATGCTGTGTGGGGGGTCATTTTTTGGAAAGACAAGCGAAGTAGTTCTGGGAAGAAAAAAGGTATGAGGGATGGTAGGAATCTGGAGGTCAATGTGTCCCATCCATTTCCCCTTCCACTACCTTCAGCGTCACACCATCGTCTCACTGGCTTCTTACGGGAGCAGATGGGACTCTTGGGCGGTATTCACATAAAAATAAAACAATAAAAAACTACCGCGGTTTTTTGCTGCAAGTCCGCTTACAGTGACTTCGCCCGTTGAATGTAGCCAGGGGAGATTTTTTGTCATTAGGCGTTCAGAAGGTTTGTGAACAGAGAAAAGGTTTCCTGCATTTAATTTCTTTGCACGTAGATATATCACTAATATGATTTCTTTTCATGTTTAATCCTCACCACACTGTGTTATTTTTTACATACACTTCATAAAGAACATAGTGAAAATATTGTGCATTAACTTGATCGGAAGTGAATTGCAAACTTGTTTATATGTGAGCGAAGAGTGCTGTACCGGATTACAGATGGCACCACTTCTGTTGGCGTGCATAGCGAACATGTACGGCAGACACTCGGATAATAATACTATCAGATTAAAAAGATAACACCTGCTGACTTTGTTATAAAGTCTGCTTCCTTAATTCTTAACTTTAATGACTGCGATTAAATTGTTACATATATAAATTTGCAAACATGTAATTATCATTTCCCGGGAACAAGATTCCATCTTTATTAACGTACACTGCATTAAAATGAACATTTTTCGATTATCGAGAAAATTCTTAATGTAATTAAAGTAGACTGCATAAGAAATTCTCGTATCTTCTTAGAATATGCATATAAAATGAACAAGGTTAGCCTTTCCAGAAATGATAAAATATCAATAAACTTGTAGTTTTTTTTAAATATTATGTCTTAAGATTATTCAATT
Organism: Limnephilus rhombicus; assembly: GCA_929108145.2. Classification (NCBI taxonomy): domain Eukaryota; kingdom Metazoa; phylum Arthropoda; class Insecta; order Trichoptera; family Limnephilidae; genus Limnephilus; species Limnephilus rhombicus. Next base: position 40,842,686 of record OV815279.1, read on the forward strand.
ATTTATTCATTTTAAAACATTACAAAATAAAATTTCAATGCGTTTTAAAAGAGTTATTATTTAAATTTTAAAATTTAAACAGGTTTAGGTAAGTAAATTATATTTCAATGAAGCACAATCATACTAACAACAACAAAGCTTTTTGTCTGAATTGTGCTTCATTGATATTAAACATATCGATATCCGAAGTGATTCTATTTAACAACAAGACAGCCCTACCGACTGGCATAACCATTGGCAAATTAGTTTTGCAAGCTGGGAGATAAAACAGTCTATGCTTTCGATGACGGAGATAACCATCGGGAACATAGAAACTAATGCTCTCCATGATAGCCGAGTTTTCGAACCTTCCACGAATCAGTCTGAAGAAATGTGTTACAATGAGCACATCTCTTCTGACTCGTAGAAGGTTCATACCAAGCATGCCCAAGAGAAAGTGAGAAAGTGATTCTACAATATTATCCAAATTGCCTGGAGCGAGTGAGATTATTTATACCCCCGTTATTGAAAAAAAGAGGAAGGTTAAGAAGAAACACGGTCGCCGAGAAATTTGATTAATAGATATTTTGCCAAACTGTTGCTGTCACTGTCGCTATAACCCCGCAGAATAGCGAGCGAAAGGGACAACTGCACCTCAGGCAGATAATAATTAAAAAAAGTCAAAATCAAGGTTAAAAACATTAAAAGCCGTTCATGAGATAATCAGCAAACCGATTGCTCATATAATAAATGTAAGTCTAAAGAAGGGTGTATTCCCGAACAACTATAAGAAGACTATTGTCACCCCTGTTTATAAATCTGGAGATGAAAAAAATATCTCCAACTATCGTCCCATAGCACTCACATCAAACATTGCAAAAATCTATGAAAAAATTGTTAAAAAACAACTCAACAATTACATAAAAGAAAAAAAGATAATGAGCCCAAACCAATTTGGGTTTAGGGACAATCTCAGCACTCAAGATGCAATTGCTAAATTAACTTCAACAATAATACAAAAATTAGATAATGGAGAAAAGTGTCTTGGTATATTCATCGACTTACGCAAGGCATTTGATAGCATATCACACTCCAAACTAAATGAGAAACTCATGCAAATTGGATTGGACGGAACAGTACTGTCATGGTTCCAAAGTTATCTAAAAGAGAGATTACAATACGTCAAAATAAATAATACACTAAGTGAACCTCATCATTTGGTATACCACAAGGAACTGTCATCGGTCCTATCCTTTTTATTATATATGTAAATCAAATGTTCACTCTTCCCATAGTTGGAGATATCATATCTTATGCAGACGACACTGTAGTTATCACTAAAGGGAAATCATGGGAGGAAACAATGAGTAAAGCAAATATCAATATAAACATACTCAAAACATGGTTTGACCTAAATTGTCTCTCACTTAATACGGAGAAAACTTATTTTATTCCTTTTTCTTTGAAAGAAAAAAATGTCGAGAACAATATAACTATTAAAATCCATTGATCACAGTGTGAAAATAAAAAGGAATGCAACGATGAAAATTGCCTACCAATAACATGCAAAAATAGTATAAAGTATCTGGGTGTCATAGTAGATACACTTAAAATGGAAAGAACAAGTCCAAAATACAGTAACCAGAATAAGAAAACTTATATACATATTTATTAGACTGAGAAACATCTTATCATCCAATATGATCAAAACTATCTATTTCTCTCTTGCCCAATCTATACTACAATATGGTATAATCGGGTGGGGTGGGACTTTCAAAACAAACCTCTTACCTGTAGAAAGGGTACAGAGGTTGATTTTGAAAGTCATCTTACGAAAACCATCTGTATTTCCAACAACACAGCTATTTGACTCTTTAAGGGTTCTCAGTCTTAATAAAATTTTCAAAAAGAACTCATTATTGCAAACTCATAAAGATCATTTCAATCCGTCAACAACAACATTCACAAACATAAACAACCGACCACGATCACAGGGCAATTTAGAAATTCCAAAATTTAAAACGAGTGCTTCCCAACACCATTATGCTTATCAAGGTATAAAATTTTTCAATGCTCTCCCATATAAAATCAAGTCTGAAAAAAATTATAAAGATTTTAAATCCCAAATAAAAACACTAATAGACCAACCCGACACTAATTATAAGTTTTAAATTCATCATCACAATAATAACAACAACAAAAAAATAAACTAGAACATAATCTCTAAAAATATTTCATTACCATATCAAATTGAAAGCAAGCACATACGCATTATTTGCAGGCACCAAATTGTTACAACTTTATTATATGTACCTACTCTGACAATACTGTCAGTTATTATGTCCGCTTGTCTTCATGAATATATATTTTATTAATATAAGTACTTGTAATAACATACTCTGTGTAACTATGCATTTTACAATGGCACTCCAAAATTCAAGCACGAGAAATGTTTTCTCTTTTGAATTGGGAAGTTTCATTAAAAAGAAATTTACATATTGTTATTAGCCTTAAGAACCAAATGTTTTACTATGAATCTGTATACGTATGTATTTAAAAAAAAAAAAAAGGTTTTTTACTCCCTCACTTTTCTCCTCCAAAACTGGACAATTTTTTTACCAACTGCATAAGAAGAAAATATTCTATGGTTGTACGATTTGCTTTTTTTAAAAAAATACATTGTCTAGTTTGCATACTGAATGTCTGTTAGTGGCGTTCAAACCAGTCAATTTAAACAATTTTTGGAGGGTCCTAAATTCTATAAGAAGTAACATAATTTTAAAATTTAGTAATTAATTCATTTTAAAATATATATATATATATATATATATTATTCCAAAATAAAAAAATAAATATATATATATATTTTGGAATAATATATATATATTATTCCAAAATTTTTATAATTTATAATAAATTTATTCCTATTCAAAAACAAAGAAAGCGAAACGAATACCTATATTATATTAAAAAATATTTGCCCTAGTGTCAAAATCCAAAGAGAAAATTGGGAAACATGTTTTTATGGAAAAAAAACGCCGCCCAGTTTTCTCTTATTCTTAAGAAAATCATACAGAAAATTATTAAAAAAACATTTGCCCAAAGTCTGAAATGAATGCACAATGAACTTGAGTAACATGCTGGCATAATTAGATTAAAAATGAACCCCAGTAAAACAAAAATCTTCATCTGCCAAGACACACACCCATTGTATTGTATTAAAAAATGTAAAAAATAATATAAAATAAATAAAAATGTAGAAAAATATACGTAATGTCTAGAATAATATACAGATCCAAGTCAGCATAGTTTATTATTTTACTTTCACTGTGACAGTGTAAGACCTTCATTTTTATTCTCATTATACTTGTAATCTCAGTTGTATCACTTCAGCTATTACGTCTACCTACATTATTATAATTTCCTATCTTATAATGCAAAGTACATGATTATTGGCAACTGAAAGTACGACAAATGTCATCAAGTAATAATGGACGGTGAAAACTTGGAAAAGGTTAATAAGATAAAATACTTGGGAGTAAGAAGAATATACGACGCGAATGTGAATGGTAGAAGAAGTCGGGGACGCCCGAGGAAGACATGGCACGATCAAGTGAATCAGATACTTGAGTCGGGCCATGTCAAATGTCAGAATAATAGAAGAGAATGTATGAGACGATGTATGAATGTGAGTAATGCAAAGATTGTTTGGCGGTCCGTCCTCTCTGCCTACCCCTGCGGAGAAACGGCGTGATGGTTAGTTAGTTAGTTAGTTACTTGGGAGTAATTCTAGACTCAAAGATATCTCTTGAAGAAAACGCCAATTTTATTGCCCAAAAGGGGCTACGAAGTCTAATCATTAGGAGAATTAGGAACAACTTCGATGAAAAGACAAGTTTACTAATTTTTAAAACAATTGCTGTACCACACATTGACAACTGTACTATAATTTTCTATCTCAATAATGTAGTAAGCTTGAAAAACTTCAAGTAATCCAGAAGAGAGCAGGGAGACAGATTTTGAAGTCTAGTAAGTAAAAACCAATACACAAAATGCCTTCAATGCCCTTCAAAAATTTGGCTTTTTTTTCGGATGGTCAAAATATTTTCGCTTTACAATAAAATGCAAATATTTGGAATATTTCTGAACACGTTCAAAAACCAAAAACTGTTTTACAATGGTGATGAAATACGCTTTCAAATTATAGAATTCGAAAAATATATTTTTTTTTTAAATTATAAAATTTTTGCATACAAACATAAAAAAGTTTTCAAAATGGGTCACCTTATGTTTTTTCTAACTAAAGTTAGTCATAATAAAAAAAATAAAAACAGATGCATATTTTATTAGACAAATGTATAACAAACACATTATTGTAACCTCAATTTTTTGTCGCTCTATGAAATTTTTTTTTAAAAAATTCCCCAAGTTTCAAATTATTTTTTCAATTTGCGATTCAAAACTTTGTGTACATAAAAGTGTACATTTTATTTTTTTGGTGGCTATGTTTTAGATTGGAATATAAAGCATGATGTTTTTCCTTTCTAACACCGATTAGAACATATTTCTAACTACGATAGTAAGGGAATTACGGCGTCTTATGTGAGACAAATGTGCGTTGGGACAAATCTGGTCTCCTGTGATTAAACGGGTTAAGGAATTAGATATAACGAGTAACGAAGTCTTTACTTAAATTTTCTAATTTTTATCTACAAAGTTTTGAACAATTTACTACCAACTAACTTCAGAGTCCCACAATACAATAAACACTTCCATATAAGGCAGAAAGAAAATATCAGACTAAAAAAATATTCAAAACAAAAAACAAAATTGTTAATTTCAAAAAATAATCCAAATATACAGCTTAGATCCAAGTAAAATTAAAACGTAAAGTAAGGAAAATTTCGAAAAATGCGTATGTAGTAAAAGTGGAGGAAGAAGTGAAAGTTAAAATGTGCCTATGTTTATATTAGACCACATGAAGTCGATCCATTTTAAATATAATAAATAAATAAATTCAGATTTTCTTCAACGTACATTTATTTCATTATTTTATTCAGGTTCTCCATAAAACAGTTATACACTAAAAATGTATGGAGAAGATTACAATTTTTTTTCTTAAAAGTGCATGGGGGCAGTTTAACTATGTCAAGAGATAGTTACTGAATTCTCTGTAGGTGACATTGAAGATGTCGATTCTCAATGCATAGCGTTGAGTCGCCCTGCTTAATGGTGCATTCTGATAGGCAGATTCTCGCTTTCGGAGCATAAAAAAGTGCGTGGGATCTCCCACGAGTATACGCGTTAGGGACATAGAAGTTAATCTCTTTCAATATTGGTGGATTTTGTATGGTACCGGATATTACCTTAAAAAAATGTTTGCCTAAAAATATTTTTCGGTGGGCTTCTAGGGTATTAAAATCAAGCATTCTTGTTAAGAACAATGATGGATACAGGAATCGGTAGTATGTATATTCCCTCATATAAAGGTAATAAGGTAACGCATAAACCTTTTTGCACTTTTTCTTTTTCTAGGATATGGTTTTGTTCAGAAGGGGCCCAAATAATGGAGCTATATTCCAGGATGCTGCGGACAAGTGCTTCATATGTTCTCCGTATTGCAATTCCATTAGTAAATAATCTCGCATTGCGAAGAACATATCCAAGCATTTTGTTGGCGCTGGAGACAATATCAGATATGTGAGATTTGAAAGAGAGATTTGCTTCGAAAATCACGCCAAGGTGTTACTTATGATTTCATGTATCACTTTTGTAAAATTAGGAGAAGAAAACTAGACCACCAAATAATTGAGAGAAGATGAAGATATTATGTACAAACAAACCATCTTGACCAAACTTATGTATATCCTAAAAATACAGAGTTATGTTTAAGGGCTATTAACCAGCGGCCAAAAATTCAAATTTCGTCGAAAGACAGTCTTGCGATTGTACCCTTGCAACTGTACAGGGCGGTCCCGATGAGAAAGATTAATTATTCTCAGTACCAGCATTTTTAAATAATAACTCAATATCGATTTTATTTCAATAAGAAATTGCTTTGATATAATATACCCATGTATATTCAAAAATGCTCAAACGTGTGATGATAAAACTATATTTTTCAATAACGTCTAACCAAAATAAAAACGTTAAAAAACTGCTATATGTTAGTTTATAAGGACGTAAATAAATAGACAAACTGAAGTATTTTCGCCACAAAACACGATCTCGGATCTTTTTTTAAAGATTTTATTTGAACTAAAATTAAAATTTTGAAAAGTAGCTTTACTAGATAATTTAATTGATTTATTTTATTATACGTTTGTTTAATTTTAAATGTGTGTTGTATAATACTAAATTTTGTTTGAAAATTTAACAAATCTGCCAACGACCTGCGGTGTAACCTTATTATAGGCCAACATTTACTATGAAATGTAAAATATTGTATCAAAATAAATAAATAAAAAAATACAAAAAATAAACCTTTTTTCTCAAAATTTAAAATATACCTTTACTAAATAAAAGAACAATCTTTCGAAATCGATTTATACTTTTTGGTGAAAAAAAGTCAATGCGTCTAAAATATTATTTAAAAATGACATTTCCGGTTGTGTATGGTTATTCCCTCTTAATAGCATGGAAATATCATTCAAAACTGTCTAATAATAACACAATGAAGCTACTAAAGGAATTTAAAAAAATAATAATACTTTCGAATTGCTGTGATACGTGAAAGGCTCATCTGGTATATTTCCTGACAAAGGCGGGGTGGGTTATTTTAAAACTCAGTACCCACACCGAATACTGCCTTTAGATACGTCTGGGTGCGATAAATATAAAGCAGGATGTGCCCGCCGTAAATGTCACGAAAAGGTTAAATTCACTTCCTCGTTGGAGTCTTTAAGGTTTCAGGCTCTAGGGCTGTAAGGTTGTAAAGCTATAAGGCTGTAAGGCTGTAAGGCTGTAGGGCTGTAAGGCTGTAAGAAAAGGTCAAGGGGCGTCGAGGCACAGGAGGGATTCCGACTACAATGGGGACCTTAATTTTTAGCGCAGGCAACATTTCTCACCCTGGACGTGTTGGTTTTCTACTCGGATGGTCCTGCGAATAGTTAGAATTTTGAATTTCGAAATGCAGAGAGAAAATCGATGTTATTCAAGAAAGGCCTTTTCAACAATTTTGCCGTATCGAATACGAATGAGATTAGATGTTAAATTAGAGATATTTCAGGAATTTTATGTACCATCTATCACAGAATTGTATAAGAGAAACGCCATGTATCAAATTAATAAAGAATATTTTATTCAAAAAATTCACCCCTCAGACAGCATAAGCAATAGATTCAAAACTTATGGCTTAATGGCCATCCCTATGCTTAGAACGACCACGGCTCAGCACCACTATTTGTATTTAGGTGTAAGATGGTACAATATATTTTGTCCAAAAACAAAATTAGTATAACAAAAACATTGAAATATGAACAATTCAAAAAGCAAATTAAGTCCCTGAAATTGGATAATGATATAATGTACCCTCAATGTAATTTACCCTTACCTAAACTGTAATATTTAATATTTAAAAAAATATGTATTGTTATTGTCCTTCTACAACATTTTTTTCTAAATTGTGTACCTATGTAAAATAATGTTGATATTTATTTCATAAGTTCTTTGATCATTGATTACACATTTCATTAGAACATTATTGATTTTGACCTTGAGGTGATTTTTCACAAAAACGGCGCTCTATAAATTATCCAATTATTATTATTATTATTAATTTTTTTGCATGTAAACACGAGCTCCTAGAGCTCAACTTATGGAGTAGTACAATAAAATATGAATTATTTTATAACCTTGCATATGCAATCATTTGTAATGTATAAACAAAATTCTCGAAATAAATAAATAAAAAAAATATTACTAACATATTACTAAATAAACATATCATCATCATCACTATTGGCTCTACAACCCCTGGTGGGTCTTGGCCTCCTCAAGAAACTTCCTCCACTCATCTCGGTTTTGTGGCAGCTCTCTCCAGTTTAGAAGCTCCAAGATAGATATGTCTTTGAGGAGGTTGTCGCTCCATTTTAGTCTTGGTCTTCCCAGGCTCCTTCACCCTATTGGTCTTGAGTTCAGCAGGGACTTTGGTGCTTGATGCTCGGTCATTCTCTTCACATGACCCAGCCATTGAAGTCTTCCCAGTTTTATAAATTTAGCGACGTTTAGCTCCTTAAACAAAGTATAGAGCTCATTGTTATAACGTCTGCGCCAAAATCCATTTTCTAGAACCGGTCCGAAGATGCGTCTCCAAATTTTTCTTTCAAAAACGTCCAGTGCTCGCTCATTCCTCTTAGTTAGTACCCAAGTCTCAGCTGCGTATGTTAGTACTGGTCTGATAAGTGTTTTGTACACTAATATCTTCGTGTTTCTGGACAGCAGTCTGGACTTTAATTGGTTCTGTAGGCGGAAATAACAGCGATTTGCGTTCACTATGCGCTTCTGGATCTCCTCTGTGGTATTATTGTCGTTTGTTATCAGGGAGCCTAGGTATGTGAATCTTGGTACCGTTTCGAAATTTTGGTTTCCACATGAGAGAGTTGGGATTTGTTGGGTGCATCCTACGGCCATGTATTTGGTCTTTTGCTGGTTTACTACGAGACCCATATTTTTGGCAGAACTTTTAAGATTTATGAAGGCGTTACGTAAAGCATCTGAAGTTTTAAATAAAAATATAATCAGTGTAAATTATATTTTATGTTTTAGACATTGTAATTGCATTGACCGAAAATTTAAATTAGAAACCAATCCGGACTCCGCTATTTATAATTCACTGAGCTATTACAGAAGTAACTTATTGTAGAGGAAACGATTATTATTTTTTATTATATATATATTTTTTTAAACTTTATGAGTAAAACCTCAAATTGTAATATTTAAATAAATGAAGACAATATAAGCGAAACTCAATCGAAAATCTGGAAACAGAAAAATCAGAAAAACATATTGACGCCTCTGGGACACGAACCCAGGACCGTCCCAGAGGTGTCAATATGTTTTTCTGATTTTCTGTTTCCAGATTTTCGATTGAGTTTCGCTTATATTGTCTTCATTTATTTAAAGATTATTTCTCTATTATTGATTGAGCGTAGCGACCGTCTGTACATTTGTTCGTGTGTACTTTGTTCGCTCAATCCTGTGAAGATGGTAGCTGTGTTTGATATTAACTTTTTATTCCGTCAGATCGCATGAGCGTTGCGAGCTATCAAGTCATAGTAATTAACTTTACGCGAAGCCTTACTGTTCACAGAAATACTAGTTATCGATTATTGCCTACAATATTATTTGTTCTGTCTGCTAGAGGAGTGGCTAGAGGCATTCATTTCCCATTAAATAGAGGATATAAATTTTTAAATGAAATAAAACACAATATGTTCATTTTCGTTATTTGTTTTTGGGGTGTTATGCCGTGTTGCGCTACCTCCTTCTTTAGCCAACGTTTCGGACATCGTTGCAGTAACACTGCAGTGACACTGCAACGAAAATGCTTTTGGCCGTGTAAATCTTAAAACGTAACTCACAATATGTTAAATTTAAAAAAAACTGCCACGGCCGAAAATCGAACCCCGATAAACTGCTTAAAAGGTAACTAGGCTGACCATTACGCCATCGACTATTTGAATAACTGAATTAATAACTAAAACGTAAATTCATTATATTTGTTGAAGTTGTTTGCTCCTAAGAGGATTTCTTACTTTTCATATTTTATAACTTTTTATAATTTATATTTAAAATTTTGTACCTTTAAGATATCTTATATTTCTATATTTTTCTTTTTATAATATTATTTTTTACTTTTTACTTTATATTTTATACTATACTATATTATGTACTATACTATATTATATGTTAATTATGTTAATATTGTTGTTGTAGATACTATGTATTTGTTAACTTTAATGGCACTTATTGTGTCGTGTATTTCGAAATAAATAAATAAAGTATAATGAAAATACAGTTACATCTACAAACTTGCGAAAATACTTTTTTATGGAAGCATGTGAAGATTTCTGAAAAAGATGATAAATATGGCAAACACATGCTTTTTCTGGAGATTTATTTTATAAGAACAAAAATTATAACTTATGCATTATAAGAAAGAAGTTAATAGTTGAGATATCTACATACTAGGAATTATGCTCAATATGAATGTACGAGGAATTATCTTCAAAGTATTTGGTCAAAACGAATTCAAAATGTACCTACATAGTTTTTGCTATCCTCAAAAGTTGTGTCAAAGATAATATAATCGATTCCAATATGCATACTCGTATGTACCGAGCTTGTTCTGGGAAACACATGTCATTTTGATTGCTAATTTCTGAAACATGCAATAATTATTATTATCAATGGTTTACCTGGAAACGCGCTCATATCAACATAAGTTAAATTAACAAATGAAGGAGTGATAGATTATTGTTAATTGTGCTTTGGGAAGGTTAGCAGCACAAATGATGAAATCTTCCTGCCCGATTAATTGAAATGAATGGGCCAGACCTCCAAATAAATACAACGATGTTTTTATTTCAATTAAACGACTACACCATCTCAATTTAAGGTCAGGTGTAATCATTAAAGTAGGCTTCGCAATTAGAATATCATTTAAGTTACATTTCGGAGGTGGCTAATAGGTTTTTGATTTGCAAATAGGTACTTGAGATGAGAATTTTCTTGGAAATGGCTCGGGGAGAATGCACAAAAAAACTATTGAATATAAGCACCTTATTTATTTGAATTTGAATTCATAATGGTTTAATGAAGAATACAATCATTAGGCTGTGAACTTTTGATTTTTTTAAAAATATTATTGCCCAAACAAAAAAGGTCAAAAGTGAAAGGCAGGGGGTGTAGCACGGATGAGAGTTAGCCAATTGATAAAGCTTCTTTTTAACGAAGCTGGTTGTATCACTCCTAGAAAGTTTTTCTGAAAGAAGCGGTGATTGATTTGTTTAGATGGAGAATAGTTTAGCAACTTAAATTACAATTATTGAAAATCACTAATTAGGTAGGCACATTATAATCATTTTTTTTAAAAGTAAATGATTCGTCAGACACGATTTTAGATTTTCACGGCCAAAAATATGCCCAAACAAAAAAGGTAAAAGTGAAAGGCAGGGGGTGTAGCACGGATGAGAGTTAGCCAATTGATAAAGAGGCTTCTTTTTAACGAAGCTGGTTGTATCACTCCTAGAAAGTTTTTCTGAAAGAAGCGGTGATTGATTTGTTTAGATGGAGAATAGTTTAGCAACTTAAATTACAATTATTGAAAATCACTAATTAGGTAGGCACATTATAATAATTTTTTTAAACGTAAATGATTCGTCAGATACGATTTTAGATTTTCACGGCCAAAAATATTTTTGTTATTGGGGTTTATGCCGTGAATTTCACATTTGCCCTGATGATGGACACTGCAACGCTGTCCGAAACGTTGGCTAAAGAAGGAGGTAGCGCAAAACGGCATAATACCCCAAAAACTGCAACGCTGTCCGAAACGTTGGCTAAAGAAGGAGGTAGCGCAAAACGGCATAATACCCCAAAAACAAAAAGTAAATGATTCGAATTATTACTGAATCAAAAGCAATATTCTTTATTTTTGAAGTGAAAATTTCTTTAGGACCGTTGTGATTACAAAAACTCGATGAAACGGAATACACTAAAAAGAGACAAACACGTACATCTATAGGATTTAGCCTGCAAGAGAATAAGATAGCATTAGAATATTTATTTAATTCACGGGTACTCGGTTCCAATATAATAAGATAAATCCACAGTCCCACGCAAGTCTCATTTGGTGTAGTGGTATAAAGCTCCTGACGAACCCCTGCAGACATTTAGCAGACAAAGAATCGAATCCTATATAATCAAAAATTATTTTTTTTGGAAAATCAATATGCAATCTTCAAACCACTTCAAAATGAACAGGCAAAAGAAAACCCAAGAGAAAGCGACATCTAGCGACTCCGAAAACAAAAAAACAAAAATTCTAATAAGATGAAGAAGAATAAAACACAAATACTAATAAGATGTATAGGAAAAGGTGCACTGGGATGCGATGACAAAATATGGAAAAAATCATCCTTCACGTGGATAAAAAAAGTGCTTCGTGGTCTCCTCACTCTTGTCTAGTTTATTTTCTAAGGTTTAACTACTACCGCGTGTGAATTGCACACTCTGATTTTTTTTTTAAATTTTTAGTGTAATTCAATTTATTGCCAGTTAAAATTTTATTAAAATTTTAATTGAAAATTCATTTTAATGGGAGGGATTTCAATTTTTTGGGGGTAAGTGCCTTGTTTAATTGATTATCTAAGTAAAACGGCTT